>OX421974.1:112580896-113780896 GCA_949128135.1 Parasteatoda lunata | reverse complement strand
GATTTATAAAAAGAAATTCATTTAGTTTATTATTTGATTTGATTTTTTAAGACCTTTTTTTCATGGGAAGGTAAATAAGATTGTCTGAAAGAATTTACCATTAAGTTTAACTTTTATACTTATCAATAACTGAATTAATAAGCATGTTTATAAAATAAACTCAAGTAAAAATGATTAAATGAAAGAAACCATGCGGGAAAATATAGTCCTCTCCCCTTCACCCCTATGAAATAAAGCTTTGATGTAAACAAAGTGCGTCATTCTTATGTTTTGTTTATTTTTCTATTTTTTGAAGTTACCAGTAGATGCCATCAGTAGATTAAAAAAATAAAAAAAACTTCTCGCCGGCATTAAAAAATTAATGAAGTAACGGGAATTATACTTCCCGGTCTTTATAAACGGGCATAACAACGAAATAAAACCTGAAATTTATGATGATTTTGATGTTCAACCCTTCCTTAATGACGTTATTTGTGTATTAATATAGAACTTGTTATGGAATTCCGCAGTAGTTATAATTATATAATTCTTGCTCAAAAAGTGGCGGTCCTCTTAGAATTTTCTGGCATTTTAAACGGGTAGTCCGGATTAAAGAATAAAAATGTGTAAGTCTTGGTCAGGATATAAGTGGGGCATATATTTTTGTCACATGATCACACAAAGGGTTTAACAAGAATTAATACTGTTTCTGACAAAATTAAACTAAAAAAAAAAAAAAAAAAAAAAAAAAAAAAAAAAAAAAGTCATTTTATATACATATAAATAATGCTTTCGCTTTTTAATTCCTGGAAAGATAGCTTAATTCTTTAATTGACCAGCGGCTGTTTAATTCTCCTTCGGGGCAAGGTAAAAAGTTTGCAACACTTTCATGATGCTGACCAATCGACAGGGAGTTCTTTCTTTACTTTGAATTGGGTCATTTCGATATGAGAGACACCTACTAGTAAATTGATTTGGTCGAGCACAACGACCCTAAACAAAGTAGTCCATCTCATTCTTTCGTCTGGTCTGACACATTCTCTTCAAGTTGTCTTGTACCCAACTGAAAGAAGAAAGTAAGTTTGTTTCTTCTTTGTTAAGTTTAGAAAATGTGCTTTTTGCTAAACAAAGAGCAGTAACTTGTGTTTCGCATATTTATTTCCGCTTAAAAATATGCTAAGTTTGAATTGGGTTTTAGAAAATTTGATGATTTAATGTAAAAGCTGATGATTTTTGAACTTGCATTTTAATGATTAATTTAAAAACAAATTTTTAAACATGAGAGAAGTAGTAAAATTTATTTATTATTATAATGATTTCGAATTTTCAATATTTTAAACAGGAATTCCCAACGATCTTAAGTTCCATATTTTTAGATTTATTTCATCATTTAATAAAGTATTTGAAAGCTAATGAATTTTCAGTTGCATAGTTTAAATCAAAAATATTACAAATTTATTTTTAAAAAGAATTTGCTTTTGAACACATTTAAAAATTGTGAGACTTTTTACAAAGTAATTTTGTTTAAAATCCCTATTTTTTCCCCACGCTTTCGTTTAAACTCTTTATTTCACTCCTATTTATATTGAAGTTAATTTATGTTACACATTTTTGAATAAGACTGAGACTTTAGAAGCGATTGAATTGTTTAAAATGGACAACTTAAAAAATACTTTTTTTACTAACAGTTATAGATTGTTATTTCTTTGAAACAATATAAGATTCCTTTAGCACAAAAGCACATATTGCAACTTTAGTAAATTTTAATATCTTGTAGTGTGCCATTTGCGGATGTTTTGTCTCCTAATTATGAAAAGGAAAAGTGTTTAGTCAAAAATAAATTAACTAAATCCTCTGCAACTCATTAGTTATGATAAACTTAGAAAATATTCTACAGAAAAATAATTGCCTGACATGATTAGGAAGACATTGAAATATCATACTTTTAAGAAATATCGTTTGATAATTCAATTTTTTTATAATTTAAAACAGAAGAAAATTAACTGGCCACTATTGGAATAAAACTTGAATACTTCTGAAAAGCTAACTTATAAATTTGTTTGCGACCATATTCCATTTTACTTATTTTTTGTTTTATTTTATAATATATATTTTTTCCTATTTTTTGATTTTCACATCGAAAATGTTGATATAATTTTAAAAATAAATTATATTTATTTTATTTTTTATTGCTTAACTTTTAGCACACAATTAACAATAATAGCACACACATGCACCTATATATATATATATATATATATATATATATATATATATATATATATATATATATATATATATATATATATATATATATATATATAATATATATAAATAATTTTTAATATAATATAATTATATGTTTCAATAGTAAGTTTATAACAAATTAAAGTATCAGATGTTTATATAAAATCTTTGAGATATTTTTCCTCAAATAAAATTTTTAAGAATTTCTGATTTTTTTATTGATTATACTGTTTAATTTAAACATGGTATGAATTGTAAAACTATAGTAAGTGATACAATAGCATTCTATTAAATAGAACCATTCGAATAAAGCCTAAAACAAAAATTCAACACACAATTTGAGTTGGAGTAAAAATGTATGGATTTACAATTATGGGAATATTTCTTAGTATATCTGAGTTCTTAATAAGAAAACTGTTCTAGATTTAAAATATTAAAAAGTAGAATAATCGAAGATTTTCAATTATTTCCAAAGGTCAAAATCATTTCATCTGTTTGAAAATAAGAAGTTATTCACTTCCTAATCATGTTTCTAATGGCAACCAACACTTGATTCATATAATTGGGGGAAAGAAATGGAAGATTATGATATCGATTTCAAAAGAAAGTGTTAAATAAATTTGGCAATGAATTTTAATAAACAGAGCGGAAATACAATTTAGTCAGGTTGAACTTCGAATAATTTTCTAAGCATGTGTTGTTTCTCACACTCCATTGATTTCTCATAAATATAAAAGTTATTTGAATAATTCTGAAATATATCTAACTTAAATTATAATATTTTCAAGAATTTTGCAAAATATAAATATGTATTTATTTTCTTGAATAAATTTTAAAAAAAAACTGTATTTTATATAAAATTTTAATTGATTTGAGACGATTGTTTTCTCATTTAAACTGAATTTCTTCACTTCCTGTATTTGCTCACTTACTAAAATTAGCAATTTCCTAAAAATAGTAAAAATTCTTTTTTTTTTTCTCTTTCCTATGACACAAAATAAAAAAAGGACGATTTTTTTTTCTTCATAAAATGTCTATTGAAAATATAATTGAACTAAGCATAATTAATATAATTTGAATTAATTAAACCATAATCAAACCATAATTGAACAATGACTTAATAATAAAAGCATCATTAACATGAAATATGCATATATTTTTGTGGAAATTATTTTAATTTCCTCAATAGTCCACTACTCAGCCAACTGAGGTATCTACGGCTAAATTTTGGAAATAATTTTATAACCATCGTTAAACGGTTGACCCAATTTTTCAGTTTACGACTACCAATATTTAAAAATTATTTTATTTCATAACCGTCGTTTAACAACAGACCCAATTTAGGGTTTACTACAACCAAAGTTCAATTTCGTAGCTTTGTAATTTTGAACTCAATCCAAAGGACAAGGGACCTTTTGGATTAAGTATTGGGAGAAATTTGACTTCGTAGAGGACTTTTTGATTTAAATAACCTGCATTTCCGTTACATGGAGAGGAAAACCTCCCACGATTGACCGGACAGCAAGGGGACTCTGACCCATGATTTGTCCATCACTGAGGGCATTTTACGTCTGCATTGTGGTCGGTGCGAGCCGGGGGCATCGACTACCTTCCACTGGGATTGGAACCCGCTTCACCTCACTGGGAGGCAAGTGCTCTATCCCTTGAGCAATTACAGCTACAAGGGCATTTATCCTCGGGAACAAGGAGCTAAAAAGATGATGTGAGGCATTTTCAAATACCTCAGACAATACAGCTTCATGATTGAGACAAAGTCACAATTGGCGAGTGTCAGTCTTTCCACAACCGTTTAATACACGTAGTTAATTACACGTTTTCAACTGTTGAAAAATCAAAGGTACTGTAAAACTAAAGGAAGGACTTTTTTCAAGGAACATGACATCACTGCTGACCACGACAACTCTCGTAAATGTTTGTATCAAGAAAGGTCAAAAGAGTACGAGCAATATTATCTTGCTGGAAAAAAAACTACGTGTCTTCTCTTAAACGGTACGGTTGGCACTCAAAATGACCGGAATGTCAAAAAGAAGTGGTCAACTCATGTATCCAATAGCACTCAATATCATTACTGTAGGTGATGGACCAGTTTGGGGAGGTCGAATGCAGGTTTTTTCAACTATGTTTTGCATGATGACGCGAAACTCGAATACCATGGTTCTGTATAGATCAAGTTTCGACATCATAGTACTGTATAGATGGAATTTGTCTGCAAAGATAATGTATCTTCATTCTTGGTTCAAGATTGGTCATTGATCTCACCTCTGAAGATGCTCCTATCTTTGATGCAGTGTCAAGGGTTGCCACCCTGGTAGTCCATATTGCTGTAAATGTTGTCAAATGGTTTGAGCACGAATTAATTGTCTTGTAAACTACTCCCCGTCCACACGAGTGGTTCGTAATATTGTCATGAGACCTCTTGTTGGTAAGCGGATAAGATATTTGTCTTCTTGGTTATGAGTAGTGAAGGACTTTTAAAATTCAGCACATCTTTCTTTATCGTCTTGAACCCATCGATTCCATACTCTGTGGACAGTTAAGGATCGCTGTCATCGCGAGCAGCAATAATGCTGTACGATAAACCGCATTCACGGTTGGTTATTATGTTTTCTAAATCGAAGTTAGATACGTGCTGTTAAGTATTTATTCTTATACGAAGCATTACAAAAACTATTTGAACGTTATTTTTGGCCAAAAAAAGCCGAAAATAACGTACAAATGGTAACTGAGTATGAAAAAATTGTTACCGAACCTCTATTTCAAACGCGTTATAGGCGTTGCCACTTGCTTTACATGAATATGCTCAAAATCAAATCATTTGCATATCACACTGTGTTTCTTATATAGTAATTTTAATGGCCATTAGAGTATATAAAGAAATGCATAATGTGATTTAAAAATGAGCATTAATCACATTGCGCGACTATTTTTACAATGCTGTCTTGATATTTCCGACACTGATATTTTTTCAGAAAACGATCCACTCCCAAAAGAAGAGAGTTTTGAATCGTAAGATGCACCACTCAATCGAATCACTTTTGAAATTGTCTCGTAAAAAAAATGAGAGGTGAAAGAACCCTTAATTATATATATATATATATATATACATACAGTGTTTCCGAATCGATGCATTTTAAAAGAAATAATAGTATGAACTCTCCCTTAAAATCACAATTTAAAAATTCAAATATAGACATAAGAGTAAAAAAGCAGAAACAAATAATGAATCATAAGCGCAACATTCTTTTGAATTTTTATGGAACAATCTTGCATTTTCTTATAATCAAGTGCACGCCCGTAAAACGTGAAAGAGAAGAAAGTTTTTTTGCCGATGAAAACAATTGAAATTGCAGAAATAAACATTTACTTCTAAAATAAAATGTTTCTCTTAGAATTTTTGAAATATTATTTTAATTTTTATAGTTTTAATTTGCGTTACATTAGTGGCTATAATTTTTTCAAAGGGAAAATAGAAAAGGAAAGAGAAAATGAATAAAAAACTGCACATTTCCCATAATTGTAACCGCTGTAATAGTTTTGTTCCTTTTAAATTGTTTGGGCTTTGTTTTCATATTGTAATTGATTTTTATTTCTGCTGTTTCTATAAATGGAGTTTTTTTGAGTGTGACGCTTTTTTGTCTATTTAATTTGGACACGCAAGAATTCCAATATTTAACCTTTAAAATAAGTTTGTTTGATATCAATTATTTTACGAGAAAACAGTAAAAACAATTTTAAACTAGAAATTTGGAATCTCCTGCTAAGATAGTTTTTTTATTTTATTGAAGTTTGAAATTGTCTTGCGTTTGCACCATTTATATTTTTCTTTTGCACTATTATTACAATCCTGTAATAATAAAAGTATAACGTTACAAAAATTCTCTCTATCAAATGAAATGATATCGGATTAAAACCAATTGAAAACTTTTATAATTTTTATCAAATAGTCATAAAAGTGTTTAAGGAGGCGGGAAATGTTAAAGATGCTTTTTCTAATCTATATTAAGGTTGTATTTCAACCTATTAGAAGACATAGAGCGAAGAGCATTCTAGAATATTAATGGTTTCTTTCTGATAAAATAATATAATTTTGCAAACAGCACTTTAATATTTATTGTTTGCCAATATTCAGGGTTTTGTATACTATCTCTATTTTTGCGTGATTTAAGCTAAGTGAATATTCTGAATCAGATTTTGTCATTGAATAATAATAACAACAACGCAAAGTTAATTTAGAAAAAAAAAAATCCTAAAGCACAGAAAGAATTTTTGAATTTAAAACTAAAATTAGTAATCGTTCATTTTATTTATTACTAGCCGCTTAAGGCGGCCAGCTGTCCGCCACGCTAAAGGTTTTCACAAATAAAGTTTTTTAAAACATAGCAGGAAATCTGAAGATTAGTGGACAATTAAAGTGTTCCTGTCCTACAATTTTGTCTTCATATCCAGTTCTGCTGCAGATGTGTTATAGCTCTTGACACGATCCTCTTCCAATCTTCTTTGACGTTCCTCAGGTGTTTCTCGGGCCCTAGCACTGCTAGTTGAGACACGATCCTCTTCTAATCTTCTTTGACGTTTCTCTGATACTTCTTAGGCTCTAGAATTGCTTGTCGAAATTCGGTCATGTTCCATCCTTCTTTAACGTTCCATAGACGTTTCTTGGGCCCTTCTTCTTCTTTGAGAATCTCTTAATATCTTTTTCTTTGACAAAATACAAAGTTTTTTGGTAGGTGGTTCTGCCATGTCAGTAATCGGGTTTTTAAAAAGTCAACGAATACTTTAGAACAACAATTACTATGAAAGCAAATCATGAAACTTCAATATTAAAATCTAAGTGCTTACCTGCAAACTGAAACTTTCTGAAAATAACTAATTACATTTAATAAAACCTGTTAAAATAAAGAATAGAAAAACCAAAGAGATCCAAGGTAAGTGTGATCGTTCCTTCAAAAACAATTAAATTCCTATTTTATATATTATATAGCTACAACGCTAAAGAAAAAAAAACTAAAATGCTAAATACATGAAAAGAACACGAAAACGAATAAATTTTTTATGGTATCAATCTCTATTTCTATATAATTTTTTATGGTATCAATTTCTATTTCTATATCGCTACAAAAATTATCGTCTTCACTTAAGAAAAAAAATAGAGCGTGGAAAGAAGAAGAAAAACTTATTACAACAATTATGAACAGCGACAAATATATCAAAGCGAAGCGTTCTATTTACGTATCGAATATGTTTCCACATTTTTAATACAAAAGTTAAACTTTTCTCTACTTTGATAAATGTAAACTAATGCGAACCTTACAATTAAATTATTAATTCCTTCGTATATTATTGGTTTAAGTTGTCGAAAATTAATATTTCAATTGTAAGGTTCGCATTAGCATACATTTATAAGAGTGGAGAAAAGTATATGCATTTTTTAATAGTTTTTTGAATATGGCTCTTTGAAGACGAAAAAGCATAGCATTTCTTACAAAATGACTGATAACTAAAAAACTAATCCAATTTTTTGAAAAAGAAAAAAAATACTTCTTCATTATGTCAAAACACAATTATGTGCAGAGTTTCGTGCCTGGGCGAGGCTTCTGGGGCGCTATATTGTGATTACAGACACACACACAGCCGCGTTTATTATTATGTATAGATTCGAGGAAACATTTGAAAAATTTACAATACATTAAAGTTTTTTTTCTTTCTTTTTTTTTTTTTTTTTTTTTTTTTTTTTTTTTTTTTTAAAGCGGATATTATTCCCCCATTTTTTTAAAAAATTTTATGCTGTCGAAAATTTTTTATATTCGGTAGGTCAGCATTCAATGAATTTTCCACTGTTGTGGCTTATAGCTTACTCTGTAGCACTTAAGTCTGTTCTGTTTAGTGTTGTAGGTTCTGGCAACATTGGTTGCGATGACAACTAAAAAATGGAATGCAGGAGTTGCAAAAAAGTAATAAATAAAAAATCTGTTGTAAAAATGTCTGGACGTAGAATATTATTACATTAAACCTAAGCAAAATAAACGATACAATTAATATTGGCCTGTCTTGCTCCCAATACCACTATAACGAAATTTGTGGTCAGAATTTAAAATGAGAATTTAAAATTTACTCCAAATAAAGTGATTATCACGCTATAACGAAGTTTTCAGGCTTTTAACTATTCTATATTGTACATTAAAAAAATGACTAAAAATCTTCATTTGAAAACGGTTATTTTTTCGATTTCCATTGTATGAAACAAATTGAAACTGAAAGTTGGAATTTAGGCTTAATCCTTAATACGCTCTTTTGTGTGGAAGAATTTTGTGTGGAGGGAAATAATTCATATCAAAGACTCTTTTTAACGAGTATTACTGCATTTTTTATTAAAAGTTATATATTTTCTAATTTATCACGCCGATTAAAAATTGTGAGAAATTTACTTTAAATTGAAAAATTTCTAATTTTCAAACAAATAACGAAACGTTCTTTAACGAATTTATGTATCGGGGAAAGCTTGGTAAGACCGGGTTACTAATATTCGAAGGTCTGTTGAAGCTAAACTGTTCGGCCTAGTAACTGCCTGATTTAACCAAGGTATTTATCACTTAGTTTTATTTAAGGACTGGCGTTGAACAGCTGACCCAATTCTGAGTTCTACGATAATTAATGTTCAACTTCATAGCCTTGCAATTTTGAACCTAGCCCAGAAGACAAGGAAACTCCAAAATGAAGAATTGTGCAATCTAGCCTTTGAGGAGGATTCTTTGATTAAATTTGCATTTGCGCTACATGGGGAAAAAAACAACGAAAACCGCACACGATTTGACCGATGACAAGGGGATTCCAACCCACGATTGTCCACCACTGAGGATATTTTACGTAAGCACTGTGGTTTGTTCGAGCTGGGAGCAAAATTCGTATTAACCAGCCACCACTAGTATTCAAACTGGGGTTACCTCATTGGAAAGGCATTTATCATAAAAGATTTTTTTCTTGAAAAAGTCAAACTACCTGCCTTACCCCACTTGTGTACAAATGTTAACTGTATGGTATGAGACTCTCATGGTCTTAAGACCAGAGTTAATTACTCTGGATATGCAGCAGAACAAACTAGTGTGTCTAAGTTTTCTTTAGACTTGTTTGATTTATTTATTAAATTTAACTCGTCTATAACTCTTTTGATAAAGAACTTTTTTGATAAAGAAGTAACTTTCCATTTCCTGTCAAAACAATTATTTGCTAGAATTTCAATATTTCTATGTGTATCTACGAAATGTAATTTTATTTTGAATTAATCGTCTTAAATATAATTATAACAATGAAAAACTTATTTTAAATACTTGTAAATTTTCACGTAAACATCTCACGAATGAATGAATCACAATTGGATTTGTAAACAGATACTTTATTTAGTTGAGGATTGCCTTCTGAAGGGAAGCTATGCTATGATAGGACCACCATTGAAGGATTGGTTGGTTCACTTTGAAATATAATTGAGTGCCCGTCTACAGTTCAAATTGATTAGTTTGGTTTAATTAATTAATTTATTTTTTCAGTTCTCGAACTTATAACTTTAGATATTTAATTCAATGTTTCCATTTTGGCATATAAACTAATTTAATTCTCGAACCTGCGACATTTGACTTAACATCAGAACGATTGTGTTTCCTTTCAGTCGAATATATTTACTTTTAGTTTGATATTTAGGTTGTCAGTATATTATGTAAAGCCTAATGTATAAACTTATAGGTCAAATAGGGTTATTTTTTTAAAAAGAGAATCCGAATCCGTAATTAAAAAATAAGGGGTCATATTTAAGATTTCACGGAGGAAGATTGACTTTAGGCCTATTTGTACTTTTATATATATATATATATATATATATATATATATATATATATATATATATATATATATATATATATATATATATATATATATATATATATATATATACCTTAAATCCAGGATGGCAAGAGGACACTTAAAATATTATTTACGTTCTTCTCCCAATGTTCTTTTTGTCCAGAAATATTAATTAAGCTTCTTTTTTGTGTCTCCGTATCAGTTAATCCTACCTTCTTTTTGTTATTGTTTATTTGAAATGAGGGTGAGGTCGACTTTTTGGGAATGCACGCAAAGGAATATGTAATTGCTTCGAAGAGAAACGAAAGTTAAACAAAAGCATGACAAATGATTTGTCTTCTTTTAGAAAGTTGTTTTAAACCTTTTATATTACTTTATTTTTTTTCAGTCAAGCAAATCGACTTTCAGGTTGCCAAACAGTCTTGTAGGTCCCTTTAATTAACTGTGTTAGCCTCTATTTTTAATAGCTTTCAATACAAATGACCTAAGTCAATTTTTCCAAAGGACAGAAAATATCCAGTTTTAGATTGTAAGACCAATTTAGTATTTATTCTTTTTGTTTAGCGTGATATATGTGTTATAATTGTCTGTCATGAACCTATCAAATGGGGAAAAAAAACCTTGGTTTTTTAAGATTTCTTCAGCAAAGGAGGAGTGTAACATTGCGGACAGTATGATTTGAGGGAAAATCTTTCTCGATCCATTAGCACTTTGACTACAACGTAATTTATACTTAGCCAACACATTTTCTAAAAGACGCATCGTTAAACATCGAAGGTTAAAACAATTCTATTTATCATCAACCATAAGATAGCCTGCTGAAGAGCTCCTTTTAATTTGCAAGTTACTGTGTTATCTAAAAGTTCAAGTGAAATTAAAATTTCCTGATCAGGTATGCTCATTTACTATTTTTTTAAAAACTTGTGTAACTTTGAGTTTGATGCTCACGTCAAGCATTCTGTATTTCTATCGCGTAAATTGCATTGTATTAGTTGCTATTGTGAATATTTCCACTTGATGAAATTCTTTTTAAAGCTGGGCATTTTAAATAAATATTATAATTCATACCTTATTTTAAGGAAACATACATTTTAGGGATTTGAAATTGTTTTGAGCTGCCATTTTAAACAATATTATAATGGTAAAAAATTGTTTTGTCTGTCGAAAGAGTGGATAATAAAGATTTAATCGGCATATTTTTAAAAGTTGATATTTTTGCATTCATTAGAATTGTTTCCTGATAGACACATTATAAGCTTCTGAGACTGTATCTGTCAATCGAGAACAGTATAAATGCATGGAAATATCTTATTGCCCATTATATTGTTCTTTAATCAAAAGTATTTAGGTACGAAAAACATTTCCGTGAAACTTATGTTTAAAAAATGTAGAAAAATCACATTGAAAATTTTTGTTGGAAAATTAGTTTTTAAATTTTGTACAACTTTCAACGAAACATTACTCTAAAATAAGTTGTTACAAAAGAAAAAAAAAAACTTATTTTATACACTGCCTTATTTCATTACAAAATAATAATAATGTGCTTAAATAAAAAAGGAAAAACATTGTTAAGTATGCCGTTCAATAACTGAAATTGTTTCCGATTTTTAAAATGTTAAAAACGAAATTAAGAGATAATTTTATTCATCTAGAAAAACTGAATAAATCTGTGCAAAATTTAAAAATTAATTTTAACGTGTTTAGAAAATATGAATAACTTTTGTATGGATAGCCACTGATTGAAGTCAATAAAATTTTTTATTATGGTTCATAAGAGAATGTTTATTAAGGATTTTAGGTTTGTCACAGGAGGTCTTTACCAAGAATTCCATTTCTGACAACCGACTGAGAACGATGATCATAGTGCTGCCATAAAGTATCCTCAGCTGTGGAAATATTATGAGTGAGAGTACCATTGTCGTCGAGTTAACCGCTAGAGCGTTCCTCCTAAGCAAATGTAGATTTACTTCCTTCTAATCTCGTACACATGATAGGATTGGAACTGGAATGAGACAGAATTAGAATGAAATTCTTCATCATGATGGGTCGAAATGAATCATTCTTTGTGAATCGAATATCATGTTAAATGACAGATTTATATCAGCTATTGATCAAAAGTGCTTCTTAACGAATTAGAGGGGAATTTTCTTTGAAATAATTTGAAATCTTTGAAAATTTCTATTACTGAATTTTACTCGGGAATTGCAAACTCGAAATATAACTTTGCATCCAGACATAAATACTTAGTGTTATAAATCGATCGTGGGGAATACTAAAAATCTAAATATTTATTTCTCTTAATTTTACAATAATTGAATTAAATTTATTTAAGTATGCAAAAGCTACAATATAGTTGGAAAAATGAAGGATCGAGTTCTATCTTGAGTAGCAGGGTCGAACTGGTCATAGACATGAAATTACGATCCCCCCACCCCCCATGGACTCCGACTATTACGGTGGGTTCTTTTATAAAGCGTCACCCTAGAACTCCATATGCATTTATATTATAAATAAACTAACCCAGTTTTGAAACATGTTTTATTGTAATTTGTTTCATTCTTATGAATTAACTGTTGTTATAGAATGAATCAGATTGAAGTCACTATTTAGGGAAAAATATATCAGTCTTCATTTTAACTTTGTATTTAAGAATTATGGAACAAAACTCTCTACACACTAGTTACTTGTTTGGTATTTTAGAGATTCTGCAATGGACTAACAAAAGTAATTATATAATTCGTTACAAAAAATCCAATTTTCTGGAATACGACTTTCACTGAGTGAAGAAAGATTTTGATAATGAAATAAAAAATATAACTTGTTTAAGAAGCCAAACTAGATTTTGTTTACCAAATTCTTGAATATCCAAATCAAAAGCAGTTTTTCCGTGAAATCACAAATACTTCATTTTTTGAAAAGGCCTCTTATGTAAGTCTGCTTCTCTGGGCTCCTAGTTCGACCTTAGTAAATAATTATTTAGACAAACGAAGGTGATTTTTTCCGCAGGGATAGTTTGTGGGGATTTTAATTATAGACTATGTCAACCGTCATCTATCAAAAGGTACCTCAGGATAGAATCAAGTTAACATGTCTTATATACTAGTGAATTCGTATTTATTATTTGTAGTGGTAGTTAGTTACACCACATTACTCCCCTTCCAGAATTTTATCTGGGATAGAATTCGATGAACGATTACCACTAGTTGATTCATGCTATTAATATATTTAGTTAATATTTGCTCATTATATTTTACTTCATTTCTTCTTTGTAGCATTTCGCTCATATTTTTTATTTCTTCATTTTTTTATAGCATTTCGCTCATTTTTTTTTCTTTCTATATTGTTTATTACCGGGAGACTTTATTTACTTCACCAGATCATTTTTTTAAATTTATTATTTTGAGCAGTTTTTTATATTAAGCAAATCAACTGTTAAATGTGGATGGACCATCCAACGAAGTAGGCGTTACTGTCGAGATTTATCGACATGTCAACCGTCATCTATCAAAAGAGTTAACATGTCTTATATACTAGTGAATTCGTATTTATTATTTGAAGTGGTAGTTAGTTACACCACAAGTTTATCCCGATACTTCAACATTTAAAGATTTTTTTGGTTTCTCGAGAAGTGTTCAAAAGACGATTTGACTGACAACACGATATTCAAAAGTACGATTTTACGAGCTGCTTGAATACAAATTTATGGAGATGAAGATAAGTATCTAAAAATTTTACTAGACCTTCTGATAACCCTACTTATGACTTTTCCTTGTTTCAATGTGCATGGAAATCAGTAGTTATTATTTTTCTACCTATTTTGTGAGTTTGAATCTTGTTATCATTACCCTTAACTTCATTAAATTGTGTCTAAATCAAGGAGATAAATAGGCCGAACTAAATAAGAAAATTCAGTAATTTATCAAACGAGATTGTAAAGGTAAATTTAAAAGACGATCAGTAAGATAAAAGTGTCATTTAAGGAATTTGTCAGCGTATTCATCACAGTGAATATACTGAACTAAAGGCTTAACTTAAATCTTCTAAAAGCAGCACTTAATCACGATCACCATAAAGAATTCAATGAAGCTTAAAACCGCCCTTGGAAACATTTAATTTCACCGTCATACTTCAAATCAAACAACGAATAAAAAATCTTTTGCAACAGGTTTTGCTTAACTTAACCTATTTAACCTCGATAATTGTTTTGGCGACAACTATCATTAATGGCAGTTTGTATTCTTCTTCAAAGCCACGCGCTGGCAGAAAATCACGAAGTCTTATCTAATGACTCATGAAAATACTACACTAAATAATACTATGGAACTGGTTTGACAAAGATAAAATCTTTTTCACGACCATACATTTCTTGGAAAAACGATAAACATCTGAAAATTTATTAAGTTATTTTTCTTTATAATGGTTGAATTGCATAGCCCGATCGAAATACACTAATATTATTTGAAGAATTCGTAGATTTAAGACAAAAGCTTTCTCTGTAAAAGTTTTGTTTGAATTTTTGGATGAACATGTTCAGGCTTGCTTTCAGATTCATGGCCACCTACGACCTCAAGTTATTCCGATTTACAGCCCCGTTTTTTCTCGCCTGATTGGCTACATAATAATATTTAAGTTCTGAATAATGACGTAGATTATATTTTTTTATAGCTGTAGGGACTATGGGTGGTTAACTAAGTGTAAACAATAAGATCTTAAAACAGGAAAACTGTGCTTACGATACGTTTACGAGACGATATGTGAACAGGCATCTTCTAGGAGGTTTGTATTAAGATTGCAATTAGATTTGATCGTAATTTTACAATTGATACTATTTTTCTTTTTATTGTAACTTATAAGTAGACTTAAATAGGTTATTGGAAAAGGAGGCTTTGATAAGATCATGACATAAAAAAAAGTGTTACCATGTTTTGAGTGTTGATTTCGGTTCTGTTTTCTGCTAAATGGATATACAAGGTGAATGGTAAATAGTACAGGCCATGTTGTAAGCAGTACAATAATATTAGAGGACTTGTTTTTTAGGCTTAGACGTAAACATGAATCGGAAGTAGTAATCCAGAAGTCTTATGACGAAGTTTAACTGGCGCCACCTATGGTTAGTTTTAAACGGTTTACCATTCATTAAAAAAAATCGTATTTAAAAAAATGAACAAAGCAAAAAATGCTCCTTTTCAATGTTGAGCCCAAATTAACCCAACCCAAACTAGCCGAGGAATTCCGTACCTACTTTTCTTAGTGAGGCTTTACTGAGTATTTGAAATGAAAAGGTTGCTTTTCTTAACATTTTTAAATACTAAGCTTCATCATTATACGATAAAGTACTAGAGCGCAAAGATGTAACTTTCCAGACAATCTTCTTTGTATTCATAATATTAAAACATAAAATGGTTTTTAAAAACCTAAACTTGCACACTGTCAATTTAATATCACTATTATTAAATTATAAGACCGGTGACAATCTTGTAAAAAACAACTATTGATTTTTAAAGTCTTTTTAAAAAAAGACTGGCTTAAAAAATGAACTAAGTGATTTAGACTACGTGATTAAGACTTTAAACTATGAATTTATTCGCACCCATTAGTTTATATTTTAAAAAAAGAACAGTTTTCGGAGAAAATCGAAAAATTGAATCAAATGATAAGTCTATATTCTTCAATGTGTATTTTGAGCTATGCCAAAATGAAAAGTTCATTTACATATATACGCCGTAATTTTAATAAGCGCTCATTAGCTTCGGTTTGATCTCAATTTTTAAGACGCACTAGTCTAATGGGACGGGAAAGCGGCGCTAATGACAATAGAATCAAGGTGGTTTCCACTGTTACACATCAAAGGCTTGAAACAATATATCGAAAAGCCATAAATTTTCAGATGGTTTTGAATCGAACTCATTAGTATTGTTTTCAGATAAAGGCTTTACACGTTTCTGGAATTATCATGATGCAACAGGCCAAAACAAAGAAACAACTTGTTGCGCACATTCTGCGGTGTTTTTCACCAAAAATGCTCTTTCGAACGATTCGAAAATGTGGCTTATCATTATATTGCCTCAAAGCCTTCCTATTTTAATGTTTGGATGAAGAATTATATTCAAACATGTACCAAATGGGAAAAATAATTTTCACGTTTCACTCCTTTTCTTTTAAATGTGGAAAAGGCCTCTTTCTACAGAAAATCAATATATTTGTTTCTTTCCTTGATGAAGAATTGTGTCTAATATTCTTAATGAATAGTCCGTTTTTTCTTTTGAAAGAGTTGATAGTTTCCAATAGTTGGTTGCTTTAACGGATGACTTAAATTATTTTTAACTTTTTTTTTTCGTGACGGACAAGATAACTTCGTGACGGAATATTCGCTCAGCTCTATTCTTGTATTAGTGAATAAGGTTATTAATTACAATTCACTATTTTTGAAAGTAAAATAAACAAGTTTTAAAGGAAATAGCGTTTTGGTTCACAATTAGTGCTGCGGGGGAAGTCTTAGCGTAGAGGGTGGGTGTGTCATTGCTGCGATGAAAGTGTTAAAGTATTTTTATAATTGGATACTGTGCTTGCTGCTGTACTGTGCCTTATCTGTAAATTATTTCAGAACTTTAAATATATTCATAAAAATGTTTTTTTAAATTTAATCTTAAATTTATAGTTCTAATCTTAGTTACGGTGAATGACCTGGTCATCCAATATGAAATAAAACAGGTTATAATGTTTCTACATGATAAAAGTTGGATGGGGATTTAAAAAAAAGTTTTTATAGCATCCTATTTAAAATGTTTAAAATCGAATCATATTCTTTCATGTTTAGTTAGTAAGGAAAATCATCGACTTTCTTTGTATGAATGTTAGAAGTTTGAAATCTTATACCCGTCTCAGAAATGATTAATCAGATTCAGAATCTTATTATAGACTCAAATAAGGGTTTTTGATGATTTTATAGTAAAGATTAGAAAAATATTTTTAAATGCGCGAACACAATTTAATTTGTATGCTTTTATAAGTAGTAATAATGAAAAAAGTGCAAGAAATCTTATTCAATTTTATTTTATAGAATTAAAAACGATTTATTTTGTTCCAACAATTTGTCTAAGAGAAGTTAATGCGCGAGGTCTTGACATGCTTTGTCAGTTTTAAGCCTTTCCCCGTTCCTCAATAGTTAAAATTATCGTCTGGCCTCTTTTTTTTTTTCTTTTCCCTTTTTTTTTTAACTGACGAATTTTAAGAATGGCAGGTGTAATCATAAATGTTTTTTCTTTTCGTTGTCTGTAAGCAAGTTAAGATATATTTCCTCTTCCTAAAATAATGTTTCAAGTGGCCACATTTAACTCATTAATAATCAAAGACGTCATGAACTTTTTTTTTCTTTATAATAGAACAGGTGTCTGAAATTGAATAGTTTTCTAACAATTCAGCATCCGTACAAATAGTATTCAAATATTAAAAAAAAATTGGATTTATAAGATTTATTTTTTTATTTCATATACAAAATAATTATGAAGTCACAGTGTGTTTACAAACTTATTCTAAAACCATTTAGTCAAATAATACACGTAATTTAAACCTCTGATTAAAAATATTAGAATAATTAAAAACTTTCTTATTTTATTTGTTTTTTACTTGCTTAAATTAAGTTACAAATTTAACGATTTATAACTACGTATTTCACAGTTTTTTTACATTTAAAAAATATAAACAAAGCATAAATTAATTTATTTTTGAAAAAATCTAAATATTAGAATATTTCATTATAAATACTAAAATTCAATAATGCTACAAAATATTAAAGTTCAATTCACGCTGAAGGCGATTCTTCAAAATATTTAGTAATTTTTTTCTAAACTTAGTATTGAATTATAATGTATAAAATGAAATATTCTGATATTTTGGCCCAAATAAATAATATTTTGATATGATTTTTTATATTTTGATTCTTATAATATATAAAAATAAATTGCCGAATTTAAACTTGAGTTTCATGTTTCTAATGTTTAAAAATGCTGTTAATTGCATATTTGACTCCTTAAATTTGAAATTTAAGTAAAAAAACAAATAAAATAAGTGACGAATTTTTTAATTATTCTGATATTTTGAATTAGAACTGTGTAATGTAAATTTGGTAGGGAAGAAAGTATTGCCTCAGGCGACAAATTTAAGAACATATGTTAACAAGCTCATGGAGATTTATTATCGGAGAGATCTATTATATTTTTACGTATATATTCAGTTTTTACGTAAATGTAAAAACTGATGTTTTTTTCTTCTTCTTTTTTTTTTTAAAGGATGCGTTTTTAACTCTATTTTCTTTTCATTCTAAGATATGTGTAACTACAAAAAATTTTCTATTACAGTTTTCAGAGTCAATATGTTTAAAGCTTCTCTGTCTGTGTTTCTCTTGTGCCTGCCCTTTATAGCCGGTTGGCCGACAGGAGCACCGAGCAAAGCATGCGAAGCTATGCTTCCCAAGCACGGACAGAACAGACCACAACCAGCCCATCTCTCACCTTACACTTTAATACAATCAACAGACTCATACAGGCCAGGAGATCAAGTGATAGGTTTGTTACTTTTTTCGTATATTTTAATATGACTTACTTCCTTTTTCTCAATTATAACTCAATCACTACATATACAAATAGTGCTTCAATATTAAAAGTGCATATTTTATAAATTACACCTCAATCCGCTTATGATAATACTACTGCTGCGAAGATATAAAATTTTGTTTCGACGTAAAAATCATTTTACGAAAAAAGTGATGGAAAATACTTATGTTTAAGACTAATCTATGTTTGCTACCACTTTTGTTTTAAGATATCTTAATCGCCTAATTTCATACAGATTTTGCAGAACAAGAATTTCTCTAAGATAAATTGCAAGAGTAAAACAATAGCAATACCAGTCTTTATATTTCTGAAAAAGCTCATGGGAACGTTGGTCATTAATCTTTTACAGCGAAACAAATTTTGATTGAAAATTCTAGATGGGTAGCCCCTTAGAATCTGTGATCGCTGGCTGTGAACTCTTAAGTGTAAATAACTGTTAGTATAAAATGGTTATGTAAGTGTAAATAGTTATGTTAGCGCAAATAGTTATGCACCTATCGGCGTACAATATCAATAATTTGTTTTTAATAGTATTTCACTTCAACTTCTGAAGTTGATTTTTATAGCTTGCCTCTAAACATGTTTGTTTTATTCTTATGCTTGTCATTATTTTCAATCTTCTAAATTCAAAACTTAGCTCGCTCGTTTTTAAAAAAATTATTTAAACATATCAAAACAAATACAGTAGTATAACATTCACTATTCTCTTTTTATTGTAACCCTTCCGAAATATAGTTCCAAACTTTTCTCCTACTCAATTTTTGCGATTCTATTTGTTTATTATCCTTTAAACAGACTTTCAAGTTAATAAAGCTATAATTAAGTAGAAAATTGAATTTCTAATTAATTATTCTGAAAAGGTAATAGAAAATAAGATAAATAAAGGAGCAAAAAACTAAGTAAAAAGGACAAGGGGAAACAATTCGTAGTAAATTTGATGAAACCATAACTTGTTAAGGAATAGAAATTATTCGCTTTACATCTATGTATAAAAAAATGAGATTTAGATTGCCTAATATTAACCAGACATTTGCTTCAAAACAAACAAGCAAAAATTCAACATATGTTTTCCAATGCCTATGCCTAACGTTACTAATAAGTTATTTAAGCAAAATTTTTTTATGGTGGTGGCCTGATGTTTACTATTCAAATAGTCACAAGAATATCAGGTGGTATATAAAGTTAAGCAACGAGAAAACTCACAGAAAAATAGTTTCTACGCTGAATCACAAAATCATTTCCTCGAACCATACTGCCAGGTTTTCGCTCAAAGTGAGTCATATTCTAATTAAAGAAGAATTTTCACAATAATATGGTTCATTTTCGCATTATAATAAAGTTGCAGTAAATTTGCGAACGGTACTATTGTTCGTAAATTTGTTTCCGTGAATTGATAAACTGTAAACTATAGAGAAGACTGTAAGCACCATATCCATTCTCAGAATACTACTGATATTCAATACTTTAGAAAAAAAAATACTGAATGCAAAGAAAGGAAAGACAAAACAGCATTTATGCCTGAAATAAGATTTGAACACACTGACTGTGACTCCGTAATGCTGACCGCACCAACTGCATCAGAATCAAAAGGATAAAAAATGAAAGTTCAGAAACGTAAGATAAATTTAATGACAAAGAATGTTAGTTCTTTCATGATATTCGTAGGAGTTTTCACAATACAAGTTTATTCTTCAGTACAGCGCTGAGAAGAATCTGACCTATTTTTCGAGCAAGAAATTAATTATGAAAAGTTCTAAATATTCATTAAATTTCTACAATTTAAAAATTATGCCAGATATTGTTATGAAGCACGTTATTATACATATTCTAATATGACAGTTTCTTTCTCTCTCTGTATACATACATATATATATATATATTATTCATTCTTTGTTTCAGTCTACGTTCAGGCTCCCCCTGGAACACCCTTCAAAGGCATGATGGTGCAAGCCTACGATCCTCGCTCTAACAGCACTATCGGAGAGTTTCTTGAAGGTACAGGACTGAAAAAAATAACTGAATGTTCCAGCATGTCACATGCTGACAACAGAGATAAAAAATCTGCTACGCTTGTTTGGGTTGCTCCCCAGGACTCTGGAAATGTTCGATTCAGGTAAATCTGTTTATTACTAGTTTCCTTTGGTGGAAAATATTTTATAATGTTTGTTATGTATTATTTTTTTAGTTTAAATATATCAAAATATTGTTTTATTACCGAATGATTCTGAGTGCAAAAGTACCAAAAACTTGATTATATCTTTATACATGAAAAGTTTGTAAAAAATTTAAAGCAACGTTTGAGAGCTATACAAATGATTATTATGAGTAAAATTAATCCTTATTTTAAAGATATGTAGTTTTTCCGTTAAAAACACATCTCCAAAATTTATCTTTCGCTTAACTTTGGGGAGAAATTCACCTAGCTTATAATATGCTTGAATTCTCTCTCACTTAGCTCAGCGTTTTGCTGTAGCTTGTCTCTACTGAATATTAATTATTTAAAGCTAATGGAAGTAGTTAGAATGAAACAAAATTTTGTAAAATCATTTTGATTCGTCAACAATGATTCTTGTTCTTTTTTTAAAAATTAGTTTATTTTTTTTCAAGACTTTTTAAAATTAATTTTTACATAGTATGTAATGCATGGTGGTTTTTAA
Organism: Parasteatoda lunata; assembly: GCA_949128135.1. Classification (NCBI taxonomy): domain Eukaryota; kingdom Metazoa; phylum Arthropoda; class Arachnida; order Araneae; family Theridiidae; genus Parasteatoda; species Parasteatoda lunata. The sequence goes on along the minus strand of OX421974.1, from coordinate 113,759,529 downwards.
AATCAACGGTTTTAATGTTATTTACACATTTAGAGAAATTGATTTAAAATAAATATTAATCTATTTGTCAAAACTCCATAACTTCTATTTAACTAATTTATTCATTCAAAAAACGCCACGTCGATATTTTTTAATCTTATCAAATGGAAGTATAGGCATATTTAGAGATGATCATCGTAATATTTTTAGAAACCTTGTCAAGAAACAAATCATGTGAGGGGTCACTCGATAATATTTAAATAAGAAAATAAATGTGTTCAGTCTCTGACGAATTAATATGAAGATTGATAAATGCTGCGAAAGGATTAAAATCTTCTAAAAGTTGTTAATTTGAGAATGAAGTTGAAAAGTTCTTAATGAAAAGCAAACCCATTCCAAGCCCAGGAGGCCAATAAACTGTAATCGATTTTTTCCTTCTGTTATTTTATCGATCTGGGCAATATTTGGTCAGAGTTAGAAAAAGATTCACGTGAAATCACGTGAATACTCATTTGTGACCCTTCATCTGCATAGGTTTTGATTAAAGTTTTCGAAAGGATTCTAAAAAAGGTATTGTAAGAGCTCTCCTGAGGGAACATCTTGTATAATACTTTCTTTCAATATCCGCACTATTAAGTTATTTTTTTAAAATTAACATGGTTTTTCGAAGCTCATTCTCTATGGAAAATGAAAGAAAAAAAAAGCCAAAGTTTAATTGCCTCAGACTTGAAGCAATTCTATAATTTAATACCGTATTTGCCATCTTGCTATAAAGAGTTACCTGGGCGTTAGAACGGACAAATAAATAAATTTAAAAGTTACTGAACTTTTTTAAAAGTCACCAATTTTGCAAAATTTTTCAACCTATATGAATATCCGCAATAGGTTATAATCGATACCTTATTTCCATTTTTTGCAAATTTTTATGAATCCAAATAATGCAGCATTAGAGTAAGTTTTTAAATATTAAAAAATTAGACCACAAACTCTTTTCATTTCCTCAAAACTGCGATTTTTCCATATTGACATTTTATGCCATTTTCAGTCTAAATATAGAGGGCATAGGCGAAAGATAGGTTAAACTAAACCTAACAGTTACTGTCGCAAATTCAGATAAGGTATGAAAATAGGATATTATTCACAAAAAGCATAATAGAATACCTGCAAGTGACGTAGAGTGGGTATCTCGATCCTGATTGTTAAAACGTGACATTAGCTTACGTTAGCAACTGTTCTTTCCATTCTATTTCGAGTAAGCCAAGCTCGTCAAGCATCTATTCCCTTAAATGACACATGCTTTATTCTATCCCAAATATTTCAATTCTCTATATATTTTTTATTTAACACAAGGAGAGGCACGAAGACATATGGAATATAAACAAACTAATTATGCAAACTATTTATGCAAAAGTCAGGTGCACAATGCAAAAAAATATCAAGTTTAGAATAAAATATATAAACAAATAATAAACCTAAGTTAAGTAGAAGACGTAGGCTAGAAAGAATTCTATTTCAACAAATTTGATGAGCGATAGAGCACTGTATTTAATTAACTTAACGTTAATTAACATTCTAACTTGTGTGGAGAAACGTAGCTCAACTTTAACAAGCCATTTTGCTTATAAACAAACAGCTGACGTCATTGGTCACATATGTAGTCTTAAAGTGCAAATACCCAATTTCAAGCGACTACAGAGCCTTCGAAAAACAGCCTTGAAAAACCTTTTTGTTTTAAATAATTAAATGAGACTATTTAAAAGCAATCGAACGAAATAACTCTATAAACACATTTTTTTTGTATATTAATTAACTAAATTTTTTCAAATTAGTGCCAAGTTATTGACGAAAAAATTTATTTTTTCTTTATATAGATAGATACCAGTTTTTGAAAGTATGCTACATTTTAAGTTAGTTAACGGTTTTTTTAAAGGAGTAGTAAAAAATAGTTTTGGTAAATAATAATAACATGAAACTGTGAAATTACTTCAACTCCTGTGAAATTCTGAAACATATTTTCTCTACTGTTACGTAATTTTAAAATTTTTCGCATTCTTACCTAATTTCACTTTGTTTTTTAGAGCTACTATTGTTCAACAGTTCAATACATTTTACCACGGCCTGTCTGCTGCTGTACAAAGAGTTTGAAAGTCAAGGCTTTAAATATGAAAGTAATTTGGTTACAAAGAAAAGAATATCATGAATATAATTAAGAAATGATTGAATGGACTCTAAACGTAAAATCAGAAATGAGTACAATATTATTCACATTTTGAAAGTAAACACCCTTTCTTGCTCTTTGTAATTGTTCAAAGTGTCTATTAGTTGCAAAGAAAGTTTCATCATAACAAATTGTTCCTGAGAAGAATATTAAATGTAATTGTGAACTATTTTTCATGACCTATTTTTTTAAAATTCTCGCGGAAGAATCCGGATAGTTTGTAAAAACAATAACATTAAAGGTTTTATGCGCGGGAAATTTTTTATTTTCATGTTTGTATACAAGTTATATTTCTATAACTTTATGGAACTTCACACATTTAATGTATAGTTGCTTCAATATCATCTGAGCTATATCATTTTCCAATTGGGAAGAGTCTTAGAAAATGACTCTTTATAAAAATATTGAACAATATTCACCGACATTATACTGTATTTTTTTAAAGTTGTTGATTAATGCTTATTTTTGAATAATAAAATCATTTTGAAAAAAAGTCTGTGTTTATCATTTTTATTTCTTTGAATAACGTTAGAGTTCCTGCTATCTAATTTTGTTAAAACTTATTTAACTAAAGATAAATATCAGGAATTCTATCATGCAACAAAGCAGGATGTTCAGAAAATTACTATTTAATTTCAGAAACGATAGTTTTATAAACAAAAGTTGTGTGAATAACTATTTTATTACAGAATAACACATAGGGTTACAATTATTAAGCTATATTAAAACGGTTGGCGACATTCTGCTAAAATTAGGTAGGAAGATTGGTTAATTTGTTTTTTGAACATGTGCACTATTTTTCACTTGTGGTTAAAATTTTTTTTAGCGAAAATGTCTTAAATACGGCATTTAATTGGTTAACAAGGGAGTTAAATTGGCTATCTAGGTGTAATACTTGAGTAATCTGAGCCTTATTGCGGCTCAAAGGAAATTTGTGAGTTTTATGGGTTTTTTCCTCGCAATTTTCATTTGATGACTAAGTTTAAAAAATAACCTGCCAAATCACCGCTGAAATCAAGTAACCCTTGAGTTCATCGAAAGCTCGACGATTTCAGAAATTTGCTATTCCTCTGCACCATATCATAGACATTGATGACAAGTAGATCGAGCATGTTATAAACCAAATCCGGATGTCTCTTAGTTATTTTTAAAATTTGCCTGAAGTTTCTTAAAGGTGGTTTTAGAAAACTTTACTATTTTCTGGTTCATACGGTACAATAAACCCTCAATAATAAAATATTACAAACACTTTTGTAGTATAATAACAAACACAATCAATTATCTTATACTATAATACGAGGAATGGTTGCCAAGTCGAAAATCGCCCCAGAATTAATAAACTCCGGTAAACTTGGGGGTCTGGGGTTTTTGGCCACGAGGAATCGATTGGCGCCGGTTTTGAAGCGCTACGGTCGAGCAGTTCGGAGTTACAGATAGGATATTTTCAAACTTTATTAGTTCTGTATTAGTCTGTTTGTAATCACAATATATCACCCCAGAAGCCTCGCCCAGGCACGAAACTCGGCACATAATTGTGTTTTGACATAATGAAGAAGTATTTTTTTTCTTTTTCAAAAATTTGGATTAAATTTTTAGTTATCAGTCATTTTGTAAGAAAATCTATACTTTTTCGTCTTCAAAGTGCCATATTCAAAAAACTTATTAAAAAAATACATATCTCTTATAAATGTATGCTAATGCGAACCTTACAATTGAAATATTAATTTTCGACAACTTAAACCAATAATATACGAAGGAATTAATAATTTAATTGTAAGGTTCGCATTAGTTTACATTTATCAAAGTGGAGAAATGTTTAACTTTTGTATTAAAAATGTGGCAATCTTCCAAGCGAAAAGCCACACCGTCGTTCGACTTGACATTCATTTACCCGGACAAGATGGCGTTAACTTAGACCAAACGCCAGTTGACCTTGCCGATATTGGACAGAAGGGATCGACCTTAAGGGCTTACTTCCGCCATAACACCGCGCTGAAAGAAGACGAAGCGAACAGAAAGGCAGTCACCTACCACTATTACCATGAAATGCCGGAGCACTACCGATGGATTGGCCAGACGAGCACTTGGCAGAAGAACGTGAATGCTTGCAGCAGAATTGGTCGCGTACATCCAGTCAACTTCGTTTCCCAGCCAGAACTTTTCTTCCTGCGCACGCTTTTGTTCCACGTCAAAGAACCAACGAACTTCAGAGACCTCTACATTGTCGACGGTGTCCAGCACGCAACCTACAAGCAAGCCTGTCTAGCCAGAGGCCTCACATACGACGACCAACAGTACGTAGAAGGACTCCGCGAATCTGCTTCATCGAAAATGCCAAGTGTTATGCGCATACTCTTCGCTCAAATCCTGATACTTGGTGCGCCAGAAAACCCGAAGAGATTATGGGAACTGTTCAAAGAGGACCTCGCGGAAGATTTCATTCGAGAAGCAAGACGCACTGGTGGTTCCATAGAAGAAGCGATAAAGCGTGCCTACCGAATCATCGCGCATAAGCTGAACACCGAAGCTACCGAAGGCCGCAACTTCCGATACTGGGTGCAGACACATGGCATGGAAGACATCGACAACTATGAGCAAGAATTGGAACACGAGATGATCGACGTCGACGAATCAACAGCAATCGGAGACCGCATGTACCAGCAACTCAACGAAAAGCAGCGTGATATCGTCGACACCATAATCCAAGCACTTGAAGACCCGACTCCTGCTGCGAAATGCTTCTTCATAGATGGACCAGGAGGAACCGGGAAGACATTCGTCAACAGCACGCTGTATCGCATCATTACCGGAAGGCTTAAGAAAGTGAAATGCATGGCTTACACCGGGATAGCAGCGATTCTTCTACCGAGTGGTCAAACAACGCACCGAACCTTTGGCTTGAAAGTCCCGCTTACATCCGACTCAAGATCATCCATCAAACCAGGATCACCGAAGGCGAACGCACTCAAAGGAGCCCACATGTGTCTGATGGACGAAGCTCCGATGATGTCAAAATACGGCTTGCACAACATCGACAAACTCCTACGCGCGATTTGCAACAACATTCCGTTTGGAGGCAAAGTCATGGTGCTTGGTGGCGACTTCCGACAGTGCTGTCCAGTTGAACAACGTGCCAACAAAAGCGAAATACTCGACCTTTTGATCAAGAGAAGCCATCTGTGGCAACACTTCAAGACTTATTCGCTCGAAAAGAACATGCGCGTTGATCCCGAAGAAGAAGAATTCGCGAAATACCTGCTAAAGCTCGGCGACGGGGAACTCGAAGTGAATGAACTCGGCGAAATAGAAGTCCCAGAAGAAATTCGCTCTGGTGGTAACCTCATCGATGAAATCTTCGGACCATGCCTCAGAAGTGGGAACTACGAAGCAATGAAGAATCGCGCTATTCTTGCACCATTGAACGACGATAAGGACAAGATCAACGAGCAGATTATCGCTATGCTTCCAGGCGAAGAGAAGACATACACAAGTTTCGACTCGGTAAAGGATCAACATGAAGGGGGAATTCAATTCGCGCCTGAATTCCTGAACTCGATCAACATCGCCGACTTGCCTCCACACAATCTGAAGCTCAAGAAGAACGCCATCATCATGCTTCTCCGAAACTTGGACGTCTCTGAAGGAATGTGCAACGGAACACGATTGATTGTCACCGAACTTTGCAACAACATCATCAAGGCTAAGATCATCACCGGTGAACACGCAGACCGACAAGTACACCTTCCAAGGATCACGCTCGACTCCAGCAAATCACAGCTTAGCGCAACTATGCAACGGCACCAATTCCCAGTTACTCCAGCATTCGCCATTACGATACACAAGTCACAAGGCCAAACATTCGAATTCGTCGGCGTGCTTCTCCTCACGACGGTCTTCGTGCACGGAATGCTCTACGTCGCGTTTTCAAGAGTCAAGCGTCAAAGTGAGTTGAAGGTCCTGCTGCCTCCTGAGAATCCAACCCACACCCGAAACGTCGTATGGAAGGAAGTCCTGAACAAGAGAAACTCACCAGCCGCACCTGCCTCTCCGACAAGAAACTACCTGGACAACATGGAAGACTTCGCAATCGATGATTAATGTTTATTATGTTTATGCTGTTATAGGTTTATAATATGTTTCTTATGTATGTATATATGTTTGGTTTTTCTAAATAAATTTGTCAAAAATATTGAACTTCAACACACTTCAATCTTTACACTGCTCACTTTGTACCATTTCTTTAATTGTATAATTTTTTGTTATCAATTACATTTTATTTCCTATGACTTTTCAAACTTTACCTTTGTATAGAATCGTTCCCTTTCCAAACTCTAACTTTGTTTAGATAGTTTACAATGGGGCACTTTAACCGGTTATCTTTTCACCAATGGTTTCACAAATTTTCTTATGGCATGTATTGTTTTGATAAATCACAATTGAAAATTTAAATCTTCGAGTTAGCTTCGATACCTGTTTTCTCCGAGCCGAGCTCGGTAACCCGCTGGTATATATATATATGAAAGAGCATAATGGAAGAACCAGGTAAGTGACATTTTTAGGGGAATTAATGAATCACTGGTTTTGCCTTTCTTTAAATCTTAACACTACTAATCACATGAATTTTTAGTATGATGGTATTTTTTTTTTTTTTTCAAATTAGGCAATAAGGTTTTATTTAAAATTAGGGACAATAAAGCGAAGAATTATTAGTCCCGTCTTCTATTAAATTGGTAATAAAATAGTTAGGATACAATTTTTTTCCATTCTGCAAATGTCACTTACCTACTTCTTCCACTAAGTTTTTCAATTAATATAGCTAAAATAATTACTTTTTTTATATTCAATATTATTTGTTGCCATTCGCGGTGGCTTTGCGTTATTGAAGTAAGTAAACTTGCTTTTTGTAATTCATCCCATTAAAATAAAGAGAAAATGTATTTAGCATCACTTGGCATGATGCTATTACTCGAAGTTAAGCAATAATAGTCAAAATTTACCATTATCAAATAATTTTCTCCGGTGCATAACCTTTTCGACGAGCCGTTCTAAAGTATCGGTTTTTAAACAGCTTAGTATTGGTTCTGTTTTAATCATAACGAAATATATCATTATAATATTTTATATCTATATTAGCATATTTAGTACTTATTATAGAACCCTTCAACATTTAAATTTTGTGAAAAATATATTTGTCAGTGACAGCCAACTAAAGCCGAAATTAAAAAAAAAATTTGAATTCTTATAATAACTTGATAGGGATTTTGGAGAATGACCATTTCTCTATCTAACCTTTGATTTACTATTAAAATATTCAGTAGTGAAAGAACAAAGTTCTTTTGTTCTCATTCATTAAAATATTAAAAAACTATCTTTGTTACCACAGGAAAAATATTTTCTGCAATCACGGAAAACCCCTTGTAGGATTCTTATCGAAACTGCACCAATTAGCATAATACCAGTAGTACCGTCAGGAATACATATGAATTAAGCGTCATCTGTGAATGGTGATTTTCTACGGTTTTCCTAAGCAAATTTTTTATTAACCTTTTTTTCCTTTAACTTTGCTTTTTAGAGCAAAGCTTATATTTTTTTATTTCAATTAATACATATTATCAATATTAATAAGGAATTAGCTTCAGTAATAAGATATCGATTCAAAATAAATAAATATCTTTTTCCCTATATTTTTGCTATAACTTTGATCAGTTTCTTACGTCAATTAACAAATTGCCAACATTCATTAAGCATCATAGTCGTCATTGCTATTATGACGATTTCTTACGTTTCTTTTAGACAAATAAATAGATTAACTCCATTACTTTTGCTTTCTAGTACAAAGCTTATTTCTGTTATTTCAATATTCAATAAATAAATTTCAATAGAATAAAATTAAGCATCATTGGCATCGATAATAATGTGGCGATTTTTTACGTTTCACCTAAACAAATAAATGCAATATTCCCATTAATTTTGCCTTTAAATACATACATATTTTTTCTATTCAATTACCGTTGATTTTAAAGTAATTTTTTTTTTAGAAAATTTTTTTAAAAGAAATGTAAATATAAAAAAAAAAATGCGTGGTATCAGATATTTTTAAAAGTATAAATTTGTTGACGTAGCTCTCGCGTGTTACCACATCATGTTGCTCATTGATTTTACCTGACTAGCGAATATAAAATAATTCCATATTTAAATTCGCGCAATAAGCTATTTTTTTTTTTTTTATCAAATAGAGCTATAAACTAGACATTGTCACTGATGTTATTCTTAAAATATGTGACAAACTGAATTGTCTATAGTTACATTTAGGGCAATGACTAACGTTTAACCAATCAGAAAATTCCATTCCGTTCAAACGGTTCGTCGTAGAATGATCTAATATGGACAGAGGCCTTCTTCGTGCTTCAAACTATCTGTATGCTAAGTTTCGTCGATTTCATTTGGATGATTTAGGAGTCTACAAAAGACACACATACAGAGACATTCATTTTTATAGATTAGACTGATTCACATAGATTAGGCAGTGGTAAATAAAATAAAGCAAAGAATTATTAGTCCCACCTTCTAATGAATTGGTAATAAAATAATTCGGAAGAGTGTGTTCCTTTTTCTTTCTGAAAATGGCACTTACCTGGTTCTTCCAATAAGTATAGCTAAAATAATTTTTTCATTTTACTTAATGTTATATGCTGTAATCTTCGGTGTCCTTGCGTTATTGAAATAAGAAGAGCTCTTTGTTTATAATTCATACCAATGGAATAAAGATAAAATGTATTTAGCATCTCTTGGCATGATGATATTGCTCGCGACCGATTCATGATAGTTCAAATTTACCTCTATTAAGGGATTTTCTTAGGTCAATGGTTCTAAATATAGGTATTAAAACTGATTGTTGCAGTTTTAATAATCACCAAATATATCAATATATTTTATACATATATAAGTATATTTGGTACTTATTACATAACCCTTCAACATTTGAGTTTATACGTATTTGTTAGTGGCCCTCAACTAAAGCCGCATTAATAGAAAAAAAAGAAAAAAAAAAAACAGAGCTTTATAAGGATTTTGGAGCATGACCATTTCTCTATCTGACCTTTAATTTACTGTTAAAATAATTAAAAGTAGTGATGGAGAAAAGTTATTTTAATTCTAATTCATTGAAATATTAATATACTATCTGAGCTACCACTGGAAAAAATATATTCTGAAACTACGGAAAACTTGTTGTAGAATTCTTATCAAAACTGAATCGCCAATTACCATAGTACCAGTTGTAGTACATATTACCGTCCAGGATACATATGAATTAAACGTCACCTGTGAATGGTGATATTTTAATGTTTTCTTAAGCGAATTTCCCATTAATCTTTCTTCCATGGGCTTGGCTTTTTAGCACATAGCTTATTTTATATTATTTCAATTAATACACATTATCAATATTAATTGAGCATTAGTATCAATAATAATATGCAGATTTTTAACGGTTACCCAAAGCGCTTTTCTCCTTATTTTTGCTTTTTAGTACAGAAGTTACTTTTTTTAATATCAATTAATACGTATTACCAACATTAATTAAGCATCATTGTCGTCAATGATAGTAAGGCGACTTCTTACTGTTCTTATAGAAAATAAATACCTTTACTCCATTTCTTTTTCCTTCTAGTACATAGCTTATTTCGTTTATTTCAATATGCATATATTACCTTCATTAATTAAGCATCATTGGCGTAATTAAGTCTCATTGGGTCGAGTTTTTATATTTCTCCTAAACGAATTAGTATAACTTTCCCATTAATTTTCGCTTTTGAATACATAAAATTTTTTTTTTCCATTTCATTACCGTTTATTTCAAATATGTATTTTTTTTAGAAATACGTTTTAAAAGAATTAATATAAATAAAATAAAATCGCGTAGCTTTAGAAAAAGTATAAATTTGATGACGTAAATCACGCGTTCTACCACGTAATGTTCATCGAATTCATCTGACATAGCGAATATAAAATAATTAAATACGCGCAATAAACTATTTTTTGTCCAAAGAGAGCTATATGCTAGCAATTATCACTCATGTAATCTTTAAAATAAGTGAAAATTGAATCGTTAAATTTAAAACAATGGCTATCGCCAATCAGAAAATTCCATTTCGTTTTTCGCTTATCCTGCAAGAACGATTTGTCGCAGAATGTTCTAATGTTGACAGTGACCTTCCTCGTGCTTGAAACTATTTGTACGCCAAGTTTCATAGCATTTGGTCGGGTTGTTTAGGAGTCTAACAGACAGACATTCATTTTTATATATATACTAGCTGTACCCTGCGCGCGTTGCAACGCTTTCAGTTTGAATTTTAATTTATGTATTTAAGTTTTTGAATGAGATTTGCGATTATGATTTGAAATGAGAATTTTATTTATAGGTGAAAAAACCTGTGATAGTCAAAGCAGTTAATTCTCTAGGATATCGTTAGGGCATTTTCAAATAGACATGTATGGTGATGCACACGGACCGTGAAACATATTTTGAATGATGGTCATAAATAAGACTGGATCAATGGTGACATCAGGTATTTCTGCTGATATGAGCTGACCAATTTGACAGGATGTGATTTTTTCAATAAGCCAAATCATGGGGCGGTATTGCATATTGTTCAGATGTGTGTATTACGGTAAAATACATTTCTTCTGTCTTCAATTCATTACAAATTAAAGTGAAATCAACATTGCTTTCTTCATTCCAATGAATAAATGTGAACGTACAGAACTGTAATAGTTATAGAATATTCTTCTTCTCTATAGAATAATATATATTTCTGTATCTACATAATTCAGAAAACAACAATAAAGTATGATCCGTATTACTTAAAATAGTATCATTTGTGCTGATTATTAATACATTTTTATCGTTTTCTTGGTAAGTATTTTTTAGTTTTGAAAGAATAATTTAGCTATTCTGTTTAGCTTTAACTATTCTGTAACTAGAATTCAGCTATTCTGTTTTAAAGCTACAAATTAAAATTCATATCGAGATCTTACAATTATAAAATTTTGCTGTGTAGTATGTTTTCTAAAAGTAATGAAGAGATAATCTATGTATATATTATTTGAAAATAAAATTTTGAAACGAAGAAGATTTTATTTTGGAATTCTCCAGATTTATAAATCAGGTAAGTGTTATGATTTTTATAATAAAAAATTTCCTTGTAAATAATTTTTTTCTTCTTATTTGAAGAGAGTTCTCTACAGAATGGTTTTTTACGTCTGATTAAGAACTATAAGAAAAAAAAAAAGAAACAACATGGAGGTTTTTTATTTCAATATGAGGAATTTTTAAAATTGTTTTTTTTTATCCTAAGAATTCTTTATTTTATGTTTTTTACTTTATAATTTTTAGATAAAAATTGTAGTTAAAATAATTGTTTTGAAAAATTAAATGCAATAAATGGTGTTTATGTATACGTTTTGCATATTTTAATGTTTGAAGTAATATGATTCAGAAAAGTATGGAATAAAATTTTGGTACTTACGTATTAACGCCACCGCAACTACAGATTTGGCGATTTTTAAGTGCCGCCAATCTACACCTAAAATTTTTGCGACAAATCATAAAATAAAATACTTTATTTAAAATCAAAACACTTTCAAATTTCAAAACATTTCATTTAAAATCAAAGTAGTTAATCGAAATTTCGGTGGAAAATGAGCTAAAATAGAGTTTAACATAAATTCAAAAAAATCTCTATTTTCTTTCGTCGCCATATGAACTCTAATAAATAAGATTCCAAATGAAATTAAATTTCCAAAACGTACGTTTACCATAATAAAGTTTGATGTCATGAGAATTGGTACATTTTCGTTTTTTTGGTGAAATATTTCGCTTATGAGAAATAAAATTGCATCTTGTTTTGTTTTTGGCAAATCCCAAAGACGAATTTTCGTAGCACTAAAAAATGGCGTCAAAAAAGAATTATTATTATTATTATTTTTTTTTTTTTTCGTAAGCATTCTTTATTTTACGTTTTTCAGTTTCTAAATAATGATTTTTATTGAAACTTAAATTTTTTTTATAAAAATTGTTGTTAAAAAACTTTTTTTTACAAAATTGAATTTTATAAAATTATGAGGCTTATGTACTCTTTTTGTTCATTTCAATTTTTGAAGTAATATGATTCTTAAAACTATGGAAAGTTTAATCATTAAATCATTAAATATGTTATATCATTAAATTTAGCAAAACTATTTCTCGGGCAGTAGGTTTTAACTCTTATAAGAATATACATATTTTTTTTTTCTGATTATGTACAAATATTTTTCCGATGTGCTTTGGATGTTCCTTCTCTAAAAAAAAAAAAAAAAAAGGGATACCATTTTGTTTTCGCTTGCATAAGAAAGAATATCAAACATTTTTCTTTTTTAAATTTAATTAGCCACAATAAAGAAGGAACGTTGCAATGCTACACGCTACATTAAAGACGTCTCTAAAGTAACTGAATGACTGTTCATATAGAGATCGCATGTATTCGTCTCATACAATAACGCCCCCTATAGTTCGTTGCGATCACGAATATGCGCGAATTATAATTAAATATTGAACTATATGTAATTTACTTTAATTTACTTTTCTAAATGAATAGAGCTATAAGATAGAAAATATCACTGTTGTTATCTTCAAGATATTTGAAAACTGAATCGTTTATAGCAAAATTTAAAACAATGGCTAACTTTTAACCAATCAGAAAATTCCATTTCGATTTTCGCTCATACCGCTGGAACGGCTTTTCGCAGAATGTTCTAATGTCGACAGTGACCTTCCTTGTGCTTTGATCTATCTGTATGCCAAGGTGCATAGCATTTGGTCGGTTGGTTTAGGAGTCTATAAAGGACATACATACATACAGACACACATTCATTTTTATATATACAGATAGATCGATAAATTTTGAAATATTTTGTATCGCATAATTAACTTGCACTAATCTAGTTTCGTGCCATTCCAAGAAAACTGACAAATAAAATGTAGTTCTGTTCCTCAGTAAAAACGTGTCTTAAAATAAATACCTCCCACTATCCTCCATTTACGTTTTTATTTTCATATTTTGAAACCTGGCAAAAATGAGTTACTTAACCATTAAATAGTCTTTTAAACCATTTGTGCTAAATGCCGGTAAGTTTAAGGATATTTGAATTCTCTATTCGCTTTGTATGCTACATTTTGATTTTTATTCCATATTTTTCTTATATTTTAATTTCTTATTTTGCTGGATATGTTTTATTTTCTATGTATTTTTTGTTTAATTTATATTATTTTCGTTTCAATATTTTTGGAACTTCTCGCACTATTGTATTGGTATATTTTGCTCTAATTATATTAATATAATATTAGCAAGCACTCTATTTTGCGGATATAACCATGTGAGCTGTCGACGAGATGGTATTTTTTTAAAATTTTTTATCAGGCCTTTTTAAATTTTTTTAACACGTTCACGCCGGGTGTTCAGGCCTGAAAGTGGGACGGAAAAGAGAAAATACTGGTAGAAAAACTATTTCAATATTAGATAATATTCGGGAGGAGTTAATCTATTCTCAACAATAACAATTCACTGTAAGGAAATTTATCACGGCGAAGAAGCAATTCAATATAAAAATTTCATCCGTTAAAAACAATTGGTAGTTATGGATTTTTATTATTCCCGGAAAAAAACTAAAAAATGAAATTTATTTGTTACCAGTTTTTACTCCGATGCGCCGCCCGATGAGACAATCTAGCGTGGGCCACCGGTGGGTCACGCCGGCTTGAACGTGTTAAAGAAAAAAAATTTTTTGTTAAAAAATTTTTTTCTGAATAAAAATGTCCTTTTTCACTGTATTAAGAATAATTTTTTTCGCAAGCAAAATTAATTTCATGAAAGTAGAGGCTTCATTTTGGCGAACATACGGTTTAGTTTTATTATTGTTGACACCAAAATTCGCCGGTAAGTAAGGTTACTACAAATACTCTAATTATCTCCTATATTCCATTTCTCCGCAGTTTTTGTTCTTTTGCTTGGTAGATGCTGTGGCATCTGGATATAGGAACAATAAAATGAAGAATGAGGTGTTGTCAAGAAAATCACAGAGAAGGCGCGGCACTGCTTGAAAGTAACGCCCACATGGATAGTTTCGCCTTAGATTTTTCTCATAGTATTGGACTCCGATTATAAAGTTGTAGGGGCATTACTTCACAGAAGGCATCGCCCACATAAAATAACAGTTATGAGTGATGAACACGACCTTACTAAACTTAAACAGTTAATGCTCTATTCAATCATTGTCCAGAGCAATTTTAATCAGACTTCTACATTATGATGGAGTGCATGTGACTTGTCTTGACATGCGCGGGCACCCGACTTCTTCATCTGTATTTGGCTGAATGGCGACTGAGACTTTTGGCATAAAGATAAAAGCAAGGAGAGTTGACGATTGGGTAGTCTACTGCATTAAGCAGGTCATATCTGACTATGTATTGAGATAGAAAAATTTGGAGTTTGAACTGAGTGATTACTAAATACTTTCTTTATTTATAAAAGATTTGGCACCTGGGCCGCGCAGAAGGCCCATATCCCATACATCATGAAGTAAAATAAACAGTTAAAATAAAAGACAGTTTGAGTTCAGCAGTCTATGGGGTGGCTGTTTGTTACTATTACTATATACTAGTCCTAGTCCTAGTGTTTTGATTTTATTGGGCACCTGGGCCGCGAAGCGTCCCCTATCCCATTCATCTGGAATTTTAACACAGTTTTGGTTGAGCATTGAGGTAAGCAGGCAGTGGAGTTGCTTTTATGAATGTTTCAAACACTTTGCTTGAATAAGTAAAAAGGAATCAAGAATAAAATAAGCAGCTTGCTCTAAACTGTGTTTGTTTGATTTTGGAGTTGTTCAGAACTGTATCAGCATGAGGAAAAGTTATTTTCAGAAAGGTTGATGAAATTATTTGTTTTGATAGTTATGATATGAGGCGTCGGAGGTGAAATGTGCAGCTATTGATCTGTAGTTTTTATCTTTGATATAATTTTCAAATTTAAAGACTTCATTAAAATTTGCTGTTTCACATTCTAGGGCTTTATGGAAAAAATCTGCGTTTAGCTTGTATATATGCTGTGATAGAGTTGGTATTTTGAGGTCTGCATGTATATTGGTATTTCGTATGAACCATCTTGCACTGGTTATTTTTCTAAGGATCTTGTTTTGGCATTGGTTTAATTTCTTCAGTAGATGTTGAGGTATCGTTGTCCAGGCAGGTAAGGCATAGGTGAGTATTGGGCGGATCATTGCTGTATATAGTAGCTTCTTAAGTTTAAGTGACATATTCTGATTATATATTAATGGTTGTATGGCTATTATTGCTGCATTTGATTTATCTATTGTGCTTTTGATATGATCATTCCAGGTGAGTTTGCTATTGATTATAAGGCCAAGATAATTTGCTTTTTTAACTATTGGTATTGGTATATTGAACATTTTTGGTTGAAGTTGTTGAAGTATTTTAATTCTTCTTTTTTGTATAATTAATATTTGTGATTTTCCAGCATTTACTGCAGTTTTCCATTTTAAGCACGTCTTCGATTTCGTATATATGGTCTTGTAGTTTTTGAAGAGCATGATTTGGGTTTCTGGATTTAATAATAATGCCGGCGTCATCTGCGTAATAGGCTGTTATGCTATTATAATCGGTTTTGTTTATAGGAAAATCATAAGTGTATAATATGTATAAAATCGGTCCCAGAATGCTGCCCTGAGGTACTCCAGCTGTGATGTTTCTTTTTGTCGATTTTTTGTTTTTGATAGTGACTTGAAATGTTCTATCAGAAAGATAGCAGGATAGGAGTTTGATAATGCCGGTTGGAAAATTTAGCTGTATGAGTTAAATTCTGTTGTGCCAGTATGCTACTTTATCAAATGCTTTGGATATGTCGATCATTAGAAAGGCTATTGTTTCCTTATTTATGATTGCTCTGCCAGTATAGTCTATTATTCGGAGTAACTGTTTGGTGGTATCTAGTTTTTGTCGGAATCCATACTGCTCGTCGGGGAGGGCTGTAAGTAGTGGTTTTATTCTGTTGTAGATGATTTTTTCGTATATTTTTCCAAGTATGTTAAGTAGACTGATTGGGCGATAACTCTCAGGGCAGCTTGGGTTCTTGTTTTTCTTGAGAAATAAAATGACTGATGCGTTTTTCCAGATTTGTGGGTAGTAATTATGAGCAAGGCAGATATTAAAAATATGCGTGGTTTTGCAGATGTAGTTGTTTGGTAATAGTTTAATCATTTTATTCTCTATCCCGTCCTCACCTGGAGCTTTATTGTTTTTCAGTTTTTGTATGATGCTGCTAACTTCTTGATTATTGGTTGAATTTATTGTTTCTGGGATGAGGTGTTCAGTTTGAAACTTATTAACTTCTTCTGTGGTGATATTGTGATGATTTTGGTCATAGTTGATATTTGGTAAAAATTGAAGTGAATCTGCGAATATTTAGATTTTTTCTGATATTGTGTACGCTGTGACTGATGGTCCATTTATTGGTCTGTCTATTTGAGGAGTTGTTTTCATTTTCTTGGCCATTTTCCATATAGAGTTGTCGGTAGTGCAGAGGGAGGCGATTTTTGCTTGCCACAGTTGTTTTTTATATTTTTTACTGCGTTTTTTAATCTGGTTATTGAGTTGTTTTATTTCGCCCAGGTGTGCTGGGTCAAAAGTTCTTTGGTACCATTTCCTGTGCGAGTTCCTTAATCTTATTATATTCTTTATTTCAGGTGGTAATCTGTGATGATGGGCAGCATACTTGGTTTCTGTGGAAGCATTTTTAAAAGCATCTGTTATTTCATTCTGGATTTGCTGTATATGGTTTTCTGTTGCAGTTTCGTTATCCAAGGATGGTAGGTCTGTTCCATTGATTGTAAGAATATTTTGATAATGGTTCCAGTCAGTTTAAAATTTGGTTTCTCAGATTGTTCTATGGTTTCCCCAACAAGCAGTTGAACTGGCAGATGATCTGATGACAAATGGTTATGAGCGCAGGCGACCATAGGAACTTGCATGTTTGTTATTGCGAAGTCTAGTATGTCCGGACTATGGTTAATCAGATTTGGAATGTAAGTTGGAGCTGATGGTACTGCTACTGTTAATTGATATTTGCTAATAAGATCTTTCAATTTTGCGCCACTGTGATTGAAGTTGTTGCAGCCCCATATTGGATGCTTGGAATTAAAGTCACCTGCAACTATTGTATCTAGGTTGGCCGGAAATAGGAGGTTCATATCATTATCTGTTAATTTATTTTTTGGAGAATTGTAAATACCTGTGATTTTGATGTTCTTGTTTCTGTAGCTTATAAAAATAGAAATTTGCTCGAATCCATTATCATCTTTTGAGTTATATTCTGTTGTTAATAAGTTGGTTTTTGCTAGAAGTGCTACGCCGCCCCCACTGTACCTTCTATCACATTTGTAGATTGTATAGTTAGCTATTTTAAAATTTTGAGTTGCATTTAGATGGGTTTCTGTTATTATGAATATATCAGGACTGTGTTCTATTATAAAGTTTTTTAGTTCATGCTGTTTTTCGATTATACCATTAGCGTTCCAGAAATAAATATTGAGGGTTGGTTTGAGTGTTAATCTTAGTATTCTGAATCTATTGCTTCTTGTTCTTCTGAGTAAACTGCCTTTTGGATTTTCTTGAACATGTTAAAGTTTTCGTTGCTTTGTAAAAAGTTCACAAAGAGCTTGAGTTCTGATAATAGTGATTTAGCTTCCTTGATGATGGCTATGTCTGTTTGTAGATTATTGCTGGTAGTTGGTTGATATGCTGATTTTACGATTGTTGCATAACTGTTTGTGCTGCCAGGAGTAATTCTGTTGTTTTGATTGTGGTAGCTGTTCATCTTGAGAGTCGGATATTTTGGACACTGTTTGTAGTTGGCCGGATGTGGTCCACCACAGTTGGCACATATAGCTGGAGTATCTTTGGTTTTCTGACAGAGATGAGTTAGGTGCTCCTGACCGCACTTCAAGCATTTAGGTGTATGTCTGCATCTGGCCTGGACGTTGTTATATTGTTGACACCTATGACACATTACTATATACTAAAAAGATGAAACAAATATTTTAAAATGTTTTATAAAAAAATTACTGGTATTACTATTTTTTCTATTTTAATTATTTATGCTTTTTTTTAACCCTTTCAATACGGCTAAAAATCGGACCGAGTGCGCCCCATTGCTGGGATCAGAAATTTCTCCTCCACGCGATTATTAGATTAAATAACTTTTATGCCTAAAAGGTTGAAGGTCTTGGAGACACATAAACGTCCCCATAACAGCGTACCATCAATAACAATTGTTTCACGAGCTTCATGGATGGGACAGCATATGTCCCGCCGTAAGCCCAAAGCATCTAAATCCCGGGACAGGGTATGTCCCGGCCGGAATTCTAGAGTCAATAACTCATTTTTATTGACATTTTACTTAAAATTTTGATGATTATATTAGGCAAAGTTTTTTTAGTAACATTTTCATGTACATTTGCGTTAACATTTTTATTAACATATTTATTTATAAACACTTTTCGAAATTAACAGTTATAAAATAAGAAAGGTAAAAAAATTGAAAGTAGTGGAGAAAACACAGTATCTGAAGTCTGGGTTTCTTGAGGGTGTGGTAGGGCTGGAAACAGTTCTTGCACAGTGCTACTTTACACAGTACAGTTCGAGCGTGCTTCTTTATTTAATTTTGCGCACCATGCACATCTTCTGCGCGTTTTTCTCTCAATTGGGAAATGGTTTTCAACATTGAAAAGTCTCGCTGTTGATGATGATGATGATATAATTTTGGAGGAAGAGGGCCCTTGCTTATTAACTACCTTGCTCGCATTTCCAAATGTTCTTTCTTTCCATTTCTATACTTTCGTTCGTACATTGGGCAATGTCAATGAAAAAGCTTTTGGGGAAAATCTTGAAGAAAGAATCCACTTCGGTTGTTTCGTTGCCAATAGAGAAATTTGTTTGCCCCTTGATGTAAGTAACTAGTGGCATTCGTGGAGCAAAGTTAATTGGATGGGACCATGAAAATGATGGTGGATTCTGGTTTTGGAGCTCAACTTCATCATTAAACAAATCATTGTGATTGGGTGAAACGACTTCTTTGTCGTTCTCAGTTTCAGAAGACTCACTAATATAAGCGAGCTGTCTTAACTTGTTATG
Organism: Parasteatoda lunata; assembly: GCA_949128135.1. Lineage (NCBI taxonomy): Eukaryota > Metazoa > Arthropoda > Arachnida > Araneae > Theridiidae > Parasteatoda > Parasteatoda lunata. Next base: position 113,740,093 of record OX421974.1, on the reverse strand, counting down.
AGGATAAATTCTATTTTGACTCATTTCAACCAATCATCAGAGGAAGGAGCCTTCAAATATGCCTTCGAATTATTTAGAAATAGTGGTGGCTGAAAACCTAATAAATTGAATTTATTAAAACAAAAATCACAATTAATAAACTACCACTCGAAAATATTTATTCGCTGACCGAAGCAAGTTGTCGCTTGCTTGATTAGATCTGGGAGAAAGAATATCTGCCGATAATAGATGCTGGTCATGCTCTACTGATGTCCTCTTCTCCCCTGCTATGCCGGTCATACTGAATTAATGCTGATTATCCTGAACGTTACAAGGTGAGTGATACTGATTTTGATCTCGTCAGGTTCCTGAGTCGGGAGAGACAATACTGCCAACTCACCATTTTGATGTCTAGATTTTGAGCCCGCCATTTTGCTTTTTCAAGTCATGCCGTATCATAAAACAGCTCGTGGTGGAAAGATCTCACTCTCTGGTCGTAATTCACCGTCGCATTGTAAAGAATCCACGTCATTAGAAGAAATCATTGCTACTAGTGGGATTTCAAAAAGATATTTTCCATCAATTGAACATGAACATATTGACGATCTTGTAGAGTTTTACACCCAGTTTGATACAGAGGAGCTGATTTATTTAGATAAATTATTTAGCGAACTGCTCATTCAAATAAGATCGAGTTACCATGGAGACTATGAATACTTGTACTTCCTAAAATTGACAAATGCAGCTTATTACGTCAGATGGAAGAGGAAAAATTTTCAAGCAGAAGAAAACAAGAAGATAAATGAAAAATCCATTCAAGTCGAATCAATAATTACTGAAACTAATCCAAACACTGAAGACATAACCATGGAAAATAAAGATGAAAACCTGAATACAACACTGAATACAGAAACTGACACGGACATCAATATTAACAATAATTCAGAGCCACCAGCAAAGAAAAGAAAAAAGAAGAAGAAAAAGCAAAATGCAGTCTAAATAATTGAAGGTAATTCTACACTCATGTCTACAAACAGCTATCCTTCTTCTAGCCAACATAACTCAACAGATGACGCCTCTATCTTGCCGACAACAAAACCTAAGGAGGATACCGACAAAATACGGGATCTGCCCAGCAAACCTGAAATAACACCGCAAGCCAGATTTATTAAGGTTTTGGTCCGGGGCCTGCCTGTGGACTTTAATACAGATGTCATCAATACAGAATTTCAGAAAAACAATATTGAAACCTTTAAAATAGTGCAGTTTAAGAAGAGAATGGGAGAGGCCTATCGGCTCCTACCACTTTTTCTCATAATCCTAACATCAACGACGAATCACCATAGAGTATTCGAAGTCAACAACATACAGCAGATCCCGATCAAAATCGAACGATATCGAGGAGGTCGTGGACCTATACAATGTTACAACTGCCAAAATTATGGACATACTCAAAGCCACTGCAATGCTACTGCAAGGTGTGTAAAATGCGCTGAAAACCACAGGTCTTATGAATGCAACAAAGACAGAACAACACCTCCGAAATGCTGTAATTGTTACAAAAACCACACAGCCAACTATACTGGGTGCGAGACCAGACCCAGCAGAAAGAGCCCTGGAGCAACATCAAATTCGACGCCTAAACTTGCTCATCGATTAGTGTCATTAATTAAAAAATTACAGGAATTGCTCAAAAATGAAGAAGTGCTCCACCTTCTGAGGCGGATCAGCGGGGAAACATCTCATTCTCAGTGAGTTCTGTTTTAAATTTTAAGACTCTCAAGTTAAATTCACTGAACTTTTCAAAGCAGAGTTTTACTTAAGTTAAATTATATTCCAATTTATTTTCTGATATAGCCAATTTATGCATATATATTTATCAACTTATGTACGTTAAATTCTTTTGCAAATTCTATTATAGTTAATGAGCAATATTTCTCTGATAAAATATATTTACTGCATTTTCTCGAAATATGCTATTTTATCATGTATCAAGGTATGATTTAACTATTTTCATCAATTATGTCTTTCATTTTTCAAAAATCATTGTACAAATCAAATCATATTTTATCTTTATTTTCAATCTACAATCAATATTTCTAATGTTATGTAAAAACGTAAATTTGTGATATTGAATTTTTTCATTGTTTTATTTCACAAGCAAACGGCTTGATTTTTTTATGGCTACCACAATGCCTGCCAAATTAATGTATTTTATCTAACTGTATGTAATTTTATGATGAATGGGATAGGGGACGCTTCGCGGCCCAGGTGCCCAGTTTATTTAAATAAATAAATAAAGATTAGATCTGGAACGATTGACGTGAGAAATTTATGGATTCAGAACGATGAGACGGCCTTAAAATCGGTTTGGAGACCAAAGTGGGCGTTATTTTCTAAATTCAAATTTCTTACTTTCATGAATTATCTAACTATTGAGCTAGCAACAAATATTCAAAATAGTATTCGTTTTAAGTAATCATTGTTTGTAATTTTTTAATCACTTTTTTGAATGTAAATGATAAAAATTGTCAATATAAAATTATTGATTAGTAGCGAAACGAAATGAAACATGTTCTTTTGCATTTTTACATTGATCAATCGCATCCTTTGAAGAAATGAGTATTGTTTTTCGCATAGACAATAAAAGAAATTTTTCTAGTATGTAATTTTGTTATAATATTTTATTTTCTCATATTTCTATAAACTACTTCTTTTTATGTACAAATCTATATCATTTGAAGTTGATTTTTCATCAACTCAATCAAGTTTTCAAGCGAAGCTTGTGGAATTTCGTCCTTTTATCCATGATTGCCACTTCCAAATCGTATATTGGTTGTTTTTTGTACACACTTTGTCTAGTAAAGTAGCCCCACAAGTTTTTTGTAAGATTAGGACTATAGCTTGGCTAGCTTAGGAACTTTTTTTTTTTCATTCTGAAACCAATTTTTAGTAGATTGGAACGTGTGGCGTGGCGCATTGCTTGCTAAAATTTACAGTCTGACCTTCCTAGATGTGAACTAAAAGGTAGAGGGTGTTGGTAAAGTAGTTTTTCATAACAACTAGAGTAAATGTTTCGAGAAATTCTCCGAAGATCGTAATCACCATCACACTCAAAAGCTTCCCACACCATCACCGATCCACCACCTATTTGCTGTCGAAGACATCACGAGGTTCTGTTTGCAAATCATATCAGTAATAGTTATTACCATTCGGGCCATTAAAATTGAACTTTTTTTCCTTGGAAAAAAATCTAATTTTCTAAGCAGCTTCCCAGGTCATGACCTCCTTTGTTCACTTCAGCTTTAACAGTTTTGGACTTCTTTATAATTTTCGAAGTACAACATTCGAATTTGATCTTAAATTGCAGCAGGCTGTTGTATGAGAGATAGTTAAACTTGCCTGCTGAGATCTGAGGTGAAAGCGAGACGGAAAAGAGGAAAGGCTGGTAGTAAAACCATTTCAGTCATTACTAGTTTTTGGGAGGAGTTTAATTATTCTTTTTTTTAAACTATGCAACAATATCTACTTTGTCTTAGAAAATTAGCAGTTTTATATATAAAATATTGATAGTTGCAGATATTTTATTTCTCTCGAAAAAATACTAGAATGAAATGTCTTTTATACCAGTTTTTACTCTTTTTCGTCTTGCTATATAAGGACTTTCAGCAATGGCTGAGATATTTCTTATTCCCACTCAGATGCAGGCCTGAAAGCGGGACGGAAAGGAGAAAATACTGGTAGAAGAACTATTTCAATATTAGATAATATTCGGGAGGAGTTAATCTATTCTCAACAATAAAAATTCACTGTAAGGAAATTTTTCACGGCGAAGAAGCAATTCAATATAAAAATTGCATCCGTTAAAAACAATTGGTAGTTATGGATTTTTATTATTTCCGGAAAAAAACTAAAAAATGAAATTTATTTGTTACCAGTTTTTACTCTTTTCCGTCTCGATATATATGGGCTTTCAGCCCTGATCAGATGAATTAGTTAGAGCCCCTAGCGGGGCTGATGCTAAGATAACCACCACATATGAGTATGAGAGCTGAGATATTTTGCGGGTAGACAGGTTCTGTATCGTTGCAAGATTGAAAATGTATCTATTATCCGAAGCTGCTTTTTACGTTTCCTACTACTTTTAAATTTTTCATAAGGATTTTTTTTTTACTTAAAACATTATGAACAGTACTTTTAGAACGTTGAATTAACTTATTATTTCATGTTCCGAAAAAACCAAATTTTTCGAGCTTCTAGTTCAGATATTTCTTTTTCGAGTAGCATTGGGAATTTTCTTATGAAAACAAATAAAATAAATTCTCATTTTCTTTATAATATTATCGTTTGCATTTTATGGTATGGAAAGGTGCTGTTTACATACAATTTCCAAAGAAAAAAATTGAAAACTGAAATAATTTTGAAAACTGAAATGATTTTGAAGAAATAGGTAGTCTTATACTTACTTAGTCCTATACTTTTACTTATAGTAGTCCTATACTACAGCCAGATTTTAAAAAATTCGTTTGCTGTGTGACACTAACTCAATTTTTTTCCGCTTATTGGTTCATTTGAGAATGTATAACTTATTTTAGTTGTTTCCCTATTTTAAAATCATTCATTTTATGCAGTGTACCATAAAAATGAATGATATTTTGGGTGGTCTTAAAATTTTATAACATACTTTGACCTAAGAATAACAAGTAAGATCAGTCAATTTTTTTAATTAAGTTATATTTCCTTAAAACACGAAATGTTACAAAAAAGTAGCTTTTCTTGGAATTTTTTTAATGAATCATATTTATTAATTAATTTCTTAAATTTGAATATTCTAAAGAGTTTATTTTTAAACAAAACTGTTAAATAATAGGTACGAAGGTAAGTTTCAAACATTTTTCTCACGTGGTTTTTAATCATTGCAATACAATTAAAATAATTTAATGCTTTTAATGAATGCATACTATATTGCACTTGTTAGTTTCAATAAATAATAAATTACATTTGTAACAATGTAAAAAATCTTTTAGGTTCATCAGTTATGACAAACAAAGATTGTTTTATCCTTTGGAAAGCATTTGAGTTGTTGATTTTTTCTGATACCATTCGCAAAGATCTCATGGAATATTCCCGTTGATCTTTTCTCAGAATTCCATAAATAAGAGGATTCAGTATTGTACTTGAAAATAGCATTAATACAGGCAAGAGGCACAATTTCGTTGGTATGAAGTTAGTTTTGGTTAAAGCCAAAGCTGTCTTGAAAACAAAGTAAGGAGGGACAAATATGAAGTAGACTCCTACTAAAATGAACAATGATTTCAACATCTTTGTATTATTCTTTAGGTTTATATTTGTTCCTGGTTGCATAGGGCATACTTTTCGAGATTTTTTAACGAAACTAATTACAGTTAGAACGCTGATCAGCAGGGACAACGAAGACACTCCGAAACATGCGGTTGTTGATATTAACGTAAAAGTTATGTTTTTGATGCAAGCATTTTCAGCACATAGTAATTCGGAATACTCAAACGATGTTGGCCGAACTGTTGCCGCGAGTGTCCCAAAGAAGAAACCATGGATCCAGATGCAAGTAATGGCTGCTTTCATTCTACCTGATGTTATCAAGTTTGGATAAGTAAAAGGGTTTTTAATAGCTATCGCGCGATCAACGTTTATGGCTGCCAAGCTCATGTAAGACGAATTTAGGACAGCATAATTCAAAACTGTATTGACGCGACAAAGAAACCCACTTGTTCTCCAGGCGTTGTTTATTAACGAGACAGCACAGGGCAGCATGATGTAAGCAGAGCATATGAAGTCTGATATTGCTAAGTTGCAAATCAAATAGCTTCCTTTCTGCCTTCGAAGCTCGCTGTTTGTGAAGAATGATAAAATTACCAATCCATTGCCAGCAAAAGATGTGAATGAAAGTAATATAATTACAAGTCCCAGGAAAGAACTTTCAACGTGATATCTTTGTTTGGCATCGCATGAATCATATTCATCGTTAGCAGAGAAAACCATAGAAGTATTTTCTTCAATTCTCATCAATGTATCTGAAATGAGATTTAAACTGATGAGCCCTGTGGAAGAACATGATCAATTTCGAGACTAAATTAGATTCAAAGTTTATTCTAACGCAATAAATTTATTCTATCAATTACAGTGATAATATTCAGTCCATCAAATTGATGGAACACTTAGAGACTTCGGAATCAAACTGAAAAATTGTTGCTAATATATGATTATGCTTACGATTTAAGACCAGTTTTAGAATTTTAAACATCCATCACAGAAGAAAAAGAAACAAAGAATTCGACAAATTAAAAAGCATTATTAAATGGGGAAAATTTGAGTTACATAAGTTTCCTGGAGTTAAATTGCATCTATCAATAACAGGAATAAAGGTAATAAATAATTTGAAATTTTTTTCGGCCACAAAGTAGTATAAAGTTGCGAAACAGCTGCCATTTCTGTGATCACAAATTTTTCATCTACAAATTTGCCTCATGATAGTTTTTTTTCTTCCTGTGTATGATTTCATGCCGGGACTTTATCATAGAATTTATTTCAGAAAGACTTTAGTATTTGGAGTATATATATTCTTTATTATACTATTAATAAAGTAAGTTAATATTCAGATAAATAATATAAGGATATACACTGGTTATCATACATTAAGGAAATATTATAGAAATAGCAATAACTCTCCCAAAAATAAGCCACTCCCTATGAAATATGAAAATGTCAAATAAGAGTTGCTGAGTGAAACTGAAATACATGCAAATTAGTGGTGTTGCAATAGAATGACGTCATCTGAAATGAAAATAACATTGTATGTTTGATTGTAAGCCTACGAATTTTGCTGTTTCTGAAATTAGAAATTTGAGATAGCTAATTTATAACAATGATCTTCCAGCATCATTAATACAAAGAACTGCGATTGAGATCTATTGAAAGACTAGAGGTAGAACAAAGTTAGAAAGAAGTGAGTGAGTTTTTCTGTGGTTCATAGACCTTGGTTCTAACCACAAATTCGGCATCCAGAAGGTTCCACCAAGGTTGTTCAAAATACTACGATGAGCGTCTATGAATGACACTTATCGTTATATACGCACAAAGGAATAGAACCGCATCTTCGCGTCAATACAGTGTCTCTCTTAGTGCAGCCACCGGGAGATTGATATCAATGTCTACTGTGCTTAGAAGGCATCACGAACGTGTTTTTTTCGTTAGGTAACCAGCCATTTGTGTGCCATAGAAGGGAACGTTTGAGGTGGGCTTATTAACATGTCCACTGGACGGCTGATCAATGGAGGGATGCTCTCTTCACAAGTGAGTCCAGGTTTAGCCTCAAAAGTGATAGTAGGCGTTTTTTGATGTGGAAAGGGCCTGAAACACGATATCATTCATCAAACATCTATAAAAGAGATGCATACTAAGGAGGCAGTGTGTTATTTGCATTTTTTTTTAAGTGGAAGCACAGACCTGAATGTCTTTCCACGCGAAACCGTTATTGCTCCGGTGTATAAAGATGATATCCTTGATGTTTATGTTATGCTGGAGCAATAGAAGACGATTTCGTGTCGCATGACGGTAACGCAATGCCTCTCAGGGCTCGCATCGTAGAGGATTATCTTCAGCAGCAAACTTTTTAGCGCATGGAGTGGGCAGCTTGGTTACCGGACATGAATCCTGTCGAACATGTTTGGAATGCCTTAGGAAGCTGTTTTCAATCCTCCTCAGCAAACCTTTGCCACGCTTGCAACTGCTTTGCAAGAACAATGGCTCTCATTTCCAACGGAGTTTGGAGGACGCATAATTGAAAGAATAATACATCGCTTACATGTACGTTATTGTTATCAGAAGTGATCCTACTCCATAGTGAAGGCACTTTTTATAATCCAAACTGTTCCATTTAATACATATTCTAATTTCGGTAGCATCATAATTTTCTGGTTGATACTTTTTATGTCATTTTATACATTATGGGCACTATATTGCGTGCCAGTTTCATTATATTCTATGCGTAACTTTCTGAGTTGTGGTCATTTTTGTGATTTTTCTTTAATTTATGAAAACCAGTGTGAACACAAATAGAAATCATATACATATATTTTAATCTTTTTACTAATTTTATATATTTTGGTAACAAAGATTATTGCCCCACGTGACTTGAATTGACTCTCTGCTATTTCTTTTAATTGTATCGATTAATAATGAAGACAGTGACTGTGATGACAAAATTGATTTTGATAATGTTTGTTTTCACGTCAATACCCGTGGAAGAATATATGAGGTTAATATAGATTAGGTTAATGATATAGGTTAATGATAGATGAGGTTAATGATAGATGAGGTTAATGATAGATGAGGTTAATGATAATGGTTATAGATGAGGTTGATAGCTAGATTCGATGGAGAAACACGAGAAACTAATAATGCGAGATGTTTTGTTGTTTAGTATTACAGCAAATAAAACCTTTAGAAAGATGCTTGCTGATGTCTATGAGAGTGGAAAGACACTACTTTAAACTTAATAGATTACAGGGGAATACATATTTCGGTTATATTTTCATCATCTGAGGAGAGAATAATTAGATGCTTTGCCCATAATAAATTTTTTTGGTGTACATAAGAAATCAAAAATAAAGGAATGAATAAATAATTAACGTTTCTTTAATAATTAACCTTCAAATAAAATTAACGTTTTCAAATAAAATATAGAATAATTGTTTAGATGTTTCATTTAATGCTTAAATACAATTAACAGCAATATAATTGATAGCAGTATAATTTATAAAAATAATATTAATACTAATAATTTAATTAATAATAACAAGGTAATTAATAACGAGTATAGAAATAACAGTAACATAATTATTCAAAACTAACAAAAATATAGTTATTCATAATTATAACAATAAATTACAGATATTACTTTATTGTTATAATTATTATAACATAATTATAATAGTAATTATAACAATAATATAATTATTATTGTTATTATTGTTAACTCATATTTATTGTTAACTCATAATTATAACAATAAAGTAATACATATATATGCTCAAAATTTTTCTTTCCCCTCGCCTCCCTCGAGTAAAATAAATTCGAAATTAAAAAGCTAAATATTTAAAAATATTTCAAACTTTTCTACGTAGATATCGATGATAAGAAGGGTTACTTTAATGTTCTGGTCAGTTTTAAGGAAACAAATCAGGTGGTACATAGCCACTATCTTGAAACAATTCTTTCAAGGCGATAACTTTAAGCCAAGAAAAGCACTTTTTTTTTTTTTTTTTTTTTTTTTTTTCTTTTTGATTTTTTTCATTTAGACTAAAGTTTTACCTATGACACAAAAAAAGTGTTGTGTCGATATATTCTTCAAAATGTTCTAAACTCTACGTTACAGAAAGAAAAATGAAAAAAAAAAAAAAAAAAAAAAAAAAAAACAACCTTGCATGGTGGCACGAAATTACCCCACCCCGTTTTAAAATACATTTTCAAGACTTTTTTGTATGGTAAGAAGTAATAAAAAAATAATTCTAAAGAATTTTTGTACGGATTTAAACATATCATTAAAGTAGTTAGGCATAATAAGTGTTAGCGAAGAAAGAAAAATCTTAAAATTGAAATTACCTTTAGGAAAGTAAAAGCTTTGAAGAAACGTTTTCTCCATACATCATAACATTACGTATGCCGTGAATTGTAGGAGTAGATCGTTGCCAAATAACTTTAATTTCTTCTTTTTTTGAATATATATTTCAATTATGTAATACTGATGAAATAGGCCATTAGATATTTACAACAGATGGCCAATATTTGTTTTTACAAGAAAAACTCGTTCACTTTATGATTATCTGATAAAACTTTATTTTGCGATCCATTGAGCATGTTGAACTACTCGAAGGCAAATGTATTTTATATCTGAATTTTTGTATATATTTCGGAAACGTGATTTCCGTGAATTATTGTTATTTGTCTCAAATCGCGATTTGTGCAAAAAATTTTAAAAAGTGGGATTGACGTAATTAACGCTTTCTGAACTTTCTAAATTGATTATGAGTAACTATAAAACATTTCAGGCAATAGATCTATACCAAAATGACAAAAAATAGATCAAATATAATCTAAAACATATCAAGTAAAGTGTTTTTTTTTCTTCTATTCTTTGCATGATATATTTGCCTCCTTGTAGTGAAATAAGAATGCTAAGGAACGAAAATTTTTAATCAGTTTCAATAACTCTTTATAATTTGCAACAATGAGGGAGTGACTCAGGGATTGTTTTAGGTAAAGAAATTTCTAAATATTTTGTTTTAAAGAACACATGGAATGCAGGAAAATAAATATTTGATAAACGGTAAAACATTAACCAGAATAATTTAACAATATGTTCAATATTCGGTTCCAAAAATCTGTTTATTTCAATAAAAATGGTATATTTGCATATTATTAAGATATATAATTTTTTTAGTTCGTTTATATCTCACCTCTTAGCTTGTTTAGATAAAATGATAGTTGTTTTATTTTATTACTTTTATCATGTTCATGATTTTTCTGTCCTACCCATCACGAAATCTTTAAAATTTCCCATAAATTTCACCCCTTAGTTTCAGCGACAAACTTGCAACCCAAGTCATAATATGATTGCAATTTAAAGTTTCGTACATCCTATAAATATCTTATTCCCTCTTTGCATTATTTTTTTTCAAAAACATAAAAATAGTTTTTAGCTACAAAATTTACAAAAGGGCATTTTGTAAATTTTGACTCATATTTATTTATGAATCTGTGGTTCAAAGACAATCCACTATGACTTAAAATTGTTCAAAACTTTTCAAATTGTCCCTCTAACGAGAAAACATACTCAAAATTTAGTAAAATAAGAAAGAAGTTAGAATTTGTAAAAATTTTAGCTAGTAAATATAAAGCAAACATTGTATGGCGTATCCACATTCTATATTTCAGGTATTGCATTTGCCATATTATTTTTTTCGGATACAGCATCACCCCTACAAATTTCCTATTTCTACTCTTTCCGCATCGTCCGTCAAATTTAATTTTTTAAAAAAATGTAGCAGTACTTTTTCTCAACAAACATGGGCATTTTCGCTAATTTTTGCCATCTTTCTTTTTGTTTAATATTGATTTGAACTTCGTAATGCAAAAATTAAAAATATTTCAAAACGTTCCCTGTTAGAAATTTCTAGGAAAAAGTGGTTAAATGACAATTTATTTAATTGTTATTTTCCCATATTCAAACAAAACAGTCAAATAACCATAAATAAGATGGTCTTCAAACTGTTAACTGTGAGATAAACCATTTAGTAACTGCTTTCACCTAATACGGTAAAACAACCAGAATTTAATAGCACCAACTAGGCCCACCTAATGAAGCCACTTGGTTCCTTGCAGATGGGTGCATATTATAGCCGAAATGACTAATCAATCTCATGATTGATTGAGTCACAGCGTTAACCATACTAAATGTAAAGGGTTTCAAAACCGTTAAGGTAATAAATGTTCTTTACAGTAAACTTTACGATTAACTGGTTGGACGGCCGGTTATATTATTATAATTTTAGAGGGAAAATTCTAACAGTGTGATATTAGAGAAATCTACATAAAATTGCATAAAATAAGAGCTCTAGATTTGATAATTTTTGTATGAACTAAATAAAACTTAAAAAGACGATAGTAAGTTGATTTGGTTTTTCTCAAACTGTTTACCACACAATCGAGGACTAATGTTTGCATTTGTTCTTGTACTAACCACTAACTAATAGACGTAAAACGCGTTAAACCGTTTTGAGACCATAAAAAAAGTGGAAACATTTTGACCTAATTTGCTATCAAAGCTCTCAGTTATAAACGCAAACTCAAATAGGCTTTGTTATACTTTCTTCTATGCTACATAAAATTATTAGCATTTCGAACTTTAAAAACTAAACGATTCGTTGTTCGAAACGGTTCGATTCAGCTGCGTTCAATTACTTGTTTTAAGTTTACTGCCGTCATAAAAATACAAATAGAATTTAGATAAAAACAATATAAAATATTATCTGATATTTAGTTTGCTGTAATATACTTTCGTATCGAGATACTTTTTCTCTCAGTAAGTTTCTTCCTTTGATATTACACAGAGCAATTTCAATAACATGCTTGAAAATGCAAAGAATTCTTTATTAATTTATTCTTTAGTTAATTAACTGCATTTTAAAATATTGTTAATATTGTGAAATGGATTCTATTGAGATTTTATTGTTGATTTCTCTGTGTTTGCTTACTACATATTGTCTTGGTATGTAGAATATCTGTATTCGAATTTAAATACTTCACATAAATTAAATTATTTGCTTAATTTTAACGTGTTGGTAGATTATTTAAAAGCGTTATTTAACTTCTTGTTATAAATTGTTAGTTAAGATGAGTTGCTGTTAATATAAGGCATTAATAGTGAAAATGGTTGAAACATAGCCAGTTTTTAAAGTTAATAACTATCTAAATAAATACTAATAGGAGTTGGGCTTATGTTGCACCTTTTTGTTAGAATTAGGCATTATAAGTGAAAAATCTCCGTGTTTTCTTCTATATTTCTATCTAACAAATATAAGAGCTATGATTGATTTGTATTTCTATATTTATTATAATCGGTATTTTATATAACTTAATTAAAAACTATGCGAGAGAAATTCAGATAAACGTATATAGTTTTTTCAAACAATAAAATCATTTCTTTTTCCTACACTGATTAATTTTCTTTCTTTGTTTGTGAAGGAAATAAAATATTTATATTTTTATACAATTTAAACAACGTAAAAAAAGAAATTACAAAAGCAAAAATTAAGATTCCAAACTCTTTTAAAGATACTCTTTTTTTTTTTAAAACATAACTTACTAAAAACTAGGGGACACAGTTATTTGAAACACAATTTATAACAATGTCGCATTGAGATAAATGTCTAATAATTCCTCCAGTACAACTCATTTCAAAATAAAATTTTAAAATTTTCCAACATTTCCATTTTTTACAATTCAACTTAAATTTGAAATGAAATACAAGTTAAAATATAAAAATGAAGAATTATATGTTCATTAAAAAAATGACTTATAAAACTATTTAAGAGCTTAAAATGAATTTGAAAATAATTTAAATGCATTATGATATATTTTATAAGTTGTAATATTAAAATATAAAACATTTAGCGGATACATTAACTGAAGAAAAACATGTTTTAGAAACATATTTAGAATTTTTTTTTTTTTTTTTTTTGATTCTTATTGAATATTCTCCGCTATATAAACTAAACTCAGAGGCGAGACAGCCCAATGAAGACCAAGGCCTACTGTGCCCATCTCAGTTTTCTTGACCATGGCCTGGGGAGCAAGAACATATGTTCTGGTTGGGTAGTCAGCCGAACCAACATCTCCTAGAGACGTCACGAAGTATTGGCCTTACCTTCGCTTTATATATTTCGGAATTATAAACTTAATTAATTAATATAACTTATTTAAATAAAAGTATAAATTATAAAATAAAGTATTACTGTAGGTATATATATAAAACTGCTAACAATATTTTGTTTAAAAAAATTTTTCTGGTCATAAAATAATCGTAAAATTCATAATATATTTTAATCCAATCTGAAATCTTAATTTTGATGATACTTGTACTCTTGTACATTGGTTAGAAAATGTTTTAAGCGAATTGTTGGCAATTAACAACTAAAGCGGCAATTTAAAATTAAAGTATGAAAAGTGTAATAGAAAAAAGACGTCATAAAAAGATTTTAAAATTTCATTTAGCATAAAGTCAATTTTAAAATCATTTTACAAAACTTTTATATAAGTATTTCAAGCTATGTTTTCAGTGTAAAGTACTTTCAAAGAGACATGCATTTATAGACATAAATACTGTTACTTTGCACTTGCATATTTTTTTCTATCAATATTTTTGAAAATATATTTTACTTACCTACTCTTGAGCAACTAATCAATCTAATCAATTCTATGTTAAAATAAAGTAGTGGATATACTTAAGAAATGAATAACCTAAATTAAAAATTAATGTAAATAAAACTTGCAATAAATATCTTATAAAAATATTTTTGAAATATCTTCACGTTTGTAAAATCCTAACTAAATATATATATATAAAAAAAAAAATAAAAAAAAAAAAAAAAAAATTCTTTTCCCTAAATAAACAAGTTATACAACCATTTATAAATAGTTTAAACAGAATTATAAACGTGCCTAACAACAATTTTGGTCTGTTATATGCTAGATTTAAAAGAAATAATAATTGAACTTAGAGGATATCTGTTGAGATACTTTATAATTACGACGTTCGAAATATAAATAATTGAAAGATCTTACTTAATGTTTCCTTCTTACATTCTTTGACAGCACTTTTTCAAAAACATTAAGAAATGAAAAAATATTTTTTTTTATTCTTGAAATGTACAAGGGTTAATATTTAAAACTTAAATATGCTTGTAAAGATATTCTGATTACTAACTGAATACCCGTTCTATCTCTATCCGGTTGAAAAAGTAAATCATCAATAAATCGGTTTTGATCAACACTACGCAACGAAATCATGCACAAAACTGAAAGACATATATAACGACACAATTAATAAATACAAAATAATTTCCATCTTTTTATTTATTATTTGTTACTCTTTCCGGTGCCTTTACGTTATTTGATTATAGAAAATGTCTTTTTAGAATGTCATCACATTTAAATAAAGTTTAACTGTTTTCAGTATCATCTTGCTTATTTTACGTGTTTTTTTACCCTGATTAATTATATTAACTTTAATCCCAATTTTCCTGTGAATTGGCTATATATACATTTATACATACACACAGAAACATTCTGCTTTATTTATATAGGTATGATTGTAAAATGCATCTATGTTACAACTCTAAGTTAAAATAAAATAAAGGTAAAATTGCACTTAAAACTTTTATTCTAATAATATTTGCATAAACATAAATTTTAATTACCTTGTAAATTTAATATGTCGTATTTAGCAAAGTTATATCTTAAAAAAAAACAACTTAAATTTATTTACAATTATGAATTTAGTAGGAAGCTTATTCCATAGGTAATATTCATTTACAAATTATCCTATTGTTTCACTTAAATGCTCACAAAAATTTATTTCGTTAAAGGAAAGCATCAACTTCCTATATTTTATTTTAATTGTATTTAAAAAAAAAGAAAAAAAAAAGAATTATCGGAATTTCGATTCCAAAAATTTATACGTTAACGAAAATGATAGAAAGAAATATTATAAATAGGATGTATAAAATGATAGTTCTTTCCACTAAATAAAGTGATGTCGACGACTTATTATTGCACTTAATGTTTCATTTATAAGTGCTAATCGTTCAGGCTTCATTTTTAATCGAACACATTGAACGATTTATCAATTGGAAACAATAAAATTTCGAATAGGAAACTTTCTCTACTATTCAACGGACTAATTAAGGCCGTTAAATAGTAGAGAGATGGACTAATTCAATAAATTATTTAAATTCATTGAAATTCCTCAACTTGTATGACAAGCGCATTGCTCTTGTATGGTTACCATCTGATGACGTCAGAGCTAGTAAAGAAAAAAGTTGTTCTTCTCTGAACGCGGAACCTCTAGTGTTTAGTTCCCAAGTAAGATGGATAGATATATAATGCGCTATATTTTATGTAATTATAAATTAAATTGAGTATAATATGCGAGTTACAATTTAGGTAAATGATTACAAAATTTCTTTGATTTCGTTGATTACTTATTTTGTATTGATTCTTTGATTTGCTCATTTTGATTGACAACAAATTTGAAAATATTTCATCAATTTTTATAATATTATAAAATAATAATAATATTATTGAATTATAATAATAAATTGGCAGTACAATATTTTCTATAATTTGTCTTATTATACTGTAGGCCATTTAAGTTAACTTTAACTAGATATTATCAGCTAATTTGCGAAGTAAAGACGGTCGGTATGCAATGCTAACTGCAATGCCACCTAACATTAGAGTGGTCCAAAACAGTGAAAATTGTTCAGTTTTTGTCTACTTACCTAATAATCAAGTTCATCAAGTTTCAACAAAACTGAATAATATTTAGAGGTCCCTCCAATCACTTGAATTTTATTAATTGTAAATTGTCTAATATTTTTGTCGAATCTTTTAGATTTCAAAGAAAAATGGCATGTGAAAGAAATGCAAATGTTTGTATGAATTAAGTCCACTGATTCTTAATACAATCTACCAATCAAATATCAACTAACCGGTTATGTTCAGTTCTTATGTAAATTTGAAAATAGTGTTTCGTTATCAATCACATCACTCTGCCTTAAGTAAACGTTGAAGACAAATAAAATTTTTTATTAAATTCTGAATCGTGATTATAGATTTTGTTTATAAAATTGAACTAAGTTCGATTGAAAAAAAAATGTGACAACTTTCATTATAGAGTTTTGATTTTTATGTCAAATTTTTCCACTATACAAGAGTAATAACTCGAAAACTTTTTCTCATAATATCTTTTACAAACCTTTCTTTACGTCAGGCATGCATTTTTTTAACCCACTTGTGTCCTTTTAAAAGTACAGTTAATTTTTTCAAAAAAGGAAAAAAGGATGTAGCACAAGTGGTTCATTGCAAAGATCAATCTCGCAGAAACAACGTCTACCAAAATAAATTAATAATATAAACGTATATAAATGGATCCAAAGTAAGGTACAGTACTTTTTTTAAAGTGGTAGGTAACAGAAAGAAATGTCCACTTGGTATAAATAAATATGTGTAACCATTTTTTTCAATTAGTAGTTTTTCATATATATTGACCGCTTTTTGTGCCAGGGCATAAATGAGTTAAACGTAAATTTAATTACACTTGGTTTTAAAAAGCAAATCGAAATCTTTTATCCTGAAAATTGGCAACTACTGTACAGCTTATCGTATGATTTTCTTTCTTTTTTAATGTCAAATAAAAAAACAAAATGCATAGAAATTTACAATCGTCACCTAAAACCTGGCTCATTGGGCATTCAGCTTCTTTTTTTTAATGGCAACATTATCTGGGAAGATCGACCTTCTTCGGATGGTGCAGTTTAACTATTATGATAAAAAAATAACTCCCCCAGAGTGTTTCAAATGAAAATATGAAAAACTTTATGCTATTTTTGATGATGTAAAAATACCTACAAAACGAAATAATCCAGGCTTAAATTAAAAATGTGGATATAAATATCAGTTTC
Organism: Parasteatoda lunata; assembly: GCA_949128135.1. Classification (NCBI taxonomy): domain Eukaryota; kingdom Metazoa; phylum Arthropoda; class Arachnida; order Araneae; family Theridiidae; genus Parasteatoda; species Parasteatoda lunata. The sequence goes on along the minus strand of OX421974.1, from coordinate 113,722,832 downwards.
TTAAGAAAACACGTTTGCGACAACGGGAAAGTGATAAATTAAAAGAAGCGAACTTCATCACAGAAATAGAAAAAAATTTCGATATATCTGCTTCTAATGCTGAAGTCTCGATGAAATAAAATAAAGTTGAAAAGTTTTAATAAAGCCAAAATAAGATATTTTTTCTATAGTATTGTTGGGATTAATCAGCAGAAAACTATTGCACATGAAAATAAAAAAGTAGAAAGAAAAGCAGAAAAAATTCAAAGAACGATATTAAGAACAAAAAGAAGCATTTTGCACTACAAATAATGATACATTTTTTCATCAATTTCTGAAGAATCTTCATTCTTGGACGAAGATTTTAAACCTCCATCTGAATCATCCACTAGTAAGACAAGCAAACAAATCTTCAATAATCCCGAAGTGTCTTCGGCATTAGATCGAATCAATTTAAGTGACCGTAATGCTACAGCTGTAGTTGCAAAGGCTCTTTCACGATATTTATGACATCACGTTATCACGATGTTCAATTCGACAATTCGAAAGAAAAGTTAAAAAAAAAAAAAAAAAAAAAAATTGCAAAAAAAAATTACTTTAATTAACTATTGTTACTACATTGGGATGGAAAAGATATACCCGGCATTTACGGATCCCAACAAAGTGCTGATCATATTGCAATACTTATTTACAGAAATGGCAATGGAAAACATTTAGGTGTCCCAAAAGGGCAAAGAGGAAACGGCTGAAGCAGATTGTTGCATTAAAGCTTTTCGTGAATAAAATCTGAGAGAATATGTATAGGATCTCATATTCGACACAACAGCTAGTAATACAAGACTTCAATAGGATGCCGTGCGAGAATTAAAAAAGCTCTCGAGAAACAATTTATATGGATTGCTTGTAGTTATCATGTGATGGAAGGTGTACCTTAAGCTTTACTAAAAAGGATGATCATCCATAAATAAACAAAATTTCGTTCGCACATCTAATGAATATTTTAAAGTTCAATTTCAGAAAGATTGCGATAAGAGATTCTAATTTACTTGCCTGTAGCTACAACAATCAAGGCATGATTATCAAAAGTGTTGCCATTTATCAAGAATTATTATGCCATTTATCAAGAATTATTATGCCATTTATCAAGAATTATTATGCCATTTATCAAGAATTATATTCCATGAGGGCTCTAAAAAATCTATCATTTCGTGCTTCTGAAGCAGCATATCAGGTTCACTGTATGGGCAAGGGCATCCATGCTTTAAAAAAGTTTTTTTCAAGGTCAGTTTCATCTTACACCAAAAGAAAAAAAACACATTACTGTTCTCCACACTTGCTTATTGGAACGAAGTACCTTTGCAAATGTCATTAGGCACATTAAAATTCTTTATTTAACTCATTGATGAAAATAAGAAAAATAACAAGTATTATTTTTTTCGCGAAAAAATTATTTTAAATTAATTTGCTATCAATTTATAATCGCGTGTAAAAAATGTTTGATTCACTTCATTAGTTCTGGAGGTAATATGCAAAATATGAAATTAGCATGCAGGAGATTTATACTTTCGACCGCTTTTCCCGACTGAACTATTGGGACCATAATTACCAGATGTCGTCTACACACCCCATATTTTAAAGTTTATGAGCCCAAATCAGCCAAAAAACTTTTTTAATTTAAACAGAGAAGTATGTTTTTGTGACTGATTTCGTAACTTAAAATATCAACATCGTCTGCACAAATTAATCCGTATATTTAGAATTATCGATAGCTTGTGTCGAAACAAATAGTACAATAATCACATAATCCGATAACTAAATAATTACGCATAATCCGATAATTAAATAAAAGTTATTCAGATTTATTTATGCATTTCTTTTTTGCACTGTCAAACAATTTTTAACGTTTCAAAAATTGTTGCTTGATATCTAAAAAGATTTTTAACGATATAATTTAGCTATCGCAATATTGCTGAAACATGCGTTTTTTTCTTTTTCAGAAGACGTTCTTAAGCGTGGTGACAGCTGCCAGGGTATAGCCGATGAAATGTTTCATGTTTATATCGAAGAACAGGAAAAATTGGTTGAGCAGAGGAGATTGCAGAAACTTTTAGATACAGAAAAAGCTCAGAACCAAAAACCCACAACATCTCCAGTAAAAGAGGATTTATAAGCTTATTGTGAAAATTACAGATTATCAATCAAGAGAAAAAATAGGAATAATAAATTTGTAGCAAAAGAACAAATTTTAAATTTAAAAATCTACACCTTGTTACTTTAATAAATTGAATGAAGGAGAAAAAACGTTCAACAAAGCTGAATCCATTAAAAGGATGTGATATTAATTAAAAAAGGCCATTAATTATTTTTTTTTAGTATTAAATAAGAAATCGGAGATAAAAAAGAAGTAAAAAAAGGGCAAAATATAGGGAAATGCTAGGGCATTAAGTCGAAGTGTTGTTTTTGTAAATGAAACTAAGTGTTTTTTAAAAAAAATGAAAATAAAATCTTCATCAAGTTTAAAATGTAGATCATATGGATTAATAAATTGTGTGTACAGTGCGCAAATTTAAAATGTACCACCTTGAATAACTTTTGATCTAATGATACGTTCCAGGACTCAATCTTAATGCAATAATAATGTGACTTCAACTATGCTGATTAATTAGTGCGGATGTTATTTTAAGTTAAAAAATCAGACACAAAAACGTACTTTCTTTGAATAAGCATATCTTTTCTCTAAAAAAGAGTCGTATTTCTATGGAACTATTCAACTGATTTCACTCAAATTTTGTATTTTGCCATGTAAAATAAAATTATATTCGTTAAAATTATATAACAAATTATATATTTTACAATTCAAATTTATATACAATAATAGATTTATATACAATTCAAATTTATATTAATTTTACAATTCAAATTTTTTTTCGACTAATATTAAATAATATGATAAAAAAGGATACATATTTAATAAAAGCCATTTTTTTGTATGGAATTATCTTTGGATAAACGAATTTCATAATTATGTGCAAAAAATTTTCGATTCGCTTCGAAATTTTTCGAGGTATGGCGAAATACGCAGAAAGCAAAATTAACATTAAAGGACCCAATCTTTGTATCGCTCTCCTGACAAAACTATTGCGGCCATATTTCCCAGATTGCGGCTACCCCCTATATTTTGGGGGTCAAAAATCCGAATCATCCATTGAAAAAAGGTATGTTTATTTAGAGAAAGTACTTTTTGTGTTTGATCTCGTTAAAATCTCGTCTACACTAATAACTTAGCATATTTGAGTTTATCCCTTCGAATCTTTAAGAGTGAATCCTAGAACGGGAAGATCTGATCATTAGATCAAAAGTTATTAAGGGTGGACCGTTTTTTGCTCTTTTTTTTACGTAAGAAAAAAAAAATCGATTTAATTATTTTTTTGTAATTAATTTCATAACGGTCAAAAATTGTCAAGTGTGTAAGACATAAACTGTTTACTAATAAGTGCTCAAATTTTTTGTAGAAAATGATTTTTTGATCCGGATGATATTTCTCGTGTACCACTGGGTTAATGATATTAATATTTGACAATTTGCTTTTTTAGATGGTTCAATAAATTGTCAGCATGTATTTTCGAAAATATATATTCCGACATAATTCCGACACATATTGAAATTCGACACATATAAACGAGCAAGTTACAGCCTGTTTTGTACTGACATTTGCATAATTAAGCTTCCTAAGCTTCAAATGGTATTTGCACAAAATGGTATTTTTATTCGATATATTCTACAAATTTTTGCAACTGGTTTTAAAAAAAAAGGTTTTATATGTCCTATCTATATATCCTCCATGTAATATTACATGAAGTATTTTGTAATGTGTTTATAATCTTTTACTTAATCGAATTTTTAAGTCATTTTTCATTGAGTTGGTCATAATTTCATTAAAGGTTGAATGGTTTCCATTATTCCTTCAATATCCTTGCCAATTTTTTCTAAAAAGCCTCTTTGATAAACGGTAATGTTATATTTAATAAATTAGTTTATTAATTCAAGATAAATGAACCCTTTTAACCAAATAAAAAGATAAAATTGTATTCTGGTTAAATATTTGGAAAATTTAATTTGGGTAAAAATTAAATTTTCATTGAAAGATATATTTCTAATAATCTTCAAAATAAAATTATCATCACTTTTATTAGTAACAATTGATTATTTTAAATGTCGTTTTCATTTAAAGCGTCGTTTTTTATCTGTGTAATTAGTATATTCATTGTATTAATTCTTCGGTAATAATTGTTAGATCATAGAAGAATGTAATAATCATAAAATATGAAGGAAAATTTAAATCGATAGCATCTTTCTATTCTGTGATGAAAAAAAAAAAAAAAAAAAAAAAACTGTTATAGTAAATTTTTAAATTTTTTTTAAATTTTTGCCGAATAATTTTCGGTCGTGTATTGTTTTATAATTAAGTGAATGTCGTTAAAAATTAGAAAAAAAATCGTTAAGAGAAAAAAGTTTTATGCTAATTTTTGTTTAAAAAAACATTTCTTTTCAGAAAAAAAGATTATTTTTTAAAGATTTTTAATATTTAAATTAACTACCTTTGATTTATCTTATTAGCAGTATTCAACTGGATAGCCTGTATTTTTTTTCTAATTTATGTTTATAGTGATTTAGTGTTTATAGTCAGATATGTCTTATGGCTAGATAAAAAATTATTATTATTTAGAGCGTAGCACAATTTAAAAAGACTTTCCGTATTTGTTATTTCAGTGTTCCCTTGAACTGGTTTTGTTTCATCTGTTTTATTTATATATTTATATTTTGGCTATAAGGAATGTAATATGGAATATTATAATAAAAAATGTAATATGGAAAACCTTTCGCACGTGCGAAAGGTTTTCCATATTACATTTTTTTATCATTAAACTGTTTTGATGAATTTTATATTCTGTAGATGGCAGCACTAAAAGAACATTAACTTTAAGTAACTTATCTAGGGATATTATAAACAAGCTGCAACGGTATTGTTTATAAAATTTGAAAAACAGAAAAATGTACAGAAAGAGAAACCCTTTTTATGTGATGCTTAATTTCACTGTTTTTAAATTTTTGGTTCAAATACAACAAAATCGTTATTTCGGTGAAACAAATTGAGTTTTTAGAAACGATTTTTTTTTACCAACAAGAAATATATAGATACCCCTCGATCCTGAATATATTACGTCAATATAAATTTTTTTCTGAGCAAATCTTGTATTCTTTGCTCGATTACAGCAATTTCTATAAGTTACGTCGCATGGCCAATTATAATTATAATTAGTCACTATTATCTCTCTTGTTGCTTAGAATCTAAGCAACAAGAGAGATTGTGAAAGTATAAAAAATAACCGTAAAATTCAGATTAACGCGTTCGATGTCGCGATATCGTGGCGAAACTCTTTTTTACAATTTGTGTCAATAAAGCTGACTAAGTGTACATTATCATCTAATTTTCTTAGAAGAAAATATGTTTTCTCATGAGAATAACGTATTGTTTATTAAAACAAACTTATTGTAAAATTTAAAACTAAAATGGTTGCTAAAATAAGAAAATATAACTTGGATTTTATCTTTATAGAACACTTTTCAATGATAGATATAGTATAAAAAACTACTGCACTCGGCTGAAAATGAATGTGTAAATCACCACCCAAATTTCGATAAAAAAATTTCTGCGAATAGTATAAAATCCATAAATCAGTATAATAAGAATTTAATAGTAATATCATATAATAAGACTATAATGTAATAAGAATAAAGCAAAATTAAATTATTCAAATAATTAATATTCGTATAGCGATTCTTTTTTTTTTTTTTTTTTTTTTTGAATGCGTGACAGTAAGAAATTAGTGAGACAGTAAATATTCTTTTATTAAAATATTAGACTTTTATTTAAAATGAAGTTTGTATATTTACAACATAGTCGGATTCTGTCTTTAGTTTGTTAATTTTAAGATTTCCCTAAATTCTTTGAGACTTTCTGGTGTTGCCATGAATCGCCACCAAGCCTACCTTTTTGAATCCTCTTTTTACTGAGATGCCACGTGCGTTACTTAGAGTCTACAGTATTCTCCGGATGCCCCCTGACGAGGGCGGTACGGGGTTAAGCTTCGATCATAGTCGGATTCTAAAAAATACAAACACTAAATGTTGTTTTAAGTTTATCTTCATAATTAATGCTCCAGTCTAAGAATTTATCAAAAATTAACCCCTATTTATTCTTATTTATTTTCCTGAAAAACAACAAAATTTCTACATTTTTTATCCATCTCCCATTCAATTTTTATTTACTAAATTACCCAGCTAAATTAAATTCATTTTTTATTTATTAAATTAACCAGCGCTTTGGAGACCTAACTTTTAGAATCAGCTTCGTTCCATAAAGGAAGAAAAAGAGATTCGTTATAATGGACTTTTACTATACTTTCTTTAAAGAATCACATCCATTTTTATGATGGATACATATTTTTAACTCACATGCATATACATATTTTTAACTTATATGAAGAAGCATTAAACATTCAATCCAAATACTTTAACTAAGAAACTAAGAAAGCACTCAAGCTTTTTAGTGACAATTTTACTTTTTGCATATACATATATCTTTAGAACAAATGTAACAAATTGAAAAAAAATATTAGTACAGAATTAGAAAAAATTAATTTGTTTAAAAGTAATTTTTGACTTAAAACATTTTTGACTTGTAAGGAAGACTTACTTTTAAGTTGTAAACTGATTCTTTCTTTATTCAAATCCTTTTTTAAAAATTCCAGAAAAATATTTTGCATATTGCCAATGGCGTTTGAAATTTTTAGCACTTTTAAATTGAATTTATTCATAGTTTGCTGCGAAAATGTTATTACTTCAACACTTTTTAAAATTACTATTTCAAACACTACTTGCTTGCTACATTTTAAACAATTTTTGTTTACTTTTAAAATGTTACACAACGTTTTACCATTATAAACTGTTTCGTAACATTAATTTAATTACTTTTAATTACATTTTAATTATCATATCATTTTAACAATAAGTAAAAATATCTAGTTCTGAAACTGAAAGCGGTTTTATATTTTAACTAAAGTGAATTATAAAAAGGGCCATTCAGATATTACGCAGGCAATAAATAAAATAAAGAGTATATTTATGCAGAGAAAGTACGTTTTTGTGTCTGATTTCGAAACTTAAAATATCGTCTGCACTAATTAATTAGCATATTTGAGGTTAACCCCTCGAACCATTAAGATTGAATCTTAGAACATGATCCGATTATTAGATTAAAAGTTATTCAGGGTGTTCCAAGGGAACAGTCTCGCTTTTGGAGCTCTCAAAAACATTTATTATTCTCCATCAAAATCACTTTATTGGTTGTTGAACTTTGTAATTTTAGTCATGTTAGGTCTTAGGGCATCACCTTAGAGGAGATAAAAGGGCATCACAGGGGAAAAAAGACTCACTTCTAAGGGCATCACAGATGAGTCTTTTTTCCCCTCTCGGGGGGCTAATTTTTTAGTTTAGTTTAAAAAATTTACAAATAGTTTTTTTCAAATTCCAATTACCAGTCCAAATTGTAAGTTTCTAACCTTATAAGTTTTCGATTTATGAATTCCGAAAGTTTCAAAAATAACAATTCTTCACTTTTTCGTTTTTATTTCAAAAATCAACAAAAAAATATCAGGTGCTTTCGCAATATTTGAACAGCCCCTATTTAGATATTTACACTGTTAAATATTTTGGTGCATAGTTGCCGCCATTTTTGGTGTTGGAAAGACTAAAATATTTTATAACTTTTAGCTACATTTTCATTGGTATAGTTTTATTTATTTATTCATTCATTTTTTGTTTGTTTCTTTACTGAAAACTCATATTTTCATGCTCGTTGTAATTAATTTAATGACTTCATTGCAAAATCATTTCATTTAAAAACAAACATCTTTTTAGAAAACATATTCACACTAATTCTTTCAAACAATTGTTATTGTGTAAACTTTATATCTAATGTTTTGCACAATAACTACAGTTCCTTACTTAAAAATGCATTTAGTTTACCTCAACACTAAAAAAAAATGACAAACTATGCACTAACGCATTTAATGCGTAGTAGGTTTTTATAAACAATGCAAGAGTTTTATCTTCATAAATAGATAGTTCAGTAAAATTAGATTTTTTCTTCGGATAAAGATTGATACTCAAAATATTTTTGCATAGAAAGCTTACTCACTGAAGATCTCAGCTTATATTTATCTCTCTCATCGAAAATAAATATCGTAAAATCTTTGGGAAATAGCTATTAATCTTTATTCTACTATTTACATATTTACTTTTATTAATCTTTGTAATCGACAGTAAATATTTAAGCTTTTGAAATTAGCTTGTAATATTTATTCATAAAAAAAAATCTAAACGAGTAAAAATAATGCACATTTTATATACCATACAATTATTGTAAATGAAATAAGTATTCAGTATTCAATTCATAGGAATGTTTTATAGACAGCGAATAAAAAGTCGTCGACAAGTAAGAATTTATTTTACTTTATTTTCTTTCTATTGTTGGAAAAAAAATATGTGTCGTTAGTCTATGCAAGAAAGAATCATTTTAAATAAATCCAACAGTTGTAAAAATGTTTTTATAGCTGAAGCAAGGCAATAAAAAAAGTTTAGGAGCGCTTGTTTCGTTATCTTTATTTTTATTAGAATTTCAATGACTTTTTTCTCACCTCGCATTTGGTAAAAGAAAATGCTTATGTCTGAAGTAAATTCTTTTCTTTCTTTTTTTTGAAAATGATATTTGGAATTTAAATAAATTAAAAAACTATTAGGAGATGTTTTGAAAAAAAAAAGAGAAAAAAGAAAGAAATGTAACATAGTTTGGAATTAGAAAGCATAATGTATGATCTTTTCATTTTGTAACGCAGCGGGTTTAACTGAGCTTATGAATGGGTGATGAATGTAAGTGATAACAAGCTTCCTAAAACCGGAAGAAGTGCAGAAAACTTCCTGTGTATCCCTCCATTTATGTCACGTTTACGAGGTGATGTGTGAGCAGGCTTGATATTCTGCGTAGTTTTAGCATTGTGATTTGTGTTTAAATTTACGCTCAATTTTAACTTTCATAAGTGCTTTTTGAAATTTATAAATTTTTTAAAAGGTTGTGAGCCTTAAATAAAATTTGGGAAATTAATATAACTACGTAAATAAAGCGAAATGTTTGGCATGTTTTGTGTGTTTTCTTTTATTTAGCTACATTTGTGAAAAATATCGGCATTTGTTATATTTTGGGTAGTATTACAGCATGCTTGTGGAAATCTTTCAATTAATTTTCTGATAAAATTAAACGGATTAAATTAAAGTTGAAATGAAAGAACGCTTTATATTGTGAATACTAATGAATCTTACGATGAATATTAACACCTAGCGGCACCTGTGCTTAGCTTTATATGGTCAACCATCCATAGCCCAAGCATAAAACTTGCAATAATTTTACTCTAAATCTAATCAAATACCAGTTTTGAAGAATGCTTCGAAGATCAGCAAGAGTTCAGGCTAATTTTACAGCCAATCACGTGTCATATATTGATTGAAAAAATTTTATCAATCAAAAACATAACTGAATTTGTATATAACACATTGAAAATGCTATCGCATTCTATCAGTTAGAAATCAAGTGAAGATGAATATAGATTTGTACTTGGAGTGAGTTACATTTGAACAATAAATAGGAAAAATATTGTAACTTGGATCACATGTAGGTCAGACGATCGTCCAAAGTGTTTTTATTTATGCAATTTAGTGGAAAAATTCAACATTCAATATACATAGTTCATTCGCATCTGTATTAGCAGGAATTATCTCTGTTGGTCATCTAATGCTATAATGATAATTGTAGGTGTTCCAGGTTAAAAAACTATTTTTATTTTTTAGTTGGGGAATAATTCTTTCAATCAATTTGTTTGAAAAACAAAACTCAATAGTATTTACTTTTGAGAATGGAATTGCGGTAGAAAATTATTACGATTTCATTCTCTATAGAATAAAATATGAGATTTTTCTGATAATAAATTTAAAAAAAAAATAAAATCTAAGAAGTGCATGCTTGTTGTACCTCAGATTGAATCAAGATATGTGAGACAGGTGTTTCTAAATGCCAGTTATCATAAATGTATTTTCCAGGCGATATCTTCCTTTTCTTAATGTAAAAAGTTTTATGTTTACAGCAAATCAATAATTTTTTAAAGATTTAAGTAAAATATTATTTCGTATTGCGTTGAAGATTCTTTTAACTCCTTCTAGTCTTTAAATCTGAAACAAAAATTAAATAAAATTGCATGGATAGTCAACGTCAAACATGTAAAAAGTTGAGAACCTAATCCCAAGGTTTCCTTATTAATCCAAGGTTCCCTTATTATCCTAAATCAACCTTATGAACTTGTTATGGTACACCAAACTATCAGTGTAACATTTTATAGTCCAAGCTGCAACACTATGTACCTTGTAAGAATATTTTGAACTGAAAATTATTTTTTATCAAATCGAATTTTGTTCATTAAAAAAAGAGTTTATTAATCGTAAAAGTATGATGTGTTTTAAACAGAATTTCTCATTTATTTGAATTATTACATTCTCAATAAAAAATAATTAAAACTAGTTAGAGGTTTTATTATTTCCTTATTATTTTATTTAATAATTGTCATGTAAATTCTGAATGACTAGTAAAGTATAAATTTTTTACATCATTTTAAACAATGCAATTTTTACATGGCAAAACACAAAATCTTAGCAACATCGGTCAGTTCCTGAAAAATCGAATTTTGAATAATCATATATTTAAAATTCAATTTCCCTAGAACTATTCTATCGATTTTGCTCAAATTTTATATTTTGTAATGTATAATTACATTGTTTAAAATTATGTAAAAATTGTCCTCCTTACTTTTCATTTTTTTCCCACATATTATAAAGTAAAATAATAAAAAATATATAATACTTTCTAAACGTTATTTTAAGCATGGAATTATCTTCGGATAAATAAATTTTATAATTGTGTGTAAAATTTTTTCAATTAGCTTGAAAAGGTCTTGAGATATTAGAAAAATATGCAAAAAGCAAAATTAACATTAAGGGATCCAAACTGTAAACCCATCTCCTGGCCAAACTATTGGGACCACATTTCGCAGATTGCGTTCACTCCTATATCTTAGAGGTTAGAAATTTGAATCTGTCATGAAATTTGCTTATTCAGAGAAAAAATCGTTTTTGTGTTTGATTCGGTAACTTAAAATATCGTTTCTACTTATTAATTAGAATTATTATTAGAACATATTATTAGAACATATTGAAGGTCACCTCTTCGAATCTTTAAGATTGAGTCCTATAACGTGAAGATCCGATCATTAAAACTAAAAGTTATTTAGGGTGGTCCGTTTTTGATTTTACGCACTTTACAACACTCTACATTAATGAAATTACATGCAAAAACACATTGAACTTGAAAAAACAACTGTTTACGGATAGTGCAATGCCACCGAATAATGTAACAGCCCCTATTAATATATGTTTTAGAATTTTTTTACGAAAAATGAAAACTTTAAAAAAGGAAATATCAAATTTGAAATCTAGATCTAAACACCTTATGGAATAAAGAAACAGATATTTGTGCCGAAAAAGAAACAAAAATGGGTTGATAAAAAACATCAAAACTTGTTAGACTGCCTTAATAAACTGGGGTAAGTTTCTTAATATCGCCCATTAACTCCTCTCTGTTTTCTTTTGTAATCAAACAAATTTTCGATGCTTCAGTTCCGAATTTAACTACTACCGATTCGTTAGATTTTAATAGCAACTTTCGCTTGAATACTAATTTTTGTACCTTAGGTATTCTTCTTCTATGACTTCATTTTTCATAAGGTTTTTAAAAATATATATGAATTTTACAGAGCGCAGGGAATGAATGAAAAATATTGTCTGTTTCTTATTTTAATTTACTTAAGGTATCTTTTAAAAAAAAAAACACAATATAAAATTTAAAAAGACTGGTTTATTTGCTTTATTATGTGTAAAAACTTGTAAAAATAGCGAATAAAATTCTTATTATTATTATTATATTTAAATGGCCATTTTTAGGAAAAAATATGGATTTTTTTTGCACATACGCTAAACACTTAAAAAAAATTTCTATCGTCTAAATCAAAAACATCCTTTGAGGATTTTATTGAGAAGGCTATCAACTATGATTTGAACTATTGTCTTAAAAGCAAGTGCATATACTACTAAGTTAATGATCAATGTAAGTAAAAAAGCAAATTTGTAAAAATTTCCGCATTTGTTTTTGCGAAAAAACATGCATTAAAAATGAAATTCTATTTTTTTTCTCTTAGTCTGTAGTTCAAAACATGTGTGCTATAATCATGAACATCTATAATCATGTGCTATAATCATGTGCTATAATCATGAAAAATTGTAGACAATTATTTTAAAAATCATATATCGTGTTTAAGGTGGCGTAAAATATGAAAGAATCTGATTTTGACACTTAAAAGAATTTGAGAATTAAAGACTTAAAATCCTTAGTTTATCCACTATTATGACCTTGTACAAATACTGTTATAACTTTGCAAATAAATAGAGTACAAACAAAAGTATAGTATTTTTAGAAAGCTAAGAGTACAGCGTTTGTTAATTTAAATAAGTCAAATTTCAAAATTTGTCCAAAATCATGTTTTGCATACTTTAATGACTTCTAACTGATACGTCTAAGAAAGTCATTAGAATATCTATAATAAATCAATTAAAAATTGAAGATTTTTTTTCCATTGATAATTGGATACCTGAAAGTGACGCCATTGCGGGTATCGATCTTGGTTGGCTGTTGAAACGTGGCATTTTTCCTATGTTACCAACTGCTTTTTTCATTCTATTTCGAGTAAGCCTAACTCGTTCAATATGAATTCGATGTGCAATCTCGTAATCGATTGTTGCATTATGCTATTTTCTTGTAACTACTTAATTCTTAAAAATTAGTGAAATATGTAATTAATACTTAGTTAAACGAAAGAAATAAATTAGTAATTTTTCTAGGTAAGGTGGTAGAGTATTCGCGATATTACTCTCCAATTGAGAATATCCCATTAATTTTGCCTTTGTAAAAAGTATAAATAATATTTTGGCTGTAAGAACTTTAAAATATAGTGTTCATTCTTGTTAAAAAACATTGCTAGATTCGAATTACAATGAAACCATTACTAAGTCTGCTGATTTTGAAACAACAGAACAACACAACAGAAAATAAAAGTGTTAGAATAGCTTACAAACTAATTTTGTGTTACAAAATAAGTTTGAGCTTAATATAATCTCCAGTAAATTAATTTTACCTTTAAAAGTTTCAACAAAACTCAAAGCGAACTTGTTGAAAAAGGGAACACTACAGGGACAATTTTATTTTTATTTTTAAAAATTTTTTTTTTTATTTAAGAGGATTATTTTTGGAAACCAAGAATAAGTGATCTTCTTTAGAAGTAATTTAATTAAGTTTCGTTATTGGAATTTTTTTTTGTTACTGTTAACCTGCTGAAAAATATTTTTTTCTTTCGATTTCTTGATGCATTTTAAGGAAATCATTAAAAAAACATAACTGGTTAAATTTTTTTTAAATATAAAATTTGAAGCAGAGCATAAATAAGATTAAGCAAATAAGATTAGGTAAATAAAATTGACTCATAGTTTGATATTACTGAATTTAATTTAAACAGATTACTTTGAAAAATAATATTTTTTTTTCTAAAAACTCTTGAAATAGAAAATAGATGAATAAATATTATCTATTTTATATTAGTGAGTTAGGCATTATTTTTCCTAAGTTAAATTCCAATTAACCTGCTTAATTAGGCAAAATATAAATCGGAAATACGAATAATCTGATAATGAAACTAAAGCCAATTTTTTAAAAAAATTTTTGCCGGAGGGATATTTATGGTTACTTACTTTAAGGATGATCATGATACAAAAGGTTTAAAAATTTATGAATATATAATTTTGAGAGATATTTTTATAAATTCTCTTTAAAATGGTGCAAAAGTTTTGTCTTTCTGAATTTGAGCACGAATTTAGTCTTCCTCAATGAATTTATTCATATTTTCTCAATTTAAAAGAATGTATCTCTCTAACTTATAAAATAAAACAACACTTTGTAAAAATTTGGAATATGCGTATTTTAGACATTTTATTTAAATTTGTTTTAGTAAACTAAAAGAATAGTTTTTAATTTTCATTTATAAATTTTTACCGAGTAAAAAAAATAAGTATTTTAAAAATTAGAACTTTTTAAATGAATTTTAAATGAATCTAAAAAGTTTAAAATAACTCTGAAAACAAATCAAATTTTAAATAGTTTTAATAAAAATAATGTTTTGGCAAATGTAAATAAACAGCGCTCTTATCTCGATTTTTTAAAAAAAAAGTTTTACTGAATTGAGGACCAACAGAAAAACAATGTTTTCTTTATCCAATTAAATTTTTTTTTATAAAACATAAATTTCGTTTTTACCGGCTAATTTGGTTATTATTTCTAATATCTAATTTGGAAAAGCATATGAGTAGAAAACCATAGGTAATAGCCCTTAAACACCAGTGTAGTGAATAGCCTGCAGTTGTATAACGAGCTATAGCCTATTTTCTTAACAGAAATGTCGGTGTAGGGAATATCGGCCAATAATATACCAGGTAATGTACTTTTATCCTAAAAAAATATCAATGTAGGGAATACCGAACAATGACCCACACTTTCCTGAAAGGTTATTATCCCGGTAGTAAACGATACATAGTGTTTATTTTTCTCGTTAAATAAAAAAATAAAATGTAAACCTATTTGTTACAACAAGAAATTACAATAAATCATAATTGTAATTCTTAAAAGTACTAAATAATCATATTTCATGCTTTGTCGTGGGCATTGTAAACTATGTCAAGGAAATGTGTGAAATACTTTTAATCATTTCAAACGTTGCCGATTGATTTTCGAAACTGTAGACAATACCGGCCTTTCCACTTTGCCAGTAACACCACAATTAAATATTTTGGCTATTATAAATTAAAACACTTGATATAAACGTTGAATTCAATTTATGTGTAATTTTGATGCAATAATCTTTTTTTTTGTTATACTTGAATATTTAATTGGATACCATTGTTTTATAAATATATTGTTCAATCTATAGAGTTTAAGATTGAAAGCAGAAATGATCAATTTTAAGCATTTATTTTACGTTTTAAGTTAACTCAATGTATTTGTACCAAATATTTGAGTTTTTCCAAAAGCTTTTTTGAGCACTTACCATGTTTTGAGAGAAAGTATAGTGAAAAACAGAACAAATGAAAAAAATATCGAAAAACATCAAGATTCTTTTTCAATAAACAACACAACACTTAAAGGTCAGATGGTTCGATAAGACATTATTTTCACGAGCAAGAACAATTCCCTGTTTATATATATTTTTTCTTTATGCAGGTGTAATGGAAAGACAAAACTATTTCAGGAACTCAGTAAAAAGCAATTAATTCACTGATTAAAAGAGTGTTAAAAAGTATTTGTTTCATTTTAAGTTACACTAAATACTTAAAAACTTCTAACAATTTTGTTTACAATTTCGGAATAGACAAACTTTTAAAAATATTTACCCTTATATTTCTTTAGCTAAATGTTTTTGTTTTAAAAAGTTTAGTTAAAGTTTAATTTTGCATTTTTCTCCAACTTAAAGAGCACTGTATACTATTTTCCAATTAAGTTAATAATTAAGAGAAGAGAGTCAATGAGTAGTCAGAATAGAACGAGATAAAAAAGAAAGTGAATCATTGAAAAAGTGAAGGAACGAATTTACAAATCAGTGATTGGGAGAATCTGCGCATCAATAAATAAGAAAATTGGTGTATGAATAAATTAGTGAGCAGGCTCTTCGACAAGGCGTCTTAATTAATAAGTAAATAAGTGAGCTTGAAAATTTGCGTTTGTAACTTAATCAGGGAGATGAACAAGTTAATGAACCACAAATCAGTACATTGGGAGGTTTAATGCGATTTAAAAAAAACACTATTGAAGTAATAGAACCCTTTTGTTGCGAAATATAGTAAACACGATTGCGTAAAGTAAACAATTTATTCAGCAAATCACTTGAAAAAAAGGTGTCGCACTTAAAAAATAAATCAGCGAATGAGTATTTTGGGGGATATTTTAATGCAATTCTAATATAAAGATCATATATTAAAAAATTGCTTTCATTACGCAGTTTAATAGTAATGAATATGAATCAACAAATCTACGGAAGTGAATAAATTAATGAATGAATCAGAGAATAGACAAAATGTTGAGAATTGGCGTCTTATTTTCTGATAAAGAAATTATTGATCAAAGGAATCATTGAGCTAAAGAATCAGAGTTCATAAATGTTTTTTTAATGATCAGTGAATCGACAAATCTATTTTATTTTTATATTTTAATGCGATTTTAAAATAACATCATCGAAAATATATCTTAATATTAGAATATTAAGAAAAATGTTAGCTGCATTCAACTTTCATTGAATTCATCCTTTAACATAAGTTTGTTTTACCCTAAAAAGAAACAAAATATATAAGATGAAATTCTGGAGTTTTTAAAACACTGTATAAACGTTTTAGAAAGCTCCCATAACAAATTTTGTAATTTTACAATGCATATGTCACATTTGATTTTCAAGCATTTTAAAAAGAGAAAAGCATTTACATTTTGTATAGAAAATCTGTAATTTAGATGATTTTATAACCGTCGTTGAACAGCCAACCCAATTTTCGGGTTTACGACTACTAATGCTCAACTCCGTAGTTTTGTAAAGGATGAATTCAATGAAACCACAAAACCCTCCCA
Source organism: Parasteatoda lunata (assembly GCA_949128135.1). Lineage (NCBI taxonomy): Eukaryota > Metazoa > Arthropoda > Arachnida > Araneae > Theridiidae > Parasteatoda > Parasteatoda lunata. Next base: position 113,705,920 of record OX421974.1, on the reverse strand, counting down.
CGGTTAGTCCGGATGTAAAGTGGCGAAAGAGCATTTGTCATTCGATAGAATATCTAAGACTATTCACACGTATTGTAACATTCCTCAAGTAATGTTTAGATTAAATATAGTATTTCCAACTTCGCCAAAAACCGTCATGCATTGTAAACCACACCTAGGCATTTTCTACAACGCCGGTACTTTCCGGTAACGTATTTTTCTTTTAAAAGGTGTATACTTCTAAAAATATCTTCACATATTTTTCAATATTTTTATATTTAATCAAAGGTATATTTATTTTCTTAGAGCCAAATCTTCATTAAACTAGTTTTTTTAAGCACAGCTACAATTTCAGATGAAAAGAAAATTATCATTGATGACAGCAAGTAAAACATAGTTAGGTATCTGACACCAAAATTTTTTAAATTAAAATTTGTTTCTTTAAAATATTCTTAAACTTAAACATAAAAAAAACGTTTATTTTAGGTTTCGAAAGATTAGATACAACGGAAGTTTTTAAGAAAACCAGCAGAATCTTATCATACCGTAAAGTTTCCATTCTTTTTCTTTTTAAAGCAGAGATTCCGTTGGAGCATAATAAATTGTAGAACTGAGCTGAATTTAAAATGTGATATTTGCATGTTGAGTATTTCAGACAAAATATTTCATCTTGGCATGAAAATAAAATTCCTTAAAATTTACTTATAAAAATAAAAAAAGAAATTTATTCCGAAAGAAGAATTAATTTTTAAATTTATTGTTTATCTATGATCTATACTTTAATATTGGTTAAAGTTTATGACTTTTTTATTAATATTAACTAACAAAATGTAACAAAATGTTTGAATTTTCTAAGAAAAAACTCTTTTTTTAAATATTTATAATTTTTTTAGATCGAATATTGTATTTTAATATAAATATCGAATATTGTGTAATTTTTTTAAATTTTAATAGAAAAGAAAAATTATTCTTAAGGCAGAATAGGTTTCGAAATTTATTTTTACAGCTTAATGTTAGTTAAAAACTATAACAATATTTAATATCAACAAACAAAATATAAGATTATATTTTGATTTACAAGTTTATATTTTTTTGGAATAAAAAAACTTTTTCGATAAATTTGTTTAGTTTTAATAAAAATTTTTGTCGCTTGAAATTTTAATAAAATCAATTATTAATTTTGAAATTTCAATGAAGTTAATTATTATTTTTTTAAAATTTCAAAGAAATAAGCTAAGATTTATTGTAAATGAGATTTTGAGTTTGTTCCTTCTTCTAATGGAATATTTCATTGATTATGAAAAGAACTTTTCTTAAAATTAGATGAATCTACATAAATACTGTTAATAAAGATTGTTGTGCTGCAGCATTTCGTAAAGGATTTTTTATTTAAAAAATTATTTTTTACTATACCTAAAGTATTCTTGCTTTTAATATTACATTGCCATTGGATTGTTCTTAGTTTACAAGTAGTCCTTAGGTTGGTTTTTTTCTAGACTATATAAATGGGAAAGGTTATACTTTTTGCTATGCATGAATAAAGTAAAAAAGCTTAAATAAAGCAGAAATAAAGGTACAGGAATATTATATGTTATAGTTTTAGTTCTGTACACAAGAGTTTTCTTCAGTTTCTAAACACAAAGATTTAACAGTACGACACAATTGAAGAGTTTAGGTAAAAAAACAAGTGAGTGACATTTTAAGGAATATTTATGAATGAGTGAAAATAACATAAAGTAGGTGCAATATGGGTTTGTTTAATGCAACAAAACTGCTTTTGCCTAGCAGCACAAAATTGTTTTGAAACAAAATTGTTTTAATCCTAGCAAAACTAATTCGCATTAGCTTTTAGTATGCATGCAGAATTTTTATTTTCAAATGAAGCAGTGGTAAATAAAATAAGACTAAAAATTTTTAATCCCACTTTCTAATAAATCAGTTAGTTTAATAGCTCGGAGATCACTTCTTTTTTACCCTGATTATAGCTTCTCTATAAATGTCATTTACCTGATTTTTTTTTCTAAGCTAATTAATAAAGCTAACATTATTTCAATTTTTTGTATTTATTATTATTATTTGTTTCTATTTCTGGTGACTTTATATTATTATATTAAGTATTATATTCAGCTGTCTCATCAACGTCCTATCAGAATAGAGATTGGCTATATTTAACATTATTTGACTATTTAGCATCACTTCACTAGCGGTTAACTCATGATATCCAAACTTTACCACAATCAAGTATATTTATCAGGTACATGGGGACATGTGTTTCCACAGTATCGGTATTAAAACTGCTTAGTATTGGTGCAGTTTTTACTATTCAGCATATATATTAATACATTACTTTAAATCTATAGCATATTTGATACTTATTGAATAACCCTTAAAATTTGAGTTTTGTGCGAAATGCATTTATCAGTGGCAACACACTAAAGTCGAAATTTTGAAAACAAATAGAATTCTTATAAGACCTTGATGAAGACTTTGGAGCATGACAATTTCTTTATCTGACCTACAATTTACTGTTAAAATTATTTAGTGTAAGTAGTAATAGAAAAAAGTTCTTTTACATCTGATTCATTAAAATTTTCAAGCATTACCTTTGCTATCACTGGAAAAATATTTTCTGAAACTGCGGATAACTCGTTTTAGAACTCTTTTTAAAACTGTACTATTCCCTATATACCAGTAGTATATGTGACCAAAATTAAATGTTATCTGCGTAAGGCGGTTTTCAACGGTTCCCTTAAACGAATTTCCCATTAAACTTTTCTTCATTACACTTACTTTTTAGCTTAACATTTATGATTTAATCTTTCAATTAGAAAATACCTGATTATAAAAAATATATATGTAACATAAAAAGCTTCAACTAATCTTTTTATGTTAGTTCTTTTCTGAATATCTTTTTCTTTTCTTTTATTAATTTAATCGAAATACTTTCTCACACTTTTAAATTCACATCCTGTCCTTAAATCTACTTTTGGCTCAACTATGCACTAATTAAAAGAAGGACATTTTCCCCTTTAATCTTCGTGGGAATCACTTGACCTATTTCATAAACCAATAGTAATTTCTAAGATTTCCCTCTTTTCCCTAAAAAGAGACATTTTCGGATTTAATTCGCAAGATTTTTCCTAACATATAATCTAGGAGCACAAATTTTCGTATACACTTTCATGACTGCTCTGTCTAATAATTAACAAATAAATTTTGTACCCTCCTTTCCTGCCTAAGACCTGTTTTAATCCTTCCACTCGGCAACTAAAAATTTTGAAAACAAAAAGAAAACAAAATTATGTTCCAAAGAAAGAAGGATATAAATGTAAACAAACAAAAGGTAATTTGCAAATCAACCAAACTTGCACTTCAGATTAAAAATAAGGAAAATAGTTAGATCAGTCAAAAATTAATAACTGATTTACCTTAATACCATATTAAGTTTGGAAGCTTGTTTTGAATTTCAATTAGTGATTAATCGTGTTAAACGAGTTGCAATGCAAAATCTGAGAAGACTGATCATCTTTTCTGATTATAAAAGCAATTTGTCTTTATACATTTTTCCTGAAATCCGGGTTTATAATTGCAATAAAAATACCAAGATAGAAAATAAAAGTATAAAAAAATAAATATAGAAGTAGAAAGAAAAGAAAAATAAAAGCGAGAAAAGAAAAAATGTTATAGAAGGCAAATTTTGGAAAGAAGAAAAAAAAATTCCGGATATTTTGCTAATAAAGTGATAAATATGATAGGTAAATAATAATGCGAAATAAAGACAATACTGAAATCTTTGACTTCGCAATAACAACCACTGTGTCATTTTTTCCCCTCAAACAAGGTAAACAATATACTCAAGTCTAATTCCAGATTGGAATTTTTTATGTAAAACTGTTTTTTTGTATTATGTGTTACTTATATTTTAACTTACACATTTTTTAAAATATTTATAACTTTTTATCATGATTGAAGGGTTAACTTGAACTGTGTTATTATGAAGAATACTGCTTATAGTGAAAAAACTGTTAAGTAAAAAAAAAAAAAAAAAAAAAAAAAAAAAAAAAAAAAAAAAAAACTGTTGAAAATTAAAATCTTAAATTTGCTGATAATGCTACTACAGATTTTTAAGTGTGTTAAAATTTTTACCATGAGTACATATGTAAATGTTTTATAATTCATATTACTTTTATATATTGTTAATATCACAAATTTGATTATTTTCGTTTTAATTGTGCTTCTATCAGAGGGAAGATTTTGCAAATAGATAATTTTTAAAATTTTTGGATTGTAATTAAACATTTTTGAAGAGGGGGGATGTAACATAAAAAGCTTCAATTAATCTTTTAATGTTAGTTCTTTTTTGAATATCTTTTTATTTTATTTAATTAATCTAATCGAAATGTTTTCTCACACTTTTAAATTCACATTCTGTCCTTAAATCTACTTTTAACTCAACTATGCATTAATAATAGAAGCAGGACATTTTTCCCTTTAATCTTAGTGGGAATCACTTGACCTATTTCATAAACCAATAGTAATTTCTAAGATTTCCCTCTTTTCCCTAAATAGAGACTTTTTCGGATTTACTTTGCAAGATTTTCCCTAACATATAATCCAGGAGCACAAATTTTCGTACACACTTTCATGACTGCTCTGTCTAATAATTAATAAATAAATTTTGTACCCTCCTTCCCTGTTTAAGACCTGTTTTAATCCTTCCACTCGGCAACGACGTTATATATATATATATATATATATATATATATATATATATATATATATATATATATATATATATAAATCTTAAAAGGTTTCCCCATTACAAAACAATCTTCTTAAGCTTTATGAAAAACTAATTATTTCATCTTAATTGAAATTTTTAATCTAAATGCTGGAAAAAAGGTAAGTCAGGTATGCAAGTTCACTAAAGTACATAATACATACACTAAATTAAAAATAAAGAATAACAATGTACTCTAATTAAGCTAAACAGAAATTTATTTAAATCTACTTCGAATAATTGAATAGTCAAACAAACCCATAATGAAATACCACCTTAGTTTAAGTTGGATTTAGTATGCATGAAAATTGGGTTTTCTGTTTTATATGCTATTATATGCTATGAATTTTAAATTGTTAATCGATTAAATGATTTGAACGTGCGTTTCTGACTAAATTACTTGTTTAATGATAAGTTATACTCACTTAATGCAAGTGTTTGACGAAGAATTCTCTTGAAAGAAACACGATAATTTATTTGTTTTAAAATTATAAAAGGCGTTTTTTCTCCAAGATGTTTTTCTTAACTCGGCATCTGTGGTTTTTCTAGTTTTGTTTCTCACCTTTATTTTTCCATTTTTCATTGGCAACTTCACGTTTTTATTTTAAATTATGTGTGTTTTTCTTCTCCTTCACTTTTGGCAAGTTTTGAAAATGGTTGCCTATTTTTGAAGCTCTTGAAGCATGTCCATTGTTATTTTCTATTTCTATATATTTTTGAAGCGAATGAAGTTTTAAATCAGGTTATATCTTACCGTTTCAGTGTCTTGGAATTCTTTATTTAAAATAATTATAAAAGAGAAATGTTTGAGCCTGACACAAGCGTAAGCATACAGAATTCCATTTAGTAAATATATTTTAAGGGAATACTTTAACATTTTGCAAAAAAAAAAAATTTTCATGCTAAGAAACAATGAATATTGCAAAACAATCATGGCGGTTGCTGAGCGGCAATAGGTTTATGAATCGATGTCACTGTTAGATCATATTTAAATTAAATAGACTGTAGCTTTTTTATAAATGTAGATTTATTCTTTACAGAACGGCAGTGAAATCTCACTGATTTTTAAACAATGTTAAATGTTTTTCTAGTATCGTCATTGTTAGTATAATAGTGTAGCATAATATTGAAACGTTATAGAATTCTAAAGGTTATCATTGCATGGTAATATAATTAGATTATTTGTAAAATTAAGAAATAACTTAAATTTTGAATCAAATATAAAATTTAAATAAATAGAACAAATAAAACTCCAGAATCAAGCATAAAAACCCTTCAGTTATAGAAAAATAAAAATTTATATCTCCAATGCTTGACATTGTCATCCAGTTTGAATGAATTGCCATTAATATCTCAGTTAGAGTAAAATAATCGATGGAATAATCTTCACACTAAACAGGGGAAACTGGTTCACGAGTTGTATTTTAGAATCAGTGGCTATCATTAATGGTGTCAAGGGAGGCACCATGAGCTGTTGATTGAAAAGTACATTTGCTTTTACTTTATATTAAATAAAAGCTGGGACAGTTGCTTATATTGATTTACAATTTCTCTAAGTTGTGCTATTGTAAACATGTCATTGAAGCTTACTTTGTTCTAATTTTAATGTCCTATGTTACAGTGAACACAATGGCTAGAAATTTTTAACAACTTTAGTTCGATTGTATATCGGATAATTTTGAAGCCTTTACATTTTTTCTCACTAACTCGTGATGAATAATAAGAACATAAATACAGAGAGAATTATAATGAGATATAAGGTTTGAAATTCAATATAACTTTTTAAAACTGAATTGTTGATTGCAATTAATCCTCTTTATCATACATTTAACATCGCGTTTCATTTTAATTTAGTTTTAAAATTTTTAATTTATTTGTAATTTTTTTAAACTATTCATTTAGCTAAGCGATATTGAATTAACAACTTAAATAAATATAATTAACATGCCTAAATAAATATTAAAATTTTCATAAGAAAACAAAACAATTAATTTATATTTACCTCATCACTAAACATTGTATAAAAACTCAGTCGCACATCGTATTTTGATTCAGTTTTGAATATTTATAGTGGAACTATATTCTGAGTGCAATGGGCAAAGTTTTAATCTAAAGCCTTAATATTTTTTCTTAATTAAATGCTGTTTAAATCTCATTTTGCTCTCATCTCTATAACCTTATTTTTCTATTTAATCTTCACTTGTTTTGGAACATAGATTGGAATGTAAATGTAAAAGCTTTAAGAAGACAACGAGATTTGTTTAAGGAGTTTCAATGAAAAAAGAACATTGAAAAGATTTCTTAGAAACTGAATGATTTCTTTACGAAAACGATCTTAAAGGTTACAGACAATGAATCATTGATAATTGAAGTTGATTTTCTTTGTACAGATTTGGTTAGATAATTCTATTTAGTACTTTGTTTCTCTAAATAAGAAGTGAATTAAATCGATTTATTAGATTACATGAGGGAAGATTTCTTTTAAATGATATTCATGATCGATTCCGAAGGAATTGATTAAGTAATTAATTAGATGAGAGATAAAAATGATTTAAGAGTTATGTGTGGATATCTGAAGTTTCCCCTTGAGGTAATAATTTACTGAGGGAAGCAAACATTTCTATCTAGACAAGTAAGTTATTGTTTCCTGAGATTGTTTTTATGCTGAAATGAATTGAATTAAGTCCAGATAGATAGGATGAATAGATTATAAATTATAAGATTTCATGTAAAAAACTGTACATTTTTGATGACTCATTTGACATTGCTATTTAGGAGAATAAATTATTGCTTCTTATTAATTTTTCTTAGTCTTAAATAAAATTTATAATGTCCAACTTCAGTTGATATGATTGATAGTTTTGTAGTAATAAGGCTTTCTTATGTATTAAAAGACAGTTTTTAACTTATATTATACCCATTTTTTTTTTATCTAATATTATGTACAAATGAAATATCGTTTTCAATCTATTTCTTTTTACAGTATTGTCCATAGGATTAATAGTTTAGAAGCTGGTTTTATGCATTATAAGTTTTGATAATTCGAAATTTAGAAAGATTTTGGAAAATCATTTTTAAAAGAAATAAATAAGAGAAAATAGATTTCACGAGCATTTTTTCTCTCTTTTTTTTAAAAAAAAAAATAAGTATTTCTTTTTTTTCCTCTTGTTTATTTCTAGACATACATTTGTGCATCTTATAACATAATTGACTTTATAAGTTAATTGGTTTTAAGAGGAAAAAGTGACACAAATTAGTACTTTATTTCCGTAATTTGGAGTGACAAAATACAAAATTTGAACAATAAATTTTTAAAAAGGATTGAATATAAAATTCTAAGTACAGTAAAAACTTAAATTTTTAAATGACATTTCAACTGATTCAATCAAATTTTAGTTTTTCTCAGTTAAATTATATTGTTTAAAATTATGTAAATATTTGTGTATCAAACAATTCAAGTATTTTTTTACCATTATTAAATCAAATAATAAAAAATTATAAAGGTATAACAAAATAATAAATAATAAAATAATAAAAAAATAATAAAATATTAATTAAAAAAATATAAAGATAATTTTTTTTTTTTACATTGAGTTTTCCTTGGAAAAACGAGTTTTACAGTTGCGTTCAAGAATTTTTAGTTTCAATTGTTTCAAATGTATGGTAATGCATGCAGAAATTAAAACTAATATTGAGGTGGGCTAAAACTTTCAATCTCTCTCCAGTCTAAACTATTGGGGTTACATTTTCCTGATTGCGGCCATCCTTCATAATTTGAGAATCAAGATTCGTTGAAAAAAAATCATGTTTATTCAGAGAAAGTACATTTTTGTGACTGATTCTTCAAAAAGGAAAAATTACTTTAAGGATTGCCTCCCTAACTATTGAGTATTAATCTCTATTCATGACAATTGAATAGCTGGATTAAAAGTTATTAAAGCTTGTCTTTTTTATTTTGCGCACAATTTTTAACTAAACATGTATCATTATTTACATTTATCATAATAAACATTTATCATTATATTATAATGAACAAATTATGAATAAAATTACTACGTTTTTCTGACAATCGATACGTAAAACTCATACTTTTTTATTTACTAATGATTTTGTAATTTGAAAATGAACTTAAAATTTAGTTTAAGGTGAAGACATTGCAACCTGATATCATATGCAAATCCACAAGTTCTCACCAAAGCAAGTTATGAGAAAACCCAAAATTTATTACGTTAATAAAATGGGAAACTTAAATTTAGAAAATTTACCAGAAGAACCATTTCTAATCAAAAACCTTTTGTGCTCCTATTTGACAAAAATTTTAATCATATATGTTTTTAACCAATTAAAATTTAAAAAATGGGAAACTTTAATTTTGAAAATTTACCAGAAGAACCATTTTTAATCAAAAACCTTTTGTGCTCATATTTGACAAAAATTTTAATCATATATTTTTTTAACCAAGAAAAGTTGTCGCATATTTTATGATTTTTTTTTTGCATACATGTTTCTCTCATCTTACCTCTTTAACTGTATAAAGCGCTAAATGAAACTAAATCATGAGTAGTGAGTAAGTTAGATAGACTTATCTCTTTTTTTGAGTCATTCTTTGCAATTTCATTCACTTCAAGAGCTTTGCATCAGTGTTTTTTCTTTGTTACCATTTAGCTGTAAGAGAATCATAAAACTAAAACTAAATCATTAGTAATGAGTAAGTTAGATGCGACTAATCTTTTCTTTGAGCCATTTCTTCTAATTCCATTTACTTCTAGAGCTTTGCATCAATTTTGCTTTTTTGTTATCATTTAACTGTATAAAGTGTCACACGAAACTAAACCCAACTCACGAGTAATGGTAAGTTAGATGAGATTAATCTTTTTGTTTGAGCCTTTCTCTTTAATTCCATTAACTTCCAAAGCTAGCAATCGAGAAAGTATTATTAGACTTTACAGAATAGCTATCATTTGAAAAGACGTGAAAGAGATTTTATATACGGGTTAATGAAGATAGAGGCCGGTAACCTTTTTTGTTTATTTTCTTTTTGATTAGGAACATGATTATATTTTATTTTTGTTATTCAATTTCCTGATGGATGTTGCAAAACTTAGTAAGAAATAAAAACTACTATTTTAAGCGACGTTTTGAAATTAGTATGCAATAACATATTAAGTGATTGAACTTTTTAACTAGTACATGTCAAGTGATATCAACACATCATTTTAAAAAAATGTCAAGTAACGGTCATAACTTAAAATCTTAAACACAATTTTTAATGAATAAATTAATATGATATAACATATTAAGTGATTGAACTTGATATCTAGTGCATTTAAGTGACATTAGTAAATTATTTAAAGGAAATGTTAAATGACAAATATAGATTGATATTTTACATACACTCTGTAACCGACCATGCAAACACGCTTGAGATACTTTAAAACTTCACGCTTTGCAATTTCTTCGTTGAATATCTCCCAAATATTTATTTTCATTTTTTTTGTCTTGGAAAAATACATTAAAGAGAAAGTATTTGTATTTTCAATTGCTGTCTTTAAATTGTGAATGTAACTGTAAGTGTTGAAGTTAAACATTAACATTTGAAAATTCGGAATTTTTTACATTAAACTGAAATAACTTCTGTTATAGGTGAAATAAAGAGTTTCTGTTACACACAGGAAATAATTTAAATTATGTAATGTGATTGATTAATGCTGTAAGTTTTGGATTTGAAGCAGACAATACATAGAGTTATTTATTTTCTCTCTAGCCATGCATAAAATATTTAATATATAAATTTACTTCAAAAACATTATTGCTTGCTAAAATAGTCATTATTGATCAGTTTTGAATAATTTATAAATTATTTCCAATATAAAACAAAGAAAATATTTTACCGAATTTTAAACTATATTGTTGCAGCTAATTCTTCAGAGATTTTTGATAGTTAGTCAAATGTCCTAAGGTTATTGATTCAGGTTTACTCAGAGTCGACAAAAGAATTAGAAAGCATTAGAAAGTTTTATTAAGTTACGGCACTTTAGTAAATACTCGAAGTTGGTCTCTGATGTTTATGGTACTTGATACAGAAAAAAAAAAAAAAAAAAAAAAAAAAAAATCTTTCCATCATTATTGAACGAAAGTCACTTGAGATGTCCACAGACGAGACAAGAGAGACAACAGACCAGTTTTCGTCTATGGATTCAGGACTTCATAGACAAAAGAAAAAGAAGCGTCGGGTTTGTCCAGTGAAGAATTCTCGAAAGTAAAGCAATTCTAGATAAATTAGATTAGTGTTAACACAAAAAGGTAATGTTGATTATTTGACGAATTTTAATAACTGGTAAAACGTTACAAAATTTCAGATCAAAGCTTTAAATAGAATTTCTTAAAAATATTTGTAATTAATTATTATTATAATATTAATAAATAAATTTAGTATTTTTGACACATATAACGCATAAAGTCATCCGTGTTAGTGTAACACTTATTGTCAAACGTATATGATACACATGTAGCTAAAAACGTATAACGCATATAGTTACTAGCGAAACACATACAACGCATAGAGCCATACTGTAACAAATGTTATCAACTGTGTCACAAATATAGTCAAACTTGCGGGATCCATCATCAGCTTTCTTTTTGGTAGCGACCATTTTGAAGCTGATTTCAAACAATCAGAGAGATTTCTTATATAAATTATAAAGATTCAGTCTGTAAGACAAGTCAATTTCTCAACTCGGTAAAAGAAAGATAGAATTCAAATTTAATTCCGACTGTGTTTCGTATATTAGTTTAAAATATTGAAATAATTGAACCGTGGGGAATCGGGGGATTCACATTCTGATGAGATGGCCAAAGTTCGAATCCCAGCGTTGGCTGGTTAATACGAATTTTGCTCTCCGCTCATTCCGTAGTAGACGGATCAAGGGCTAGAATCCCCATGCCATTGGGCTAACAGTGGGAGGATATCGCGCTTTTCCCTCTCAATGTAAGAAAATGCGGGTTAGTCCTCCACGAAGGCCTTGTTTGCCCTAATGTTTGATCCAAGAATTCCCTTGTTTTCTGAGTTGGGTCCAAAATTACGAGGCCACGGAGTCGAACATTCATATTTATTAACTCAGAATTGGATCGGGTGTTATAAAATATTGAAATTATTCTTTGTGACTCTACTTTTAAAGTTTTAGTGCAGCTACTTGAAGCATACTTAAAAAACTTACGAATCTTAAAGAGCAACGAATTTTTTGCGAATAAATCCAGTAAAAATTGTTTTCCTTTTGAAAATCAGCACATTGAACTGTAGTTGAAATCTGTTTAAAAAATATAGACCACAAATTCAAAATGTTTTGACCAATAAATGATGTTAATTTCTTGTTGACTGTGAAAACAGCATGTTTCGTTCAAAAATTCTAAAAGTAGAGCTGAAAAAAATTCTATGCATATTTATAACTATGCATATTTATAACTATGCATATTTATACATGTAGTCAAAATCAGTTTAAAAATCACAGGCATCAAATTATGTGTTTGTCTGTGTTATTTAATGTTAATATTTGAAACCTTCAGCAAATGAAAAATTAAACCTTTCTAGAAAAAGTTTTTAGACGTTTTATAACAAGGATAGCCTTCGCGCATTCGTTTTTAAAATTAGCTTACACATCGGTTAACACTCATGGTTTACAATTTAAACTAACCAAATATTCAATAAAGAAGGAAACTAAGTTTAAGTTTGAAATATTAATAACAAAACTATTTTTAAAAGATTATTAAAATATTTGAAGCTAAGGCTGCTCTTAAAATGATTGTAAAATACGATTTTAAAAAGAAATATTAAAAAATGAATATTGAATAAAAAAAAAAAAAAATTGAACGTTGAACTTTTTATGCAGATTCCATTATAAAAAAGCTTTAGGGTATCTGACTTAAAATTGAGCCTTAAGGATATTCTAAAACGATTTCTGCGTCATTGAGTGGTACTTAACTTTTCTTATTGGATTGGGAAAAATTTTATCAATTTCTTATTTCCTTTTTTCTGTTAAATATATTTTTAGAAAATTAAGAAAGAAATAATATCAGTCTCTACAATTTGATTATTGTATTTTCAATAAATGAATACTTGCATGCTTTTAGTAGTATGACAATACATTTTTGAAGAGAGTTGAACGTATTTAATATTTATTTGTTTTTCTTAATATTATAAGAATGATTTCGTAACGGTAATTTCATATTGAGTTTAATTTAATATTTTAGAATACGAAAACAAAACGCTTCAACAATTCGAAAAAGAAATGTTATGAAGCATTCTTTTATTAAATTACTTTACCAAAGTTTTTTTTATTACGATATTTAGTTTTTTTTACTTATAATGATACAAAATTTAGAAAATATTAAAGAAGAGATTTTCGTTGATTGCGAAAAAGCTAAAATAATATTTAAAGCTTCAATTAATCTAAAAGTAGTCGGTTGCCAAGATCAAAACAATGTATGTAAAAAACGCTGTATAATAGCTTATAATTCAGTTTATGCATATTTTCAAATCCTATGACTTTCAGTGTGTTTGCGCAAACCTGGAGAGAGGAGATAAAGAAGATGAGTAGAAAAAATGAGCAGTTGTTAAAAGAGAAATGTAGTTAAATATTGTTATTGTATAAAATATTGTTGTAAAAGTATTTTTACTGCAAAAATTCTGCTATTGTTAAAATATGGTTAATTGTTTAATCATTGATAAATTGTTTTGCAAAAACATTGTCGACGCTAAAAATATTATATACAACATTTATAAAAATACTGTTATTGTTAACTAATCATTGTTTTGTTAATATATTGTCGTTGCAATTATTTAGAGAAAGTCCTTAATAATCTTTAAAGAACATTAAATTTAAAGATTGATAGCAAATTTTTTTAAAAAGGAAAATGGAAGTTTCAACATTTAATAAGTAGCAAAAACAATTAAGTATTTATAAGATACATTAAGAATAAATGCTAAAATGAAACTTTTACCAAATCTGCTTAAATATCTGAATTATTTCGCTGAAAACCGCAGAATTTAAGACAAATTACCTTTTCTACACTGATATATGATCCTATTTGAACAATTTAACTCATAAGATTTTGTATTTGCGTTGAAATTCCACGGAGGAAATTTATTACTACAAAATATTTGTTGAGTGATGGCTTCAGTTATTCTGATTCGAAGTGCCCCAGTAAATAAATCCAAACGAAGACATGAATATTCCAGTGGTAAATTGTGAATATATTAAAACATTGTTTGCGAAAACAGCAGGAATAAGTCAATCATAGAGCAGAATTAATTATCTTTGGTCTCATTTATGTGCTTAAGAAAATAAATCTTAGAACTGGAAATGTAATTTCAGATTATTCATTATTCATAGCTTATGCAATAAAAATCAAACTATCGTATGTAAATGTAATCGATATCGAAAGTCGTAGAGTTAGATTTAAAAGGGGTTTGCTTTATTAATTTAATAAAAATGTTCAAATGGAAAATTGTATCTAAATAATTTATTAACTCCATTACCTATGAAGTCTTACTTTTCTTTATTTATTTGATATCTTTCTTTCTTTCTTTTTGTAAATTTACCGATTCTATCAAATATCCATTGTTACGTAAAATTTGTTTAAAGTTTGAGTTTACGAAAGGAAAATAAAGCTAGTGGATTTAATATCAATTGTATTCATAAAATTGAATTACGTGACTTATGCTAGAATAAAATGACTGATAAACTAATTCCACATTTTTTCAATTTATTACGTTAAGTAATACAAAATATTGTTCGAGATTTAAAGTATAAAGAATTAGTGATTTAATTGTTATTTTTAAAAAGTCTTTTGCTGTCCAAGAAGTAAAATTACATGGACCATTTACCTATTTTTCGGACGTCATAATTGGTATGTAAACTCCCCCCCCCCCCTCAAAACTTATTCAAGTAATCTGAAAGATTTTCTTTCTTCTTTACATCACGTGCAGTTGTAATATTAGTTGTAATATTAATTAGTTGTAGTTTTCAAACTACGCTGTGAAATTATACTGTGACTTAAAAATAAATAAACAAACCCTAAAAATTTTAAGTGCGACCTTCAAAATAGTAAGTGTTTTTCGATTCATATACTGTGATTATGTGCTTTGTATTTATAAGCTTTAAATAAAATATTTAGTAATAATTAACACTTTTCACACTCTTTGTATCGTTTAAGAAATATTGGTAATTTTCGGTTAGCTGGGTAAAAGAAAATTCATCGATTTTTATTTAATTTAAGGAAAAAAAATATTTGAAATAATATTTTTTGGGTAGCCGGGCAAAAGAAAATTAAAATTTTTTTTCTCAATTTTTTTAAAAATTTTTTTTGGTCTATATTTTTTGGCGACTTTTCGCTTGCGCCCGGGCGAGTGAAAAGTAATGAAAAACATATATTCACCTTATTATTGAGGGTGGTTGTCTCTATTATCATCAAATGGCAGTACAATAAGAAATAACTTCACCTTGATGATACGAATGCATAACTTTACACTACATTAGCCTTAATTTACTCTAATCTGAACTGCTATGACATCATAGGAGGACTGCAAGACTTCCGACTTGTTTCTTTTAGGATACTGGATGAATAGGACTTAAAGAATACATTTTAGTGAGGTTGAGAGGAGCATGATATTTATCAAGGATCACTTATATCGCCAATATCAAAAAAGTCGCGTGTGAATTTTTGTTCAGAGAAGAACGAGATGATCCTTTGTGTGAGTGAAAGTTGAAATTATAGGATGTATTTTAAATCCTACTTAATAAATATTTTTTTCTATTATTTCTTTCTTTTCTATTTTCCAATTTTATTTACACTCTTAAAATGAACGAGTGAAAATAACTCAACTTGAGTACTATTTAACTCTTTCATCTAGAAAAAAGCGGCTTTCTCTTCCTGAGTTAAAATCACTCAAGTGAAAGAGTTACATGGAGCTCAAGCTTGAGTGAAAAAAATTTCACTCAAACTTGAGTTATTTTCACTCGTATTTGAGTGATTTTCAGTATTACTTGAGTGGCACGTTTTCATTCAAATTTGAGTGGATTTAACTCGTGTTTGAGCGATTTTCAGTATTACTTGAGTGGATCGTTTTCACTCGAGTTTGAGTGATTATATGTACAACTTGATTGGGTCCTTTTTAACTTGAATTTGTGTGAATTTCAGTCATTTTTTATTCATAATTAGCATCATTTAAGTGAATATACTTTTAATTATACTGTTCAATGTGGACCATCCATTGAAGTAGGCGTTACCAGATCGAAGTGGGCGTTACTGCGTGTTCAAATCACGTCCGGAGGTCACCAATGTGAGGCGAGGAGTTATCGACAATGCCAACCTTCATCTATCAAAAGGTATCTCATGATTGAATCAAGTTAGTATGTCTTATATACCAGTGAATTGATGTTTATTTTTCGTAGCGGTAGCTACGCCACAAACGTAAATTAAAAGCGAAGACATAATCTATTTAGTTCACAGAACATAACAATTTTATTTAGATTTATTATCGTTTGCTTTTTAAAATAAAACGATAGAAATTCCAGCTTATAGCTCGTACACAATTAAATAATAAATAAATCACTCAAGTTTGAGCTAAAAGCATTCAGATATTGCTTAAATAAATACCATTCAAGTTTGAGTAAACGCAAAGCAAGAATTTCGCTCAAATAAGAGTGTATTTCACTCACGTTGAGTTAAAAAAATTTAACTCTTTTTTGAGTAGGGGAAATCACTCTTTCATTTTAAGAGTGTATAATCACAATTTCAGCTGAATCACTGATACTTCTATAGAATGGATCTGGACCGCTTGGTTGTTCGCTGCCAATATTTAAGAAAAAGAAAGAATATTAAATCGAATGGAACACATAGAAAAAAAAAATAATTCCTCTACTCGATGAGAAAAATTTTAGTTTGAATTAAATTCAAATATTCTAAGAGTTTTAAGAGTTTTCTTAAGAGTTTTTTTGTTTTTTTTTTAAAAATATAACTTTTTAAAAGAACAAATCTACTTCAAGTATTCAGCATTAGTTGTCACTATTTAATTAACGAGGATAGTTTTCTGAGCAAAAAAGTAAGAAATCTATTAATTTTGTATTCAAAAATTTTTCTAAATACTTTTTCGGATTAAGAACTCAAACTTTAAAATAAGTAGTTCAGCAACTTTCCTTATTAGTGCTGAAATAATTATAGAAAAAAAAAGATTTTTTTGTGCTTCTTTCTTAATTTTTCTCGCCTGAATCACCGAAGCAAAAAAAAATTTATTTTCTTAATTCTAAAAGCTCTGAAATAAGAACATTTTAAAGAAAAAAAAATAATGTTTAAAGTTATTTCGTATAATTGTTTTGTATATTTCTGATTAAATCCGCAAAACTATCACAGAAGAGTTTTCTATTCCCATGAGCTTAAATTTTATGCTAATTTCTTTTCTGTTTTTTTTTATTATTATTTTTTTTTTTTATGAGTATTGGTGTCTGAAGTATTTCTTTCTATATTTGCACGTTTTGCCTCATTTGCTGAATTTGACTAATATCTTCTGATGTTTTGGAATCATTTGATGGAAGTTTTTTTAATTTTTTTATTTATATCAAATTTTTTCCCCGCTCATCTAAAATTATCTGAAACTGGTTTTATATGAAATGATGCGTGTCATATTTTTCGAAATGACCATACATGTTAAAACATTTTTTGAGTATGAAAAAAAACTTTGTTAAAACTTATGTTCTCAAAGTAAGGGACATAAAAATAAAAACTGCGTCATAAAGAATAAATGACTTAGGAAATTGAAAAGAGTTATGTAACAGTTAATGTTATAGATTATAAAACGAAATCGTGTGTTTCTTTGCTCAGTTTGCTGAATTTGTTCAGTGTTCTATAATGTTCTGTAATATTCATATGGACGACTATTTTCTCCCATATTCTATCCCATTGATTTTATTTTTGTTGCCTGATAAATTAGTGATAAAAAGATTAATAAATTTTGAGAAACGTGAAAAAATTTGTAGTCAAACTCGTTTTTGATCAAACGGAGCAGTAAGCTTGTAAACAACGCAAATTTTTATCTAGTTAACTAATTAAAAAAAGAAGAAGAAAAAATCGCCTGCAATTTAAATTTCAGCCTTGCATAATTCTGATTGGATTATAATTTTTTTACTTATCATTCCCGTAAAGTCTAGCTAGAAATTTTATACGAATTTCATTATTGTGGTTAAGATGGTCCCAGTAACTCACTGTCACAATTTCAGAAAACTGTGTTATAAATGGTTCGATTTTTTATTACTATAAGAGAACGGATATTATTTTAGCTTTAACCCCTTAATTCACATAATTTTTAAGAAAAAGTTGATAAAATGGCCCATATTTTTATTCAAGAAAATTATGAAACTAAGTGTGCATTATATGTATTCATTTTTAATCCCATTACTAATATTGCTTGTATAGATTAAGAAATAAATATTATCCTGGGTATAAAAATGAGATTATTTAATTGTTTTTGGCATGCTACCTTTGAACACTCCAGGCAGGAAATATTACGAGCACGAAGAATAGAGTGCGAAAAGGAAGTGGTTAAATACTTTTTCATCTTAATTGATTTAAGCCGTGATGATTTAAAGATAGCCGGGATGGTTAAGGAGATAGAGCGTTCGTTTTCCAATAAGATGAAGTTGTGGTAAACCCTAGCAATGGCTGGTCGATAAGATTTCCGCATCGTGCGCCGCATGCTCCGTATGTCGCTCGAACTGACCACCGTGCTTACATAAAATATCATCAGTGGTAGACGGGTGAGTCCTATTGACGTCAATCTAACCGTTGGAGGTTTTCGTGGTTTTCCTCTCTATGAAAAGCAATTGCGGGTGAGTTCCACCAAAATGTCATCCACGAAGACAAATGTCTCCCAATACTTGACCCGGGAGTTCCCTTGTCTTCTGGATTGGGTTCAAAATTACGAGGCTACCGATAAAAACATTGGTAGTAGTTAACCCAAGATAGGGTCGGTTGTTCAACGACGGTAATAAAAAAAATCATAAAGATTTATTTATCTCATTTTCTCTGTTGAAAATGTCAAATTCATTATTCGAATACTCCCCCCTCCTAAATATTGATTTTTAAAGCTCCATTTGTTTGACCAAGTACGAAAAGAAGAATTATTAAAGTTTATTATGTGCCTAACTTTCCGTTTTATCTTTGATTTGTTTATTTATTTAGTTATGAAAACTGAAATGTAGCGTAAATATGAAGGACATTTAGAAAGTCTATTTTTAAGGATATAATATCCTTTAAAATAGGCTTTCGCTAATAGAATAGCTGAACATTCTAAATTACGGTAATTACCTTTAACGATGGGAATATTTTTGTCTGATAAAATTAATTTTTAAAATTAAAATTTATAAGTTGTTTTTTAGAAAATCAAATTTTTTAAAATTTACTCTGTTCTCACATGCCTTTGTAATTAAACATTCTTAAATATGCATCAAAACCAACTTTTCCTTTCTTTGCTTTCATTTCAAATTTTTTAAAAATAATTACATTGTAGAATGTAAATTAAACATTTCAGAGAAATTTTGCTAAGATTCGATTGTTATCTTCTAATTTTTATACGTTTTGACTATCATCTTCTTAATTAACTTCTAATTAATTAACAGTGCATAGAATGACAAAAACGAAACAACTGAATAACATTTTATTGAATGACTGAAGGGAAAATCTTATAGGTTTAAGGGTTAGACTCAATTTTCACCACATTTTAATTTTTGTTCAGAATTCTTGATCGAGAAGTTCTACAAATGACGTTCATAAGAATTCTTTATCAATCGCATCACTTGACCGTGTTCTGAGATAAGAAACAAGTAGCAAAAAAAGTTACTTATAAATGACCTCGTTATCGAAATTGCAATGGGGCTAAAAAGCAACTTTTATGTTGTGTTCTTGTGAGCTAAAATCTCAAAAAAATGCGCTACATTTTTTTTATTTTAATGTGTAAAATCAAGAAACACCTTTTTTAGATAGTATTAAGAATCGCTGTTCGGAATAGTTTTCTAATAGTTTTACTGGAAGGGGTTAATTTTATACACGTTTTGGTGACTCTCCACTCATCAGCTGTATTTGCAGTTAAACCAAAGATAATTGCATCTGTATTTACATATTACCGTAACCATCCTGATGTTTTGTATTATATATACACACAAAAATATTTGAGATGCAAGTACAACAATGATGAAATTTGAAGAGAGAAAGTATAAAATATGAAATTCGAAGTTGTAACAGCGTCAAGCAGCTAATGTCACAACTGGAAGAATGTTTGAAGAAAAATATTTTAAGATGAAATAAATAAAATATTTTAAGAAAAATATTTTAAGATGAAAAAAAATCTTAAGATAAAATAATTTTAGTTCTGCTATAATACCTCAAAACAGAACTAAAAGATTCAACTCAGGTGGAGAAAATCAAAAAATAACATACGAATACGAAATTACAAAATGACATATTAAGTATCACCTTCTAAGGAGCAATACAGGAAATAGCAACCTAACTATCAAAAAGAAAAAATATTAAAAAGAAATTAGAGTGGATGCAGTGACACACATGGATGATACGACAGGAGGACGTTACTATGCATTCAGTGCGGGAGCAGTTTCGGCGGCTAGCGGTGAATTTCCGCAAGCTGCCTTCCACCAGACCGCCTCAACACAAACAAAAGAAACCAACAGCAAGTCAGACGAAGACTAAATTAATACCTTAATTATGAAAATCGAAGTGGAATATGTGAAATGCATATATATATATATATTATATATATATATATATATATATATATATATATATATATATATATATATATATATATATATATATATATATATATATTTATATATATATATATATATATGTTACGGTCAAAGTCCGAAATAATTGAAACGATCCGTGAATATTTTACTTTGGCGGCCTTCAATAATTATATAAATAATTCTTATATATCTTCTAATTTAAAAATATAAAAAAGAGAAGTTTTTAAATTGTCTATTAAATAATCATTAATTTAATAATCATTATGAAATTGTCTATTTAATTGTTTAGTCATTCTAGTCATACATACACCAAAGTTCTTATCATACTAGGTCTAGTTAAGTGCCACTGCCCGGTATACATTTGCCCGGTATATCCTACACTGATGTTTTTTTAAGGTCAAGTGCACCTGCCCGGTATAATGATTTTTTCTTTCAACTTCGGCTGATCTTTCCATGCCAATTCGCGATCTGGGCGGTCAGATCGCGAATGGGCCGACTTCGGACTTTGGCCGTAACATATATATTATGTTTAAATGTTTAATAACATTTTCTGTATACTCTTTAGAGAGGGGTGAAAGTACCTAATGCTTTATCAATTATTGTTGTTAAGGTTTAAATACACTCTTTAAAGTGTGTATACGCACTCGATCACGTATTAAGTGGAAATAAAGCTATAATTCATACAATTTTTAGGCTTTTTCAACACCGAATTTGTATAAGTATTATTCCACAGTATTTAGCAAATTTTTGAGCTATTCTTGAATTTTGAACAATTTATTAGGCGAAAATTTGATCATTATACTATTTTAGAATGATACGTTATTCGTGGTAATGTCTATCTTGTTTTTACCTAGTTGATTTTAATCCTTTGGATTGATTATTATTCCCAGTTGATTTTATCCCACATATTTTTTTTTTTTAAATACGAAAAAAATGTATTTGATTTTTAATAAGAACACTTCCAATATAAGCAATGACATTTATAAAGAAATTGAAGACAATTAATTCATCCAAAATTGCGAGCCAATGTAAATTAAGAAGAAACTCAATATGCGTAAAGAAATTTAAGTCTCTTAAGGTTTGTTCCATTAAAATTTCCCCATTATTAACATAGGGAATTTAATTCAGGGCAGGGATCATAAGCTTTTTTTATAATCCAATTACTGTCACTATAGATTGAATTATTGCGTTTGGCTAATGTCGTTTAATCCCTTAGGGAATAACCGGGGACTATTTTTATAATTTTTAAAAGAAACGTTGTTGTTTAAATACCCTCTAGTCAAAAGAGAATCTGAAACTGGACGAGCAAATAAAGCTCCAGTTTTAATTTCGTTTTCTAGTTGTGTGCTTTGCAATAAATTCTCCGAAAAATTTGTTAAAAAAGAATATTTTTGTTACTTTTTAAAGATAAGATAAAATTGTATATCACCTGGTTTGTCAGATTGAGTTTGTAATTTTGTAACAATGCATCAATTACAAATCATATACTTTAAAGCACGGAATTGAAGTAAATGAACTGTTATTTTATGGAGATGGCGTCACAAAATTTATTTAAAGTAAAGTTTTATCGAATTATAAAGGAGAGTTTTCATAGTTGTAATTAAAAAAAAGGAGCACTCTCCCCCTGTTTAGAATTATTTTACGCTTGTAGTAGTTACAGTGGCTGTACCCTACCCTGTGAAAAACCTTAGATCAAATTACAGTAAAAAAAAAAAAAAAAAAAAAAAAAAAACACAGTACTCATAGTGCCATAGAATCTATTTGTACCTTAAAATTTCACAGAACAAAGATATCGGGTATGCCGTAAATTTTTTTCAGTAATATTTACTGTAAAATCAACCAATCCCTGTAATTGAATAAATATTAATATAAAATTACGGTATAAAATTTTAATGTAAAAAAGGATTTTACGGTGGAATAAAATTCACAGTGGAAGAAATTTTACGAATGCTGCAGCCACAGTGTCAGTACTTTTTATCGTTATTTGATCCCGTTGTTTTTACAGTGCATATACTTGTATAGATTTTTTAAATTGATGATCTGTTTATAAAATGTAATTAAAATAAATTATTTCTTAGCAGAAATTATGATTTTATTGAATTTAATTTACTTTCTAATATATTTTGCAAATATTCTATGAAAATAAATTTAAAGATTAGACAATGTCTTAAATTAGCTGAGCTAACTTTTCTCATAATCTGTTTTGAGCTAACTTCCCTCGTAATCTTCGCTAATTGTTTGAAATCTATGTCAGGGGCATTCCATTTATCATTTAAAGAACAGATTAGGATCGCAACAAAATTGTATTTTGTTTTTGATTTAAAATTCAAGTAATTTTGTGAGTATAAGTGTCTTTTATAACTTAGGAAAAAGGAAGAATTCGATGTTTGAAATTTTGAAATGGCATTTTATTTTATATTTTATAACCAGTTTTGAACAGCCGACTCAAATCTGAGTTTACAACTATCAATGTGAAACTCCATAGCCTTGTAATTTTGAACTCAACCCAGAAGACAAGGGAACTCTTGGATAAGGCATTAGTAGAAACTGGCCTTCGAGGAGGACTTTATGATGGAACCAACACACATTTACATTACATACAGAGGAAAACCACGAAAATCTCCGACGGTTAGCCAGACAGCAAGGGGCTTCTAACCCGTGAACCATCTACCATTGGAGATGTTTTGAACATTAGCATTGTGGTCGGTGTGAGTCTGGTGCAGAATTAACATCGACCAGCCATCGCTGGGACTCGAAGCTGGGTCATCTAATTGGGAGGTGAGTGCTCTATCCTCAGAGCAACCACGGTCCTCAATCGCAGCTTCTTCGCTTATATCCTTTCAGGTTGCTCAAAATCATTACCACTCACTCACAAAATCATTAAAACTTAACACACCCTTATTATTTACTCATTATATCATTACTGTCTAATTTATAATTTCTCACAATAACAGTTCTAAAAAGATGTTTTGAATAATTTTTTGAAAAAAAAAAGAAGAAAAAAAAGAAACTCGAAATAAAATTTATTTAAATATTTTTGAAAAACATGAAACTAGAATTAAAAGTGAAAATGCAAAAGGTGAATATCTTAATGCAAATCATATTCATGATAAAATTATCAATCATTTACCAAATCTTAACTTAGTTTTAATTAAAGATTTAAAGAATCTAAAATAAACGTAGTTAAAAGGGAATTAATTTTAACTTTACTTTAAAGCAAGGATAAAATCCAAAAATAACGTTAGGTTAATAAGTACGAAAATTTCTAGATAAAATATTTGCGTAGCTAAAAGTCTTACTTACTCCATAAAATTAAAACATCGCTGTTATTAGCTTTTAATGTTCGAGATGGAAAATATATATTTAATCAAATATCTTCTGAGAATATTTTTTAAATAAACTTTTCGCCGAAACGTTTTATTTCAATAAATCTAAGAGGTTCAAACATTAAATACCATTTTGACTATATTCGGTAATGTAGTTTCTAAATTCTTTCTACATTTTCTTTCATACAATTCTAGAAATTTAATTTTTAAGACTTTAAGTTACGTTTTCTGAAGATTTAAAATTCAGAGCATAATTTTAACCTGGCGAATTTTATACAGTGTGCACCACTCTGACAGCAATTCTGTAAAAAAAAATATTAGCTCACTCAAGACATTTCTGATAAAAAATTTTGCTAATTAGCTCGAAAATTAATTGTATTTAACTAATTTATTTTATTACTTTTCTGTTCGTTATGGCAATGATTTATTGGAAATGCTGGTTGTCAAAGTTAAAGATCTTACTATACTATACTATTTATTAGGTAACACTCTTTAGAGTGTTTAGCGAAACAGTAAGGCTGATAAGTCAGTGAAGTTCCTGGGATTATTATGAGTAAAACAACCAAACATGAAACATTATTGGAACCTCCGTAACTGAATTGTGTTGTCCAAAAATTAAAAAAAAAAATTGTTCAGGAGGGGAAATTTGGATGAAGTTGGGAGGTTTCGAAAATCCTGCGGGTACTGCTATCGGCATGTCCCAAACAATCATTCCAATAATAACTAGCTTCAAAACTTCCTATAAATTTTTCAATATCAAATTTTTTTTTTATCTCAACCGGTATAAGCATTTCTAGAATATAACAAGAGGGTATTATTTACTAAAACTTCGTTTAAAATAATTTTTTCTGTCAATAATTTGTTTGTCCCATGAAAATCTGTCATTTTCTTGGCTACTTAGTGATTTATTACCAAAATAGATAGAGCCAGCAATCAATATCTTATGTTAATATATTCATTAGATATCATTCTATCTGAACATGTCTTGTTACATGAATAAAGAACCAATTTTCTGGTTCAAAATCTATTTCAAAAAATTTTTTCAAGGTGAGTAGGTTTTTATGCTGTCATTTTCCTGGCTTCTTGAAATCATTAATAACATAAACTACATAGATTTGTCTGAGTTATTTTAATTAATCCTGTTGTTTTCTACAGAATATAAACGTCTTAGGCCAAAATATTTCATTAAAGTAAAGTTATATGCTATAAAATGGCGAATTTGTCATTATCCTGGCTTATGAATGCCAGGACATTGAAGTGTTACCAGAAATTGTTTTTTTAACTGCTAATACTGTAAGGAGGGAAATCAAATATTAACCTACTACAAGTTTATGTATGATTTTAATATGCTTGGATGTAATCAAAGTTATTTATTTATTTAATGATTGATTATTATCCGCAATTTCATTCTGTACTTATCAGCAACAAAAATTTTTTTGATTCTTTCTACAGTGGATAAAAAAATTAATTTAAGCAATTTATGGTCCATCTAACATAAAGGCTTAAGTTGAGTTACTTTTTATTAACTTAAAATGACTGTTTTTTAAACTTCTAAGCTAATATGTCATTTTCCTGGCATTCAAGATTTGGTGAATTTCTATTTTATTTTTTTTCCCGAGCAAATGTCAATAAACTACACTGCTGTCTGTAACTAGAACTTTTATCGTCTTCAAGACACCATCCTAGACCCCGAAATAATTAAAGTATAAAAAATTATGATGTTAAATTTTGACTATCATGAGTTGGCCTCGAGCAATAGCATCATGCCTAGTGACGGGGAGAAATACAAAAGCGAGTTTTGCTTAAATTTTATAACGTTTAGCCAATAGGAAGAGCAGCAAATAATCAATATTAAATAAATAATTGGAATTATTTTAGATTTATTGATTGTATCGGTATTTGTCTTTCAGTTTTGTTTTTTATTTTGCAGTGTTGTTTATCAGAAATTTATTGATTCTTCTCTTTTTTCATTGAAACCGTACGTATAACGGATATTCAGCTGAACTGGTATAAGAAAAATTCAATATTCAGTAATAATAGAGAATATCAAAGCACCTACACGTACCTCTGTAAAAATACTACTAAATATTTAATAAAATCAGTTTTTCTTAATCATAAGTTTTATTTTTGTGATTTCGACGCACACTCATAAACGCGTTTCCTAATCGTTAATTCATCTTCATTTTGCGCATTAGCGATCAACTTTATTTTTTTTATGCTTGGAAAAAAGCGAGAATTCGAAATAAATGCTCAATCTTTTAATATCACAGATAATGTACTACAAGCCAAGATAAAGGAAAGAAAGCATATCACGGTAATGATGAAAAAATATTGATCTTTTGATGGTTAGAGAGTGTTAACTTGAAAAAGTAATATATGAATGCCAAGGTAGAGTTTCTGTGTAGTAAAATAAGTTGAGTTTTTATTTATATTTTTAAAAAACGCAATCATATCTTTTGATAGTTAAGAAGTGTTAATTTGGTAGATGTAGAAGATTTGGCTACGTAAACACGTTCAATAAATCTTCTAGTTTGATTTTAAAAGCTTTTGTTGCTTTCATATTATTCAAAATGTTGTGTTATCAATTAAATTTTGTTTATAGAAATTTATATATTTTAGGGATTGCGAAATTTTTTTTTGTAACAAAATGCTTGCGTTGCACAACTAACATATCATTAAGAAATTACGAATTTCCTTTTTTTAAAAATATTCTTTGATTAAATTATCTTTCAAATTCCTTGTCCACATTTTACATAAACGTTACATTTGTTTACTTTACAGTGTTAAACATTATACGTTTAACACGTTGCATATTAAGTTTGTGAGAAAAGGAAAAATAATTATAATTTAACTTAAGTTGTGCTTAAAGATTTAAATATTTAAGCAATAAAAAGAATTCCTTACCATTTCTAAATAACTATTATAGTTCTCAACAAGGGCTAATATCAACACAAATACATTTTATCTACGTCACATCTAAAAAACTAAATTGCAGCCGAAGACGGATTTCATATTTGGTACAGTAAAATACAGAGAGAGTAGCGGACATGTTGGCTTACTGAGATAACTTGGAGTTAATTCCAAAGACTTCCTTTGCTTTCAAACTAAATGGGAAATTAATTATTTTTTAAAATTAATGTTTTCATACTCAATTTCTGGCACCGTAATATATATATATATATATATATATATATATTATGCGACCTACAGTATATATCATAGAATATCTTGGAGTTTTTGTTTTACACAATTATGAAATTTATTGATCTTACAAAAATTCCTGCGAAAGTTGTCGATATTTTTTTTATCTGTTCGTAGTATTTTTTAATTTTGAAGCACATCTAGCTTCAGAACGATGAATTCCAATTTTTATATGAAGTAAAGGCGGCTGATGAGCAGTGTCTACCTCATTGCCACTATCATGAAAATGTGGAGCATTAACTTCCATGAATCTCATGGCTCGTGACAAGCTGTTCTGGGAATACTTAATCTATTTATTTCCATAAAAATTTTGTTGATTTGTTCTTCCCTTTTTAGCGTAAAGACTTCCGTGTAAGCTCTTATCGCAAACCAAACCGAACCATAACCAGATTCATCTATAACTAAGTTGATAATTAAGAAATGTTATAATGAATTACTTAAAGAACACTTATTTGATAATTTATTGGAGCAAAATGTACATAAATCTAATCTACATTGACAGACATGTAAAACATTGGTGAGCATTTCGAAATGAATATTATCTTTGGCAATATGTTCCTGTATCATTTTGATCATTCATACACATTATTGATTATTTCTCAAACAATGTCGTCTTTCATGGGTAGGGATTCAGGAGGAGATAAATATGCATCCATTTTATTGATGGCTGGAACAGAAGGTGAGCGATTGACAAATGACATCGAAGTTGAAAAACTAATGCAACTTCCTCTGGGTATGTTTCGATAGAAGTTTTCTTGTGGTGATGATCTAAAATTCAAAGATTGATTTGGCTGTTTGTTGATCCCCCGACGAATTCTCCATCTCTCTAAACGATTTCTCAATGAATTCTGAACCTAAACAGGAAATGGACATAGTTATGAACGAGAATGATTAAAGGGAAAAATTTTGAAACTTAATTTTTCAATAGAGACGTGTACAGATTTTGTTTGAATGAGTTTAGACTAGCGGTGTTTTCCCGAAAAGTTTGGTAATCTATTGTTTAAATTTCGACTATATGTAAAAGAGTGATATGCCTCTAGTTTTTCGCAGTTAATGTGAGATAACGTGTCACTGCAAAACGGAGTAACGCGTGAACATCAAGTTTTGCCTTAAATCAGGCAGGTGTGTCCCAGACTTGTGCCGTATGTCTCTGGTGAAAGAAAGGGGGCCAAAGTCGTATTGATATATATGTCAGGAATCTCAGGGTCTAGCACCCCTGGATTTCCGGATTCTTTTGATGCACTCTGGCAACGAAGCATACAACGTTTCCAAAAGAAGCATTATTTGTTGTACACTTGCATTAGTTATACAACCGATCTCAAAAGAGTATTGTAACATGTTTGAGTTATATTTGCGTCTCTTGTTTACTTTATACTAGTCACCGAATTTTTTGAACCCACCTTGTAATTTTTTTACTATTGCGTAAAGTTTAAAAATTCCCAAACAATTATGTCATTAACTGTACATTTTCTATTGGTATATATAAAAAATTTTCTACTATGAAATTGAATATGAAGATTTTATTACAAATCGCATTCAAAAAATCTTATTGGTTTATTTAATTTAAATCCTAAAAACACTTTATAACTTTTGTATTTGCAGGTAATTAGTGGTAAGACTTTTGCCTTTTCTGTTTACAACAGAGCATTTCTATTTAAAATACAAAATAATAATATTAATTGTTTTAAAATAGAAACTCATATATAAAAAAATATGGGAATTTTCCATTGAAAAAAAAAAAGAGTTGAAATCGAATAAAGTTTTCAAACTAATTAATCAATAATGTGTTCTGTTAAAAGAAATTTTCTCAGAGTTAAAATATTTTTACAGATATTTATTTTCGTAAATAAATAAGATTAAAATTTCAGCATCCGAAGAAAAAAAAGTGTTATATGGAATCTTTACTAATTTTTAAAGTTCAAAATGCTACTAAAGAACTTAAAAGAAGTGTTTTTAATTGCATCACAGATACCTTCTTATTACATTATTTTTTGCATTTAAACTGAAAGTCAGGCCAAAATAGTATGTAATAAAATATAAAATTATTTACAGTAAATTACATTCAATTCATTAAATACTGTTTTTGCATAAATCGATTTCACTTTGGCCTAGTTTGTTCTTTTTCCATAAATACTGCAATTGTTCAAGTTATGAGTAACCTCTCGGAAAAGTAAGTGATACAATTGTAAAAACATAAAGATAAAAAATAATCTGAGAGTTGAAGAGCCATGACAATGGCATCATACTCTGATAGGCATTAAATTCAAAAATAATTACATTATTTTTAAAAACACTTGTTTTACATTATTTCATATAAATATCTGCTACTTACCTTAATTGCAATGCAATTGAATAGTTATTCAAAATTATTGGTTGGTTATTATGAAGTTTGTGAAACTGGGACTTGTATTTTGGAATATGTCAGTATTTTGGAAAGCAATGATAGTTAAGACAGGCTACAGTAATCCGTATTCTTCAATTAAAAAAAAAATCAAGTTGATAATTACGATTTACTAGGCTTACCTGACTTCGTTTTCGATATGCTTAAAATTTCAAACAACTAATGTAGGTTAAAGGGAATTGGCTCTGGAAGGTTCTACTATTGTATAGTGTTCTTTTAAGAAGGCCACCGTGTCGGCATGGTGGGTTAAGGTTTTACTTAGAATGGATTGGGTCGAGAACTGATTCCTCATGCTGAAGGCTTGGTGACTGATCGGACTACCTTTTCTGCAATCGCGTTTTAATTGTTCTCTGTCTATTCTTTGTCCCCTGACATTTCAAAGCAAAAAAGTCTACTTAGAGTTAGTTTGATTCTCGGGAAGCATAGAACTGAGAGTATTGACGAGGAATTTGTAATATTTCAACAAAGTACTATCGTTTTATATGGATTCAAAGTAATTTGTCAAAGGTCATTAAAATAATGAATTGGTTAGAAAAGCGTTGTGATTTAGATACAATTGAAAACATCTGAAGAATGGTTTAATCCTAGAACATCCGTCGGTATCGATCGGACACCGGAGCCTGTTTAGTTTGTTCACTTTTCACATTTTTACAGGGGATTTGAAAAATTTTTGCGACTCTTAATCATTTTCCATGGTGATTACTTAGAAAAAGTTTTGTGGTTCTAGGTTATTCAGGAAAGATTTTACAACTAAATATACCTAGAACTTCCACTGGTGTTATTTCGACATATTCGGCTATTTAATAATATAAATAGCTATCTTTCAACAAAAGATAGTTGACTAAGGAGATAACATTAGTAAAACAAACTTCCCAAAGTGCTGTCGTACATTTGTTTGAAATTGAATGCAGTGTTACTGGATTCAAAGTGGAAATGAATCGATTATGATAAAATTGTTGTCTCTAAATGTGACGTTAAATAGCGTTTGCTTATCTGCTCATAAATATATTTCATTCCATTTTCGAACCTTATGCAGAGCAGACACCCTTAAACGATGGCTCGATGAAAAAGTGCGAAATTAAAGAGTGTAATGGAAATGCAACTAAAGAAATGTGTGTCTTTGGCATGAAAATTTACAGAAAAAATTGAATATCTATCGCAAATGAAGTATGTGCAAAACATTATGCATAAAACGATAAATAATGATTAAAACACTTGCATTCTCACAAAAATTACGATTTTGCTTATTATACTAATATTTATGAATGCCATTGTTTTATTTAATTTCAAAAGATTAAGTAATGTGTTTTGTTACAGATTTTAATGATGCAAAGGGTCATAATTTATGATAATTACATGAAATAATATTAAAAAGTCTTAGAACTAAACCCAACTGAACAGTAGTCCTGCAATTATATATTTAGTTATTACAATTATTTTATATATTTGATATCGTGGTGTCGAAACGACAACGGCGGACGTTTAAGGATTATCGAAATCCCGGACATTCTAGTGTTAACACAAATTTTAAGGAAAAAATAGCCCACTTTCCTTGTCAGCTGGTTAAAACAAATAAGAAATCTAAAATAATACAAGATATCATACATTAAAAGCTCATAGATCTATTATGGTTATATTAGAAGCGTTTTATGTCTTAGTAAAACAGTGCTTTTATCAAGCTTTATGTATTTTATTTAAATTTGGGATACATTTTTCATTAACAATAAAAAAGCCTTTTTAACTTAATTTTTGCTTGCTTCATAAAAATGTAATTTAAATATTGTCACATTAATAACCTTTTATTCAAAATGAATTTTAGAAAGTACTTCATGTTGTTTTTTTAAATTTGTTTTTTGTATTTTTAGGGATGTATAATAAAATATTAACACACAAAATTTGCAATACATTATAAAATTAAATAATCACAAGTGAATCACTTAATTAAATAATCACTATAAAACATAAATAACAAAAAACCATAATTATTTAATTAAGAAACTAAACTTACTTCCCCATTTAGAAAACAATACAAGACAGCGACTATAAAACCCTAAAACGCAAAACATTTATTTAAGTGTGCATAAAACTTATATAACAACAAAAGACAAGATTCTCTTTTAAATACTTTCAAAAGATAATTTTCGTAAAGTAATAAAAAATAACTCATTTGTAGTGATAAAATTATCTCATCAAAAATTCATCATTTACTGAGATGTTAATAATTTCTAAAGGAAAAATAATTGAATCCATTCACTTCGTGTATTCATAAATTTATTATTCATTCGTGAATTCACAAATATATTAAATGTATCCTACTACGTTTAATATAAAGCTCGAGAAGTTTTCTTCTAAATGATTATTTTCTATCTTTTACATACCTTAAACAATGGTTCTTTTTTGTTTTGAACACTTGAATTTTTTTTTTAAAATAAAAATAAGTCCTACTTAAAATAATTTGAAATTCTGTAGTAATACTTAGAATTGTTTGCAGCTCACATTTTTTTCGGTATTAAAAGTGTGGTTTTAAAACTTTAGACAAAGTACTTCAGCTTTCAATAAAATTTAAATGGTATTTAAAATCAAAATATGTAGATATAATACTTTGTTTAAATTTCAGTGGCACTTTATTTCACTAAGTTTCAAAGCATGAAAATATTGAGTCTTTATTAATTAAAAAAAGTTGGACTGATACATTTTTATTAATTCATTTAAATAAGAATAAAGATTTCCTCAAACTTTTGATACATATATATAGCTC
Source organism: Parasteatoda lunata (assembly GCA_949128135.1). Lineage (NCBI taxonomy): Eukaryota > Metazoa > Arthropoda > Arachnida > Araneae > Theridiidae > Parasteatoda > Parasteatoda lunata. The sequence goes on along the minus strand of OX421974.1, from coordinate 113,673,663 downwards.
ATAAATCATTTAATTTCATATCATGTATACTTCATTTCAATTGTTTAATTACTTTTTTCTCAAATTTATTTAAACTCATATTTGCCAAAGAGAAAGACATTATTTTAAAGAGGTTGTAGTTTATTTTATTTCATTTACGAGCAAAATTCTTTTTATTTTATTTCATTACTAAACAAAGTTTACTCTTTTTATTTTTCAATTTTATTTATTTTTTGAAGTAGGGTTCTGTGCTGGGAGCTTTTTTGAACTTCTCTTATTAATTACTATTCGAACTTTTCGAAATATATGATAAATCTGAAAACAATTGCTAAAATATAAAAAACAATGGAAGAGAGATTATGTTTGTTTCTTTTTATTTAGGTACCTGTATGGACAGCAAAGTAGCCTGTATAAATGTAAAAACAACTTCTCCTGTTCTATGACTAGGTGTTGCTATAACCAGTATGTAAGTTACTCCGAGTAACGGAATCAGCACTAACAAAGCTTTAGCTGCTTTCCTAGAAATAAAGGACGAAATTTTTTTTTAAAATTTTATTAACTTAAATTAATTACTGAAATCATGTAAAATGTTTAGTTTCATAAACTCACATTAATTATTATTTCTTTTTACATATATTTTTCATAAATTATGTTCAAGTTCTCCTTTTTTAAATTTCTGCATTGCAAAATTGATTATCAAAGACCTTGGATTATTTATTTTTAAGCCTTAAGAGAAAAGTATTTTTTTTGCAATGACAAGAACAAAAGTGTTATCATTTTTATAAATATAAATATTTAGAGAATGACAGTTTTTCAAAATTCAGTATTACATCCCTAAACTTTCGGTATTTCTAAATATTTTCATATGAGACAAAATATATTTCAGGCAGGATTTTTTCAATAATTTTCTAAATTTATATCATCTATAAAATTATTATTATATATTAAATTAATAATATTCTACTTGGATTATAATGGATCAAATACTTGTTATTGAATTTTACGGAAAAAAGTGGGGGCTAAAAAAAGCAAAATCTATCTGAACGACAGAGGAAACAGTTGATTATCAAAAACTTTCATTAGACAAAGCTAATTATGATGTTTATTCTCTTATCTTTTTTAACTAGAGTTTCCACAAACTTTTGAGAGCGTCTTCATTTTTATCTCACTTAACTAAATATATTTTCGGTGCCATAAATGTGGATGACTTATGGAGACAACGACATAATTTTGAACTATATAGGCTATTCAATAATGCTGATATCAAGAAATACATCAAAATAAGTCACTTAATGATTGCTAAATCTGTCAAATGAACAATTCTTCTTTGATATTTAAGATCTTCAATTATAAACCAATGTAACTAGAGTAAGAGGTAGGTCTAAGATCACATGGCTTGACTGTGTGGAAGAGGATTTCAAAATCCACAGAATTACTAACTGAAGAACAATCGCAAAGAAAAGAGCAGAGTGGAGGAACGTTATAGGAAGGGCTCTGGCCCACAAAGGGTTGTCATGCTAATAGAAAAAATAACCATAAACGTTTCCTGGTGTGTATATTTTTTTTAAATTCATTTTTGTGAAATATTCTCAAAATAGACATTAAGGAAAGCTATCTCGAAACTCTGAAATATGAAAGAAATACTCAATCAATTTATATCAATATGTGTGTTTTACATAATATTCAACTTTGTGTTTAAAACTAATATAGTGTATTTTTTTTATAACTAATACTTGAAATTTAAATCTCCAGTATAGAATTAAGCAAATGAATTCTTTACTTCAAGGTCTGATTTTAAATGTTTCTTTATGAAATCAAATAAAGTTTCAACTGACTCAAAAATTTGATTTAAGCATTATTTTAATTCCGAAAGTAAATTATTAAAAGCTGTATTTTTTAAAATCTGTATTTACTAAAAGCTGTATTTACTAAAAGATGCATTTACTAAAAGCTGCATTTACTAAAAACAGTATTTATTAAAAGCCATAAGGAGTATAAAGAAGTTAAAAAAAAAAGCTAGTGAAAATACCTTAAATTATCTATTTGAGTCATAAACTACGAAAATAAGTCTACCTTAAGACCATTCTTCTTCGTATTTATTCAAAAACTTCAGAAGTAAGTGTACAAAATGGGTATATTTTACTGCTTTAAAGATCTCATTACGCGCAGTGAATAATAATAATGATTGCAAACGTACCTGTATTGCTCTGATTCAACTGATGTAGTCACTCTTAATTTAGTAATCAATACCCACATTATTTTCCCAAGAAAAATTATATTCACCTGAAATTAAAGTTGGATAATTAAATGCTGCGAGGAATAATAAGTTTAATTGCTAATGCAAATATTATTGGAGATTACTTACCAAGCAATTATTTCAAAATGCGCATTGAATTTCAATGAGACATTATTAACACGCAATTAAATTATTCCAAACATTTCTAGGGATTGATTATTCTGGCTAAATTTTAATTTAAGCCTTTAATTTTAAGATAATAGTATAACCGCAACAGCCTATTTCTGGCTAGGGGGGGGGGCAGAGGTTAAGGCTTCATAATTTTGCTATCAACGACATGATTTGGCTGGGACAGCATGCTTAGTATTGCGCACAAGCTGCCTTTACTTGTCTGACCTGTGGATGCCCATCAAAATGAAGCAGGGTAGGCTTCAGTCCACCTCTGGAGATAGAATCCAGTTTTCCCAATGACAGTTTAGCGTCTTAAACATTGAGCCATTGTGTCACTTTTTAGATCAAACCACTTCTTCAAGATGACAGTTTAGTGCATTAATCATTGAGCTATGAAAATTAAAATATAATCATTTGCCTGTCAAAGTAATCAAGTAAATGAATTTGCCACCTTTTTTTTTGGTTCAATTGTACCATAAACCAAACATTTTCAAACACTTCACTCTCTGAAATTAAACTTTCACTTTTGACGATCCAGCAACTCTTGAGCAGCATTTCGTTAATTTTGAGAATAATTTCGTCGCAAGTCACGAGATTGAAACGCGAACTCTCAAATGTATGACGAAAATGTTTCCTCAGTTCTAAAACTCTTCATAGTGCATTGTGGGAGATCATGAACTAGAATGACGAATAAAGAAGAGACAATATGTATGTGGTAAAGAAGTTGGCCTTGTACCAGGAAGATCCGGAGTTCGAATCCCTCATCGGGCATGTATGCAATTCATCCATCTGTTCGTCTATATGATTCCCTTGGCAAAATAACATATTATTAAAGAAGTTAGATTCATTAGGCACTACTGTTTTTTTGGAAAATAAATAGAATGACGAAATATTTTTTTGAATTTCGGCGAAATTCGTTTCCTAGAAGAAGTGACGATAGTTTTTTTTGTCACATCGAATAAATTTTTGTTCGGAGCATATATCAGAAAACGGTTTTGACAAAAACGAAGAAAGTTTTGTGATAATCGAGTATCCATTTTTTACAGTGTTGACCTCGCGTAATTAAAGGTAATCTTTTTAAAGCTGAATTACTTGAATTATTATTTTTTATAATACTAGAATAAAATTATACCTCCATATTTGTTTTCATATAATATTTACTTAAAATTTCTTCATGTGTATAGTCATTCATATAAACGAATTGTTATGAAAACTTTATTATTTTCAATAAATTTTTACGTTTTTCGAAGAATTTAATTTTAATTTTGAAGTTTAATTTTAATTTCTGTACGGTAAAAAATTAAAAGATATTTATGTTTTTATTTCATAAATATTTCCCTATAAACAGATGTTAAATGTTACATCTTTATTTACTTATTTTTTCTCTTGCTTGCATTGTAAGTTATCCTACAGTAAGACAGCTAGAGATGTATAGTTGCTAAATAATTTATTTCTCTTCGAACTGCTATCGTAAAAAAATTAAAATCTAACATTGTAAAATTAATAGTAATTGTACTATTATATGTAACTCTGAATTGTAATAAAAAAAATTGTAAATACTGTTTCGATTTAAAATTTAAATTTGAATAAAGCCTTAAATCGCCGACAGAAAAATAAGTAAAGATAATTCTTTTAATATAAAATTCGACCCAAATATCCTTTTCTTTTTTAAAAAAAAAAAAAAAAATGATTCTCATTTTTTAAAAGAGTTTTATGTTTCAAAGATAATAATTTGTATAAGAATGATAGTTCGTTTAGTAATTAACTCATTTTTCTTTCAAAACTGAATTTAAAAAGTCTTCGCAAAATTTTTTCGATTTGAATAAATTGTTCCCGGTATATAAGAAATATGTAAATAGTGAAATAATAATTAAGGGGTCAAAACTTCAAAACACTGTTCTGAATAAATTGTTGGGATTGTATTTTCTTGATAGTGGCTATTCTAAAATTCAAATTCAGATTAGTATCTAGGGTTCAAATTCAGGGGAAAAAATAATGTTTAAATAGAGAAAGTATGTTTTTGTGTTCGATTTCGTTACTTAAAATATTGTCAGCTGAAATAAATCATCAAATTAATGGTCAATTGTTTGAACCATAAAGAATGCATGTTCTTAATGGGAAAATCTGATCATTTTATCAGAACATAATTATGTGATCTGATTTAAGTTTGAGCATTGTGAAAGAGAAAAAAAAAATCCATTCAGGAAATGTGGCTGATATATTAAAGTTAAATAGCCGATAAAAAATGGTTTTCTATGTATACTTATAAATTTTTATTTTATTTTTGTTCTTATTATTTTATTTTGCATGCATACAACCAGACTCGATACACTCTTCAGATGTTGCAGTAATTTAATTTTCACCTGAATTTATTAAAGTTGCTTAAAAATTTAATCTTTAATTATTATTATTTCTTTTTATTTAAACCTTCAAATTATTTTATAATTTTTTTTAATCATTGAATGTAAACCAGTATCATTTTTTAGTTTTTTTTAAAACTTTGTTGGCTTTGTTAAATTTAAATAAATAATCGCTTTGAGGTGGGCAGCGTTGAAGCCCCTATGGCAAGCCAATGAAGTGCATCTTTCTATATGCTTGAGTTTTTGTTTTTTGTAAAGATTTCGTATTTTATTGTAGACCTTAAATGAGATTAAGTTCATGAGTTTTTAATTTGTTATAACATATGTAATCTCGATAAAAAATAAATAAAAAAACTCTAAAAACGCATCAGCTGTTCTGAATTGAATTCCGTCTCATTTAGTATAAATCTAACTAATTTTAAATTTTGTTGTACTATATATCTGTTATTGTATTATTTTCCTTCGTAAGAAAAAAAGTAAAAAATTAGGCTTAATTAGACTTAACATTTATTAATTTTTATCAAATAATTAAAAAAGCGCTTACTTTTTATAAAAAAATAATTGATCGGAGATATATTTTATTCATGATTTAGAAATTAATGCGTACACAGTAGTTTTCAAAAGTTTCACAATAGCAGTTACAATAAATATTTTTAGTATATTAATAGACATCGTCTTTTTGTAAATGATTACTTATAAAAATATTTTTCTTACCAGCAAAACGGAAATAACTGGGCAAATGAATATATAATCATAAAGATCACGTTTCTGCCAGGGGCATCTGTAAATGAAATAAAATCATGTCATCAAACAAATATCACTATGGAAAAAAGAGCGAATTTGTAACTTGATTATTAGCAGAAAAATATTTGAGTGACTAAGTGCATACGGATGAAGAAATGCAGTATTTTCTTGATATATATATATATATATATATATATATATATATATATATATTACAAATTTTGAAAAACAACATAATTTTTATTGTTTTGTTTTCCGGCTTTATAATTTTTTTTAAATAAAAAGAGTGTTTTTTTAAATATTTTTAAAAATATTTTATTACATTATTTTCCATGTTTTCTTTATATTTTAAACTTATTTTATGAGTTCTCTAAACTTGCAGCTTATGCGCAGTAAATAAAACTTATTACTTTTCATTATTTTCTTCATTTTCCTCTCTTTTCTTTTTATACTTTCTGACTTTGTGCTGCATATACACACACTTTCAGTTTTATTGTTGAAACAAAATGTTTCTTATGTAGTGTTCTCAAATCAGATAGATTCATGCTTATATTTATATATTTTTAATACTCTGTTAATAATTAAGCTCAATGAATTATCCTAAATTAAAATTTAACTATTGCTACACGTGACATAGTATTTGTTGTTCGAAATATTTAAAGGGAGTCGGTGGGGCATATATTAATAATACAAAAGTTGACCTTTTTCGAAGAAACTAATTTTTCTAAGAAACTACTTATGATATCGCATTGAAATTTTTGGGGATATTTGAGATTAAATTAGTTGTATGCTGTGACAATGTTTTAGAGTGAACAGAACTACTTTTTCAGTTATGAAAAATTATTGTTCAAAAGTGTTCAAACATTAAAAAAATTAAAAGTTTTGAGTTTATAAATTTTTAAAAAATTACTGTCAATGATATGTATTAACAGTTATCATAGTATAAACATGTATAAGTATATATTCTGAAAAAAAAAAAAAAAAAAAAAAAAAAAAAACTTAAGCAATATTTTGGTTAGATGCTGAGAAAAGGCACATCAAAAGAGGTCAGTTTTAGCAAGATTGGTCCCTACCGACTTCCCTTAAAATACTTTTATGATAGATCGATACTGATAAAAAATTAATTAGCATTTTGGTAAATTATAAATCTATCGTATCAATGTTTAAAATCAATTGCTTTGCTATAAAAAAAGGAAAAAACTAAATTTTTTTAGAAATTTACCCTTTAATTCTCCTATTGTTTTAATTCTCTAACGTTTCTTTTAGTTAAAACTATTTCGCGTTTTGTACGTTTAAATGAAATGTGTAATTTTAAGTTCTGGTATATCTTCGATATTTTTAGAAAATCATAACATAATGCACCTTTCCATCCTCTGCTGGAAATCATAACATAATGCATCCATTCCATATGCTGGCATCCTCTTATTTGGGAGATTATTTTATTACTTTTACACGACATCCCCCCCCCCCCCTTTATAATAAATTTTATAATGTTAGATACCTTGAATATATTTTGTTAATTTTGTGAAGAATAAATGTGCAAAATTAAGATATTTTTTAATAGAGAAATACAATATAAAAGATGTGTTTAGTGATATTTTAAAATATTTTCTAACTGTAAAAACTTTTTAATTTGGAGAAATTGGTACGTTACGTGTGTTAACAATTCGTTATGTGCGTTACCGCTTGTGAATATTTTAACCGAAACGTCATAAATAATAAACACTAAAAAATTAATTTATTTTAAACTAACAGAAAAAAATTCATTTATTTTAACAAATGAAGTAGCTGATGGATTGGGGTGAAAATTTTACCCTTTCTTTCTACTGCTTTAGTGAGCAAAACAGAGCGAATTGCTGACACATCCTCAAAATCTTTCTTTTTCAGGAAACATAAAATATGTATATTTTCCAATTATTTTTCTCAAATTTAGTATTTTCAGTTAGTAAGCATGCGTCTTTGCGTCAATAATGTGGCCGAGACAGAGCATATCTCGTTTGAATTTTAGTTATGGGCGATCTGCTGACCACAATATCAGTAATGGGACTCCAAAAGAAACTGACTATTTGTGTGAAACAATCTTACAATTTGTACATCTATTATGCTGCTTTTTAATTAATGCTTATATCGGTCTTATTTTACAAAAAGTCTGAAACTTATTGTTTTTTATTTTGGCGTTGAAGTTGTGCGGCGTTTATGAATATTGTGCGGACATGATTTTTTTCATTTAAAAAAAAAAGCATTAAAGTCAAAAATGTACATCTAACACATGTAACAGTAACACACGTAGCTTTTTGTTACGCGTGTTAATTAGTGTGAACAAAGTTAATTTTTAAATAATAATTATTAGCAATTTTAATTCGAGAATTTTTTCCGTTGAACACATTGCCTTCCTAATTTATAAAACAAATAACTTCCTAATTTTAAAATTTTCTACCTAACTAAAGTTTTTAAAGTAAAAAATGTAAAATTATATTATGCTTGTTACAAGGAAATTAAATTAACTATATTATCTCAAGAAACATTCAAACACTTAAAAACAATTTAAGCCAAATTAAAAAATATATAAAACAAAGATAAATCGATAAAATATTTTTATATAATGCCTAAAACTTTTTTATTGCTCTTCAATATTTTCAGAACTACAAGGGAATAAAACATAACAACAGAGAGAACCTGTGTTAATGTTCAGTGTATTTAAACTTTTGTAAGAATTAAAAAAAACAGTTTTTATAATTTTAAGAACACCTTAACTTTTTGAAAATGTGCATTTTCTAGATTCTAAAATTTTGTCCTTTTTAATTTTACGATAATTTTGAATATTTAATTCAAAATTATTTCATTACTTAAGTTTGAATTTACAGTTTTACAAAATATGCTAACATTAAAGAACATTTAAAGTGTTTGTTATACGATCTAAAATAAATTAGGGCGAAAATGTTTTTAAATCTCTACTCTAAAAGGTGCACTCTAAATTCTTTGTTATTGCATAAAAATTTATATGTTCTATTAAAGCCACTTGAAAAGCGTTTTTTTTAAAATTAATTTATTATATTATTATATTTGTTAATGAAGAAAACAATTTAAAACTTTCCGTGTGACATGCAGCATAATCTATAATATAATGCAAGTATGCTTTTGTATAAAGAAAGAATAAATTAAACTGGCTATATTTCAAATAATAAAATAAAATTAAGTACTCACCCCTGAGGTGCTAGAGCATCTTCGATAGTATAACCGAGTTGTCCTTTTACACCTGCCCAAATAGCCACAATTATTGCCGGAATAACTGTAATAAATACAAGTAGTTTTAGGATAAATGACATAACGTAACAAAAAGGTGTTAGCAAATAGGCTGAACGCTTAAAATTTTTAATGATAATAAAATATAAAATTCATGATTGCATAACTAAATAAATACAAAATGAAAATAAAGCAGTGTTTGCAAAATATGAAGAATTTTCAAATAATAAAGAATTTGCAAATAATAGATTACTAAAAAGTAAATGGATTTCAAGAAATTGAAAAATGCGGATATATAAATTCGTAGACAATAGAAAAATATGTACCTTAGTATATATGTAACATATGTACCTAAATAGTAAACTATGTACCTAAGTAATAGTATATATGAAACCTGAGTTTTACCCAACATAGATGAAACTATATAAATTAGAAGAATTTATGGAGCCATTAAGGAAAATGAAACACGGAAAATAAAAATAGAACCATGAAATAGAAAAAATTAATTAAAAATAAAAATAAATATCAAAGCTAAAAGAATGAAGCGGATAGAACATGTTGAGGAAGAAGATATGACAAAGAAAATCATTACGTGAAAAAAAAAAATGAAAATAGAAAATTGTAAAAAAATCTAAGAAGAGAGTGACGCTCAACAAGGGCTGTAAAAAAAAGAAGTTAAAAAGAAGTACTATTTCTAAAATAAGTAAGCTTGAATAGTTATTTGAAAATTCAGATGAAATTGTTTTGTAATTTCACCGTAAATAGCAAAATTTCAAGTGTTTAAGTAGTATCGCTCACGAATATTGAATTCAATAAATTTTCAATTTTATAATTAAATTTCAAAAATAAGAGCCCCAAACTTACCCCATCCAACAAGTGCGTAGATGTAAATTTTCACATTATCAACAGAAAATGTTTTAACGACTAAGATGAAAAGATACAGGCCTTCAACAAACATCCAGAAGAAATTGGTTCCCATCAGATATGTCAAAAAGATAGTTAAAAAGCACGCAATCTGTAAAATTTGCAGAAAAAAAATATTTATTAGAATTTTACAAACTACTACTACATTTGTGATTTTATAACACATATTGAGATAGAATAAGGAGCTTGATTGGTAATTTAGAGGCTAGAACGATCAACAGATTATGTGCTTGAGAGATTTTGCATTCCTTACCACCATTTTAATTTCTTCCTTTCGCTTCGTTAAATTCATACTACCAAAGCGGAAAATAATTGTTGGGCAGTCGAAGATTGAGCTACCATGATGTATTTTAACAGGAAAAAGAAATTTTCAGTACCGAAAGGAGTATCTTAACTGATTTCTTCAGCGTCAGCGTGATATAATTACAGACCGCTTAAGGATTGTGCAATGATGAGGAATTTAAGCATAAGAAGCTAACCGGTCGGGAAAATGTGCAAAATATTTCTCATATTTTTGCTACATTAAAAACATTCTAATGAGAGATAAATCATGATTTGGAATTTCAATACCGTCAAGCTAATCGGCTTCATTAATCGCTAGATCTTTGATCTTCTAAAAAATATCTATCCTAAGAATCTATAAGAGAATTGAATATAATTATAATATTAAAATAAAATAATATAAAATACAAGTGATAGTTTCTAACCAAAAAGAAAAAAATAACAATGTTAATAATTACACCGCATATAAATTGTTACAATTTCTGTTTATTTCCCGCAAGTTTATTTTCTTAATTTTATTACTTCAACAATTTTTTCGTTGAAGTAGAAGATGTCGTCAAAAATAAGTTGATGTCCTATTTATAGTAAGAAAAATTAACAGTTCTTATATTTCACCAAAGTGTTTTTTTAATTTTTTTTTTAGACTAAACTTAAATAATTCCATCTAATTATTAGAAATAATCTAGCTCAATTTCTTTGCAATTAATAAAAAATTTAACTTGAACCAAATTTTAGTTCAAATTGAAATATAGCGTCATAAAGCCAAATTTTAGTTCATGTTTGGCATAGTTTTGAACGGTAACATAGTTCAAGCTAGTACTATAATAAAGTTTACGGCTAATGTAAGTTATTACATGGCTCAATGAGTTTTAAAATTTCTAGCAGCTCAGCAACTTTCAAGTTTTTTCCCTTTTTGACCCCTCAGTAAATTCGAGAGAGCGACTAAAGCTGAACTCGGAGGGTTGGGGAGGAAAATTTTCATATACATAAATATTGTACATACATAATACATAATATACATACTATACATAAATATTCATATACGACCTAAGCAAAAAATTTAAAAAAGATATCCAGCTTTATCCCAATTATTTCCGACCTTTTATTTTATGACGCTGAAAAATACTTACTCTGCTTGAAATGTAATTTTGACTAGACTGTAATTTGGCTGTTAATATCCAAATTACATCCAACAGGATGTATGTGAAAATAAGATTGACATGAATTGTGTTACGTAAACATCTCAACTCTCTGAAATAAAAACAACAAGTTATAAATACGTCGTTCAGTAACAGCGTTCAGGCAACAGAATTAAAACACTTGCATGTAGAGTGTAAAACACTATATGATTACAATAAAATATGTGTTAAGTGTTTATTTATTTTCCTTGAAATAAACGGAGAATCGGTCAAAATTTGAGACGTGATGCTAAATGTAAAAAATCAGATCTAAATAATACTGAACCGATTCATACAAGAATGATAGATATTGCATCACTCGATCAGCACCTATTTATTCAAGGTTTAATATGACTCTTATTTCTGGCATAAAATAGTAAATATTATTAATTGAATTTGAAAACTATTGCACGTTCTTTCAGAAAAATTGATTCTGGTCAATACCGTAAAATTCGTATAATGAACTATAATATCATGTAAATTATCTATAAGTATAATTAGGTACTAAGTTTAACCATATTTACATTAAATTGGAACAGCAATGTCGAAAATGTACAATAAATTAGCTTGTACTGCAACATGACTCAATATGACAATTTGATAGAGTGCCGTAGATTTGTACGATACTCTAGTTAACCATGCTCGAACATTTGTAACAGTCTGCAGTCGGATAGGAATTTCTATCCAAAATTTCTACTCTAAGTATTTTAAGTTTATCATGCCTTGTATACTTTACAATGGAATCATATCAGTCAAATGATGTCATGGGATATCACAATGATGTCACGCTTAGAGGGAAGCAGATTAAATTTTTTCTTAGGTTATCTGTTTTTTATATTTCCCCCATCTTTTTCATCAGAAGAAATATACATAAAATCCTTATTTTTTAGCTCACAAATGCAATTAAGACAAAATGAATTATACAATTAAGGCATTTTAAAGTTCAAAAATAAATTTGATATATGAACTATAATATTTTTTTTTGTTTCTGAATTGCTAGTATATTTTATACAATATAGCGCGACATAGGATAAATAAGGTTTGGAGGTATTTGGTGAGGTATGGTACTTTGTGACAAAGAGGGGAAGGATTAAAAAAATATTTGACATCATTTATGAATGCTTCCTTAATGAAAATATATTGCGATCAGTCAAAACTTACCTGGAATTTAAATAACTATTATGTCAATTTTGATACCCGGTGGCTGAGTGGTACTGCTTCGTACTCTCATGCCGCAGGTCCTGGGTTCGATCCTAGGGCCGAGGAAGGTTGATTTAGCCTTTCATCCCTTCAGTGGATCTATAAAATGAGTACCAAGCATGCTTGGGGACAAAGCACTGAGGATTCCGCGTTTGGTTGACCACCCAACCGGAACATCTGCTCTTGCACTCTAGAGCCCAAGATCAAGAAAACTGAGATGGGCATGGTAAGCCTTCGCCCTCTATGGGTTGTCACGCCACTGAGTTTAGTATTTTATCATTTTAATTTTTCAATAGGAACGGGTTAAACTCAGGAACACAAAATATTAAATTGTAGTAAAAAAAAACTTTTTCGGGACAAGTTTAATGTTAGTAAAACACAGCTGGGAATCACTTATTTAATTATTTCGAGAATAATTACTGTACTTAAAAGTTAGTTTGTCGGAGAAATAAATTAAAAAATAATATTTTAATTGTGTTAGTAAGTTTTATACTTTAATCTTAATGAATCAAGGAGGAAAATATTTTAAAACAAAATTTCATCTTAAACTAGAACTTTTCTATAAATTTGTCTTTATACTTCGTTAAGTTTTATAAATTTCCAAGTATATCATAAAATTAGAAATTCGTGTCGAGAAACTAAACTATTTTTATATTTATTTTATTCATTACCTAACGAATAGAGATAAGTAAATGTTTGCGCTTAAAGTTTTGAAATATGGCAACACTTTTGATAGTTAACTTTCATTTCACATTTCTTGATGATGTTTAAAACCCGCATAAAAGTTTTGATAAATCACATTCATCAATTCAATTTTGGAATTCGTTTAACTGTTTATAAACTGTTTATTTTGTGGTTTTTATTATTTATTTAATCTGAAATTGTCGTTTTGAACAAAGGTTTAAATACATTATAGTGAAATCTATGTATGCTTGCCTTGTTTTGAGTGGCATCAAAACGTGGATATTTACTTAAGTCACAACAGAACTTCTAAATTTATGCGTCAAAATACGTAGCATTTATCTTAAAAGTTGCTGCATTTGGAAATAAATCCTGCTTTATTTCTCGCTTCTTTGCCTGGAGTTGTTCATTTGCAATATTAGAAAAAGTGTTTTTCATAATTTTTATTTCACAAATCAAGATAACTAAGATAAATATAATGTGTTCAGTCACAATGTGCTAATTATTTTAGCTATTTCTCGACTGAGAGCTGCTATAAATTTGTCCATCAATAAATTTTTATGGTAATCTGAAAAGAGATATCTAAGATGAAGTCACTTCACCTACCTTTCCACTGGAAATGCATCAATGATCATAAATGGACCAATAGGAATGAGTTTCGATTGGGATGGAAATACGAAATTTCCGATAGGATATATATATATATATATCCTATCGGAGATATATATATATATATATATATATATATATATATATATATATATATATATATATATATATATATATATATATATATATATATGGGTGATTCTTTTTAAACATGACAATTCGGACCAAAAAATTTCTTCAAATTTAATGTCTTCAAAATAATCCAAATTTTTTTTTGTATACTTCTTTAGTTACATTTATTAATATCTTACAGACAGCAGTGTAGTTTATTGCTCAAGGAAAAAAATAAAATACAAATTCACCAAATCTTGAATGCCAGGAAAATGACATATTAGCTTAGAAGTTTAAAAAACAATCATTTTAAGTTAATATTAACTAACTCAACTTAAGCCTTTATGTTAGATGGTTTGTTGCTGATATGTACAGAATAAAATTGTGTATTATAATCAATTATTCAATAAATAAATAACTTTGATTACATCCAAGCATATTACAATCATGCATAAACTTGGGATTAGGTTAATATTTGCTTTCCCTCTTTACAGTATTAGCAGTTAAAAAGAATTTCTGGTACCACTTCAATGTCCTGGCATTCATAAGCCAGGAAAATGACAGCCAGGATAATGACAAATTCGCCATTTTATAGCATATAACTTTACTTTAATTTAATATTTTGGCCTAAGACGTTTATATTCTGCAGAAAACAACAGGATTTCTTAAAATAACTCAGATAAATCTATGTAGTTTATGTTATTAATGACTTCAAGAAGCCAGGAAAATGACAACATAAAAATCTACTCACCTTGAAAAATTTTTTGAAATAGATTTTGAGCCAGAAAATTGGTTCTTTATTCATGCAACAAGACATGTTCAGATAGGAGGGTATCTAATCAATCTATTAACTAAAGATATTGATTGCTGGCTCTATCTATTTTGGTTATAAATCACTTAATAAAAGTACCCAGGAAAATGACAGATTTTCATGGGACAAACAAATTATTGACCGAAAAAATTATTTTAAACGAAGTTTTAGTAAATAATACCCTCTGCATATAATCTAGAAATGCTTACATAGGTTGAGATAAAAAAATAGATTTTAAAAAATGTATGGAAAGTTTTGAAGCTAGTTATTTTGGAAATATTGTTTGGGACATGCCAGGAAAATGACATTTTGATATTCAATTAAATTTTTTAAGTATACAAAACAGTGAATGCTAGTGCAAAGTCATTTTAAAATGCTAACAGCAATGCTGTTTATTAATTTTTTTAAAAGTTCTTTTAGTATTATAGTATTAGATCTTGGAGCAAAAGGAACAGTGAATTGTCATATTTCGTGAGAATCACCCATATATATATATGTGTGTGTGTGCGCGTGTGTTTGTGTGTGTTTTACATATATGAGTTTCAATATTTTCAACTTTAATCTTAAGTATTACTGAAGCATTTTAAATTTTATTCATTTAACCTTTTTTCTTTTTAATTATTTATATACGGGATGGAGAATCCTACTACGATTTCAAAGATCATAAGTTCGAATCCGGAAGCCATCTAACGAACAGCTCTCTCGCACATTTCTCCCTCCACACCCCACAATGCATATTCTCTATGCATTTTGCTCAAAAATGAGAATATGCTGTTTTTATTTTGAATACATGGTTTTCTATTATTGCTATACTTCGGGTTACGAGTATTTGTTTCGGAGCTATTTTGACACAGTTTTGCTCAATTTTTAGAAACTCTTTTTCACATTGTGAGGCGAACACATGACTCTTATTTCTTTCGTAGTGTCTTTATATAAAATGTACTATTTTCAGAGTCAATTTTTTCATTCCTTGTTCGTTATTATACTGGAATAACTGCGCTGGGGAGTAGCGCAATTATTTGAGTCTTGCTTTTAGCAATCCTTTTGGAGGTCAGGAACCATTAGTAAGCTTAATACCAAAATTGAAAATACTGCAATATAAATGCAAAAAGACAAGGAGGTCAACGATTACTAGCAATAAGAATGTGGAATGAACTGGTAAAGAAATGCAACAAAATGAAGCAAACATGTAACATAATGCAAACGGGCAATATAATACACGAATAACATGATTTAATTACGACAAACAAAATTTATTTCATTCTACGTTGATTATTAATCGTCAATCATAACTGTGCAAAGACTCAACGCAAACTTTTAAGCACTGATTTTAGCAATTCTTTCTGGAGTCAGTGAGCATTTACGAGAAGAGTGTACTAGTAATAAAATAAACTGCTATAAGGCTGATCATTAAACGTTTAGTCAAAGTTGTTTTCCCCACTTTAACATAATTCATATGCCATTTTCTTAAAAAATTTTCATTGCAGAAAATAGTAATATTTTTCTTTCTGATCATTAACAAAAAATAGCTAATTGTAAATTTATAAAAGCATTATTATGAACAGTTAAAATGCCACTTACTTAAAATATAAAAATATCCATAAAGCTATTGTAAGAGCCACTAGGGATAAACCATATCCAACATAATACACAGTTACTGCATCCCGCATATCCCATAGCACCTTTAGAAAAGAAATGGGGATGGGGGAGAATATATAGTTACATTAAAGTAACAAAATATTGCACTATAGTTTAATTAAAAAAAGTTATACCACCAAATAAATATTTAATTGAAGCTGACGGTTAAATGCACTAACTTCAGAATAATGGCTAACCACATATAACAGAGTCCTTTCAATCTAACAATTTTCTTTCATTTTATTGGTTTCAAACTTTTTCTTCTTCTTTTTTTTTGATTTTAAGACTTCGTTCATGACATTATTTGACAACCTTACCTTGAGTCATATACGTCACAAGTTATTCAAGCAAGTGCTGGTGCTACAGCAACGAGACATTTTAGAGATCCTTCTAATTTTTTTGTATTCGTTTGAGTTGAAGGTAGAGTTCAGTAGGTAGCATAACAGTCGGAAAAGGCTATACAGCACAAAACTTTAACAGTATTTCATAACATAAGTAAACTTTTTGAGCGTCATTCAAAATTACCCTCTCTTGCTTAGAATAGAATTAAGAAAAAAAATAATTAGTAAAGTTAAAAATTGGAGCTTAAAAGACATAAAAAAGGCACAATTACCTTGGATTCTAATACAACCCATGATAGCGTAAAGTAAATAAATATTTGTAAAAAAGAAAAATGAAGCCGTTAAAGGTGACATGAGTTATCAAATTATTTTACTTGTAAGTATTCTTCTTCAACCAGCTTAATGGGTTTACAAGATCTGTAATTTGACCACGAGGACCAGCTTGCATTAAACAAACATTCTCGACTTGCATTTCCTAAAAAATAATTATTCACTATTTTTTTTTAATCTTACTTAATTAGTCTACGAATTAAGATATATTCATTTTATATCAAGGATAATTCATAGAAATAAAACATATATTTAGAAAAGTAATAGTAACAATTAATAAAGTTAAATGCAATAAAGTTTCATTAAAAAATTATTACTACTTTTTTTAAAGAAAAATATAAAAACATCGTCTAAAAGATTGTCACAAAAATATTTTATTTACTTCCGTTTCTGTGCTATTACCATATCTCCATATCTCGGAACTTTTTATCCATATCTCGGGAACTTTTTAAGAGGATTGAAAAGTTTTTGAACACAATTATTAAGTTTATTTATACAAAGATAATTTCTTGCAAAAGTTTTAGAAATTTTTTTCTAATATTTTATATAATAATAATCGAAAAACGTTTGAATTAAAAGGCATGCAATTTTTTGCATAATTTTAAGGAATTCAATTTTAAACGGTCAAATACACAATCAGTCGGAAGGCTCCTGAGAAATTGAATTTAGAAAAAGTCGTATATTTTATATAGTAGACGTTAATTTAAAATAATGTAAAGAATTGTAAATCTTGCAATCAAAAATTTTTTGTTTATTATTAGTAAAGTAATAAAAAATGAAATATATTCACTAAAAGCTATATTTTGCATAGGATTTTTTTAGGATAAAACAACTTAATAATTGTATGCAAAGATTTTTCAATTCATTTAAAAAGTTCTCGAGGTATGGAGAAAAAAGTAAAAAGTCAAATTAACGTTAAGGGGTACAAACTTTGGACCATTCTCCTGACTTAAACTAGGGGGACTATATTTTCCTGATTGTTGCTAACCCTTATATTTTGGGGGTCAGAAATCCAAATTCGCCGACAAAAAGATGCGTTTATTTAGAGATAGATTGTTTTTGTGTCTGATTTTGTAACTTTAATTATCGTCTGCACTAATTAATTAGTAAATTTTAAGTCACTCCCTCGAACCATTAAGTTCTAGAACGTCATTAGGTCAAAGGTATTTCAGGGTGGTCCGTTTTTTATTTTACAAGTGAGAGATTTTAATGTAGAAGAAATCATTCAAATTTATCTCATTCACGATCAAACCATAACGTTCTTCTAAACAGAATGCAAAATTCTCAACTCACCTGCTCGCCATTGGCGATCAAATATTTAGGGTTGGCGAGTTTTTGTCACGTAAAATAATTCTGTTTTAAATCATATTATTATATTTTTATTCCACTTCCTTTTGACATGTATTAAGAATGAAGAGCCAGAGTTTCTAACGTTAAGAGGAAGATTAATTGAACTTGCGCAAAGATATACCTTACAAAATGTCTGAAATCTATGTCGCCAATTATGTTAACATATATGCACGCTTTTAATATTTTGGTATGAGGTCCGAAAGAGCAAAATTTTTGAGCTTGGGAAGGCGTATATTATGTGTTTCACGTGTAATTAAATCGAAATCTCTGTAGAGAACAAGTGGATATTGCGTGTGCAGAATGTAAGTTTTTGTTCTGTTCACTAACGTCTCAGATGATGGAGGAGCTGTTCAGCAAGTTTCTCAAATTTGCTCCAGACAAAAAAAAACATTTTTCGCTTTTCTACATTTTTTTTAGTTTCTACATTTTTTTTGTGAATTTGGCCCCTACTATATTCTTTAAAATTCCATCGGTTAAAGTTTTAAAAATTCACAAGAAATTCACCTCTGAATGAATAAAAATGTATTCATTTTGTTCAAATTCTTTTTTTTTCTCGTGAAAATAGGGGGGGGGGGAGGGGAGCAAAAATAATGTTAGTATGGCTAGTAATTTTAGAACTGAAATTTCACGCCCTGTTCTAAATATACTTTGCACTTATCTATGTCTGCATATGCTTTGTATTTTAATGATACAGTTCCTTGGAGAAAAAAAAAATCTTATTGTTGTGAACAGAAATCCTACACTGCGAAAAAAGTATGATTAAAACTACCAGAATACAGTTAAATTTATCGTGTTTTTGGCTCTGTGAAAACACCAAAAAGATCTGTAATTCTTATCGAAAGGCTCTGGTAATAATAGCAAAATTAACAGTAAAATATGGTTTTATAATCTGTGATAAAATTTGGTAAATGTGATAAAATTTAGTAATTTTATCATGATGTCTTAGAGCATGGCATAAAAACCATTTATTCATAATTATTAAATTGACTTTTCAGTTTTGTACTTTTTACTAAATGTGTAGCTATTAGAACCATAGTTTTGAAAACCAGTAACCATTACCATATAAGCGGAACAATTTCTGAATGAATACCGTACATTTTGGTTTTATTAACCAGAATTATGGTTTCTCCTTACCATACAGCACAGTAATTTTACCAAAATTCTTTTCTCTGTGTTGGAAAGATATTGGTTTTAAAAATAAGATATGTCGAGAATGAAATCTTTCATAGCGAATTCTATTTCAACCACATTAGTAATTATTAATATATTTAATGAATTGCACAAGCTTTTTAAAATAGTATATATTTTTTTTCCAATCGGTGATATTATTTTTCTTCCTAAATGAAAAAATTTGTCTTTTTATCTGCATTTATCTGATTTTTATCTGCAAAAAAATCTCAATATAAAGTTTTATTTTTAAAAAAATCAGGCAAATTTATAATTTAAGAAAACAAACAAATTTATAGTTCGGAAAACAAGTGGCTGTTACTTTTTATTTCTCAAAGCCAATTTTCCCGACTGGAGTGCAAATTATTGCCCAATGATTAAAAACACAGATCACGTAATCTTGTTTCAATGTTCATTTAAGAACTGTCGTGATAATTACGTTGTTAACTGTAAAGTCGAGTGAAAAAAAGTTATAGTTTTTTGATGTGAGTTCGAAAATTTAAATTAATGAAAATAGCTAAATTAATTGTCACTTGAATCACTTGTTTAAAATTATTCAAACAAATAGCTTTAAATAACCTTATACTTTTTAAAATATCTTTTTTTTAAATAAAGAATCAATTTTAAATAAAGAATCAATTTTAAACCATATGGTAGATAAAGTTTATAAACGTAAATATTATAATCTATGTCCTGACCGAAGTATGTTCGTATAACTTAAGACGATATAGAGTAACATAATATTTAATCGTTTTTTCATTTAATTACGAGACATTTAAAAAGATTTACATAACATTTACTGTACTGTTTACGAGACAATAACTAACCCGTGACTGCTCGAGTTTAAAATTTATGTTTTGTCGAGTTTCTATTTATTGGTGGAAACTGAATTCCACGTTGTTTACAAGTTTTATTTAATATTTTTATAAAAATTAAACAGTTTTTTTTAAAAGTATATATTTTTAATAAGTATACAAAGAAAAAAATTCTTCCTTTGATTGCTTTATATAAAATTTGTCAATAAATTTATTTAAACATGAAAAATAAAGAAGCACTTCTATCCATATTCAACAAATAACCCTTTTTTTTTAAAGCCACTAAATGTATGATATAGGCTGCATTGATTGCCCTCATTTCCCAACGAAAGGAAACAATTTATTTTCCTCTCCCGGAGGATTTTGCATTTGCTAAGTCATTCTGAACACTTTTATAGCAGAACACAAGATACCACAATTTTCTTTTCGGAAAGAATGTTATAAAATTTCAATGGATAACTTTACTAGAGCTTTGCTATTTTGATGTTACTAAATTTCTTAAGTCCAATAAAGTGTCCGAACATGTAGTTAAAACCTTAGTCTTAGAAGAATACTTATTTGTGGTATTGCCATAAAATGAGAAATGCATGGAAATTTTTATTGCGTATTTAATATCAGTTTTACAAACTTTTCTTGAAAAATATTGCGGACTTTGTTTCTCTTTATACAAGTAAGTAATTCTTTGGAAAAAACAATTGACTCATGCTAAAATGAATTAGTTGAAAAATGATTGATATTTGTTATGAACTCGTTAGAAAATATTTGATTTTGAATAAGTTTATTAAAAATACTAAATGATACATTGATTTTATTGAAACTTTTGATCGAAGATTACTAGATAACATCTTTTTCAAAGAAAACTATAAAATGTTGTTGGACACTCATACTAAGGCTTCGCTGTTTTACCATATTTCGCTTTTTCGAAAAGTTAAAAGTTTAAGTTAATAGTTCGAAAAGTTCAATTATTAAAATAAATGATTATTGATAAAATAAATGATAATTTATTAAAAGTTGATTGAAAATACTTGCCACTTGTTTATATGTTTTTATATTTCTCGTGTTATCAATTTAATTTTTCTTTACTTAAATGAATTAGTTTATCTTACCCATATGAATAAATAATTAATTAATATAAAACCAGAAAGTGTTAAACTGTGTTCATTGCAAAACAACTGATTATTCTGATTAATCTATTTAATATAAATATTGTATTCAGAAAAAAATATTGTAAAATTATTCATTAAAAAATTAAATGGCTGTTTGGTTCAATTCAGTAATTAATGAAAATTTCTCACTGCTTACTGGGACATTACTTATTTTATTCCTCTTTTAAGCTAATAAACTTTTCTTTTAAAAACCGTTCAATACGTGCTTAGTTTCATACATTGAAAGATAATGGAATGTAGAAAATAATAAATGCAAATGAATTGTTTATAGATTAAATTCATTGAGAATAAGACTTTGTTGAATTGATTCATCGAAAACAATCGTTTTCTGTTCATTCAAATATTTTAACTGATTGACTAGTTTCATTGTAAGTAATTAATAATTACGAGAGTTAATTAGTACAGATTAGTGAGAGTACATGAAATGAGAACTTACCACTTACATCGTACTTTACTCCATTAAATTCAGGAAAGCATGAGACAGTGGCTGTACTCCCTGCTAGAGTATTCGGCCAACATGTTAAGCCATCCCACGTTGCATTACAAGCTGCTGAACCGTCTAAAAATGAAAAATCATAATATTGAAACATAATAACATGTATTGAAAAGCAGTTTATAATTTTCATTCAATATTTATCAATAATTGATCTGTGCATAATAAATATATTTTAATGTTATTTTGTATAGTGTATATATATATATATATATATATATATATATATATATATATAATATTAACCATAAAAAAATAACAAATGTGCAATATAAAATACTTTTTCAATAAAATAAGTGATTTTTTTTAAAAAAGTAATAATAATTCAGACCCACCTTCAGATTTATTGATTTGATTTTGTTGAAGAAAATTACAATAAATGTCATTTACGCTGCTCTCCTTAAATGTAGTTGTTTGATAAAAGTCTGTTACATCTTCTACTTCACTGCTTTCTGCCATCAATGATATACAATTTTACTTCCTTTATGAAACCTGAAACAGTTACAGAGGAATTGAATTCTCAGATGAGATTTTTTTTTTAAAATATTGCATTCTAAAATCCTATAAATTCAAATAAATTAAAATAGCTGCTTGATGATTATTGGTAAAAAATGATGTTAGAAAAATAATTTGACGGATATAAATCAGTTTTTAAATAATCGAAATTAGACAATGAGATCGTAAAATAATTTACAAATTTTTAATAATTTTATGTAATGGCAAATTGTTTGTTTATGTTTCTAGAAAGCTCTTCGAAATAATATGGTAACATTATTGATAACATTTTATTTTTATTTGCTTCATTAAAATCTCTTATTTACCAAAATTCTCGATTCATTTTTTTGAAAAATATTGCTTAAACCTGTAATGAGGACTATATAAAATTTGAAATGTTTGTATAAATAAATATTCTTTTTAATTAAAAATGGAAAATTTCATTAAAAAGAAAATGCTTCAATTTTGTTATTTTATTTAAATGAATATGACTAACCAAGACAAAATCAAACTTTAAAATTATGCAAAATTGATATAAAAATCAATTTGAATAAATAGCAATTGATAATAATATAACAGAAATCCCAAACATACATCATTCTATATTCGAAACAATATTCTTTAGAACAAGAGTTTCTCACTAATGAAATATTGGTTTAATTTGGAAAAAAATTGGTTTATAGTTCGATTTGAGAATAATACAATTTGCGTTATTTGTTCAGAAAAACCTTCATTCGATGTTCTTGTGCATTTTATTATATTTTATTTTTCAAATAAATGGTTAATTTTTTTAACTTTCGATGCGATTTCTTTTACTAAAAAACTAATTTATGTTTGTTAAGCTAAAAAAAAATAAAAATAGATCATTTGTAAACCAAGTATTTTATAGCTGTTTTCTGATGTAATATTCCTTGGAAATATTTTTTAAGCTATTAACGTATTAAAATTATTTTCTCTGTAGTGTAAAATGTTAATCCCTTTTCTTTACAGAATCATACAAACTTTCCCATATTTAGTGCGTAAAATCTGCATAGTACCGAATGCATAAAGGGTGCTATGGTAGGGGTATATAATAGGACCTTGATTTTTTCGGACGGGTGGAGGACCAGGGAAGTAGTCAGAAAATTGAAATCATCGGATACTCGAGTTTTTAAAGTCAATTTTTTGTTACGATAAAAATTACTCATATTAATTAGAGACCATATTAATTAGTGACTATAACAAAGTTTAAAAAAAAACTTTTTTTTTCTATCAAAAAGAATGATGCAATAGGAAAAGCCAATGATACATTTTTTTTCCATTTGTAATTTTCTAGTAAATAAATTTGGGAATCATAGTTAAAACAATATCTGGAATAATTTGAAAACTGGAATTTAATAAGTCCCTAAACGCAAAGAAGTAAAGCATCGGCTTTTATAAAGAGGATACCTGTGACGAGAATTTTTTGAAGAGTGTCTGGTTTCAGAAAAACGGTGATCAGCGTATTATATATTTTAAGGATTTGAGTGGTGCAGAGTTCTGCTTTCTTTTTTTAGCCCCTGCTGAAGGAAGGGAAGACAGACCTTTCATTTTTAGTCTGTATTTCTAAGATTCTGAAAAAAATCCAAAATTGAAAGGGTTTTCAAATTTTTATTTTCTTACAAAAGTGTTTTAGACGGAAGACAACACCAAATTTCCTATTTTATCCTTTTAATTTGGTATATAATTTCTGACACTCATAATTGGCTTATGACTTTTCCTTGGACTGTACTTCAGGATCCCTTTACCTGGAGGAGAGAAAAAAATGCGGAAACTCACCACAATAACGGGCAATTTTAAAGATTGTCAGAATCGACAGCATTAAATTAAAAATATCTTAGAAAAATAAATTTGGTTTTTTAATAAATGATATAGTGATAAAACGAAATAAAATCGATTCAGCTGACTATGCAATAAAAATTATATGATGAATTTTTATTACACTTTTGATGTAATATAGTAAGTTCAATAAATGGTACCAATATGTTTACCAATAATTATAAGAAACTAATAATAAAACAAACATAAATTTGTTACAGAAACGATGATTAAACGTCCTTTCCCATAAGAGCTATATTCGTGGTTGAGAGAAAACAAGAAGTAGTTTTAATTATTTACTAAACTTATGAGTTAAACAACAAGATAACATAAGCGATAATTTTGCACTCACGTATTATAAAAGATTTTCTCTCTCAATAGGAGTGAATAATTGTATAAAACTTCTTTAACTCTCTCTCTCTTATACATCACAATCTTTGACCATAGATTACTCTCAGGACCTCCTACTTTAAGATTAAGTGGTCATTGTAACTTTCTCTTCATCCAAGAAGTTTTATGTTTATTGAGCATCAAAAGAAATGGAGATTTGAGTTGTTCTCTTGAGATTTTTGTTATCCTTTGAACTGATGTTAATGGAGAAAAGTTAGTTTTGAAAGCGTAATAATGTTTTAAAAAATTTTTTTGGAGTGATTCTCTTTGAATGAAAAATATGAAACAGGCGTCTCTATATTGGAATAAACTGTTCAGTTCAGACTTTCGAATAGAAAGTTATATATATTTTGGTTACACACACAGATATATATATATATATATATATAACCAAATGGCATTTTAATTAAATTATAAAGTTAATTTTATGTTAAAATAAAGTTTCAAACAAATCGATTAAATTGGCAGATACATAAAATTGGAGGGATCTCATCAATTCAATTTCACTCCCAATCTCTTTCCTTAATGGTTTTCCTTTTGTAATTTTCCAGAGATTTGATCCATGTTGACCTTCGAAAGCTTTCATTCGGGAAAAGTTTGTAGGATTGTTTGTTAGATTTAATCACCCATCATTTATTTTCTTTCTCTGACCTGCTTTTATGAGTAAACCTTTAAAGAAATTCATTTCTCAAGCAACATTAGCTTTCATTTTGCTTTCTTTTTGGTATTATTTTAAATGATAGATTTTAAATTTTCTTTCTAAATTGAGTAAAGTATTATCATCATGCATTTCGGAGATTTCAAGAAAATTGTACAAACAATGACATGTAAAAGTAGCGAATGAAAAATAATAGTCTAGAATAAAATGCTAAAATCAAAGGTATTGGATTTATGATCTGCTATTTGAATATACTACATACGTTGCAAATATCGATATTTGTACAGCTTTAAGTTAAAGAAGAATGCTAAAATGTGAATAAAATGTTTTACGTGAAAAGTATTCTAAAATTCCTTAAAAACATTGATTACATAGAATTTAGATTGTACATAGAATTTTAACGACGGGTTGAAAGTATGTATATTTTTCTGGCAATGGACAAATTTCTGGCATTGTATACAATACCTGTTGTTTTTAGGCAAGGTATAACATATGAGGGTTATGTACTTTACCTAGACTCTATATTAAATGACAAATGTTTTTTAGGTAAAGTATGATGATAAACCGGGAAATGACACTCAAATCCTTTTATTAATCAGATTATTTAATATAATAAACGTCGATTATTGTTGATTGATTATTATGCTTGTTTTTTTACTTGGCGAAAAAAATTTAACTTTTTATCGGAACCTTTTATCGGAAGAGCATCACATATTGTATGCAGTGTGTCTCACGAAGGTTTGAACACAATTTAATATTTTATTTGGAAATATAAATTTTTAAAGTGATTACCAACTTAGAATTATTTTTGAAAGACAAAAGAGAAATTTAAACAAAACATGCAATATTTATGTATGTATACCTGTTTGCAAATAAGATCCAGTGTTAAAAAATGAACTAATGCACAGTGAATTCTCACGATAAAACTGAAGTAATTTCAAAAATTTTCAAAAATAATTTTTGCAAAAGTTAGAAACTTTTACTATGGTAAATTCGGCATTAACTGCCAAATTCTAGGATTCTAGGATTTACCCTGAAATCTATCGTACAATATAATGGATACATTAAAAGATAATTTAATTTTTAATCTGTTAAATTTATTAAGATATTTAAAATTATTAACCTTTTCTCATTAAGCACATTAATCTAAAAAGTATATAATATCAATAAACATTTTTGGTTTATTTCATTAAAACTTCTATATTAAACCAAAATAAATAAAGCAAAAAAAATTCTCGAAAATCAAGCAAAACTTTATTGTTTCAATAATAACGAGCAAATATTTCTATAACAACTATCTATTATTTATTCCAATTTCTATTACTATTTTTATAAACTGAATTACTTGTCTGAGATATATCTAAGATTGATATATTTCTGTTTTTTACAAAACTATTTTAGTTTTTTTTCCTCTCTAACTTTTTTCACAGAAACTATAACGTGTATTTCAAAATCTACGCTATATTTTAAAATATTTAACTTAAATTAATTTATTTTGATATAATATCAACAAATAATATTAACTACAAAAATTGCTTCTCGTAAAAATTATAATAATCCTTAAAACGAACTTATTTGTATTTCTTAATAAAGACATACTGAAATTTTAGGCATAATTTATATTCTTACCTCTCAAATAATTAATTTATTATTTTTTTACGAATAATATGAATATTTATTTATTTTAATTAGTTTCTATAGCTCTTTTTATTAGACAGTCATTTAATTGCATTTATGATGTTTCTCCAACTGGAACAGTCATAAACTGGAAGCTAAAATACTTATAAGGCTGTTATTACTCATAATAATAACGCCGTTTAATGAGTTTTAAGTTGCTTCCATAGACTTAAGAATCCTATTCCTGTTTCAAAATAGTTTGTTAAAATGCAAACTTCTTCAAAAAAATCTCTTTAAAAAAATTCCTTAACACTTACTTATCTTCTCCCAAAACCATAAAATGGTTCATTTCTTTCATGACATAATTTTACAATTATTTCTATTGTAGAAATGTTTATTATTTTTATAGTGAAAACTTTATTACAATAAGTATAGTTAATGGACTTACTTATTTTGCACTTTTTATTTACGAACGTTATTATACATTATTACAAACGAAAATTTAAACATTGCTGGAATGATTCATAACACGCATTCATTCAAAGAAAGAATTCAGAAACTTAAATTAAGTAGGTACACTGAGAAAAAAAATATGGTCGGAACTACTAGAATATATTAAAATTTAACGTGTTCTGGCTCTATGGAAACACCAAAATGTTCGAAAATTTTTAAACAAAGAACTATGGTAATTATTTTGGTAAAATTAACAACAATTTTTTAATCTGTGATAAAATTCGGTAATTTTATAATGATACCTTAGAACATGGCATAAAAATCATTTTTTCGGTTAAATTTATTTTTTCATTACTATACTTTCTATTAAGTGTAGGGTAAGAAGAACTGAAACTTTGAAAATCAGAATTTCTAGTAAACCGTTAACTTATGAACTGGAAAAATACTAAATAAATGGTTTAAAAACAGTATATTTTGGTTTTTATAACCAGAATTATGGATTTTATTTTATCCAGAAATGTCATTTCCCTATTATAGGGTAATTTTACCAGAATAATTTTCTCCTTGTATTTTTTAATACTGAAGTGACGTTTCAGAAATAAAATTAAATCGTTTACTAGACCATAATAAACTTTACTCATGATCTTAAATAATTTTTGAAACATGAATGGGACTTTTTTGTTGAATAGAATAATGTGTTTTCATATATTATACAATTTATTGACTATCGTCTGAAACCAACCGAATACAGCTGAACACAGATATCTTTATTGCGAATATATATAAACATTAAACTACCATTAAATCAAATGACCCATGAATATCGCATTTCTTTATCACTTCAATGTTTCTTTATAGTAAATCTTTTTAGCATTTTCTCGATCAGGTGTTAAATTGCTGAATTTATTTAGGAAAAGGCAACGAAAATATCATTTGCGGGCTATGAAATGTCAGCAATGCTGGTCAAGGCTAAAGACCCTTACATTAAACAAACATCTAGAAAAATAGTAAGCACTTAAATTTCTATTCTAAAATAGTAGAATTTTTATTCCGACAAAAGTGTGTGTAGGAATTGCGTAGTATAGTTAAATAATTTTATTTTGAACCTTGTTGATATATTCATGATCGCCACTTCTTGTTGAAATTTTTTAGAATTCAAAGTAGTTTTGTAAAATATGCAAATTTAAAATGGTTATCGCAAAATAAATTAAAACCAAATAATATACAAATTCTATAGTTTTCAAAGTAGAAGTTTATTTACAAATTGGATACAGAGCAAATGCAATCTTTGTTTTCTAAAAGATCGGCATTTGACAACACTTCGAAAAGTATTAACTACATTTTACAATTGTTAATTTCAATATTAGATATAATAGAGAGTGTAAACTTTATAAAAGAATAAATCAATAATAATTAAATATAAAGTGCATAATAACTGTGTTTAAAAATAATAAAAAATAAACCTATTAATAAAAAATTACATTAAATATTAATTCCTATAACCCAGTGTTTCCCAAACTTATGACTTTCGTGTACCCTTTCTAAATGTTTCGTAACGCTGATAAAAAAATGAATGATTTTTTTTACTATAAAAAAACTGCCCAAAAGTTAAAAGTCACAACTGGCTGTTGACACCACCACTAATTATTAACTGTTAACTCTGCAAAAAATAGCCAATAGAAAAATACGTAATCGTAAATTTTCATGGCTAGTTTTGCATTAAATAAAAAATTTTGAAATTTTCGTTTGTTGCAAGATATTTCGCATAACGTGAACCTCCAATAAACTGTTCCCGTATCCCTGGGGGTACGCGTATCACACTTTGGGAAACACTGCTATAACTCAACAAAATTAATTATAAGAATTTCAAAAAAATTAGATGTCGTTTAAATAACATTAAATAAAGACACTATCTTTGTTATTTAGCGAAAAATGAAAATTCCTCAATATTGTATGAATTAAATTTCCCGATTTCTAGTTGTTTTATAAATAAATGTTTTATTTATAGGTATTAACGACAGTCTTCAATCATTGAAAAAAATTAATTTACATTATTATATGTATTCCATTTGGGAAGTAGGTATGATATAATTATCTGTTCCAAAATAAAATCAAGATAATGTTCGTTAAACTAAACACAGGTTTAAAATTCTTAATTGGTTATTTAATTAAATCTTTAATGTTTTACCTTTAACACAAAATTAAAAATATTTAAATAGTTTAAAGCTAATTACAGGATAGAAAATGAATAAAAATGCCAAATTTATTTAAACGAGCATTATGTCGAACTTAAAATTATTGTTTGCAGAAATGGTATAATAAAAATCCAACTAAATTTCAAATCTATTTAGTAGGAGAGACTAACAAAAAAAAAAAAAAAAAAAAAAAAAAAAAAAAAAAGGGGCTCTCTATCGGCTGTCAAGCCTCTTCAGAAGTAAGTATGAAGTTTGCGGTTGACATCTTCGGATTCCGATTGCCAAATATGTCTGGAAATTTTTCGATGCTTTAGATTGGAGAATGAAAGAGAGGGAGTTTAGAGATGTCAAGCAACTGACAGTTCTTCCGATGAGAGCAATAGCAGACGATTCCAACTTCGACTATCTTAACGAAATCTGGTCGCACCTCCTCATTTGTACTATATTTCTTGCATTATAATAATGGAAAATGGAAATTAGTAAATTCTAGATAGAGAAAAGTGTAACTGTTCCGGCGAAATTCCTACTACCTTTAATTATGTGCATTTACTTTCGCGTATTTTAAACAAATCAATTCATTCTATATTAATTTTTTTTATGTCAAAAATTTTAGGCATAGTCTCTTGATACTTTAAAATTTAAGTTATTCCCTTTTTACTAATAGTTGTAATATTTAATCATTTTGAATAAGTTTCTTTACTTTTTTCACTGGGTGGACATTTCATTGTCGTTTCTGAATAGTCATTTCATTAATTTCTTCTAAACAATTTCAATAACACCTATCTATTTCCCAAAACATCAAAATGACAATTTTGGTGTTTTGTGATAGCTGATTTCAAACGAATTTTTACAACTATTTCCATTGTAGAAATGCTTATTATACTTCTAGTGTATACTTTTATTGCAATATAAATAGTTAATGGCTTTACTTATTTTGCACATTTTTTTTATAAACGTTCCTATAAACGTATTGAGAAAATTTAAACATTGCTGGAATGATTCATAGCACACATTCATTCAAAGAAGAATTTCAGAAACTTAAACTTAGTACACTAAAAAAAAATATTGCTAAATATGGTAAAATTTAACGAGTTTCAGGTTTTTTGGTAACATTAATTGATAATTTTACCAAAGCGCTTTGGTAATGATTTTGGTAAACTTAACAATAAAATATGTTTTATAATATGTGTTAAAATTTGGTAAACTTATTACCAAATTTTATAAGTATATTAAACTTTGGTACAATTATCATGACACTTTACAGCATTGCATAAATATCATTTATGTGGTTAAATTTCAGATTAGTATTTCTTACTAAATGTATGGTAATAAAAAAAATAATTGAAAGTGAAAACCAGAAAAGTTTCGGTGAACCGTTACCATTTGTTTGGAAAATTCTTTATGATCGGTTTAAATATAGTATATTTTGGTTTTATTAACCAGAATTAGAACTTCTTTTCACCTGAAATGTCGTTACCATACAGCATGGTAATTTCACCAGAATTTTTTCCTTCGATTGAATAAGCATATTCAAATATTGGACAGAACTAAAAAAAAGACCATTTTGAATAGCTTTTGAATAGCTTATCTTTTCGTTTCATGACTCAATCTTAATGGTTTACGGCGGTGACCTCGAATATGCTAATTAATTAGTGCAGACGTCATAAATGTTTGCTAAAATTTATTTTTGGCATAGAATTATCTTTACCTAATAGAACTATTTCCTATATTTTGGGGTGTCAGAAATCCAAATTTGCAGAAAAAAAAGGTAATTTTATTCAGAGAAAGTACCTTTCTGTGTCTAGTTTCGTATCTTAAAATATCGTCTGCACTAATCAATTAACATATTTGAGGTCAGCCCTTCGAACCATTAAGAATGAGACCCTGAACGTGAAGAATATCATTAGATCACAAGTTATTCAGGGTCAAGTTTTTTTTTTGGCGCACTGTACATCACGCCACTTTTGTATTATCTACTACTTTTTTGTATTTTTACTTTATTTTTTAATTTAACTTCGATTTGAATCTGTAAATTAATTTTTTACTTTTTTTTCAATGTACGCTATGAGCTAATGTACTGATTCTGATATCTTTTCGTGGTAAGTTCTAAACTCTTCCAGTCATTAATAATGCACCAGTGTTTAGATTCAAGTAATAATTGGGGTGATACAAGTGTTTTTAACATTGTCGTATTACTTGAAATATTCTTACTTTTAACATGAAAGTTACGACTCCATACTGTTCCTTATTTAACCAATCCCAATGAATATGCATACAATTTCAGAACATAGAAATATGGCAGTGTATATTTCCACAAAATGTTTTTTTTTATGAATGTAAAGTTTTTTCATTCAGTAAGTATGTCTTCAAAATCCATTAAACATTTCTTCAATTTTTTCATAAGTGTAGCGTATATTTTTTTTGTTACTTTTTCAACGGTATATATTGCCCCGCTCAAAGTATGCAAATATTTAGTGATATTTTTTGTAGTAAAAAGCATAAATGTTACTGTGGTTGTATGTTTTCGTTGCGTAGGTGTGAAATTACTTTCAGCAGTTTTTTCACGGAGTAAAACATAAAATGTTTCGTGATTTAGTATTTTACGCCTTTGACGATAAACTATGATTTGAATAAACTTTGTACGAAAAATAAAATTGTTAAAGAGCTAGGAAAAAATATTTTTTCATGTTCTTTTCTCGAAACAAAAGTTTGCGTAACGAGTTATAAATATTTTTTAAAAGATTTTTTAAGTTTCTTGTAGTTCTTTCTGAATTTCTGATCAGAAAATGCTCAAATCTAATAGTATATGCTTTTCTTGCACATAAAAGGAACTTTTACTAAAAAAATTATTAGAGTAAAACTGTATTGGAGAGATATTACCGACTTCTCTCAGTTTTGTTAGAAGTTCACAGCCGTATTAATATATATATATATATATATATATATATATATATATATATATATATATATATATATATATATATATATATATATATATATATATATATATATATATATATATATATATATATATATATATATAAAGAGAGAGATGTTCAAAGCATTTGGAGAATGTGTTATTCCGTTATTACAGTTTTGAACTATTTTTAGAACATTCACATTGTTTAATTCCAAACTTTTTGATGTTTTCTGGTTTTAAGGTACCATTCAGCCTTATTTTACAATAAATAGGCTTAAAGAGTTTTCATAAGTTTTCATAAAGAGTTTTCAAGTTTATTGGATAATTCTTTGTTGTATAAAAATTGATTTTTAATTCTCTAAAAAAATAAAGCAGAAACAACTTTTTACTTATGTGAATTGGGAAAAATTATGAAAAAGAATATCGTCATCGAAGCTTATTAACTAATAAAATTACTTCATAAATACATAAAAAATGGACGAAAGGAATTTTTGCGCTTACCTTCTATTAATAATTCTTTCATTGAAATTATAATCGTTTTTCCCACTTTCCGATAAAGTATGTGCTGATCTTTGCTGTCAAAACGTCTAAAATATGTCTTTATTTTTTCATTTAATCTTCCTGAAAATGTGTTCGTTACTACACTGCAATTCTGTAGTATAATACCTATCAGATTTGGTATTGAAAAGCTCTATAAACTGCGGGTTATTTCAAGTTATTACGGAATCCAGCGACACACTTTAAAGGACTCTTTCGCACTTTTTCATTGTTAAAAATTCCACGTCTGACTACGGTAAAAAGTACTGGCACTCAAGGTGCCGATGCATTTTACAGTAAAATATATTTTTACGGGTACCTGCTACGGAACAAAAAATTTTGGTACATCGTAATTTTTACTGTAATAATTAATGTAAGACTACTGATTCACTCAATAAATAATTATCCTTGTAAAATTACGACATAATATCTTACTGTAAAAATTGATTTTACTGATGAAGTACCCAAAATGACGGGACAGTTTCAACTCAAATAAGCAAGGAAACTTACACCAATATCAGATTCATTAAGTTATTTTTTTCTTCCAAAAATACCGACTTCGGCGTATTTTTATAAATCTTCAGAAGTTTATTTACATCGATTAAGAATTGATATCAGTTAGTGAGTTTCTTCCACGCCACTATACACTGAAACAAAAGTTAATACATGTATGTTTTTAGTTGTGTATTATAGAAAGTTATAACTATTTTTTAACACTAAGTGAATTGTTTTAAATCAGTTTATAACATTTCATTTCTATTAACGTCGTTTCAGTTAAGCCTGCTCGGAGAAAATCAGTAATATTATATGGCAAGATTAGTCCTGTTTCTGGCTCTATGGAAACAACAAAGGACTCGATAATTTTTTATCGAAGCGCTTTGATAATGATTTTGGTAAAATTAACAATAAAATATGGTATTATAAAGTGGGTTAGAATTTGGTAAATATATTAAAGTTTGGTAATTTTAGTATGATAGCTTTGAGTATGGCACATAAAAACCATGTACTATCTGGTTAAACTAACTTTTCCCTTTTGTATTTTTTACTAAATGTGTGAAAGTATAATTTTAAAAGCCAGAATTTACTTTTAAACTGTTATCATTTCAACGTAAAAAAATATCTAATGAATGGTTTAAGTGATGTATATTTTTATTAACCAGAATTATGGTTCTTATTTACCAGAAATAACATTATCATTCAGTACGGTAATTTTACCAGAATTCTTTTCTCTGCGTAGTTCAAGATCTTATTAACATTCTCTGTGCAGTGTGTATGTTTGGTTGACTAATTTTATTTTAAGAAACATCGCATATAAATGCATCCTAAATTTTTAATTCTTTCTTTATATTGTAAAAGGAACTTTACTGATTCTTATCAGTATCAAATACCTAATATAATAAGTGTTACAAAATAACAAACATGATGCAAGCTACTTTACATTAAATAGTATAAAACGACATTTTAGGTATTTCACTACACAAGGAACATTCTAGGAGCTTCATCTGGAGCTATCTTTGGCTCTTTGTGTAGTGGAAAATTTAAGTGTAAAGTAGTTTCCACCATTTTTGGTGTTCAGATACACGAATTTTTCTTTTAGAGTGCAGATGAATACGCTTCTATGAGTATCTAAACACATTTATAGAATCCTTACAAATTCTGCTTAGGATGTTTTGAAACCTTTAGTTCAAAATATTTATAATATTTATAAAAAAAGTAACTCTGCGTTTTAAAAATTAATAAGTATTTTAAGAGACTTTTCTAAATTGCTTTATATTCATAAAATGTTAAAAATTGTAAAATCTATATTCTTTTCTGAGATAACTTAGAAAGTGTGAACTGTTATATAACGTGACACAGACCATTTTATTTACCAAGATACATTGTTTTTTTCTGGTTTTAGTTCTCAAAATAAATATTTTACGAAATATTTAAGGGCTAAAGGTTTGTCTCATAAAACAACAAAAGCCTAAATAATAAATCTACAACAACACGTTGGACATTTATTAAAACTATATGAAATACAATTCATTATATATTTCATATAACTATGTTTTAACTCATACTTAACTATATTATAATTGTTGTTTATTCTTTTCGAATATAAAAGACGCTTTTAAACGCTTTAACTTTATTAGGAGTTTATTAGAGATTTTAGAAAAAATAAATGTATTGAAATTTCTATAAAGCCTTACTTTGACTGTCCAATTACTGCGTTCTGAGCTTTTTACAACAAAATAATTACATTTCCAGAATTCTTCGGAAAAAATGGACTCTGTATTAAACTTCCCTATTAATTTCCTAACACAACCACAAAATTTAGCTCTTTTTTCCTTGATATGAATTTCGTTTTACCTTTCGGCAAATAAATTTGATCTTTAGCACTTTATATTTTTCGACCAAAAATAAAAATGTCTGTTTCTTATACTTCGTTGAAGGAATAAAATTTAATTTCCATGATTTCCCGCGATAGTGAAGCGAAATTTATAGATCTAGTTGACAGGATCTTCTCACTGAATAAAGAATATATTGCTCCTGGGGGAGAGTCGTAAAATGTCCAATAGACATTGAAAAATCTGCTAAAAGCATTTCAGACATCAGGACTTTAAATGTTCTTTATGTGTCTTGCCATTACCTACTTTTTGGCTTTATCTCTCTTAAAACGTTCTTTTAAAAGATGAAGAGAGCTCAATAAATTATATTTCTGCAGATTATTTAAAAAAAATTGTAATGCATTGTTAATAACATTTGTAAAAAATCAAAATTTAGTTACTCAATTAAATAGAAAAAAGTTGATTCCAGATGATATTAATAAAATTTCACTAAATGGGAATGTAATAAAGCAATCATGAGTACCATTCTTCAACATTTTAAGATAGAGTTAATGAGAGGGAGCATGATTCTTCGGATTTATGCCTTTAAATAGTTCTGAACAGCTTTTCAAAACTAAGAGTATTTTTTATTTTCATCTGTTATTTAAACAATTGATTAAATGAGTCAAAATATTAAGAGTTATACATTTTCGTATAATGTATGTTACTATCCCGCCAACCGTAAATTCAATACATCTGAAATCAAAATATATAAAAAACATGGAGAATTCCGTATATTTTATGTCGGGATTAGTAAAAGGCAGCAATTTCTGAGGCGTTGTAATTTTTTAATTTTAATAGTTTTAATCCATTAATTTAAATTAATTAATTCAAAACTCACTACTTGAGAATAATAGCTTGTAAATTTAATTATGTAGTAAAAATATAGAAAAGACAACATTATTAAATTTCAACTCCATTCACTGTTCATCCATGAAAAATCCATTATTCAATTAAAAAAATTTAAACATTTAAGATTCTGGCAATTTTTACAGACATTTTTATTAAATTTAAAATTAATATCTTAGTAGTAGTATTTTAATCCATAAACTTAATTAATCTATTTATTCTAAATGCATTAATTCATAATTGATATAATTATTGCTTCAGAATATAGTTGGATCATTAATGTATGTAATTACTTGAGTGATGAATTGAACATTTCATTCTATATCCAGTGAAGTAATTATATTGATGTCATTCAACCACTCACTGATTAATTACTTCTGATTCTCAATTTATTAGGAATCCAATTTATATCCTTTATACAGTTATACCAAGAAATAAATGACATATTAAATTAAGAATGAAAGGATTACTACTTCTATAGAGTAAATGACAAATATTTCCTGTATTTAAGTTCATTATCTAAAATTTCACACATTTATTATACTCTACAATACATTTAATCCTTTAATTAAGGTAACTTTTTTATAGATATAGTTTATTTTTACGGAAGTTCACCTTTTTTTAAAGAAAAAATGATAAAAAAGTTTAAAAATAGATGCAAATAGAATTGGAAAAATAGAGGATAGATTTTATTACCAGTGAAACAAATACTGGCTTAATACAATCAGTGATGAATAGTGTCAGCACTTATTATCTTAAATTTCTTACATTAGCTGTATTTGCAACATTAATACATATTTAATTACATCAACAAATGTCATGGATACTTTTAATATTATTATACTTTTATATTAATATTAATATAAATTTTCCTTTTTTGACGAAGAAGTTTTGGATGAGATATAGTATAAAAGAAAGCATAAAAAACAATAACAATAAATGACAAAATTCGATAAAGATCTTAAGAAATGTTAGTTCCATACAGTTAATAGTAAATAGTGCGAGTATAAGGTATTGTCTTAGATTTTATAAATTATCTATACTCTATACATTAATATGTATAGATACATATTATTTATACATTAAAACCCTTTTAATTAAATCAACACATATTATAGATATAATTTATTTTCCTAAAATAAGTATAAATATAGATATAAAGAAAATGGTATAAAAAGAGGGCATATATTTTATTTAAATAAATTTAGCTTAAATTTAATCTATTTAATTTTTAATTAAACCTTAAAATTTAAAATTAAAATAAGGTTAACTTTAAAATTTAAACCTTTTTTCTAATGAAAAGAATATAGTAATACATATACTGTCCCTGGCCATATTATTCGACCCACTATAGGATTCTATGTGAAATTATAATTATCAAGTGATACTATACAGCTGTATTGTTTTTACTCGGATGAAACCGGTTTCATTTGTTTACGCTCTTGTATCAATTAGTTAACATTGTAATACAATACGTTAAAAATAAATGCAAATGGGAAGTACATAAGTATATAAAAAATTTCCTGAATAAAAACCCATTACATGTGTGTTTAAACATAAAAGTATTGCATACGAACTCGTGCAAAATATGTATTTATTAAAAAACTACTGTGCGTCTAATATTTTGGTCTTATTATTATACTATACTAATATAATACCTGATATAATAAAGGTTCTATATTTATATAATATATAGTCTAATTTATCCAATCGTCGAATTTATATTATTTATCGTCTAATTTAACCAATTGATACACTAACGTAAACAAGAGCTAACCGGTTTCAGTCACATATAAACAATAAAGCTGTATAGTATCACCTGATCACCTGATAATTAAGATTTTACATAGAATCTTATAGTGCGTCTAATAATTTATATATTTTTATTAATATTATTTTTGATGCAAAAAGGACGAAATATCATATGTGGTGTAAAAAGAAGCCGAAAAGTACTTTTTAAAAAATAAAATAATTTTATTTTAATTTTTGAAAATGTAACCTTATATTGAATAAATAAATTTGCTATTAATATGAATTATTTGTGCCAAATATATATTGAAATGACAAATATTTAATATTGCGAAGAATCAGATAGATTGTTTTTTCACAAACGAATATCGTAAATAATGAGAAACATTTTCATATTAAGACTTAAAAAACACCCAATTTTTAATTTTTTTTTCATAATTTAAGTTGCAACTAAAATATAAATCGAAAACTTTATTTTATAAAAAATTAACTTGTGGTTATTTAAATTTCCTTTCATCTTTGAACGGTTGAAACAAAACTCAGTTTTAAAAATACCAAATTAAAATTTAAACAAGTTTTAAGCTTAATATGACAGAGTTTTAGCAGAAAAAATATGAGAACAGAAATATCTTGTTCAATAAATTGGAATAATGGTTTACATATATTATTTTGTTTTGAAATTGTTTAAAGAAAGTATTAAAAATAAAATTAATAAAAAATTTAATTTTAGTAGAAAATTCAATTACTTTTGGTGACTCTAAGGAGATAAGAAGCTTAGTAAAGATCACACTTTCCATCATTTCAATCATATTTCTTTTAATTGAATTTGAAAATATCTAATTAAAGTTACAAAGTCTGTTTGATTTTTTTTTAGTATTAGAAGAAAATTACGGTAAAATGAAAATTAGACGAAAAATGAACGAAAATTTGAAGTCATCCATTATGTATTTTGGTTACTACCGAATATATTGATTCGAAAATTAATTTTATTATTATATATATTTTATTATTAAGTTTTTATTATAAAGTTCTTATTCTTTAATTAATTTTATTAATACTCAAAAATTTATTAAAATAATATACTGTGCTTTTAATATTTATAAGTTTGTCTAAGATAAAGTGTATTTGATAATTAAGTTTATTTTATTATTAGTAATCCTTGTAAATAAATAATATCAAGTGAGTACATTCATAGGATTCACAATTTCCCAAAATTTTTAATTCCAGTTTCTATGAAATAGGACAAAAAACAAACTTGACGTAAACATTTTGATTATTAAATTTCCCTGATACAAAATATTAAGTGTTTCTTAATATATATGCTTTAAAGAAGTAATATAAATAATTCGCTTTTCCATAATATTTTATAGCTTAAACACTTCTTTAAAATTTAAACAATTGATATAAGAATTTAGTAATAAACAAAAATTCACACAAATTAGTTCTGATATAAAATATTTAGGTACAGAGACATTTTCATTATGGGAACATAAATGGATTATTACTTTTTCAGGAGGAAAAAGTAGTTAGATATTAATTGCTGCAAACAAATTTGATTTAGTTTTTTAATTGTAGAGTTAACTTGTAAATTGTAATAATGTAAATATGAATAATTACTTAACCAAAATTTTAACGTTCTCTTCTAAATTATATACTTACAAACTCGTTAGTTGCAAGACTGTAATCATATATTAAGCTTTGCCTAATTAAAACAACTTACTTAATTATATAAGTTTTCCAAGTTTACTAAACTGCTTGTCAGCTTATTTAGCATGCTTTTTAAGTGGAAGGCAAGCAATTATATAGAGCTCTGATTTTCTGAAACAAAAGGACTAAACAAATTAAAGGATTAATAAAACGTTTTCTGTCGGTTGATATGTCAGTATAGAAATCTATTTAAATTATTTAAGTTGATTGATACTTGTAAATGTTATAAAAGATTAATTTAAATAAAACTATGTTAGTCAACAATTAAGGTGCTGATTAATAATTTAATTTATCGATAACTCATTGCGTTTGGTTTACTCTGCTATAAATTTCCTAATCTATATGATATTTAAGAGCCTTCTTAAGACAAAAAAAAAGTGAATCTATTCTTTTTTGTTTCATTTTGTTCATTGAACTCAATTCAACTTAGTAACACATTTTCAAATTATTAGGTTAAAACATCCGACTAGGTAAAAATTGTCACTTTCGAGGAATATTTCGATCTTTTTTTTTTACTGTCTAAACTTGAAGTTCTCGATACATAACAATATATATATATATATATATATATATATATATATATATATATATATATCGAGAACTTTTTAAGAAAAAATTAAATATTTTTGCACACGATAATAAAATACGTTTAGCCAAAAATAATTCTCTAAAAAAGTACCTTTTAGTAAATATCAGTTATTTTTTTTATTATTTCATTTAAAAACAGTCGACACATTTTTTAATTGTAAAGTACCAATTTCTTACACCATTTTAAAGATTGTAATTTTAAATGGTAAAATACAAAATTTGAGCAAAATCGCTTTAATAGTCCCTGAGAAATAAAATTTTAACACGACTTTTTAGAAAATCGATTTCTCTTTGATTAATTTTATTCAAATTTTGTATTTTACCATATAAAATTACATTCCTTATTGTTTACCTCGCAATTCAAAAATTTTTGACCATCATTAAGTAAAATAATAAAAAATAATATATATTAGCTAAAAAAAAATTTTTTTTTATAGAATTATCTTTGGATAAACGAATTTTATAATTGCTTGCTAAAATTTTTCTATTCATTGAAAATTTTTTCGATATATGGCGAAATACGCAAAAAATAAAATTAACATTACGGGATCCAAACTTTGGATCGTTTTCCTGACCAAACTATTGTGACCATATTTTCCAAATTGCGGCTACCCCCAACATTTTAGAGGTTAGAAATCCAAATTTTTTTAAAAAAAGTACGTTTATTCAGAAAAAGTGCGTTTTTGTGTCTCATTTCGTAAATTAAAACATCGCCTGTATTAATGCATTAGCATATTTGAAGTCCCCCCCTTGAACCATAGAGTCCCAGAACGTGAAGATCCGTTCATTAGAGGGGTTCATCATTCAGGGTGATCCATTTATTTTTTGGCGCTCTGTACATGTACTTTTTTATGTTCTCATGTAACTATATTATAGAGCTAGAAAATTACATTACGATTCGTTGTAGAGCTGTTAGCATGAAATGAAAAATGTGTATTTTTATGCTCAAATTTTTATGCGCAAAATTAAAAGCCCATATTTTAAACTAAATATTTTATAATTTTTTAAAATTACACACAATTTATTTATTTATTACAATTTTAAGACTCGTACTTGCCAAAACAAAAATGGAAATTTTATTTAAGGATATTTTTAAAAAGACTGTGTTTATTAAATTCGTATACTTTAGGCATTAAGTGAAAATTTTAAATTGGACAAAAATTTTCTTAGCATTAAATAAGTCTTATTCATGGTATTGAAACAGCTTTATCATGATGTAATGCGGGAAAAGACTACACATTTTTATAAATCTGATTTTGTTAAAATTATATTTTAAATACATTTTATTTTGCTTATAAAGAAACATTTTTTTTTTCAAATAAAATATTTATGTCACTGTTTCTTGAAAGGATTACAATCTTATGAACAATTTATATGGTATGATTTATCACTTGAGGTTCTTCTGGATTATTCAAGAAATTCCAATACAGAAACTTTTCTTTTCAAAATCTATTAGATTTTATCACCAAAAAGCTTATTTATAAACATTTTTAGTTATTAATTTATAAATATTCGAACCGGTTTTTCATATCTTTATGGAAATTAATAGGTACATTTCCCTGAGATTTTTTTTAACACGCAGAGCATTTAAAGTTTAATTTTTTCTAAAATGATATATTTTTATTATTTTCAAATGCTAGGATTGTTAACAAAAGCTAGGATTGTTAAGGCATATTCCAATATCAGTTTCATAAGTCAAACTACATTTTATAACA
This sequence comes from Parasteatoda lunata, assembly GCA_949128135.1. Lineage (NCBI taxonomy): Eukaryota > Metazoa > Arthropoda > Arachnida > Araneae > Theridiidae > Parasteatoda > Parasteatoda lunata. The sequence continues at coordinate 113,631,756 of OX421974.1, read as the reverse complement.
TGCGTCCAAACTAAAGCTCTTTATATCATCCCTTAAATCTCATTTCTAAACACTTTCAAACGTGTTAATTCTGTTAAACCATGGATATGTGCTATAATTGTTTGAAAGATTGATGACAGTGTGTGACTAGTATATTATCTAGCAAGATACGAATACTGAGACTAAACACATCATACTTCATGCAAATTCAACGGTTTAATATCATACCGTATTTAAATGCTGAATTCAACTAATTTAACATCGAGTGATCAATGAGTTAAATAAATTTATGAGAGTTTAAATTATATTTAACTCTGTTCTACTTATCACTCATTTTGGCATGAGATAAATTAATTGATTAATTAATAATAGTACTTTATTCGGGGTTTAAAAATAGTTTTATTCTAAATATTATATGTATATATGTTAAGACAGTCAATTTTTATAAATGCACAAATTTTCCACTTCAGGGTTGCTCTGTCAAAAAAAGTATGTTATTTAATGTCCATTTACCGTATAATTTCACGGACAAGGCTCCTCATTTCAAGCTAAGCGGTAAAGTTCCATGAAGTTACGGTAATAGGGTATTGTTAATAGTGTATCTAGAGCATTTTTACACACAGGATTTTCAAATCTACAATCAAGTAATTTTTTTCACTGTCAAATTCCTTCAAAAAAGTGACGTCACGAGGAAATCTTATTTCCCATGTTAAATCATGATTATTACTATGCTCCGCCCTCTCCTTTCTAACACTCGCCAACCCTTAATTGTTACTTTATATTATATGATTCGATTTGCGAACCGAATTCGCTTTGCTCGCTGCCATGATTGGTCCATTCGAAATGATACTTAATATAAAATTTTAAACTAGTTAAATCAACGATAAATTTTTTTTTCTTTTTTTGTATATAAATTATGTAATTTGTAACCATCGTTGAACAGCCGACCCAAACTTGAGTTTACGACTACCAATATTCAACTCCGTGGCCTTGTAATTTTGAACCTAATCCAGAAGACAGGGGAACTCCTGGATCAGTACCCCCAGAATTATTGATTTACTATATGAACTTGGAGCCTGAAAGATTTAGCGTCCACCAGTCAGTATTTAATACACGGGGATTCTTCAGCCCGCTGGATTCAAACTCCCGTTCTCATGAACGCGAGTCTAACGCCTTAACAACCCGGCCCTTAGTATAAATCCCGGCCCTTTGTATAAAAATTGAATTTTACCAAAGCGAGAAAATTACAAGTTTAACAAATCCTCCTTGAAAAATGTACGCATACACCAGCATAACCCAGGGCCTATGCCCATAAAGGGACATTTATCGGTTCATGGCTAAGGTTGGAAAACAAGACAGGTAATAGTGAAAAAAAAAATACAAAATTGAAAAAAAAAAAAAAAAAACATGAAAACTCAACAAAAAAAAAAAAATTTGATTTTTCTATTACTACGGGCATTTTGATTAGAAAGTGTCGAGGGCTAATTGGTCAAGTTTAGTAGTGGTTGGGGCTCACTTAATTTTGTCATTTTTTCATAAAAATTACTTCACGATTTCTTCGTATTTTTCTAGAAAATAAATCAGGTTGGTTGCCTTTTGTTTCAACTTAGGATTCTTATAGATAGATCTCTTCCAGGCTATGAGGAATTCAAGCTTTGGTTTGCTTCAAGTGGTGGGATGTGGTAAGTGGATATTGTATTACATAGTGACACACTGTGCCTACTCCTCCACAGGTGCATGTGTTGTCAGTAGCCGGGCAGAAGCCTTTCAGATATCCTTTAAAGGGACCCTGCTATGTAAAGAAGAGGATTAGCTGCCCATTCCATTTTACTGATTTGAATGAGACATCTGGCGAAATTTCTCTGATTAATATCCCCAATATCGGTTTGTGATGATGCCATTTGCAAATCCTTTTTAATTTGTGTTTTAGCTTTCAACTTAATGAATGAATGTGGAATTTTGATGTTGAAAAATTGACCCTTATCAATTGCCTCTCTAGCCAAATCATCTGCTTGTTTGTATCCATTGTTGTTATTTTGTACTTAAATCCATAAGATTTGGAAGCCACTACTATTATTAAGTAAATTTCGGATGTCCTGCATAATCTGGTGAGCGGTATTATAATTCTTAAGTACTATTATTGTTAAAAGGCTACTTGACTAGATTGTAGTTTGGCTTGTGATTTGGTGTTTTATGACTTGAGTGATGACTTCCTTTAATGCTATTGCATCCTCCTGGAATACTGTGCAGTAGGAAATAAGTTTCAATTGTATGGTACAATTTCAGCTTCCGTTCCATCACTTTTCTTAGATCCATCTGTAAATATATTTATTTTTCTTGTTAATCGTACTTGCTTAATGAATAGAAAATTATTTGTATTGTTATTCGCAGGTTTTATTATTCCTGAATTTTTTTTCTCAAAAGGAGTAGCCTCGAGTGCCGATTGAATGTGGTTGTTAGTTGATTGAACACTCTGACCAATCTCCTATTTGTGATATTAATGCTCGCCAGTGGGCTTTGCCAATTATTTTGTTAAGAAATGCGAATCCTAAATCATTGAATATGATTTTCTTTGTCAATTTGTGGAGAAACTTTCATTTCTGATGAGGTTGATTTTAATTGCCTCCTGCTGAAGGTTGATGTGTGGTGAAGGTATTTCCAGAATAACCCGAAGGGCATTTGTGGGGAATATACAATAGGCACAAGAGATATTCAGCAGAAATTTTCTCTGAATGCTATCTAGTTTGTTTCCGGTGTGTTTTCTGAACACCAGGCTGCAGGCTGCATGGGCGATCATTCTTTACGCTCTGGCTTTGTAAATTATTCGACTTTGGGATTTATTTATTCCTCATTTTCCTCCAGCTATTCTTTGTATGGCCTGAAATTGTCTGGTAGCTTTGTCTGCCTGGATGTTTAGATGATCAGTCCAGTTGAGGTTCTCATAAAAAATTGAGGCCTAGGATCCTGACCACTTTCGATCTTTTGATATTTGCTCATTCATATGTACTGTTGGGCCGTTCACGAGTTTGTATTTCAGCAGTAAATGGGTGGTTTTATTCGTTGAAAGATTTAGCTTATTATCCGTTGCCAACATGTCAAAATAATTTATAGTTTTTGTGGCCAGGATGCATAGATATGATTCAGTGGAAGCTGCCAAGCCAAAGATGAAGTCATATGCAAAAGCCCTCAAAGTTATTCTGGCATCATTTGGGTGTTTTAGCAGAGAGAGGATGTTGTTCCAATTGTAGTTAAGGGGCTCTTCAGAGGATATATTCAATGATATGGATCCGCTACACGACCCGTGCGGTACTCCTATTGCTTGATGTTTTTGCACCGGTCCTTCTAGGGTTTTAATTATGATACTTCTATTTAAAAGGAAACTCTTGAATAAATTGAAGATATTGGATGGAGCTTTTGCTCTATTTAAAAATCTTGAGGATGGTTTTGTGTTGGAGTATGTTGAAAGCCCCTGCAATATCAATGGAGAGGATCATTGTATATAGTTTCAGATTTCTGCTGGTATTGACTTCCGTAATTATGTTTAGCCGTGCATAATCCACAGAGGTTTCTCTTCTAAATTAAAATTGGTTGGGATTAAGAAGATCTTTACGTTTAATAAAATATGCTGTAGAAAATTCGAACATTAGGTCTTATTAGGATGCTCCAGAATATGTTGAAAACCTATTAAATAAATTTAATAATACCTTTTTTTAGTTTCAAAAGACAATTAGAAAATCAGCAAATATATAAGAACTTACAGGAGAAAGACAAAGAGATTGATAAGAAAATAAGAGTGGGTGATTTATTTATGCTACATTCTCTAGCTGTACCTATAGAGGTTTCTAAAATATTGTGTAAATTAAATAAGAGTTATGATACAAAATTCTAAAGTGAATTTTAAAATTTTTCCTGTTACTGATCATGACAGGTCAGTAAAGATTGAAAGGTGACCGATTTTTCCTGATTTGCAAGAAGAAAGTATAAGAATACAACTGTTTTAAATTTAGAAGAAACTGAAACAACTTAATTGCCTAAGTCTCACGATGCTGCGATTGCAAAACTGCTTTCACGAAAAATATTCTTTAATTCAGTGAGAAAAGCTCGTCATATGGAAATAACTTGAATCCACGGCAACGTGGGTTTGGGACACAGAGAACATTGTTATTGTATAAATATAACTAAATAACATATTTTTAAACGCAAAAGTCTTATAAGCCTTAAGAGATATCCATTGACAGCCAAGAAGCTTTTTGCGAATGTGCTGGAGAACACATAGTGTACGCCTGTATTGTTAATGTATTTTATTTGAGCCATTTATAATTGGTCAAATGAGGTTTTATAAGGAGTTCAGCTGGTTTTACAGCGTTAGCTTGTTAGTTTGGCTTTGTTTATAATTGGTGAAAAATTATTTAGCAGTAGCAGTGTGGCCAAGGTTCTGGTTTCTATGGACTACTTCTCGGTGTTTTGATGTTTTGTCAGAGACTATTGGGGTCTACAGGACCTGTCGCAACGTGGAGGTTTGGACTTGTGCTCGTTTCGGAAACTTGAACTGGCTTTGGAATTTCATCCCTTTTTTAATTTAAAAGTTTAAAAAATTTATTTTTGAATTTTTTTTTCTCAAAAGGAGTAGACTCGAGTACCGACTGAATGTGGTTGTTAGTTGACTGAACACTCTGACCAATCTCCTATTTGTGATCTTAATGCTCGCCAGTGGGCTTTGCCAATTATTTTGTTAAGATTGTCTTCTCATTGGGAGATTTGTGTGTTTTTTTTAGCTCTCTTTACAGGTTCCCATTCCGCATTCAGAAAACGGCTTACAGAAGTACATTGAAAAATGGAAGGCCGTGTTCAATCTAGAATGGCTTCCCTTGAAATAATCTGGGTTGAAGCAGGTCAAGGAGAATTGAATAATAGAAAGGCCAAATGCATTTCTTAAAACAATTAATACGTGTAATTGGTGAATTCTTACACATTGTTCCTTAATGATTTTGATGGATTTTTTTTTGTAACAAGAGTTTTAATAGGGAGTTTGAATACCGAGTGACCAATCTCATATCTGTGACCATGAGGCTTTTCTTGATGCCCACCAGAAGGCATTACTGATTATTTTGTCAAGTTTCTCGTCTCGACAAGTGCACCGTGTTATTTAATTTCCTTTAAATGTTCCCATTCCGCATTCAAGAAAAGAATTGAAGTACCGTGGAAATGGAAAGTCAACGTTCGATGACGAATGGTCTGCTTCGGATTAATCTGGACCGATGCAGGTCCCTAACACTTGGATAACGAATTGAACTTGATTAGTACAGTAAATTAAATTTATCGGAGGTACCTCTGAATGGATTTAAGTTCTGGCCAAATTCCTTCTCTAAAATGACTAATACCGACATTTGATGATTTTACATATTGTGCTTCAATGTCTCTATATTTTAGACGAAAATAAATTTAAATACTTTTTCATAGAGTTTGTTTTATTTCGGAAATACAACTGGGTCTAAATGAATTGTTACGGGATTCTTGTATTGTCTTGACTGAAATTTAACTGATACATTGGTAATACATAAGTTAAATCATAATCCACAAAACAAGAGCTCTGTATTGTAGATGCCAATAAATGTCCATTGTTTTATACAGTTTGACTTATTTCAGCTATACAACCGGCCAAAAATGGGTCATTTTGGATATTAAGATAATGCAACACGTACTATCCTTTATTGTGTTCTCATTTCTCTGCTTTATAAATAGGCTTAATGTGTAAGCTACGTTTGTTTCACTTTTTATTCTTTACTTTCACAAATTTTCAGTATCCGTAATTTATACACATGTGTTCATTTTTGATTTAAAGTCGTGATGTAAAAAGAACTAGTTGATTTTTCTGTTTAAAAGGCCATCATTAAAGTATCCTTTTTATTCCAGCTTTCTCTCTCTTTTTATTATTCTAGAATAGAAATCACGGAATCTTGGCAGGAAGAAAAATATGAGTACGTGATGACACGTAAATATAAAATAAATAGAGTTCCACGATTTTCCTTTACTTACTTATATCTATCAAAACAATAATTTTAAAATTGCAACATAAAAGTAAATGAACATTTACAATTTAAAATAGTTTTACTTTTAAATTTCATGAATTTTGTAAAAACATGTTTTTTTTCCTCTCATTTCATAGCAGAAACAATAACACAAATAAAATTAAATAGATAACTTTTTTTATAAATATTTTTGATTTCATAAAATTTATTTTAATTGCACTTACGATATTTTTAAATTACTTTGTTCGTCAAATTTAAATTTTTAATCACAATTTATAGATATGTTAGTTGAATGTTAAAGCAAAAACTGACTTTTTTTATTACTGGATGGTAACAACACTTTGCCTGTAGAGAAAAGTATGAATTATTTGCTACGATAAAAATGGTTATTACTGGAGAAATACTTTTATCTTCCAAATTGATTGTCTAACTTTATAGTGTTTCGTACATAAGTTAGTAATCACAAGTTTTTAGATATTCATTTGAGACAGAACCCGATAAATTCAATTCCTTTTTGCCCTTCTTTATAACCCAAACATAATTCTGAGCATAGTATAATAAACACCGCTGAATTGAAATCTAACAGCTAGAGTAAATATTTTTTAGCAATAGTATCAAAGATACCAATTTTTTATACGTATAAAAGCATTCATTTGCATAATAAAATTTAAAATACTATAACAATTACATGCTTATATTGATTTTAATTGTTGTATCCCACCTTTAGTTTTATAGATGTAGATATTTAAAAATGAATCAGGATAGCATGGCTGGTAGGGTGTTGGGCCCATGTCCGAGAGCTTGTGAGTTCAATCCCCACTAGCCGAAGACTACCTGTGTACAAAATGTGTCACAAAGTCCTCCTAGTTCCGTAAAGAATGACTCTGGGGGTATTGGATCAGAGATCGGGGGAACTGGTCATGCTTTGGTTCGGAATTACAGTCTGCAGATGGATGTATGGTGTCCTTCCTGTAAAATGGGATGTGGCATATGTAAGTTGTCTCTGGATCATCCTCAGGGATGTTTCCCAGATCGACAACAATAGCCCATTCTGCAGCAATGTAAACAATATATACCAATATATTTAAAATTTTAGATAAAAAAATCAAGATAAAATAGAATTTTCTGTGAGAAAAACTGTATAGTAATTTTCATGAAATTTTCTGTTTTACTGTGCCATTGCATAAGGCCGAAATAAATATTCTCAATATAAAGTACAAATTAGATTTTAAAAAAAAGGCTACTTACAAAAATGCAAAATTAATAGAGAAACCTTAGTAATTTATTTAGGAGAAGCGTAGAAACTTGCCATTCAGTTATTATACCATTGATACTTAGTTAATTTTGGTAATAAGTACTAATTACATGAAAAAAATAAGTTACGTTAAAAGTAAAATTAATACTTACTCGATTTCTCCATTAATTTTAATTATAAAACTAACTTATAAAAGAAGACAAGCAAAAAATTGCTAAATTTTTATAAACCTTTACTATGCCTAATTAATTTTGGTAATCTCTACTAATTTTTTTAAAATTTTATTTTATCCGTCATTGAACAGCCGACCCAATTTTGGGTTTACGACTACTAATGTTCAACTCCATAGCCTTGTAATTTTGAACCAATCCAGAAGACAAAGAAACTCCTAGATCAGTACCCCCAGACGTATTGATTTGTTATGGGAACATGGAGGACTTTGCGACTCGACAGATTTAACGTGCATTAGTCACCATTTACTACACGGGGAGTCATCGGTCGGCGGGGATCGAACCCACGAACTCTTGGACCTGGGCCCAGTGCCCTACCAACCAGGCTATCCCGGCCTAATCTGCACTAATTGAAAAAAAAAAAAACAATTAAGCTAAGTACTCTTAGCGCAAAGATAATGAAGAAAATTAGTTAATTTGCGCTGATGACATGTAAAACATCACCATACTATTGTTGATTCCAGTGATGCTTAAAAAAATTTAGTAATAGGTACTGCTGGTAATTGGTCCAGTTTTAATAGATACCAAATGAACTAATATATTATTAGATTTGTATATTCGACATCAATTAAAACTGCATCAATACTTGGAAGTTTTCATATAGATACTGTGGAAAGAGGTTTTTTTATGACTCCTTTAAAGGAATAAGTACCAGAAAAAATCACTAGATTGTGGTAAATACTGACTACCATCAGTTGACGTCGAATGATACTGAGTCATACCTAATGATATTGAATAGAGTTGATGATGAATATATGATAGGAACTTAATATGAGTATAGAACAAATGATACAGAATATTTGTGATGGGATGTATTACTAAAAACGTATTTTGCTTAATAACATAAAACCATCAGGAGGGACTAAATAAAATAAATAAATAGTGTAATCTGTTTAACTTTATTAATTGTGTTGGTATATGTCTTTAAATCTTATGCAAATCGCAGTGTTATTCAGTATTAATATATTGATTGTTTATTTCAAGAAAAACGAGTATTCAGCTAGTATCTCATAATAGTAATAACCATAATTTTAAAGCCTACACAAAGTGGTTATTTATAAAAAACTCGGAAGAAAAATGTTTGTCATGGGTGTTTATAATCTGAATTAATTTATCAAAACTTTGTTGAAGTTACGTAATTTTATTCTAGTTATGAAATTTAAACTATTACCCTCATTGTAAAATCGTATTACACAAGAAATAAGATTGTAAAAAGAATTAATTTCATACTTGGACAATAACAAAAGATAAATTAATACCACTGTTTAAGTTTTCTGCAATTTATTAACTTTAAAATACCTATTAATCAGTTTTTCTTACACTACAAGAGAACAGAATGATCCAGCGTGTTGCTGTCTTTAAAAACATTTTTTTTTACATTTAAGTTTTTGCTATACCTTTTTATATCATTGTTCAAATTTGCCAAAAAAAAAAAAATGCTAAACTTTTTCTAAGCATACAAAAATTATCAGTTTATCCCACAATAGAAATTTTTAAAAAAAACTCTAGTTTTTCATTTTCTCTCTTTAATTCATTTTTTATTTTAGAACATTTTTCCTTAAACCTTTCATTGACATTTAATTTCGTTTACATTTGATTAAAAAAGTCCATAGAGTTAATAATTTTTTTTTACCTTTTTCAAACATCAAATCTAATGCGTTAAATAGTTTTCCCTATTATAGATTTTTATAAAGAAGTTATCGGTAATTATTTTACTTTTAACTTTCTTCATGGTAAGATATCTTTTTTTTAAATCTTGCATTACTTACATTTACTATTACTATCAATATACAGATATATTGTATTACCTCCCATTTATTTATTCAAAAAGAGAATTAATGATTTAAGAAGTTATTTCTATTTTGAAAATAACTGCTTTAATCATGTATTAGCCAGCACGAATGATTTCAAACTTACACAATTAAGATATCGATACAATATGGTGCACATACAATAAAGGATTTGCTTTATTTTTAGGGAACAGTTGCCTTCATTCTCTTTGTTCAACAGAATAATGACACGTTTAAAAGAGAAAGACTCAAACAAACTGAATAAGTCATAGTTCTCTTGATAATAATCTTGACATACATTTTTGGAGATTAGTTGACTTCTTATTTCAATTAGGAGCCGCAATTTACTCGATAAACGAAGTAAAAACAAACTGAAGTAGAATAATTCAGGATTTAGCTCTTTTCTAAGTTGTCAATGGTTTGACTTAAATAAGAGATGTCACTTTTGAGGCGTTTTCAGCCATAAGTTAATAATATTTTAGCGTAATATGGGTGTTCAATAAATCTGTATACTGTAATTCCTTAGAAAAAATCTTTTGAAACAAGTTTTCTATTCTAATTATTCCCGTGAAATAATAAATAAAACATTAATTTAATTATAATGTAATCTAAATTAATATAATTTAATTATAAAAATGCATAAAGAGAAGGCAATTGTTATCATTTATTCCTGAAGATAAAATATTTATTGTTCAAGGAATTATTTTTGCACTTGTAATCGAGTTAGCATTATGAGTGTCTCAATACAAATACACTTAAATGATGAATACTGTCACATTTACACGTTGTGTGATATAATAATTATATTCAGCAATTATATTTAACAATTATATTTAACAATTATATTTAATATTTTAATTATATTTAACATAGCACTTTAATTATATTTAACATAGCACTTTAATTATATTTAAGATAGCACATTATATTTATCATAGCACTTCCTGTGGGGAGAGATATTCCACTAACCCGCCTTTCTTTTTTTCTTCTTTTCTTTTTTTAAGGGGGCTTATTAACCAATCTCTTTCCTTTGACTTTCAAACTCTCCTCTTCTTTAAATTTAATTGGCTATCACTTTTCTGGTCCTATAGCAGTTAACAAATCTTTTTTTAAGATACTTTTACATTCTTCTCTGTGCATGCTTGCTAGTCACACCAATAGGCTTTTCCACCGAGATGCGGACTTCGGTCTGTATCGAGGGGTCCTCTTATCTCCATTTTTCTTAGCCTTTATTTTAAATTAAATCTATAACTATAATCAATTTCTGTAAATTAAATATCTACAGATATACCTTTAATTTTCTTTAACATTAAGAACCCTCTCAAATTTAAGCTTTCTTTCTATGTTTATCTTTATTTTACCAATTAAATTTCTCTTTCTCTAAATTTTTTATGCTTGACGTCATTTCTCTTGTCACCCATTTCTTAATAAGGCCTTTCGTGTGTTACAACTTGCATCTAAAGATATGTCTTACTAATTAAATCGTGAATTCGTACATAATTAAATGTGTTGAATTTAAATAAATGTGTGTGTGAATTAGAAAAGTAATAAAACATTCAGTAGTTCATCTGTGACTCTTCATTTGGTTGTTTTTATCAAATTTTCCTGTATATTCCTGTATATACTCTTTTTATTGTTATTGTTATTTGTTTTATCTCTCTTTGGAAACATCACTAAATTGCGTTAAATGATATATTTATACTTGGATATAGCATGTCATTATCTTATTTATTTCTTAATCTTTGATTTTGATTAATTTCTGGTTTTCACCCTTATTCTAAATTTGGGGATACTAATTTATCCAATTTGTTCAAACCTCTCATTTTGTAACTTTTTGAACCTATAGGGTTAGTGTTCTCCCACGATAGCACTGCACTACCACTTTCCTTAACGATAACATTCCCCTTAATTTAATTACTTTTTTATACTATTTTCGGCCTTAATTTGTTTATCATGAAATTCAATCATTGCCTGTTTTTTAATCATGACTACATCGAAATACAAATAGAAGTACACTATATATATATTTCAACCTATCTATCTATTTTAATATATAAATAAATTACGTTTATTCGCACTATAATATAATTTCAATTTAAATATAACAAATACCTTTAGAGACAAAGAACAATGAAAAACTCGCTTTATTTTTCGGTAAACTTTACCTTCATTCTCCGTTCTCTTTGTTTATACACGGTTAAAAGAAAATAGTTTAATGAAATTGAATGATAAGTTTGTTTTTATATTTTTTATATTCTTGAAATTTGATTTTTGAATTCGGTTTACTCTTTATTCAAACAAGAAATCACAATTTATGTAGTAGACAAAGAGTCACGTAAGGAACAACATATATTTTAATCCTTACTTTTTGCAATTAGAGGTAAAAGAATGAAGGTTTGACCTAAATTCAAAATAAAAAAAGGCTAATTTCAAATACAGCTAAATTTAAACGAATGAAATCAATTTCTTACGTGATTTCTCGAATTTGTTATTTTTATTTCTCATTGTGATAAGTAAAAGTGAAACAGATTTAGAAGAAAAACACTGAAACACTGAAGAAAAACACTCTCATGATTAAATGAAACCATGTACAATTTATCTCTTAGATTACATAGTAAAAATTGTTTCATTTAAATGAAACAATTTTTACTATTTTTCCAAAAAATAAACCATAAAAAGCCTTTCCTTCTTCTTTTTTTTAAAAAAATGAGCTCAATTTCAAACCTAGTGCAAATTTACAATTCATAAATTCTTTGGCTATTACTAAATAAAATAATTATAAATAATTATTTAAAAATATTTTGCATGGAATTATAAAACAATATTTTAATGTTAATCTTACTAAAATCACTACCAAAGCACTTCGGCAAGAGTTACCTTTCTTTTTAGTGATACCATCAATAAAGAAACTCGGTAAATTTTACAATATTCTAACAGTTTTGAGCATACTTTTTTTTCTCAGTGTTTACAAAGTTCAGTGTTTTTCTCAGTGTATTTGTTTTCTCAGCGAAATCCTATCAGCATATCAGAAGAATAGTGCAAGTTATCTTTAAAATTTCTATTTGTCTTTAGATGATTCCCCTTGCTATAGTATTAATCTTACATTAATCCACTAGCGACTTAGTAATAGGGCAAAATTGCGAGAATGTTTTTCCCCTCCACAATATTTCCCTATCTAATAACAAGGTAAAAGCGGTTTTACTATGCGGAGAAAACTGCTGGTTAAAATATGACTTTTTACAATCAGTAAGTTAAATTACGTAAAAATTAAATTTTTTTTAAAATTGTGCACAAAATACTGAATTTTCCAACTTTGTTCAAACTTAAAATTCACATTTTTTTCGACCATTATTAAATAAATAAAAAAGTAATAAGTAATTAGTTAAAAATATTTTTTGAAGGAAATTATCTTTGAGTAAACGTATTTTATCATAGGTGATATATGCAAAAAGTAAAATTATCATTAAGGGGTCCGAACTTTCGACCACTATCCTGCCCAAACTATTAGGACCTTATTTTCCAGATTGCGTCTTCAGCTACTCCCTTCCCCCCCATATATTTTGAGAATCAGGAATCTTAATCTGTTGAAAGAAAGATAGGTTTATTAAGTAAAAGCACGTTTTTGTATCTGATTTCGTAACCTAAAATATCCATTAATGAATTAGCATATTTGAGATCAAAACCTCGATTGAGTCCCGGGTTCGCAAAACTTTGATCTAATGATCAAAGTTTATTCAGAGTGTTTCCGTTTTTTTTTCATTCTTTTTTGAGCATTGTACAAGGTACTATTTAATTTTTTGCTGATTGCCCTTTCTATGGTTTCGAATAAATCGCCTATTTTTATTAACTACACTATTTGTTCTTTTTGACATTATTTAATTCTTCACTCATATTCTAAATGGTGATAAATTAATGTTAATAATTTGAAATGTTTATATGCATGTGAAATGAAAATTATCAATACTATATATAAAGTGTATACAACAACTATATACAACTACAAAGTGTAACAAAACTAACTAGACACAATCTTAGTTTAAATTAAGTATAAAGAAAATAGTTTTATAGTTTATTATTACTATAGCCTAAAAGCATTTTCTGAAACGCAAAACACCAAACTCTCATTTTAATGCGAAAATATAATAAAGCCGTATTTCCTAAATTGAAAGAATGTTTTACGTTTATATATATTTTTAATGTGTCAAAATTAAATAAAAGCTCTTTTCTTTCTTTGCTTCATGAAAAATAAATGTATACGGATCTCAAAATATTTTTCCATTCATTTTGAACACGTATCTTACATAAATGTAATGTTTCTTATATTCATGAGGAAAAGTTCGACATATGAAGGGACAAAAGATTTCGAACTTAAATCTTACATTTTTCAATACCTGGTGAAAAGAACTGTATTTTTGTGTACGCATCGCATGAGTTCAAAAAAGGAATTTAATATTTAAGGAAATATTTTTTTTCTTTGCAGAGTAGTCTTAAGTGCTCTTAAAAGAATTTAGATTTCAGAATGCAATTTGCTTCCCTATGTCAAATTTTTTTCCGCTCTGAAACATGGATTAATAACAAAAATAAAATGTTTCAAATCAAATAATAGTTCTTATATCTTCTCGACACTTTTTATTTCGAAAAAATATCTTTATTTTCTTTCAAATATTAACAGTAAGAAAATATTTTTAAATATTAAAATATAAAAATAAATAGTTCAATTTAGATTGTAAAAGATTTCCGCGAATAATCTTTTCACTTGCAGTTCAAATTTTTTCACATGTAAAAAAATTCCAACTGTTTTTTCATCAGTTCTGCTCTATACACCTTTTAGAAAACTTGGATCTTCCTAAACTTTAATATCGTTGCTGTCTTCTTCCAACGGTGCTGGTGCTAATCATATTTTAATGGAAATTATACACTATATTAAACACTTGATTTCCCCATATTATACTTGAACATATTTTAAAGATTACAGAAAAGCTAATATAATCAACAGTCCTATGATTTATAATTCAATTTAAAATAGAGATTCTCGCTTGAATCCAATATACTCAATTTCTTAAATAAGTAATTTTCATGTATTCAACAAGAAAACTAATAACAACAAATAGTTATAATTATGCACTCTCAGAAACACATTTTAACCACAATATCGTTACCTCCAACCATAATTCTTAGCAAATTTGTTGCAATCTATAAATTAGTATTTTTTTTTATCCATCTAACGACCATTGCGGACATTTTGACTGAAACAAAAAGGCGAGAAAAATATTTCATTATAAATTCAAATATCGTTATAAAATGATTAAAGAAAGTCACATTTAATAATGTTAACATTTTGTAATATTTTAATGGTATTATTTCATTACGTGTAAACTTTGTATTTATATAAAATAACATTGTAGATCTTGGCACATGACTTTAAATAAAAGTTCTTAACAGAAATTTCTTGATGAACATTTTATTTTGTTTCAGTGATACTTTGATGAAGAGTTGTTCAATAGTTGTAGCTTTGTTAAATGATAATTGATGAGCAATCTCGATTTGTTGACTAAGTTCAAAATAAAGGAATTCCGAGAGATTGCAAACATGCTTAAATGAGCCGTAATGGCTCAGGGAATAGGGCGTTCGCCTACGAATGAGGTGAACCGTGTTCGAAACGATAGGCAAAATTCTCCAAATACTTGATCCAAGAGTTCTCTTGTGTTCTGGATTGGGTTTAAAATTACAAGGCTACGGAGTTGAACATTAGTAGTCGTAAAACCAACAAGTAGGGTTGGCTGTTCAAAAACGATAATAGAATAAAACATGCCTAAATAGAGCCACGGAGGCTCAGGGGATAGAGCGTTCACCTGTAGTGAGGTGAATTGGACTTAAATCCCAGCGATGCCTGGTCGATATGAATTCCGCACCGTGCTGCGTGCACCGACTACAGTGCTGACGTTAAATATCGTCAGTGGTATACGGATCATGGGTTAGAGTCCACATGTCGTTACTCTAACCGCATTCGGCTTTCGTGGTTTTCACCTCCATGTACCACAAATGCGGGTGCATCGCATGCATTGATTAAAAGTAAGACATTTTTCCCTTTACTCTTTGTCGGAATCGCGCGACCTGTTTAACAAACCAATTACAATTACTAAGTTTTCCTTTATTCCCTAAAATGAAACATTTTACGGATTTACTTTGCAAGATTTTCCCTAACTTATATTGTGGAACACAACGTTTCATGTCCATTCATTCAGCCAGAAGGGTAGTGGGTGTGAAGATAAGTGGTCATCCTATTTATCTTGTACCTTACTCCCTCGTCTTTTGATAAATAATACTCCTTCCTGTACTATGGTTATCCAGCAATAAAGTTTTCTTCAATTATTTTGCTATTTGCAAAATATGATATCTCTGCCTGCTCATTAAAGCAAAATAAATATGACTTCTGTTTTTGTTGTGTAGGAGTTCGATTCCTGGGAAATACGTATTGAAAATTTAATTAGTTAATTTATATCATTCCAATAGACATGGACATTGATACTGAGATATAAAATTGATATTAAGATATAAAATTGATATTAAGATATAAAATTGATATTAAGATATAAAATTGATATTAAGATATAAAATTGATATTAAGATATAAAATTGATATTAAGAGCATTATTTTCTTAGTTATTGGTTTTCTCAGTTGCTAGATAATACCAGCATAATTATACTAGATTTGACATGTAGTGTAAAAGAGTTTGTTAAAAGTTATTAAAAATAGAAAAAAAAAGACATTAATTAATTAGTTAATTTTTATAGGTTTATGATTCTTATAGGTTATTTGAAAGGACATTAGTTCGTGCATGAATGATTCTTTTTTACTTTTTTTCTGTTATTTTTTTGACTAAAATTGATTAATCTATTAATGAATATGTCTCGTTTTTCCCACGAACATTTTGTGAATTGCATCATACAATTCAGAAAATGTTATTGGAATTTAAATTATAATATATATTATAAATAAATAAATATATATATATATATATATATATATATATATATATATATATATATATATATATATATATATATATATATATATATATATATATATATAAATGGGAAAAAATATTAGAATAAAGATTAATGAAACGAGATATTTTTTCATAAATTATAGATTAAAAAAAAAGAATTATTAAAAAGTCTGCAGAAGCTTTTTTCATTAATCTATATTATATTATTTTCCGTGTTCTTTCTATACCTTTAATTTATTTTATGTGTTCTATATACTTGCAGCTTATGCGCAGTAAATAAAATTTTCTTATTTTTTTTTCATTTTTCTCTCATTTCTTTTAATCTTTTTTTGTCCTTATTGTGTTATATATATTTAAACATCATAGGGCTGTTCCAACATCCCGAAATGGAAGCTTAGAGAAGGGGCTTTCAAATCCCACCGTGACCGTGGAGAGGCATCTAGTTATATTTATGTATTGATTGTTGCGTACACATTTGTAGGGTTGAGTACTTATTACAAAGCTCAGCTTATATGCCCTAGTCAAGTCGATATACAGATAGGACAAGTAGAGAAAGACAGCCCACACTTACTGCCTGGTACACGATGGGATTTGAACTAGCTACCTTCACGTTGCAATCGATGCATCTTTGTAATATTTTTCTCTAATTTCAATAATCATTATATAAAATTGAGTAGGGCTTATAAAGGGTGTTTTGTAATGAGCACAGAAGCCTGCTAGCGAATCTGCAGTAAAATAAATTTTTGGAAACAGGAAATCATGAAATAGTAATTGTTTTAGTTATTTTTATACCAGTCTCGACTTTCCACCAAACGCTATTAATTGTGGAGGTAGCGGGTTCAAATCAAAGTGTTACCATGGATGTGTAACTGTAAATAAGTTTGGTTTGATTACATATAACAGGGTCATATGCATAATGCAAATAATTTCTCGTATCTAGTCAAATTATAGAAAAGATAGTATAAACTTGGGTAGAACACCACTAAGATATATTTCCTCTATCTGTTTTTTTCAAACTAAAAAGAGTTTTTAAGCCTTGTTTTTACAAATAAGCTCACAAGTGTACGTAAACATATTAAATAAATAAATCTCTCTACTTCATTGAAAGTGGATGAAACCATCACCATAGAATGATATATCTGAGTTTAGTATCTTTAAAACATTTTAATTAATCATTTGAAGCCATCATTCTTTTCTCTTCAACTCTTATTATAATTAAGAGATTATATTTGAATAAGAAATAATTAACAGTCAACAAATATCATTCGTTCGAATAAATTCTTATTTTAAATAAACCGTAGAAGTGTAGATTATAACCCTTCTTTTGGTGCGAAGCTAAGACATCAAAACATTAAAATTACCAATAAATGGTAAAATGTGGTGATAAATGTGAGATAGCTCTGAAGAACATTTCGGTAATTTTAAGGTTATACTTGAGAGGATGGCATTAAAAACATTTATTTAGTTACACTTATTTTTGAGGTTAGTATTTTGTAACTAAATGTATTATAAGAAAAACTAAATTCTGCAATATACCGTAATATACGAATATACGGTATAAATACCGTATATTTCGGTTTAATTCTTAGAATTATGGTTTCCTTCACCAGAAATGTCTTTACGATAAATGTTTTTACTTAAGTATGGTGCATTTTCCTGAGTTTTTTTCTCTGTGAGGCTAAATTTTTATTATTTCAAAAAATGTCTGTCATTGAAATATTTCTAAAAAATTGAACACTATTTTTTAATTTTTGCTTATAAATTTTCATAAAAAAAAGTAAGAATACCTTTACTTATTAGATATATTTATAACTGGATTTAAATCAATATTCGGTGATTGATCTTCGGTAAAATCAATCTTCGGTGATAAAAATTATTTATTGAGATACAGAAATGTCTCATTTGGCAAATAATTATCAATGAAAGCTGTTCTTAAAGCTTTGTTTCAAGGTTTGTATGGTATGCATTCATAAAGCAATTATGTGCTTAAAAATTTAATTCGTTTTACGTCAACATTTATATTTGCAATGAAAATTATAAGATGTATAAGAAATAAACTCTTTAAAGCTACTCAGAAAATTTTCTGTAACACGGAAACAAAATATATCTCTCTTAAAATAATCTCTTGGTAAAATGCATGTAAAAAAGTTTCTCGTTAACAGAAGTACGGAAAATACCTGTTTGCAGCGCACTTCTTTAAAAGAATATCTTCCAAATATTTCAATATACTCTTTGTTTTCAGGATTTGCTCTAACCTAAATGAAAGTTTCTAATAGGTCTGATCATGTGAGTGGTTCGCTTCCATTTAGTTCCAAACATGTTTCTGCCCTAAGAAACGGTTGTGGTTTGGAAGCGTTATAATTGAATATTTTTAAATGAAATATGCAACAAAAAAAAAGTGTTGTTTTTCTTTTGTAAGGATGAGACCATTTTCTTCAAATATACATACTTCAAAGTAATATTTGTAATGATTGCTGTTAAATATCGGGTCTCAAGCAATTGTTTAATAGAATATTTAAGACACTTTTTCGTTCTTCATTGATAGTTGATTACACATTGAATTTGTATGGTTAACAATTCTTGTAAAAACTGAAAGCTTTATAAAAAATTCTAACTTTTCAATATTTAAAATATTCTTTGAAGATATTTTTTTAAAAAATAACTCTTAACAGTTTTTATGTTTTCTGTGTTTTTTATTTGTTTTAACTCAACTTTAAAAAAATAAAAAACTAGTCGTAATATAATTATACCTTTGAGTAATTGGATTCTAGAATAATTATACCATAAACAATTAATATCATCATTAATTTTCTCAATAAACCGTGCTTCTTTATGGTTAGCATTTTTATAGACAGTAATGTGTACTTAAAAACTATTGAATTATATTGAAATTGATTCGGGCTATTGAAGCAATTTTATATTATTGTATAGTTTTATAACGGTGTACTACGCAATATTATTAGAAAAATCAGAAATATCTTTTAAAAATTCGTAAGCACACGATTTCTTGTTTATTTAAACACCGTAGCAGATAATTTAATATTTTTATATTAATCTAGAATCTATGTACATTTAATAGCAATAATAACTCAATTCAAGACATTCTTCCTAAATCTCGGGAGTAATTGAATCAGAGGGGTTAATTAAATTTAAAAAAAATTTCACGTGAGAAGGAGAATTTAATTACGTCAGATACACTATAAAGGTACGGTAAAAAGTATCGATATTCAGGATATCAGTACACTTTACCGTTAAATCGATGTTTACCGTAACATTTTAAAGAATAAAAAATCTTGTTATACCACAATTTTTTTCACTAATATTTGCTGTAAACTCACTGAATCACTGCAACTAAATTAATATTACTGTAAAAACTACGTTTCGTTATTTTTACAGTAATATTTATCACAAACTCAATGAAATAAAATGATTATTACTATAAAAAATACGGTAAAAAATTTTACGGAAAAATAGACATTACGGATGCTGCAGTCAGAATGTACCAGTACTTATTGAAACCCGACCCGGTTTTTTTTTTTTTGTATCGTTTAGAATTTTTTATGTAATTGTTGCTCGACTTCTTATAAATATTTTGAAAAAGTATATTTATTTAATAAAATTTTAATTATATTTATTTTTTAAATGTCATCTTTTTTTTGTTGCTATCAGTGATAAATATATTTTATATAAAACTTAAATGTTGCAGGTTATGCAAACGGTAACTAATACACTATTATGGTTACTGAGTATTATTGGGACAAATTTGGTAATTATGAAAACTGCACTAATTACTGAGCAGTTTCAATGAAGACATTATGAGAATAAGTTTATTACGGCCCTTTGAAAGCACCACAGGAAATTATTTGACAGGGGTAAATTTTGACTTTAATGAGAGTTGTCCTCGAACAATAGCAATGCTGAAAACAATTAATCTTTATTCTGATGGGATGAAATCTAAAAAAAGAGTTTTCCTAAATTTTATAACATAAAATCATGGGGAAGATCAACAAATAATAATAATTAAATATATAAATAGAATTATTTTAATTGTGTCGGTATATGATGCATGATTTTGTTCATCAAGGTACTGAATTTATTTAGTATTGATGAACTATTTATTATTATATTTTTTAAATAGTTTTTTCTTTTCACATTTACCCCGTCCGAAGAATGGTTATTTAGCTTGTTTATTATATTAAAAAGTGTAATATATTATATTTACACATATGATGAAGATTATAGTTTATCAGGGTTTATCCTTTTTCTCTGTATATAAACTTCAAAGAATATCCCAAACCATTTTTGGTTGAAATATAATTAAATTCTTAGCATTTTATTATTATCAATGGAATGTAATAAGCATGAATCACGGTAATTTTTACAGAAGCGCTTTATTAATGAATTTTAGTAAAGTTAACTGTGAAATAAGGTTTTATTAACATGCAGTGTTTGTTAGTTAATGTGGTAAAAATTTGGTTATTTTGTCATAATGTCTATAAACCTGGCATAAAAACCCCTTTTTCTGTTAAATTTACTTTTCAGATTTGAATTTTAATAAGTGTTTGTAAATAAGAAATATAATTTTCAAAGCTGGAATTTTCGTTTAATTTTTACCATTTGCATTGTTAAAATACCGTATATTTTGATTTAGTACCATTTGTAGTTTTTAAACTGAAAATCTCATTACCATAAATAGAATTTTTTTCTCTGGGAAGGTTTAAACCAAAAAGTTACAAATAATGAATGTATCTAAAAAAATTGATGAGGCTAAAATTTTACAAATTTATTTATTTTTTGAATAAAATCGAATTCTCATTATTCAAATAACTATGCTTCCGTTGATTTCCTAAACATTTGACTGAAAAAAAAATAAAATTTTAAATTTTTAAATTTTTTTCAAATCAAATGTAACATCACAATATAATGTTTTATAAAATTACATGTAATTATGAAAAACAGGAAATTGTGATAAACTAGCCTCTTTCTAAAAAAATTTTTACGTTTTCGTCCAGAGAAATTTAATTTTTTTAAAATGTTTACCGGGAAGACATTTTTTGATTTAGATGCAGACTTTTTAAAAATGAATAAAATTTGTTTTAAACCAAAAAGCTGCAAATAACGAATTTTTTAAACGAATTCAAAAGGCTAAAACTTTTAAACTTTTTAGAAATAGCTATTCTTTAAGAATGCGATCACAATTTTAACAAACCACTATGTTTCAGTTTATTTTATAAGCAAATTAGTAAATTTTTTTTAAATGACACTATTACATATTTATAAAATTTAAATAAAAATCGGAACTATTTCAAAAATAGTTTCTTTAAAAATGATTCTATTTTTACCAAATAAAATATTTTTGTTAAAATATTTAAATAGTTTTAGTAAAATCCTAAATTACCTTACCTTTTTACATGAAATTTTCATGAATACTTTTTTTAGAGTTGTTGAAAGTTCCACTCAAAGCTAAAAAACAAGAACGTCCCATTTATGAGCTCAGAACACCGAATTCAAAGTTGTTCTATGGACTCAGATGATGCTGAGAGGAGTTGCCTTAGTTGACAAGATTCATTCGAATGAGCGCCATCTGCTGGTCACAAGCTAAGTATTGCTGAATAAAGTTAATACGGAGAAACTAAGTACTCATTTATCTTTAAACTTTCACAAGATTCATTAAAGAAATATGTTACAAATTTGAAATCATAAGAGAGATAAAAAAAAAATTTTAATGAAAAAGTGGAACAAAGTTTTACAAATTATATATTTTATATTTTTTGATAATCAACGTCTTTTTGAATATAGAATTATAGACCACAGAATTTTCGTAATACACCGAACTTAAACAATAGTTGTACATATATAGAGAATTATAAAAATTAAAACAAGTCAATTAAAATTTTTCAAAAAAAAAAAAAAAAATGAAAACGAAAAACGTAGCGAAGAGATCAATGAGATAAATTTTGTTTAGGAAAGCAAACTTCTTAGGTGCTTACTTCTCAGGTTAAAAACTAAGGAAAGCAAACTTCTTGGATGAGAATCAAATAACTATGAACCTTATTATTCGCGACTAATACAACTGGGGTTTTAATGATTTGTGATAAAAAAAATATACTTCTAATAGCTTAAGTAAAAATTAATGTTAACATATTTTTCAATGTAATCTTTAGTTTTATTTATTTTATTAAAACCCTTTTCATTATAATTAATATCGTTTTTATTTAATCTCATAGTTACAAGCCTCTTTATATGACGTAATAAAAAAATTTCTGTAAAACATAAGCTTACAGGGTTGTCGAAAGTATTTTTCATTTATTAGAAAAATGTATGTTTTTAAACAAAGTAAATTCAAATAATATTAAAAATATTCAAATAAAATTGAACATTTTAAAGAAAATTTTTTGTGTTTTTTATCGATAAAAATGCCACTTATTTAAGCAAATACATTGAGTTTTATTTGCAAAATTTAAAGTTTCTTTAAAGTTTCTAAGTAATGAAAAGTGGTTTACTCAAAAATTAAAGTGGTATAAATTGATATTAGATTCATCTGATGTTCAAAATTTGGATTGAGAGAACTTTATCCGTTTTCTCCCATAACACTAGTGTTTTTTTATTAAATTTATTTAATTGCATGTATGTGTGTTTTAAGAACTTAAGGTATGTAAGGATATTTTTGTATAAAAACTTTGTTAACGTGAAGTAAATCAAAACAATTTAAGTTATTCATTTGAAATTAATTTAATTATATTTCTTATCAAAACACAAAAAAATGTGTAAACTTTTACAACAAACACTTTACTTCGTTCCATTCAAGGTTTATTTGGCAATAGAGAGAAAATAACAGCTTCAAAATTTTTATAGCTTAACAACTACTTTAAAAAAGACTCACCGCGTCAATCTGTGTATGAAATTTTAGCTTGTTTGGCTATTCTTTGTAAGTCTAGTACGAAAATTGAAGTTTCGCAATTTTAAATTTTGCCATTTTGAAGTTTTTAAGTAATTTGATGATTTGAACTGCTTGATGATATCCATTGATTGAACTACGTAACGATTATAATGCAAGTAGAACTTTTGCGAAGAAATTACTCAAATTTGTGCTTAAAAATTGTATATTTTTTCTCCAAAACAGTCAAACCAGTATTTTTTTTTTTCCAACTTAAAATAAATTTCAGGGTATTTTTATATTTTATAACATTAAATAGTGAGAAGGAAAAAAGCTGATAGATATATAGTCCATTTCCATGTATGCAAAATTTTATAATACAAAATTGTTACAATTTAGTATTATAAAATAATGGTAAATAATAAGCAATTTATTTAATTAGCAATTTTAAAAAATATGTTTTAAATGTTTCTCAAATTACACGATTTATACTTTTGTAATATCTATTACGCATTCTATGTCTTTTTTCTTTGAGAATTCTCCTTCTAACATCGTAATTTACACTTTTCTTCTTATTTTTGTCATATTTTTCTACATTATTTTAAAGTGAAATT
This sequence comes from Parasteatoda lunata, assembly GCA_949128135.1. Lineage (NCBI taxonomy): Eukaryota > Metazoa > Arthropoda > Arachnida > Araneae > Theridiidae > Parasteatoda > Parasteatoda lunata. The sequence continues at coordinate 113,607,972 of OX421974.1, read as the reverse complement.
AATTTGGTATTACGCAAATTTGTCTGTGCATTACGTTTTTAATAATTAAAACTTTTAAAAATAAAAATATTTATTAATATTGTTCTAATTTTTTATTGTTTTTGTCATGCCTATTTTTTAATAAATCTATCAACAAACTTGATTGAATTTGTTAGTTTTTTATATAAACCACAATAGAAAAATTGCGAACTTATGTCTGTGTATTTAAATTTTAGTTTATTCTTAGTTTATTTTATAAATTTAATTTTGAATGTACAAAACATGGGCAAAATCTGAAATAAAAACAGTAGCTTTATGAGATACTCAGAAAACCCGATATAGATAACGATATCGATATCGTTGCAGCTGCTATCAACATCAATTAGAAAGATGGGTGAAAACATTTATCAAAAAATAGCACTTCGGAAAAGGACTATATATCTATCAGCTTTTTTCCTTCTCACTTTTTTGTTCTAAAATATAAAAATACCATGAAATTTATTTTAAGTTGGAAAAAAAATTACTGGTTTGACTGTTTTGGAGAAAAAATACACCTGATTATTTATCATTGCCTAAAGTTAAAACAAATGGATTTAAAATTATAAAAAGGAAATTCATTATCAAAAGCAATGCTACTAGACTAACTTTATGAATTCAACTGTTTTTTTTAAACTTTTGTTTTCAAAAATACTTCTAGGGAGCAAATTAAAATGTATTAAACAAATTCAAAAATTAAAATTTTTTTTTTTATTAATAAGTAAAGATCAAGATTAGAAAACTCCAATTTTATATTCAATCGAAGCTATTTACATCCATTAAATTAAACGCAAAATATTTTTAAAGATTATTGTACAGTATCGTAAACTAATTGTTTACGATACTGTATAAGCCTCTAACAAAAAGTGTTTAAAGTATGAAAAGAGTTCATAAAATAAATTTTACGGCTAAAGTGTAAGCCAGTATTAAAAGATATATTTTTACATTTTTTAAAAAAACAAATAAATAAAAATTATTTTTCTTATTATTACTCTAATTTTAATTAAAAAATGTCATTGTTTAGGATGACCTAAGTTTTACAGTTAAATTACGTTAAAATAGAAAATAATTTACATATTTCAGTGAGAAAAAAATTATGATCTATACTATCAGAATATGATAAAATTTATCGTACTTATGGTCTATGGAAATTCCAAAACGCACGGCAATTTTTACCGAAATACTTTAGTAATGACTTTTGAAAAAATGTAACAATAAAATAAGGGTTTATTGTACCAAGCTGTTTAGAAGTAAATGTGGTAAAATTTAGTAAATTTAGCCAGATACCTTTAGATCATGTCATAAAAGTAATTTATTCGGTTAACTTACATTTTCAGTTTTGTATTTTTGTTTAATGTGTGGTAATAAGCTCTAAAAATTTTTAAAACCAGAATTTTCTGTAAACTCTTACTAAACAATCAGAAAAATTAACAAATGAAGGATTTAAATACTGTATATTAAGGTTTATCGCCAAAAGTTTAGTTTTCTTCTACAGAAATGTCATTACTATCCATTTACGTGTCGTGATTGCAGAAAAATATCATAAACATTTATTAATTATACTCAAACTTAATAAGTACTTGTACTTAGAAAATTGATAGGATAATTTATACTAGTGCAACTAATTTTGTTTCTTTAAATAGGTAAAAGTATTATTATAAGAGTATAATTACCTTTTGGACTCTGAGTACTTTAAAATGCTGTTTGAACTGATATAAGTACTAAATCATTTCAAATACATGATACTGTATTTTTATATAATTTTTAAAATACTTAAAAAAATGGTTACTAATTAAGGTATAAACATTTTTAATTTTAGACTGGTGATTGTTGATGGCGCCTTAGAGGCGACTTTGGAGTGAAAATGTATTAAAGGTGAAAATTGCATATAAAATACTAATCTAGTTTCAGGCCGTGATTTTCAATAAATAAATAAATTTAAAGTATATGGCAAAATCATGAAATTTTACTACAGGTCAGTGCCAGTTGTAGCATATTTTTACAAGAGCTACTTTTTAAAATATGTGGCAAGGTTTTCAAAACTTTACATTTTTTACTGATAAATTAAGCTGTTTATTTAAATAATGTATTACATAAATTCGAAGCATTTTTCTAAATTTTTTAAATGTTTAAAGTTTTATTTCTTTTATGAAGAAAACTTTTAAGAAGAAATCGTGATATACATTATTTGTCAGAATGTTATTCAATATTCATAACACTTCTAATGATAAGAAACACACGATAAAAACTTTTTCGACCGAAAAAGCGGCAATCCACTGGTGATTGACAGACAATTCTTTAATCACCAGTTCTAATAGACGTCTAACATTTCAGAAAAAATTTGAATTAAATTGTAAAACAATAAAAGAATGAAACAAAAACATAACCTACCCTTTGAAAAGAAAGTTATTATGATTGTGAATACATCCTAACCCTAGAGAGTGCATATAGAACTTTAAACCGATTTAGAAATGACATACAATTTTGATTGCCAATGCGATGTAGTTCATTTTGCAAAATTTTGACCTTAGGTCATAATCATATATCTTCATTTCTTTGAAAGAAAGCACAATATGTTTGATCTTTTATAAGCGGTAAAATGAAAAGAAATTGTGGTTTTTACATTTTCAAACAGCTCATTGTCAAAGAAAGCATTTTGTAACATATCAAAAGATCAAAAATGTTTGTAACATATATATGAAGCGACTTTATTAAGAGAAGTGAAAAAAGAAATAAAACTAATTTTCGATTTAAACGGATTTTAAATTTTGATCACATTGGGATATACAATTCGGTGCGGACATTCGAATGTGTATTAAAATAACACAACCCCTATAATTACATCTCATTCAAAGTGAGTGTTATGTATAGTTCGTTATTATGGAAGGGTCGTAGTGATTTAAATTATACTAAAGAATGTTGTTTGAAAAATATAAGCATACAAATAAAATTTAATAATTTTAATAATGCCAATATATTTTAAATGTCTCAAGCTATTTAGATGATTTTTTTTATATAATGATGTATAGTAGAAATATATAATTGCAATTTATGTTTTTTAACGTTACTAATGTTTTAAATATCTCAAACTATTTCGATGAATTTTTTTGATGAAAATAAAATTTATTAAGAAATTCATTGTTTTATATTAGTACAAAATAAAATAAAAATAAAAAAGCTTTTACTCTGCCTAAAATAACACAAGCAGGCATTAGAGTGACCCTTAGAGTGATTTTTCAAAATACTTTTGAATAATTTTGTTTGAATATTCTTATAAATATTTTAATGCTGTGTGGTCAAAATTATAAAGTTTATTTTAATTCCATTTTATCTATTTAAAGAAAAGAAAGTTACCGATAACGAAAACGAACGCATAAATGCGCTTAAATATTCATAAAAAGAAATTGCCGTTAGGAAATCTCTCTTACTAATGACTTAAATATTAAATCAATTTTGCATAAAAGTACACAAAATATAGTTTACATTTGCATAAAAACGGCATATTCTTCGAAAAACAGTAATTTAACTTATCTGGCTCGTGAAATTATTGACTTAATGGTATTTAAATATCAATTTAAATCATTTGAGTGAGTTTTGAAAACACATAATCCTTAAGCCATTATGGCCTTTTAAAAAATAAAAAAAAATAAAAATAATAAAAAAAAAAAGACACTATAAGTTATTACTCTTAAGTATCCTACTTGTTACATTTTACATTGACATACATCAGATTTTTGTAAAAGAAATGATCATTCATACATTTTATGATCAAAGTATTAGTGTGTTTAGGGGGGAGGGGGGGAGTTTAAAATACCTTAAGTAAATTATATTTTTCTTTGCTTAATCTGAAATATTATGATGATCTGTAATTTTCTCGCGCATAAAATGCTTTGTGGGTTCAAAATTGTAGTTAAATTTCTAATTTCTTTTTATAGAAACAATTTCTATAGAAAAAAAGGTATAGAAAAAATTTCTTTGACAGTTACTAGAGTCATAATTTCTAAAAATGTTTCATAGGAAAATTACTGGAAAACTCTTACAAAAAGTAAAGAAAGGATAATATTTTAATGAAATATAAATTTTGCTCATCATAATTGCTCTTAAATCTCCGAATAATAAAAGGCATGCTGTAAGAATAAAGATTGTATCTATTAGCACTAGATTGCCTAAGGAAGTCATTTCGACTGCTTTTAATTTCAATTAGAAAAAAAAAATGTATATAATGACACAATTTCTTTGAATTTTCTACAACATATAAATTTTTTATTGTTAATATTTACTAATAACTTGTTATATAACTGTAAATAATATAAAAAATACTAAAAATTAATTTTAAACAAATTTCTTTACACATTATTTATTCTTTTACAATCCAGTCATTTTGACTGCTTTTGGGCAATATAGGTACATACTAAGTTTCTGTCTTTCTAGTGTTAAGTATTATAATAATATATCATTTTAAATAAATATGAGTGATGGAATGAGAACGGGAAAGAAATTGAAGAAAATGCTGTGCGTTTATTCAGATTTTTATTAACTAAAACAAGTTACGATTCTTTTTTTATCATAAATGAATACATAACTTTATTATAAATAACTTTTTCGTGCTAGATAATTCAAAAATACTTCGAGTAAAATGATAGAAAAGAATTTTTCAGGAAACATTGATTCTTAAGGCTTTTAATGCCAATGAAATAGCAATTGTCCGGCACGCTGACAGCTCAGTGTCTTTAACCACTAAGAACTTTCGTACACACTGGACTTAAATAAGAAAAGCCAAATGAAAAATTAGTAAATACTAAGAGAAATAAGATACTTTCCTTCTTCGCAATTCTTCTTCTTTTAAGCAATTTACTTATTCATGTAAGCAATTTTTATTTAATTTGTTTAAATTAGGCTTATTAGATACTATAATTTAAATTTGTTTCAAAGTAAGCTTTTTAAATAACTTAAGGAAATTATTTTCAATATATTTTTCAACACTTTCAGTGTCTTTTATTTTATCGGCATCTTCATTTTGAGATAAAATATTAATATTCTTAGAATTACTGAATTATTAAAGTCCTTTATTAGCGCAATACTTAGGAATGTAATCCATTTATTACTTTCCGTTAGGTTCCATTTATTATTTTTATTCAATATATTTCATTTGCACTTTAGATTGAGGCTCACGTAATACTCATACATGAGTAGAAAAGTAAAAGCTTTGCATTCATAAATTTTTTTTATAAAACTATTTTTTTTTTTTTAGATTATAGACTTCTATATTACATTATTTAAATAATATTTCATTTCCAAAATATTTGTGTAGTTATTTTATAATATGATATTACCTATAACCTAAAACTTTACGGAGTCAAACATCAAGTAAATTAGAAGTTTAAAAATTCAATTTAAAGATTTATTTCGATTTTTGATTTTTTGTATTAATATTGACTAAGATTTGTAAGTATATTTATATTTAATGGATTGTTAAGAAGCACAAAGGAAAACAAAACATAACAAGAATACTAATCTGGCTTTCACAGTCATACATCAAAATGTACCACATAATATTATTTGAAGAATACGCGAGTTGTTTTGAATAAAAAGTGACAGAGTGAGGTGAAAATGCTAAAAGAAGTGAAATATTGGGAATGCTAGTGGTGAAGTAAAGCCCCTACTCAAAAATCTACTTCTTTCTTTCACACATTGCATATAGAAGCGATCTGATTTTGTAAGTTGCATACTTTTAAAAGTGTGAATGAATGTGTCTTTTTTTGCCTTTTAAAAAGAAGAAATATTAACAGGTCATAAATGTGGAAAAATATTTCACTTTATTACTAACAAAAAAAAAATTAAATATGCATGTCCAATTTGGTTGTTTTGTAATAATTTGCATACTCAAATACCGTAGAATCAACCAAACAACTCTGGAGAGTTTTATTTTTAAAAACTTTTTTAAAAATTTTAAAAAAACAAAAAAGTGTGTAACTATTAGTAAATTGCTGCTGAAACAAAAGTTATAGATTTAATTGTTTGTTCAAGGCTATATAAATATAATGCATATTAATTTATAAACATTTAGAAGTCATGTGGTCCATTATGCTTAACATTTTTCTGTAAATTAGTGAATTTTTAGTAGTTAATTGACTTTTGAATCTTTTTTTGTACCAACATATTTAAAAGATGGATGCATTGCGTTTATGTATTAAGGGCATGAGCACAAACATCATGCGCAATCGGTCTAGTTTTCTTCTAAATACAAGATTCTTCTAATATTTTCAAACTTTCTAGAAACAAGAAATCAATAAAGTTAGAATAACACGTTAAATGTGCAAAAAACGTAACGACTTTACGAAACATGCAAAAGAAATATCAGCTTAAGGAAAGAATGTTCTATTTCTCTTCTAATCGGTAATAGAATAATAATAAAAAAAAGGTTGAAGACGCAAAGGACAAGGTGGTAAACTAACGTTGTAACTTAAATAATGAGATTAGCATAAACAAGTTTGCTTGAAGTTCTTAGAATCAAAAAATTACTGATTGCTTATAATCATAAATTGATTTTTAATACCTAATGAAATAAATAATTAATACATCAAGTTATTTTTGTACTTTCATGTTATGGAAGAAATTTTTAATGCTAATAAGTTAATTATATTTTGATAAAAGAAATGAAGTACGTAAATTATAAAAAAACTGATTGATCATTAAGGGATTACATATGAAGTATATACATAAAAAGTTAATACCGTAATATGGGTATTACAGTAGTTTATTCCCATCAAAGAAAAGCTCTTTTTTAAATAAGTTTCAAATACTATAATTGCTTTAATGGAAAATATTGTAAATGAACCTTAAATACCAACAAAAAAAAAAAACATTTTTACTGCGTGCTTAATACAAATTTCATTTATAGTTTAGGATATTTTCTTATACTATTAGTCAGTATTTTTGTTCATCATCCATGTTGAGAAAAAGTTTTGCAGTTAAAAAGTTTTTACATTTAAATCAATCAGATACATGCTCGGCTAATTAGCTCAGTTGGTAAGAATGTCGTGCTAATAACGCGAAAGTCGTGGATTCGATCCATACATAAAAATGTTACTTTTAAAGAGTATAAGTACAAACACTTTAAGCAAAAGTGAGAAGTAAAAAACGTTCTTTTGTTTTAAAAAAATAAAATAAATAAAGGGTAAAAAGTACAAGTAAAAAAAAACAAGTAAAAAACATTAAATGTAGCGATTAAGTACATTTAGAGGAAATTAAAATTTTAAAATGAACTTAAATTTCATTAAAAATATTTAAAAATAATAATTTTTTAATTTAAAATCAATTAAATTCTAGTTTCAATATATAAAACTTAAAAATGCTACAAAATTCTTTGAGATAGTGAACGTTGAAAATATCCAGAAACCAAACCAGAAATCGAAATTCAATGTCTGCACATACAAAGAGGTTTTAATTTATGTTATAACTTTAGAACTACCAAGTCTTCTGAAATTTTGTTTTTACTTTCAGAATTTGATGTAATAAAATAATTTGTTGAAAAATTCGATAAACATTATAATTATTTTTTTGCCGAAATAAGTAAAATAAAAAACTACATTCATTTGAAAGTAACCTCCTGAAATCCATTTAGTTAAAAATTACATTTAGTTTTTATAAACGTTAAAAAAATAGTTATACATTTTTAAATAATGATGATTTTTTAATATGTGACTTAGACATTTCATATTAAATCTACTCATGATCAAAAATTGAGCACAAAAGTTTCACTTTAAATTTATTCATTTGTAAACTAAATGGTTATATGATAAAATTCGGAAAAGAAGAAAAAAATATTTTTATTCAAAATCAACGAAATAAGACTCTACATGTCATTGTTGAAAACCACTGTTACAGATTTCTCATCTTTCCCTAAATCTTTTGAATGGCTTCTCCGATTGGCATGGTGTTTTTTGTTCCAGATTGGATCATTTTTCAACATTTCCCATCTCTCTACGTTGAGTTGTACTTATGTAACTATGAAATATTTTTCAATTGTTACATCGTTGTCTTACACACACCATCGTTAAAATTTTTTTGCACTGTTGTGTATTCATTTAAGTTAAATTTATAACAGTTAAGTTCATTTCAGTTTGGCGAAAAAAAATTTACAATTCAATTTTATTGAGTCACATAATTAATAATAGCGCATAAATGCACATTTTGATTTCTTGTACTATTTTTGGAGCATTGATCCCCAAATTCCTTTTGCTTTTGAAAAATAAATTTTGACCAATCACAGCGTGATTTCTGTTCAGGTGACTTGTAGTTTTGAAAATCCTGAGTATGACGGCTACGATTGATGTGAAATCACATTTTATTTCTTATGAGTAATTCAAAAGACTTTATGCAATGATATAAATTATATTGAATATAGTTCTATTTAATCCTATTTGAATTTTAAGATATTGACATTGCCCAGTAAAACCTTACCCTACTCTACACTAATGCTTTTATTTAGGTTTTGGGCCTCTGTCGAGTATGCAGTTGCACTCACTTACCACTATACTTACCATCTATAACACCAGGCTATATTTACAAGCATTACCAGGCTATCTTACCATATCTTCAGGCTATACTTACAGGCATTCTAGTAAAAAATAAAATAAAATTCCTTAGTTTATACATTATTAATGAACTAAAAGTTGAAATAGTGTTGAACTAGATTAGTATTTTTTAAGAAAAGTTAAAAACAAAAGAAAATCATACATAACATTATTGCTTTTGGATGTGTTCAGTATCGATTTTTAATTATAACCATATCTAATAATAAAATAAATAGTATGTGAGTGTATGTGTCTCTTTTATGACTCCAAAGTCATTAGTTCTATCATCTTGAAATTTGGACATCGGCTCTAAGGGACAATTTTACATCTGTTGCAAGGTTTCTGTAACCGATAAGTACTGATTATTTTTATTTAAGTTTAAGTTTACTTTTTCTTTAAGTTAGTTTCTAAGATAATAATATAAAGTTTGAGAATTAAAGATTGGTGCTTTAAAAATATGTTAACAATTATTGTTATTATTAGTTTATAATAAAATATTTAAGTATTTGAGTTCAATAAAATTAATCGCCAACTGAAATGCCATTTGGAAAAATAAGAATAAGCATATTTAGCCTGCATAATTGTTTCTAGCACTCGTGTTTACTTCAGTTCTTAAAGTATAAGTTTAACGAATATTTAATTTTTTTTCAGGAAGTTTGTCCGTTTTCATGTTACATACAAAAGTGTTTCATAATGATGCTGATCCAATGATAGCGCAAATTAAAACATTGAAAAAATACGTTTTTCCTCTATTGAATGCAAAAACTCAACGTAGAAAAAATAGCAAAATGATAAAAATAAAAAAACTACTAGCATTCTGTATTAAAAACAGAGTATCAATCAGTGCAATCATTCCAAAGATATTAAGGAAAGTTAAATATGTAACAATGGTTTTCAACAATGGTATTTTTGATCTTGCACTGAAACTAAATGATGCCAGAAAGGGTGATTATTTGCAAACTACCCCACAGAAATTTTCAAATTGTAGAAAAAAGAACACGATCTACTATGACTACTCCTGTTCTCGAGTTATTAGCGAATATCCATACATACAGAGCTTTGCTTGTCTATAAACTGAAATTTTTACTCAAACCCATATATAACTACAGAATCTGTATAACTCCACTTTTCCTACTAAATCAAACCAAATGATTCATTACATAATTAATATTAAGTGCACTGTATATTAAGATAACTAAAATTTTCCCATAAATAACCAATTTAATTATAAAAAAGAGCAAAGATTTGTGACTAAATATTTTAGGTCAAATACGATAACTTAATCAATGAAATAAAGGAACATAATATAATAGAAAAGAAAGAATTCATACTAAATTTATTAGAGGTACTCTTTTTTGTGTTTGTTTAATAAATAACAAAAAAATTCCACAACGACTCCAGAGGAAGTACTTGCCATTGCAGACTATTCGGACGATGACAAATCAAGCACTTAAGGCAAAAAAGAAGCGAAATAGTTTGCAGCTATTATATAAATAGTTCTAGAATGTTTTAGGAATGTATCAAAACCCAGAATGATATAAAAGCTGTCTTTAAATAGGTCATAATGTTTTATTTGGAATTTCTAACGGCAGTAGTTTGTATTTCGGTAATAAAATTGCTTAAAACTATTTTTCTGTTTTTTCTTATATTTTTCAATAATCTAAACAATAAAGAAATGATAATTGGAAATCGGAATAGTGTTCATGTTAATTCTAGATTTTATGTGCTCGAATTCAAAATTCCTTAATGCAGTGTTTATCAATCTGGGGGTCGTGGAGACAAATCGAGTTGTAAAATAAGAGAAACATGCATGTAATTCGATAGAGGAAAAAATAAACAAAGAAAAACGCACATTTTCTTAAGCTCAAAACAAGAACGAATAATTAAAATAAATTGCAGAATAAGTTATTGTTGTAACAAATAGAGTGATTTTACAAAAAGTTTCCTTTAGCTTTAATCTTAACGCTAATTCAATTCCAATGTCCATGCACGAAAATCTCCCAACAAATCACAATGACGCTAAGAAGCAGAAAATAAAGTTAACCTGCGGTTAACGCAAGACAAATGCTAGTAAAACGCTCTCTAACGATTAAATTTTGTTTTGTTAGCTATATAATAAAAGGGATAAATAACACTTGTTTCTCTTTAAAACTTTGTCTATACGTAACTTCATATTAGGAAAAAACAAAAAAGAAATTGTTTTCGAATGATAACAGACGAATCCTACGTATAGTTTTTTAAGCCACCATAAATTTTTTCGCAAAAATAAATAATAATTTTTTTTTTTAATTTTTTTTTTACGGGTGTGATTATTCTTTAATTCTCTTTGGGGGGGAGAGGGGGTCAGATGTTCAACTAAACAGTTTTGTAACTTTGAACCCAACCCTGAAAACAAGAGAACTCCTGTATCAAGCATTAGGATAAACTAGACTTCGTGGAGGACTTTTTAGCGGAACCCACCCGCAAGTGTGTTACACGGAGAGGAAAACTACGAAAATCTTCGATGATTTGCCCCACGGCAAGAGTCTGCATGCTCGGTGACAGCTTAAGCATGATCCGTCAACCATTGAGGATATTTTTACGTGGTCGGTGCAAGCCGGGAACAGAATTCAAATCTGACTCACTTAATTCGGAGGCGAAAAATCTATATCGATATAGGCGAAAATTTGGACAACGGTTGCAAGGGGTGAATTTTGCTCCGATACTAAAATTCGTTCGAAATTTTTAACTACTTCGAAATTTTTAATAGAATTTTTTAAATAGAATTTTCTTATCGGTTAAGAGTTAGCCATTGTTTTAAACTAAATTATAGATAATTATATTTTTTCAAATATTTTAAAGTTTGCTTTTGTATTATAAATGTTTGCTGAATTATAGCTTTAATAGCCTCTTATCTTTAATATTTAATTTTGTTTCGTTTTGTCGGATAAACTAAATGATCAATTTAAATATCATAGCATAGACTGAATACTTTACAGTAATAGAATGCATTAAGTTAATTAAAACCACATGTTGATTTTGTTTATATCTATGCTTTTAAAACATGTTTTTATACAACGAAATAACTTAAAATCAACATTTGATGAAATAAAGATAATAATGAGTTACGCATTGACACGCAAAATTAAGAAATATTACAAATTTATATAAGAGGAAGGTGAAAAAACCCATATTGACGACAATGATATTCGATTAAATTTTTATTCGCTATGGCAAAATAATTCAATGGACAAGGTTAACATGGTAGTATACGTGAACTACGTCACCAAATTAGCGTTTCTAAAGTTATCTGATATCACTTTGTTCATTTTGTTTACAGCAATTCTTTTAATACATGTTTCTATAAAAGTAGATATTTTAAAATCAACGGTAACTGAAAGATAAAAAAAAAATAGTTATGTACGAAAAAGCAAAATTATTAAACAAATGGTATTATTTCTTTTAGAGGAAACGTAAAAAAGCGTCAGATGTTTATTGAGGCCAATGAAGCTTAATTAATTTCGGTAATAGGTACATATTAAAAGAAAAGAAAAGAAAAGCAATGCACTAAAAAGTGAAATTAATGCAGCAAAGGTACTTATTTTCTTAGAGGAACCGTAAAATATCGTCATATTACTATTTATGGCCATAATTATTTTAAACAGTATATTGAAGGTCAGATAGAGAAATGGTCTTGCTCCTAAGTCCTTATCAAGGACTTTCAAAAGTGTTTTCTTTTTTAAAAAAAAATTCGGCTTTAGTTTACTGCCCCTGATAAATTTATTTCATCTAAAATTCAAATTTTGGAGAGTATGCCAAGGGTAACAAATATATTAATGTAGTTACAAAGCATTGCATTGTTGTATTTGGTAATTATTAAAATTGCATCAATACTGAGCAATATTAATACTGATACTGTGGAATTAGGTGTGTAACGGTACTGTGAAATTATACAGATACTGTGGAATTAGGCCGCTTGAAAGGAATAAGTATAGGAAAAAATTACTTGATAGTGGTAAAGTTAGGTTAAGATACTGATAATATTTATTCTGTTGGGATTAACTACATTATATATATATATATATATATATATATATATATATATATATATATATATATATATATAGAGAGATAGATAGATAGACATTCTTCTTTTGTTGGATTCTGATTTTTAACCATCAAAATATGTTGGGTAACCGAATCTGGAAGCAGTCTAACGTTCGAATTTTATTATTGCGTGTAAAAAAATTTCCATTCGCTTAAGAAATTCTGCAGACATGTAGAAATATGTATAAAGTAAAATTAACATTAAGGGATCTTTGACCAATCTATTGGGACTATATTTTTCAGATAAAAAAAAAGAGGGAGAGAGACTGATTTCTTACCTTGAAATTGGCCTAATACAAATTAATTAAAATAATTGAGGTCAACTCTTCAAACCATTAAGATTGAGTCCTTACGTGAAAATTCGATCACTAGATCAAAAGTTATCCAGAATGTTCCGGAGTGATTTTTTTCCCACTCTGTGCATGAATCCTCCGGATTCCAGTTACTGATTTCACTTATAATGTTAAGGCAAATTAATTTTGCTTCGAGCATATGTCATCATGCTTCACTTCATACGCATATCTTTTTGAAATCTTGACTCTGCACTTATTTAATTCTTTTACATAGATTAATGTGCTAAATTCTTTTCTTTCTGTTTTAATATGTTTATAAATGTTTTTACCCACTAGGCGAAATTTTTTACTACAGATAACCCTATTAAAGAAGAAATTAAGGCGTGGCACCAAGAGAAGAAGAAAACAAGGGAAATTTAAGGGAAGAAAACTAAGAAATTAAAGTAAAAGGGAGAAATAAAATTGTCTTTCAAATACTGATGTGAACTATATTTAATTTACTGATTTAAACAGAAGTCATTAAACTATTTCCGTTCACATTTCTTTCCCCAGTAAATAAATATGGTGTTTAGAAAAATAACTGCTTGTAACATTTCTTTAGACAAATAACTTCTTTTATAATTTCTTTAGACATTCGATATTGCTGTATCGAATGATTATTTTAATTTCATTGATTCAAACCTCCTTTACAGTAGTTAAAAATCTAGAATGTTTGACGAAGCTTTTAGATATTAAGTAAAGCTTTTTATAAAGGATGTTTTTCATTTAACACTAAATTGCCTAAGGAAGTCATTTTGACTGCTTTTAATTTCAATTAGAAAAACAATGATGTATATAATGACACAATTTCTTTGAATTTTGTACAACATATAATTTTTTTATTGTTAATATTTACTACCAATTTGTTATATAACTGTAAATAATATAAAAAATATTAGAAATTTATTTTAAACGAATTTCTTTACACATTATTTATTCTTTTACAATACAGTCTATTTGATTGCTTTTCGGCAATATAGGTATATACTAAGTTTCAGTTTTCCTAGTGTTAAGTAAAAATAATAATGTAAATAAATAACAAACATAATGAGCCATCAGATACTGTCTACTTTTCTTAAAACAATTAGAGAATTATTTTTGTTAAAATTGGTTCAAATTCCACGTGTTTCAACTAGACATTCTATTGTTGTTATGTTGAATAACACAGAAGCAAATGCCGGCAAATAAAGAGTTTATTGAAACATATAAATGCGGAAATAATATCGTGCACACACAGTGCTATGCAAAAGAATACAACTGTATCAACCAACTAACTAACTAACTAACTAACAACTCAGTCAGCTTCTACAATTAATTTATTTCGATTTCTCCTATCGGGAAGTCGTCACATCAAATTACGCAACTCGCGTAACTTACCTGAGAGGGAGGAGAAAAATGGGATTTTATTTGCATATCAACAACACTCCCCCTGCGAATAAATACACATTTTTCCACAAAATATAAAACATAAATAAACTAATTTCTCATACAACTTAAACTTATTAACAATTAATCAATTAAATTTATTTGTGACAAAGTCCAAGTGAGCTTGTCAAAAGTTACAGCTTTAGTTAGGAAATCTGCGATCATTTCGTCAGTTTGCACATACTCTACTTTAATAATTTTGCCAATTATATCCTTTACGTAATGAAGTTTCAAATTGATATGTCTCGTTCTAGAAGATGATTTTGCACTATTCAACCAATCAATTGCAGATTGATTGTCAGACGAAATGGTCACAGGTTTCTTTACAAATATAGAACAATGCAATTCTTCTAATAAATTTAATATCCACATTAGTTCTTTACAAACACCACCTAAAGAAACAAGTTCCGTTTCACAAGTAGATAGAGCAACTGTTTTTTGTTTATTGCTCTTCCATAAAATTAAAGAGTCACCTAACATTACAATTTCTCCTGAAAATGATTTCCCATTTTCAGCATTTCCCCAACTTGCATCGGCATGAGCATTCAAAAGTCCTGATTTGTTACTAAAAAATAATTTTTTATCCTTTGTACCATTGAGATATTTTAACACTCTTTTAGCTAAATTAAAATGTCGTTTCTCAGGTTTATGATTAAATTGAGATAAGTAGCTCATTACAAATGCTAAGTCTGGTCGTGTTCTGTTCGAGAGATATAAAAGTTCTCCTATTAATTCCTGATATTGTGTTTGATTAACCATTTCGTTTGAACAATTAAAACTCCTATCCTCACCTCTTACGATTGGTGTTTTTACACATTTAGAATCAAACATACCATGTTTCTGCAATAAATAGTTTATATATTCAGTTTGAGACAAAGTTATGCCCTTTTCACTTTTATTTATTTCAATACCTAGAAATTTATTCTCTCTACTTTCTTTCACTTCAAATATCTGAGATAATTTTCCCACTATATTATTATACATTTGCAAGTCTGAATAAATAACTATTAAGTCATCTACGTATATTCCAATATAAAAATACTTAGAATTCTCTATTCTAGTGAAAATACAATTATCCGAAGCTAGCTGTTTTAAACCAAGATTTTCTAATTCCCGTTTAAGGTGTAAATGCCAATTTCGACCTGATTGGGGTAATCCATAAAGACTACGTTTTAACTTGCATACTTTATTTTCACCATACAAATGTTTAAAACCTGGAGGAATAGCCATATATACAGTTTCTTCTAAATCACTATAAAGATAGGCAGTTTTTATATCTAAAAATTTTACTTCTAAATTTAATTTGGCAGATAATGCTAACAACAAACGCAAAGATTCGGTACTTAACACGGGTGAATAAGACTCTAAATAATCACGATTTTTTACTTGATTAAAACCTGCTGCTACTAACCTAGCTTTATAATTATTTTCTTTCATAGTAAAAACCCATTTACTCTTAACTATCTTTACATTTTCAGGTTTATCAACTAGATTCCAAACATCGTGTTCGTGAATAGAATTTAATTCTTCATTCATTGCTTTTTCCCATTTTAACCAATTTTTATCACGTTTAGCTTCATCAAAATTACTTGGAATATTAGTTACTAAGTTTGAACTTGCCTTTTCCTTTATTCTATCTGACCGACGTACACCTAGCTCTAATAACCTGTTTTCGTCTTCAGTTATTCTTTGTTCATTAAATTCCCTAATATTTTCTTTAGTTGAACCTACTGGACGACCACGAGTTTTAGTTTCACTTAAATCTCGGCTATCCTTCAAATCCAGTGGAAATTCAAAACTTTTATTTTGGTCTTCTACGTTAGTTTGGATATTAAAAAATTCATCGATGTCATTAGATTTATCTTCACTAAACAAATTACTACTACCTAATAATTTCTCATTAAATTTTACTGAACGCTCTTCTATTACTTTATTTCTTTCAGGGTCGTAAATACGATAAGCTCGTCTTTCATTCGAATATCCCAACATAATACCCTTTTTACCTGGAATGGAAAGTTTGTGTCTTAAAGCTTTAGGAACGTGATAGTATGCTGTAGATCCAAAAACACGCAGATATTTATAGTTCTGCTTTTTATTAAAGAATAATTCTTTTGGAACTTCAGTTTTACCTTTTCGAGGAGTTAGGTTAGTAACATGTGTTGCACAGGCTATTGTTTCAGCCCAAAAATTTAAAGGAAGTTTACTATCATAGATTAATGTTCTAGCTCTATCTAACAAAACTCTGTTAGCTCGTTCAGCTTTACCCAAACTTTCAGGGTTGTACGGCACAGATTTTTCATGTGTAACCCCGCATTCAGTGAAATAAAACTCAAGATCTTTATTTACAAACTCAAGACCATTATCACTACGAAATTTCTTAATTTTCTTATTTAGTAAGTTTTCAAATTTCAGCTTAAAACTTACAATGTTATCAAATACTTCGGTTTTGTTCTTAAGAAAATAAGTAAAATACATGCCAGAAAAATCATCTACTAATATTAAAAAATATCTTGAATTACCTAAAGACTTTACTGGGAATGGCCCACACAAATCCCCATGTATTAATTCTAAAGTAGTTGAACTTTGAGAAGTTAAAATGCTAAGATGAGGTTTTCTGGTAATCTTAGAAATATCACATGATTCACAAGACATTTCATTATCAATTTTTAAATTTAACACTTTAGACATTTTACGCATATAATCGGCATTTAAATGACACAATCTTTTATGCCAAATTATATTCATTTCAGCGTTATTTTTAACTTTGTTACACCCAGAAAAACATACCTCGTTATTAACATTAGGTTTTAGCTTAACTTCTAATTTTTTATTCATATTTAAAGCTTTCAAAACTATGCGTCCATTAGGAGCAATAATTAAAACTGAGTTTGAATGTGATTTAACTTTATACCCTTTATCCATTAAACAAGTAAGAGACAGTAAGTTATGACGTAATTCTGGTACATACAATACATTACTAATTATAATTTTTACATTATTACTTAGTGAAATCGCTTTAACAGTTCCGATTCCTTTAGTATCCAATGTAAAAGTCTTACCTGCCTGGTATATTTTGCTGTCGCAAGCATCTACAGATTCGAACCAGCGTTCATCCTTGCACATATGAGACGTGGCTCCGCTATCCAGGATCCAACATTCGTCCACTTGTCCATTCTGTTCATCTGAATCCAAGGCGAAATTTTCTGGAGTAGCACTATCGGATACCAATGTTTCTTGAAAATTTGGTTTTCGACGACCTCTTACTCTACTGGTCGATGGTTTGTAGTCTCTATCAGTTCCCACTTCTTGATGTTTCGAATAACAATCCCTTGCTATATGTCCCGGTCGTCTGCAGGCGTAGCAAATTTTTCTTGGTAACCTCTTCTTCTGAGTAGCATACGCAGATTCCGAACTTCTTTGCCCATGCGATTTCTGTAGTAAATCTTTTTCTTCTTCCCTTAAGACTTCGAGTATATCTTCTAGCGACTTTTCTCGTTGAGTTTTTAAAACTTGTTTTATGCGCTCATATTTTCCAGCTAGACCTCTGACAGTGTAAAACACCAATTCTCTGTCAGATATTTTCAGTTCCAAGCATGCACACTTAGTCGATAATCCTTTAGCTCGAGCTATGTAGTCATTGACGGCTTCTGAATCCAGCATTTCTAAGCTCTTGAGTTCGGCACCCGCATCAATCTTTCTATCTTCTTCCAGCCCAGTGTAGGTAGTCTTAATTCTTGTCCACAAAGCTTTTGCATTCCTTTCTTCCGCATATTGTAAAGCCTGTTCGTCTGATAGCGATAACTTCAAGTATGATACGGCATCTTGGTTAGTAGTTTCCCAAACTTGCAATTTAGCAGGGTCAGTCGGAGTTTCCTCTGTCAATGCCGACATTAGTTTTTTCAAATTCAAAACTGCTTCCATTTTCATGGCCCAAAGATGATAATTAGTTCCAGTCAACTTCGGAATTCCAAACACTAAGTCTTTTTCCATGATGATCGTAAACCACGCTCTGCTACCAACTGTTGTTATGTTGAATAACACAGAAGCAAATGCCGGCAAATAAAGAGTTTATTGAAACATATAAATGCGGAAATAATATCGTGCACACACAGTGCTATGCAAAAGAATACAACTGTATCAACCAACTAACTAACTAACAACTCAGTCAGCTTCTACAATTAATTTATTTCGATTTCTCCTATCGGGAAGTCGTCACATCAAATTACGCAACTCGCGTAACTTACCTGAGAGGGAGGAGAAAAATGGGATTTTATTTGCATATCAACAACATCTATATATCATCAGAAGAACAGGTACAAAAATATGCGACTATAAAATGCGATTGAAATATATATTTAGTTTTCAGTCTATTCTTAAAAGGTTTTTCAAAGTATATTTTGGCACTATAGATAAAAGGTTTTGAAACTGAGGATTTTCTATAAACCAAATACAGTTTATCCCTTAGATCCCATCTTTTATAAATGAGATTTTGCATATTTCTAAAGAAAATTAAAGATATTACAAACATAAAGGAAAATATAAAACGGACTTATATTTAATTCGCTTCACTGCTGTTGATTAATAACCCCAGCTAAATATTTTACTACAAAATAATCTAATTTAGCAAAATAATAATAAAACTGTTTGTATGCTTTTATTTAAAAAAAGAAGGTAGGTTTTAAAATGAATTTTAATGCTAGGGAATTGCAGTCAAGAACAAGCAAAGTGCTATTTATTTTTCAAAAATAAGAAAAAGAAATAAATGTATCTTAATTTAGCTTTCCCTTATACATTTTTAGTTTTATACTAGTAATAGTTTAATATTATGAATAGTTAACTGGCAAAATACTATAGTTTAATGTATATATTATTATAGTTTTATTTCATAAGTTAATTTCAATAGTAAAATGTTGTATCTTTAAATACATTAGCTTTAATGAGTGATTCAAATTGCATTTCATTGAACTTCAGTATTGGTTTCAAAAATGAAAGGTTTTATTTTGAGTGTATATAGAGGTCAAATTGTTCTGAAATCAAAACAAATATAATCAAAATGGTTGTCTATTCAGTTTCTACAAATTGTCTTATATTTCCCTCAGGTTAAGAAACCAAATTAAAACCGTACTTTTAATTGCTAATTAACAAGCTGACACTTTTGTAGAGATCTGAAGTAATGTTTGTTGAAACAAGTAAGTTTGATAACCTAAATAACTTTTTTTGCTAACTTACTTGTTACCAAGAAAACTCTTTATTAATCCAACAGTAATAATGAAATTAGTACTTCATAACAGCAATATGCATTTTAAAAGAAAGTTTTGTTAGTAAATTAAGTAAAGATGATTAAATCTTCACAGTTATTTCAAAAAACATATATTAAATCAATAAAACAAGGTGTTAACTGTTTAACTTCTAACAAAATTTGAATAATTATGGAAATAATTTTATTAATTTCTTCGCAAGAAAATTACGCTTTGTGCATTAATCGTTAATGTAATAAACATAGCTTCAGCGTGTTCCATTTTGAAATAAATAAGAAAGGACTTCAAAAAATTATTTGTTTCTTCTTTTATGCATTAATTTTTAATTTATGTTCCTAAATATTTACATATAAATTTTTAAGTTAATGTTGATTAGTTGTGTCGCTGCTTTACGGAAACAAGCATTATCTTTTAAATTAAATGTAAGATACATAATACTTTTCAATTTCGGATGAAAATATGGATGATTAATTTATTCGAATTTGACTGCTATTTGATTAAACAATCATTATACTGATGTCAATCCTTATACTGATGACTGCGGGCAATACAGAGCCGATAAAAAAACCAATAAAAAATAACCAATACCAATTTCATGTTTTTAGGTTTCAATCTCGCTAAAAGTGAGCAGTTTCCGATATATGATTCGCACAGTATTTTTAGTTATTTGTTTGATGAATAAACTAATGATAATTCAAATATCGAAATTTAATTGAAATTAATAACATGTTAAAATTTAGTATATAAAGCCCCAATCAACAATGAAAAGGCAAACAATTATTGGATTGCTCAGAAAGTATTTAATTTTTTCTATGAAAATGAAAGAAGATTTTCTTACCGTGAATGAATATTTTATTGAAGTATATAATGTCCATTCTGATCCAATAATTTTTTTTTCAGCTTCCTGGCAAAAGCATTTTCCATGCTCATAAAATTTTGTTCTTTTCTGGCAAAAAAATAAAAAATAAATAAATAAATAAATAAAAATTTAAATTGATAATAAAATAAGGTAAAGATATTATCTGAAACTCACATGATTATTTCGGCAAAAAAGAGTTCTTTATAATATTGTATTAATATAGCAAAAAACTTTTGAAATTACAACATTATGACGAAGATCAAACTACAATCAAACAACTATATTAATACAACATTTGAAAGCTTTCTATTTTGCAGATATAATCGTGTGAGCTGACGGCGAGAATATAGCTTTTCCTTATTTTTCCCAGCTTTTTTTTTTTTTAAAAATTTTTTTTTTTTAATTCTTTAATATTTTTTTTAAAAAATAATTTTTATTAATGTTTTTTTTATCTTTAAAAATAGATTTTTTCATTATTTTTTTGTGTATTTTTTTTCTTATTTTATGGGTTATATGTAGGGTAAACCAACCAGTGAAGGAACACTACCCAGTGAAGGAACATTTCATATATATTGATTAAAAATAGGAATTTGAAAGTTTTTCTTTAGATTGATTGGTAACAATAGCTTACTGCCAAACAAAAGGAAGTCATCTAGCAATGTTTTGGATTACCTGGTCAAATAGACTTCTCTGGAAAAATTTTTACATTTTTTACTATCTCTGCAACACCTTGTTTCTTTGAAAAATAATAAGGTAAGTGTTTGTATTTATATGTTTGAAGTAGAATTAATTGCATGTAATAGTTTTATTTTTCTCACTGTGAAAAAGAGAATTCAAAATATAGTTATTGAAGTTACGTTTTATTTTTTTTTAAGCATCATAGCATAATAAAGTACTGAGTAAAGGGGGTGTTTATTCACTGGATCACCAAACGATGAAAAACCAGTGAAAGAACAAGTGTTCATTTAATGGTTTTTTTTCTAAGTTAATGAAAATAAAAGATAAACTTTAACTTTTTTGTACCTTTAGTGATGTTCCGCATCAAAAGTATGATAAAAATACGAAAAACAACTTCTAAACAGTGAGGGAACAGGCATGTTCCTTTACTGGGCATAGATTTCCCAGTGAATGAACAGTATGTGTTAATATGTTGACACTTTAATTTTCAATTCATGATTACAAAAAAAAAAGTTAACATTTTCCAAGTATTTATATGTTATAATTTCAAGAATAGGCTTGCTTTTAAATATGCGTATGGCTTATTAATTCATAAAGAGCATTAAAAAATAAACAAAATTAAGTGTTCCTTCACTGGGTGTTCATTCACTGGTAAGAGCTGTTCCTTCACTTGGTCTTCTTACTACTTGTTATTTGAACCTCCAAAACTTTAAAACAATATTCTTTAAGTTCTCTAAATTTTTTTTACATAATTTGCAATTAGTAACAAATATGGTGACACTGTCATTTAACTAAAATTACGAATTTTGAAATTAATATGATTTTTTAAGAGGCAAGCGAAGCTTAAGTGTTCCTTCACTGGTTAGTTTACCATACGTCCTCAAAAAAAAAAAAAAAAAAAAAAAAAAAAAAAAAAAAACGAATCACCCTGAATAACTTTCGTTCTAATGATCGGATTTTCACAAACTAAGTGTCAATCTCAATGGTTCCTGGGGGTGACCTCAAATATGCTAATTAATTAGTGCTAACTATTAATTAAGTTACGAAATCAGACACAAAAACGTACTTTCTCTGAATAAACATATTTTTTTTTTACATATTTGGATTCCTTATCTTTAAAATATAGGGGGTAGCCGCAATATGGGAAATATGGTCCCCATAGTTTGGTCAAGAGAGCGATCCAAAGTTCGTACCCCTTAATGTTAATTTCACTTTTTACGTTTTTAGTTATATTTTTAAAACTAATAAAGCAATTCAAAGAAAATTGCACCCAATCATAAAACTCATTTACCCAAAGATAATTTCGTGAAAAAAATAATTTTTAATAATTATTTATTATTTTTTATTATTTAATTAAATTGAGGATGAAAAAATTTTGAATTATAAGGTATGGATTTTTTTATACCATATTAATCTACATATTTTTCAATTGAAAAATCTATAGTTTCAACTGTTTTTATTTATTAGAAGCAGAGAAAAATTAAAATTAATTATTTTTAAAAAAATAGTTTGGCGACAATAAAGAAATAACTAAATGGGGCGATTGATATTAAAATGTGATAAACTTGCGAAGAACTTGACTTCGCGCGCGCAGCGTAAAATTTCATTCATATTTTTTTCGCTAATAATCGTTTGCTAATCTTTTTATTTTTATTTCTTTCAAACTATAAAATACGATGTTTCTATTTTAGTCGTTTAATAATGTATTTGCAATTAAGTAAAGAAATTTGAATAAAACATTTTGAATAAAAAAAACCTTTATTCCACGAATGTCTAGTTTAATAAAAGCGTGCTTCTGATAGAATATGATAATACACCAGATTGTGCTTATTTAATGTGATTATTTTTTATTTTGTTTTTCAATAACTGATACAATTTCAATAATATACATACGTATGCATAGATTTGGAATAATATATTTATAAATTTCTTGAATATATATTTTATAATTATTAACACGAATGCGCAGTCAAAATTTTTAAGCATCTTAAAGCTTCTTTACAACTTATATATCGCCTTAATCTTATATAAATTTGTAAATTACCTGTCTGCACGTGTTTCGCAGAATTATTTTTCTAAATTTTTAATTAAATTATAACGTTTCTCAAAATCTTATTTTTTATGCTACCATACATATTATTTTTCCATTAATATACAAATCAATTGTTTAAGTACTTTAATTTATGTTTTCCTTTAAAATAAAATTACTTTTTAAGTTATTTTCAAATTTTTATTGAAAGAAAACTTAGAATTATTGCCAGCTAGCTGAGAATTAAATCTTGTTAAGAAATTAAAATTCTACTGATATTCTACTGATCAATATAATTCGATGCAGAACAACTGACTATTTACTAATCATACTATTATTTTAGAAAAATGAAGATAAATTATTAATTTTCCTTTTTTTATTGTTTATTATTTATTTGAGTAATGAAAAGTAAATGCGTATGTGAGCACAACAAAAACATACAACAGATTATTTTGTTTTTTTAAATGAACAAAAAACTATGAACATAAAATTTTATTTTGACGTTCAAAAGTTATTCTTGCCTGCTAACTTAAAGAAAATTACCCTTTTCTTTTAAAAAGTTAAAAATATCTGCTTAAAAAGTTGTTTATATTATTTCTCAACTTTTGCACAGTTCAAAAAAAAATTGT
Source organism: Parasteatoda lunata (assembly GCA_949128135.1). Taxonomy (NCBI): domain Eukaryota; kingdom Metazoa; phylum Arthropoda; class Arachnida; order Araneae; family Theridiidae; genus Parasteatoda; species Parasteatoda lunata. The sequence continues at coordinate 113,584,085 of OX421974.1, read as the reverse complement.
TATATCAGGAAAATGTTTGATATGAATTGTTTCGTTAAACAACTACTAAAATTAAATTTTTTAAAAAGATTCGAAAAACGTGCTATTTTTAGTATCATCAACTCAAAAATTTCTCTTTTTCTAACATTAGGATTTTTTCTACTTAAATAACTTATAATAATAGTTTTAATACACGTTTTGAAGAAATAATAAATGCAAATTTGGATCTAATATTTCATAATATGGAAACAAGAATATTAATAATTTATTTATAATTGTTTCATTGCACCGAAGTAGTTAATTCTTTTCGAAACAATCGGCCTTGCAACTATTTAACTTTGACTCTTTGAAATAGGGGTAATTTCATGCATGTCATTTGACTTTAAAAATTTCAAATATAAAATGCAAAAATTACAAGAATGCGTATGCTGGTTTTAATTAATAATAAAAATCTGACAAAATCGTCGGCAAAAGAAGTTATCTCATGAAAAGAATGTCAGAGTTAAAAACTGTAACAAGTGTTACTCTTGTTTAATTTGGGGTACTATAAACCTAAATTTTCTTTTCTTTTAATTTTTTAAATTATTTTTTTAATAAACTAACGAAATGAGTATGTATGTTAATAATATCCATTCTTTTTACTAGAAACCAAGTTTACTTTGTATCATTCGAAAATCACATGAAATGCAAATTCTTGAGCTCAGGTGTAGGGTAGTACGATATTTCATGCATGATCAGTAGTTTCAAGAGTGAACTCTTATATTAGAAGGCAGCTAACTTCTTTAAAAATTCTAATTCGGAAAAATACTTGTTATTTTACAAATGTTTATAAAGCATGTGTATTTTTAAATGGTTATATATATAATTTTAACATTGGCCATTAATTTTCTGTTGATGAAGCAAAAACTAAGACCCTAGTAAGCAGCCAAAAACTAAATCATTATGAATTATTATCCTTGAACTTTTTTTTTTTTTTTGGAATTCTCTAACCTTGATATTTAAACTCTATGATCCGCTGTAATATGTTTTTGTTTGAGTCAAAATATTGGCATTTTTTATATTTTGTACAATTTACATACATCACGAAATGAACATTTCAAAAATTTGAACTCATTTTTTCAAAGAGCGAATCTCTAACAATACTTCGGCGAACCATAAAAAAATGATTTAGCACTAATAATCTAAGTTAGTTTATCCTCTAAATACCCCCCCCCTCCTCAATTTAAAATTCGATGATAAAATTGATTAGTTTTTGTAAAAAGAAACTGCTACAAAGCAACTGAAATAAAAGAACTGATAGGAAAGACTACATAAAAGTTTGCTATACTACACTAAATAAATTATTTATATTAAATAATAAAAATATAAATTTACAAAATATTTATTCGTTTTATATAATTTTTACATTTACAAATGAGAAACTTTATGGCATTCAGCTAATTTATACTTTACAATATTTGCAATGTTCAAAATGCATAAAAGGTATCCACTTAAATAGGAAGGAATTCATACATTTTGATTCTATTTATAGTTTTCTATTAATTAAGCCACAGATTATTTAACCAAAGAATGTCACTGACTTATTGATCAAAAAGTTAAATTATTAATTTAACTCTAAAGAACTTAAAAGAGTAACTTAAAAGAGTTATCTTAACTTAAAACTTAAAAGAGTTATCTACCACATATGCATTAAGTTTCAGATAATTTCTTTTATTAAACATTTTTACCTTATATAAAGCTTTGGGTTGAATAGTTCCTACCAACAGCATTAATTAATTTTTAAATAATGTTGCTAAGCTATTTTTCATCTATAATTTCTGCTACCATCTTCTAATAATTTCAGAAAATAAAAAAATACCAATGAAAGGATTTGTTTGCGTAAATGCTGGAAATAGTTAAGGGTAGAGGGGTCTCATTATTTTCTCTAATTCAACAATTAATGCTAGTAAAATTCTAATTAAAATTAGAAAATCTCTAAATAATCTACAATTGCAAAATACAACGATAAACTCTAAGTAAAATTGACTCCAACTTCTGATGAATTTTAATTTTTTCAAAGATGTAAAACTCTTTTCTTTTCTTTTCTTTTTTTTTTTATTTGACCATTTCCTTTAAAAAGTCAAGATTCTAGTCCTTAATAATTTAAGAACTCTGTGACATCAGTATCGATCGTAATTATAAAGTTATCATTAAATTTAAAATTAAATTTTTGAAATTAAATATTGAATGTTGTGGTGAATATAATAAAATACATCTTTTTAGTTTCGGCCCCACATTTTTAACTTCTTAACGGCCCTACGAACTCTACTTAAAATGACGCTATCGTATCAGATGTCGGTAGTGATGGTGAGAATAGTAAAATAAGTTTTTAAATAAAGGAATAAAACGAAGAAACTTTAGTAACCATATTTGGTGATAAATAAGTAACTGATCGCAATCGAAGAGCTTAGGGAAAAAACATGTTTGCAAAAGTCAGTTTCGGAATTTATACATAAGGATGCTATTTGCAAATCCTACTTATTTAAGAAAAACATGTAACAAAAATATTTGTCAGAATGAAATGACCTTTAACAATAAAATAAAAATGCAAGTAAAATTTACTCTTATACTATTATATATATATATATATATGTGTGTGTGTGTGTGTGTGTGTGTGTGTGTGTGTGCGTGTGTGTGTGTGTGTGTGTGTGTGTGGTGCCAGTTCCTGATCATAAAACTGCAAGCTGATCTCAGATCCTTAAGCTAGAAGTCCCGCCAGACTATGTAAGTTGCAAGTTGATCCCTGTGTGCACGACTAGGAAGGACTGGGGATTTCCCTGAGACCACAAAGAGAGCGCGGTTTGGAACTAGCCGAAAAAGACGTATATGGACTCCAAAGAGGAGTTGTGATTATACAGAAAGATCGTAACGACGAACTCTTCCTCATTTATATTTTTGTGTTATTTATGTGTTTGTTAATCGTCCGTGTTTTATGTAAATTTAGTCTTCAATATATGTTTTTGTTAAAGAACAGTGTCTCATTAATTCTCATTAACTTTATTTATTGCGCATAAACTGCAAGTAAATAGATCACACAAAACAAGTTCAAAATGTAGATAAAATAAGGAAAAAATTACAGAACAGTGAAAAAAGGCGAAAAAAATAAAAATAATAAAAAAATAAAAATAACAAAAACCGGAAGGGAAAAAAAAAATTAAAAAAAAAAACCGGAAAATAAAAGATATAACCATTTCATCAGCCTACACGATTATATCCACAAAAAAGAGTGCTTTCTAATATTGCGGATATAATCGTGTGGGCTGATAAATTATTTTCCGGATTTTCAAAAAAAAATTTTGTTTTTTTCCCCCGGTTTTTTTTATTTTTTATTTTTTTATTATTTTTCCCCTTTTTTCATTGCTCTGTAATTTTTCCCTTGTTTATATATATGTTACCGGCAAAGTATGAAACGCCGGCATTGTATAGAATGCCTGACGTTTTTAGGCAAAGTATGAAATGTGAGAAGCATTACATACTTTGCCTAGGCATTGTATACAATGCCTAGGCATTTTATAGAATGCCAAATGCTATTTAGGCAAAATATGAAATAAACGTCCTGATGAGGTTATTATGTAAATGATTTGCATGTTAATGTGAATGACCGAAATTGGTGGTTACCGGGGAATGTTGACCATCTCATAGTCGCTTTGGTGAATGTCCGAAATATTTATTGCAACCGATTTGATATTATATTATTCGTGGATATAGTTACATTTATTCGATATTTTAATACTTACTGACGATAGATTAGAAAAAACATCAGTGTTTGAATTATCGGGCAAATATATACCTGGCAATGGCACTTGACCTTAAAAAAACATCACTGTAGGGTATACCGGACAATGGCACTTGATCTTAAAAAATATCAGTGTAGGGTATACCGGGCAAATGTATGCCGGACAATGGCACTGAACCTTAAAAAAATATCAGTGTAGGGTATACTGGGCAAATGTAAACCGGGCAGTGGCACTTAACTAGACCTAGTATATATTTCGGACATTTACCAAAGGTCTAGTCATACCAGGTATAGATTAAGTGCCATTGCCCGGCATACCCTACACTGATGTTTTGTTAAGGTTCACTGCCACTGCCCGATATGCATTTGCCCGGTATATCCTACACGGATGTTTTTTTAAGATCAAGTGCACTGCCCGGTATATCCTACACTGATGTTTTTTTAAAGTTCAGTGCCACTGCCCGGTATACATTTTCCTGGTAAACCCTACACTGATGTTTTTTTAAAGTCAAGTGCCATTGCCCGGTATACATTTGCCCGATACTCCAAACACTGATGTTTTTTCTAATTTATCGTCAGTAAGTATTAAAATATTGAATAAATGTAATCTAACGTCAGTAAGTATTAAAGTATCGAATAAATGTAATTCTATCCATGAATAAATTCATATCAAATCAGATGTAATAAATATTTCAGACATTCACCAAAGCTACTATGTGATTGTAAACATTCACCGGTGAAAGTCAACAACCACCGATTCCGGTCATTCACAGTAACATGCACATCATTTACATAATAACCTCCTCAGGACGTTTATTTCATACTTTGCCTAAATAGCATTTGGCATTCTATAGAATGCCTAGGCAATGTGTGAAATATAAATCATTTCATACTTTGCCAGCTAATTTTAGGAATTCTATACAATGCCGGATGTCATACTTTGCCGTATATATATATATATATATATATATATATATATATATATATATATATATATATATATATATATATATATATATATATATATTTCAATTTTATCGAAAAGAAAAACCGTGAATTTTATAAAACTTTCTGATTGCGCATCAGAATCATGCCCAAAATTTTTTGCAGGATCTCTTTTTCTTTTCCTTACCTGAAAGACATTAACTGAGGTTTAAAAGCAATTAGCCATACAACTCTTCATAAATCATAAATTTATAATAACTTAACTAAATTTGGTTTTAGTACAGCATTTTTATACAACTAACATCTTTAAAATAAAAATGTCAGATAATAAGTTCAACGTTTAAATTTTGAAACATTAGAAAATGAAAAATAATTTCCTTTTCATTTCTTCATTTTAAATTCAAATTTAATTTTCAAAGTATTAAAACGAATACTATGCCCAGAAAGCAGATCCAAAAATTCTCTTCTTGGTTGCCTATAACAACAGAGACACACAATATGACGTCTCGCGCCATTCATTCAGTTTCTTCATGGCTGTTTTAAATTGTTTCACTTTATATGGCGAGGTAATTTGGCATTTTTTTAAACTTTCGCCATATATATAAATCTTTATTGCGACCTAATTAACCACCCAATTTTTTCGAAAATTTGTCTACCCTCCCCCCTATTTTGAGGGTCAGGATTCCAAAAATGTAAAAAAAAAAATATGTTTATTCAGAGAAAGTACGTTTTTGTGTCTGATTTCGTAACTTAATTAATAGTTAGCACTAATTAATTAGCATATTTGAAGTCGCCCCTAGAAACCATTAAGATTGACACTTAGTTCGTGAAAATCCGATCATTAGAACGAAAGTTATTCAGGGTGATTCGATTTTTTTAAAATTTTCTACGCTCTTTAATTATTTCTAGTCTCTTTGTGCAATTTGAGAGCAATCCAAAATCACTCTAAATATAATATAGTAAAGTTCAGCTCACGCTAAATTGCTCTTGCATTTTCAATAATGCGTACTAAAAAATCTTTTTATAAAATTTTTCATAAAAGCGTAAGATTTATTCTAAATAATAAAAAATATATATATTAGGTTGTAAAAGATGACAAATAGATTATTATAATTCCCCTATTAGTTTAAAATTATCCTTAACGCTTCTAAAGAATCTGTTTGCTTTTTTTCAAACTATCAAGTTTCGAAAGTGTTAAACTGCTGTTTTATATTGCTCCTAATATATAATCACACCACTGTAATTAATTGTCAACATTATCCTTCTTTCATCTTATTTCAGTTCTCGAAAAATATTTTGTTTTAACGAATATTTTTTGTTTAACGATATTTTGTTTTAACGAAAAACTCATTAATTCATACGTTAAATTATAAAATAATAGCTTTTTATAATAATGAACTTTATATTATATTAAAATTAAAATCATTTTTAATACGTTTAATACTTTAAATATATGAAAAAAAGTTCTGATTAAAGCCGAAAAAGTTGGGAGGTCTGTTGTTGCTTTTTTTAAAAGTTTATCGTTGCTTTTTTTTAATGTTTAAAACATGTAAAAAGGAATATAATAAATATTTTTTACCATTCCAATTAATTAACTAGATCTCCAACATTTCTGCAAAAATATTTCTTTGCTTCTAATTACAGCATTTCATTAGCCATGACTGCATTTTCTTTCCCACACATCAAGATTGTTCGTAAACTGTCATAAACATTATCTTTATTGATATTATATGTTTGTTATCTTTATTAATCTCAGTATCTATCTATTTATTTATATCTTTATTAATATATTTATATTAATTAATATCTTTATTAATATTAATACATTTATATTAATTAATATCTTTATTAATATCAATATCTCTATTAATATCAATATCTTTAATATAAATATCTTTATATTTATTAATATATTTAATAATATTTTTCAGCAAGAGTATTCATACATGAGTGTCGTTCAACTCATTTCTTGTCTCTAGTGATGATGCGCTTCAGAAATGATTCATTTTCTTGACGTTTGAGAAGCAAAGCACAGACGTCAACGCGACTGAACAAATTTCTTCCCGTAAGAATATGAGTGACGCATATGTCGAGCTGTGAGACTATACCTAAAGTCAGTGGTTTCAAAAAAAAAAAGTTCTATGGAACCCTGAGGTTTCGTAGAAAAGTTACATGGGTTCCGAGAGCCAGATTTTTCATCTGGCCAGTAGCGATTATATTTATATTTAATCAAAATCCATAATTTATTTAATTTCGCTTGTTGATATGAAATTATTTATGTAAAATGTCAATGAAAATAATTTTAAAACTTAAAAAATATTTTTATAACAGTAGATTGAATAATTTATGAAAAGAACATGCACTTTTAAATAAATAAATATATCTATATATATAAAAGTGAATGTGTGTCTGTCTGTCCCCTATAGACTCCTAAACCATCCGACAGAAAGCTGTGAAACTTGGCATACAGATAGTTCAAAGCACGAGGAAGGTTTCTGTCGACATTAGAACATTCTGCGACAAACCGTTCCAGAGGTATCAGCGAAAATCGAAATGGAATTTTCTGATTGGTTAAAAGTTAGCCATTGTTTTAAATTTTGCTATAAGCGATTCAGTTTTCAAATATCTTGAAGATAATAACAGCGATATTTTCTATCTTATAGCTTTATTCACTTAGAAGAGTAAATTACATATTCTTTAATATTTAATTATAATTCTCGCAAGTTTCTTTATGGCGGGTGAGCACAAGCACGTAAAATCAACGAGAATAGATTTCGTAATTATTGGTGTATCACGGATTTAGTACTGTAAAAACTGCTTAATAAAAATAAAGGCGAAAGCAAATTTCATTCAAATTGCACGTTTTCAATAATTATTTATATCTATTATGCAATTTTAGGTTAGCACAATTAAATATAGTTTTTTAAGGTTTCATTGCTGACCGTTGTCATTTGAAAACTATTAGAATGTTTATTATTACAAAGTTTTCGAATTCCCAATCATTTTATTTCTTTCATTTAAAAAATAGATTTTTGTTTTAAATTTTATCATTATTATATTTTTTATTTAAATTATTTCCTTTTTATTGCTTTTTTTATTACTTAAAATAAATATGTGAATTTTAGATTTAGCAAATTTGCGGCCACTGTCAACTTTTACATTTCTTTTTTGTTTGAGAGAGAATATTTGCAAAAATATGCCGCCTAAACGAATCGTTTTTAGTCAATCAACATCTCAAGCAAGCAAAAAGAGAACTACCCGTGTTTCAGAAACATTGGAGCAACGTGAAAAAAGACTTGAAACTAATCGAGAACACAATGCTTTAGCCCGTTCCTTAAAACGTCTGAGCAACAGGAAAGAAAACTGTTAACAAATCAACTACGCGCTACTCAAGCCCGTTCGTTGGAAACATCAGAGCAACGGGAAAGAAGACTGTTAACAAATCAACTACGCACTACTCAAGCCCGTTCATTGGAAGCAGAGCAACGGGAAAGAAGACTGTTAACAAATCAACTACGCGCTACCCAAGCCCGTTCGTCGGAAACATCAGAGCAACGGGAAGCAAGAATGAAATCCGATCGAGAACGCACTACTCAAGCCCGTTCGTCGGAAACATCAGAGCAACGGGATGCAGGAAGTAAAATCAATCAAGAACGCACTTCGCTGCCAATACTCTGATTTGAATCTCAGTACATTTCACTATGAACCGACATCCAACTATAGTCTTCATCTAAGCGTCATCATCGGAAAAATGGATCAATTATGTATGTTTTGTAGTGCTCTAAAATTTAAGAATGAAACAGATGGAATTTGCTCTTCTGGAGGCAAAGTGAAACTACCCGATTTAACGTCGCCCGCCGAGCTATTATCAACGTTGCTATCGGGTCAAGCCAACACCTCCTAGAAGAAGGAAGGCCTCAGCACGGATAAATTTCGTAGTCCGATATGACTAAGTTAACTGCGCAGTTGTTGAAAAATAAGAAAGATGTCTCTACGTTCGGGGTATTAAGCTGCGCAGTGGTTGAAAATACGAAATATGTCATTACGTTTGGACTACTAAAGGATATTTTTGGTAACCCGTGCTGAGGCCTACTCTTTCTAGGAGGTGTTGGTCAAGCAAGATAATCGAAAGTTTTCTTGGCGAAAAAATGTCGGTACATTCGTGTTTCCAAATGACTTCATTCGGTGCTATAAGTATCGGTGCGCATATGGGCAGCCAGAGTTATTTATTACATTCACATGCAATCCTGCTTGAGCTAAAATTAAAGATCTTTTGTAACCTAGGCAAACATCATCAGATCTTCATGATGCATTACCGCACGTGAGTTAAAACAAGTATTAAGCTCTATACTTGGTTTTATTGCAAAGCGTCATGTTTTTGGAGAGACAGTGTTTGATGTATTTTATGTAATGGCAAAAAAAAAAAGAAAAAAAGAAAAGAAAGAGAATTGCCGCATGATTTGGCTTATTGAAAAAATCACACCATGACAAATTGGCCAGCTCATGTCAACAGAAATACCTGATGTCGCCATTGATTCAAACTTTTTTCAGATCATCAGCCAAAATATTTTTCATGGTCCGCGTGCATCACCATACATGTCTGTTTGAAAATGCACCAGCGATATCCTAGAGAATTAACTGTTGAGACTATCACTGGCTTTTAAATAAAATTCTCATTTCAAATCATAATCGCAAATCTCATTTACACACTTATATACAAAATTAAAATTCAAACTGAAAGCGTTGCAACGCACGCAGGGTACAGCTGGTCTATATATATAAAAGTGAATGTGTGTCTGTCTGTCCCCTATAGACTCCTAAACCATCCGACAGAAAGCTATGAAACTTGGCATACAGATAGTTCAAAGCACGAGGAAGGTTTCTGTCGACATTAGAACATTCTGCGACAAACCGTTCCAGAGGTATCAGCGAAAATCGAAATGGAATTTTCTGATTGGTTAAAAGTTAGCCATTGTTTTAAATTTTTCTATAAGCGATTCAGTTTTCAAATATCTTGAAGATAATAACAGCGATATTTTCTATCTTATAGCTTTATTCACTTAGAAGAGTAAATTACATATTCTTTAATATTTAATTATAATTCTCGCAAGTTTCTTTATGGCGGGTGAGCACAAGCACGTAAAATCAACGAGAATAGATTTCGTAATTATTGGTCGTATCACGGATTTAGTGAAAACTGTTTAATAAAAATAAAGGTAAAAGCAAATTTTATTCAAATTGCACGCTTTAAGTAATTATTTATATTTAGCATGCAATTTTAAGTTAGCACAATTAAATATATTTTTGGAAGGTTTCATTGCTGACAGTTGTCTTTGAAAACTATTAGATTGTTTATTATTACAACGTTTACGAATTCACATTCATTTTATTTCGTTCATTTAAAAAATGGTTTTTTGTTTTAAATTTTATCATTGTTATATTTCTTATGTAATTTATTTCCTTTTTATTGCTTTTTTTATTACTTAAAATAAATATGTGAATTTTAGATTTAGCAAATTTGCGGCCACTGTCAACTTTTACATTTCTTTTTTGTTTGAGAGAGAATATTTGCAAAAATATGCCGCCTAAACGAATCGTTTTTAGTCAATCAACATCTCAAGCAAGCAAAAAGAGAACTACCCGTGTTTCAGAAACATTGGAGCAACGTGAAAAAAGACTTGAAACTAATCGAGAACACAATGCTTTAGCCCGTTCCTTAAAAACGTCTGAGCAACAGGAAAGAAAACTGTTAACAAATCAACTACGCGCTACTCAAGCCCGTTCGTTGGAAACATCAGAGCAACGGGAAGCAAGAATGAAATCCGATCGAGAACGCACTACTCAAGCCCGTTCGTCGGAAACATCAGAGCAACGGGATGCAGGAAGGAAAATCAATCAAGAACGCACTTCGCTGCCAATACTCTGATTTGAATCTCAGTACATTTCACTATGAACCGACATCCAACTATAGTCTTCATCTAAGCGTCATCATCGGAAAAATGGATCAATTATGTATGTTTTGTAGTGCTCTAAAATTTAAGAATGAAACAGATGGAATTTGCTCTTCTGGAGGCAAAGTGAAACTACCCGATTAAACGTCGCCCGCCGAGCTATTATCAACGTTGCTATCGGGTCAAACCAACACCTCCTAGAAGAAGGAAGGCCTCAGCACGGATAAATTTCGTAGTCCGATATGACGAAGTTAACTGCGCAGTTGTTGAAAAATAAGAAAGATGTCTCTACGTTCGGGGTATTAAGCTGCGCAGTGGTTGAAAATACGAAATATGTCATTACGTTTGGACTACTAAAGGATATTTTTGGTAACCCGTGCTGAGGCCTACTCTTTCTAGGAGGTGTTGGTCAAGCAAGATAATCGAAAGTTTTCTTGGCGAAAAAATGTCGGTACATTCGTGTTTCCAAATGACTTCATTCGGTGCTATAAGTATCGGTGCGCATATGGGCAGCCAGAGTTATTTATTACATTCACATGCAATCCTGCTTGAGCTAAAATTAAAGATCTTTTGTAACCTAGGCAAACATCATCAGATCTTCATGATGCATTACCGCACGTGAGTTAAAACAAGTATTAAGCTCTATACTTGGTTTTATTGCAAAGCGTCATGTTTTTGGAGAGACAGTGTTTGATGTATTTTATGTAATGGCAAAAAAAAAAAAAGAAAAAAAAAAGAAAGAGAATTGCCGCATGATTTGGCTTATTGAAAAAATCACACCATGACAAATTGGCCAGCTCATGTCAACAGAAATACCTGATGTCGCCATTGATTCAAACTTTTTTCAGATCATCAGCCAAAATATGTTTCATGGTCCGCGTGCATCACCATACATGTCTGTTTGAAAATGCACCAGCGATATCCTAGAGAATTAACTGTTGAGACTATCACTGGCTTTTAAATAAAATTCTCATTTCAAATCATAATCGCAAATCTCATGTACACACTTATATACAAAATTAAAATTCAAACTGAAAGCGTTGCAACGCACGCAGGGTACAACTGGTCTATATATATAAAAGTGAATGTGTGTCTGTCTGTCCCCTATAGACTCCTAAACCATCCGACAGAAAGCTATGAAACTTGGCATACAGATAGTTCAAAGCACGAGGAAGGTTTCTGTCGACATTAGAACATTCTGCGACAAACCGTTCCAGAGGTATCAGCGAAAATCGAAATGGAATTTTCTGATTGGTTAAAAGTTAGCCATTGTTTTAAATTTTTCTATAAGCGATTCAGTTTTCAAATATCTTGAAGATAACAACAGTGATATTTTCTATCTTATAGCTCTATTCTTTTAAAAAAGTAAATTAGAAATACTTTAATATTTAATTATAATTCGCACAAGTTTCTTTATGTCAGGTGAGCACAAGCACGTAAAATCAACGAGAATAGATTTCGTAATTATTGGTGTATCACGGATTTAGTACTGTAAAAACTGCTTAATAAAAATAAAGGCGAAAGCAAATTTCATTCAAATTGCACGTTTTCAATAATTATTTATATCTATTATGCAATTTTAGGTTAGCACAATTAAATATTGTTTTTGAAGGTTTCATTGCTGACAGTTGTCATTTGAAAACTATTAGAATGTTTATTATTACAAAGTTTTCGAATTCCCAATCATTTTATTTCTTTCATTTAAAAAATAGATTTTTGTTTTAAATTTTATCATTATTATATTTTTTATTTAAATTATTTCCTTTTTATTGCTTTTTTTATTACTTAAAATAAATATGTGAATTTTAGATTTAGCAAATTTGCGGCCACTGTCAACTTTTACATTTCTTTTTTGTTTGAGAGAGAATATTTGCAAAAATATGCCGCCTAAACGAATCGTTTTTAGTCAATCAACATCTCAAGCAAGCAAAAAGAGAACTACCCGTGTTTCAGAAACATTGGAGCAACGTGAAAAAAGACTTGAAACTAATCGAGAACACAATGCTTTAGCCCGTTCCTTAAAAACGTCTGAGCAACAGGAAAGAAAACTGTTAACAAATCAACTACGCGCTACTCAAGCCCGTTCGTTGGAAACATCAGAGCAACGGGAAGCAAGAATGAAATCCGATCGAGAACGCACTACTCAAGCCCGTTCGTCGGAAACATCAGAGCAACGGGATGCAGGAAGGAAAATCAATCAAGAACGCACTTCGCTGCCAATACTCTGATTTGAATCTCAGTACATTTCACTATGAACCGACATCCAACTATAGTCTTCATCTAAGCGTCATCATCGGAAAAATGGATCAATTATGTATGTTTTGTAGTGCTCTAAAATTTAAGAATGAAACAGATGGAATTTGCTCTTCTGGAGGCAAAGTGAAACTACCCGATTAAACGTCGCCCGCCGAGCTATTATCAACGTTGCTATCGGGTCAAACCAACACCTCCTAGAAGAAGGAAGGCCTCAGCACGGATAAATTTCGTAGTCCGATATGACGAAGTTAACTGCGCAGTTGTTGAAAAATAAGAAAGATGTCTCTACGTTCGGGGTATTAAGCTGCGCAGTGGTTGAAAATACGAAATATGTCATTACGTTTGGACTACTAAAGGATATTTTTGGTAACCCGTGCTGAGGCCTACTCTTTCTAGGAGGTGTTGGTCAAGCAAGATAATCGAAAGTTTTCTTGGCGAAAAAATGTCGGTACATTCGTGTTTCCAAATGACTTCATTCGGTGCTATAAGTATCGGTGCGCATATGGGCAGCCAGAGTTATTTATTACATTCACATGCAATCCTGCTTGAGCTAAAATTAAAGATCTTTTGTAACCTAGGCAAACATCATCAGATCTTCATGATGCATTACCGCACGTGAGTTAAAACAAGTATTAAGCTCTATACTTGGTTTTATTGCAAAGCGTCATGTTTTTGGAGAGACAGTGTTTGATGTATTTTATGTAATGGCAAAAAAAAAAAAGAAAAAAAAAAAAAGAAAGAGAATTGCCGCATGATTTGGCTTATTGAAAAAATCACACCATGACAAATTGGCCAGCTCATGTCAACAGAAATACCTGATGTCGCCATTGATTCAAACTTTTTTCAGATCATCAGCCAAAATATGTTTCATGGTCCGCGTGCATCACCATACATGTCTGTTTGAAAATGCACCAGCGATATCCTAGAGAATTAACTGTTGAGACTATCACTGGCTTTTAAATAAAATTCTCATTTCAAATCATAATCGCAAATCTCATTTACACACTTATATACAAAATTAAAATTCAAACTGAAAGCGTTGCAACGCACGCAGGGTACAGCTGGTCTATATATATAAAAGTGAATGTGTGTCTGTCTGTCCCCTATAGACTCCTAAACCATCCGACAGAAAGCTATGAAACTTGGCATACAGATAGTTCAAAGCACGAGGAAGGTTTCTGTCGACATTAGAACATTCTGCGACAAACCGTTCCAGAGGTATCAGCGAAAATCGAAATGGAATTTTCTGATTGGTTAAAAGTTAGCCATTGTTTTAAATTTTTCTATAAGCGATTCAGTTTTCAAATATCTTGAAGATAACAACAGTGATATTTTCTATCTTATAGCTCTATTCTTTTAAAAAAGTAAATTAGAAATACTTTAATATTTAATTATAATTCGCAAAAGTTTCTTTATGTCAGGTGAGCACAAGCACGTAAAATCAACGAGAATAGATTTCGTAATTATTGGTGTATCACGGATTTAGTACTGTAAAAACTGCTTAATAAAAATAAAGGCGAAAGCAAATTTCATTCAAATTGCACGTTTTCAATAATTATTTATATCTATTATGCAATTTTAGGTTAGCACAATTAAATATTGTTTTTGAAGGTTTCATTGCTGACAGTTGTCATTTGAAAACTATTAGAATGTTTATTATTACAAAGTTTTCGAATTCCCAATCATTTTATTTCTTTCATTTAAAAAATAGATTTTTGTTTTAAATTTTATCATTATTATATTTTTTATTTAAATTATTTCCTTTTTATTGCTTTTTTTATTACTTAAAATAAATATGTGAATTTTAGATTTAGCAAATTTGCGGCCACTGTCAACTTTTACATTTCTTTTTTGTTTGAGAGAGAATATTTGCAAAAATATGCCGCCTAAACGAATCGTTTTTAGTCAATCAACATCTCAAGCAAGCAAAAAGAGAACTACCCGTGTTTCAGAAACATTGGAGCAACGTGAAAAAAGACTTGAAACTAATCGAGAACACAATGCTTTAGCCCGTTCCTTAAAAACGTCTGAGCAACAGGAAAGAAAACTGTTAACAAATCAACTACGCGCTACTCAAGCCCGTTCGTTGGAAACATCAGAGCAACGGGAAAGAAGACTGTTAACAAATCAACTACGCACTACTCAAGCCCGTTCATTGGAAACAGAGCAACGGGAAAGAAGACTGTTAACAAATCAACTACGCGCTACCCAAGCCCGTTCGTCGGAAACATCAGAGCAACGGGAAGCAAGAATGAAATCCGATCGAGAACGCACTACTCAAGCCCGTTCGTCGGAAACATCAGAGCAACGGGATGCAGGAAGGAAAATCAATCAAGAACACACTTCGCTGCCAATACTCTGATTTGAATCTCAGTACATTTCACTATGAACCGACATCCAACTATAGTCTTCATCTAAGCGTCATCATCGGAAAAATGGATCAATTATGTATGTTTTGTAGTGCTCTAAAAATTAAGAATGAAACAGATGGAATTTGCTCTTCTGGAGGCAAAGTGAAACTACCCGATTTAACGTCGCCCGCCGAGCTATTATCAACGTTGCTATCGGGTCAAGCCAACACCTCCTAGAAGAAGGAAGGCCTCAGCACGGATAAATTTCGTAGTCCGATATGACGAAGTTAACTGCGCAGTTGTTGAAAAATAAGAAAGATGTCTCTACGTTCGGGGTATTAAGCTGCGCAGTGGTTGAAAATACGAAATATGTCATTACGTTTGGACTACTAAAGGATATTTTTGGTAACCCGTGCTGAGGCCTACTCTTTCTAGGAGGTGTTGGTCAAGCAAGATAATCGAAAGTTTTCTTGGCGAAAAAATGTCGGTACATTCGTGTTTCCAAATGACTTCATTCGGTGCTATAAGTATCGGTGCGCATATGGGCAGCCAGAGTTATTTATTACATTCACATGCAATCCTGCTTGAGCTAAAATTAAAGATCTTTTGTAACCTAGGCAAACATCATCAGATCTTCATGATGCATTACCGCACGTGAGTTAAAACAAGTATTAAGCTCTATACTTGGTTTTATTGCAAAGCGTCATGTTTTTGGAGAGACAGTGTTTGATGTATTTTATGTAATGGCAAAAAAAAAAGAAAAAAAAAAGAAAGAGAATTGCCGCATGATTTGGCTTATTGAAAAAATCACACCATGACAAATTGGCCAGCTCATGTCAACAGAAATACCTGATGTCGCCATTGATTCAAACTTTTTTCAGATCATCAGCCAAAATATGTTTCATGGTCCGCGTGCATCACCATACATGTCTGTTTGAAAATGCACCAGCGATATCCTAGAGAATTAACTGTTGAGACTATCACTGGCTTTTAAATAAAATTCTCATTTCAAATCATAATCGCAAATCTCATTTACACACTTAAATACAAAATTAAAATTCAAACTGAAAGCGTTGCAACGCACGCAGGGTACAGCTGGTCTATATATATATAAAAGTGAATGTGTGTCTGTCTGTCCCCTATAGACTCCTAAACCATCCGACAGAAAGCTATGAAACTTGGCATACAGATAGTTCAAAGCACGAGGAAGGTTTCTGTCGACATTAGAACATTCTGCGACAAACCGTTCCAGAGGTATCAGCGAAAATCGAAATGGAATTTTCTGATTGGTTAAAAGTTAGCCATTGTTTTAAATTTTTCTATAAGCGATTCAGTTTTCAAATATCTTGAAGATAACAACAGTGATATTTTCTATCTTATAGCTCTATTCTTTTAAAAAAGTATATTAGAAATACTTTAATATTTAATTATAATTCGCACAAGTTTCTTTATGTCAGGTGAGCACAAGCACGTAAAATCAACGAGAATAGATTTCGTAATTATTGGTCGTATCACGGATTTAGTGAAAACTGTTTAATAAAAATAAAGGTAAAAGCAAATTTTATTCAAATTGCACGCTTTAAGTAATTATTTATATTTAGCATGCAATTTTAAGTTAGCACAATTAAATATATTTTTGGAAGGTTTCATTGCTGACAGTTGTCTTTGAAAACTATTAGATTGTTTATTATTACAACGTTTACGAATTCACATTCATTTTATTTCGTTCATTTAAAAAATGGTTTTTTGTTTTAAATTTTATCATTGTTATATTTCTTATGTAATTTATTTCCTTTTTATTGCTTTTTTTATTACTTAAAATAAATATGTGAATTTTAGATTTAGCAAATTTGCGGCCACTGTCAACTTTTACATTTCTTTTTTGTTTGAGAGAGAATATTTGCAAAAATATGCCGCCTAAACGAATCGTTTTTAGTCAATCAACATCTCAAGCAAGCAAAAAGAGAACTACCCGTGTTTCAGAAACATTGGAGCAACGTGAAAAAAGACTTGAAACTAATCGAGAACACAATGCTTTAGCCCGTTCCTTAAAAACGTCTGAGCAACAGGAAAGAAAACTGTTAACAAATCAACTACGCGCTACTCAAGCCCGTTCGTTGGAAACATCAGAGCAACGGGAAGCAAGAATGAAATCCGATCGAGAACGCACTACTCAAGCCCGTTCGTCGGAAACATCAGAGCAACGGGATGCAGGAAGGAAAATCAATCAAGAACGCACTTCGCTGCCAATACTCTGATTTGAATCTCAGTACATTTCACTATGAACCGACATCCAACTATAGTCTTCATCTAAGCGTCATCATCGGAAAAATGGATCAATTATGTATGTTTTGTAGTGCTCTAAAATTTAAGAATGAAACAGATGGAATTTGCTCTTCTGGAGGCAAAGTGAAACTACCCGATTAAACGTCGCCCGCCGAGCTATTATCAACGTTGCTATCGGGTCAAACCAACACCTCCTAGAAGAAGGAAGGCCTCAGCACGGATAAATTTCGTAGTCCGATATGACGAAGTTAACTGCGCAGTTGTTGAAAAATAAGAAAGATGTCTCTACGTTCGGGGTATTAAGCTGCGCAGTGGTTGAAAATACGAAATATGTCATTACGTTTGGACTACTAAAGGATATTTTTGGTAACCCGTGCTGAGGCCTACTCTTTCTAGGAGGTGTTGGTCAAGCAAGATAATCGAAAGTTTTCTTGGCGAAAAAATGTCGGTACATTCGTGTTTCCAAATGACTTCATTCGGTGCTATAAGTATCGGTGCGCATATGGGCAGCCAGAGTTATTTATTACATTCACATGCAATCCTGCTTGAGCTAAAATTAAAGATCTTTTGTAACCTAGGCAAACATCATCAGATCTTCATGATGCATTACCGCACGTGAGTTAAAACAAGTATTAAGCTCTATACTTGGTTTTATTGCAAAGCGTCATGTTTTTGGAGAGACAGTGTTTGATGTATTTTATGTAATGGCAAAAAAAAAAAAGAAAAAAAAAAAGAAAGAGAATTGCCGCATGATTTGGCTTATTGAAAAAATCACACCATGACAAATTGGCCAGCTCATGTCAACAGAAATACCTGATGTCGCCATTGATTCAAACTTTTTTCAGATCATCAGCCAAAATATGTTTCATGGTCCGCGTGCATCACCATACATGTCTGGTTTTGGAAGGTTTCATTGCTGACAGTTGTCTTTGAAAACTATTAGATTGTTTATTATTACTACGTTTACGAATTCACATTCATTTTATTTCGTTCATTTAAAAAATGGTTTTTTGTTTTAAATTTTATCATTGTTATATTTCTTATGTAATTTATTTCCTTTTTATTGCTTTTTTTTATTACTTAAAATAAATATGTGAATTTTAGATTTAGCAAATTTGCGGCCACTGTCAACTTTTACATTTCTTTTTTGTTTGAGAGAGAATATTTGCAAAAATATGCCGCCTAAACGAATCGTTTTTAGTCAATCAACATCTCAGGCACGCAAAAAGAGAACTATCCGTGTTTCAGAAACATCGAAACTAAACGAGAACACTATACTTCAACCCGTTCCTTAGAAAAGTCTGAGCAACAGGAAAGAAGACTGTTAACATATCAACTACGCACTACTCAAGCCCGTTCTTTGGAAACATCAGAGCAACGGGAAAGAAAACTGTTATCGAATCAACTACGTACTACTCAAGCCCGTTCGATGGAAACATCAGATCAACGGGAAACGAATCAACTAAGCACTACTCCAGCCCGTTCGATGGAAACATCAGAGCAATGGGAAAGAAGACTGTTAACGAATCAACTACGCACTACTCAAGCCCGTTCGATGGAAACATCAGATCAACGGGAAACGAATCAACTAAGCACTACTCCAGCCCGTTCGATGGAAACATCAGAGCAATGGGAAAGAAGACTGTTAACGAATCAACTACGCACTACTCAAGCCCGTTCGATGGAAACATCAGATCAACGGGAAACGAATCAACTAAGCACTACTCCAGCCCGTTCGATGGAAACATCAGAGCAATGGGAAAGAAGACTGTTAACGAATCAACTACGCACTACTCAAGCCCGTTCGATGGAAACATCAGATCAACGGGAAACGAATCAACTAAGCACTACTCCAGCCCGTTCGATGGAAACATCAGAGCAATGGGAAAGAAGACTGTTAACGAATCAACTACGCACTACTCAAGCCCGTTCGATGGAAACATCAGATCAACGGGAAACGAATCAACTAAGCACTACTCCAGCCCGTTCGATGGAAACATCAGAGCAATGGGAAAGAAGACTGTTAACGAATCTACTACGCACTACTCAAGCCCGTTCGATGGAAACATCAGATCAACGGGAAACGAATCAACTGAGCACTACTCCAGCCCGTTCGATGGAAACATCAGAGCAATGGGAAAGAAGACTGTTAACGAATCAACTACGCACTACTCAAGCCCGTTCGATGGAAACATCAGATCAACGGGAAACGAATCAACTAAGCACTACTCCAGCCCGTTCGATGGAAACATCAGAGCAATGGGAAAGAATACTTTTAACGAATCAACTACGCACTACTCAAGCCCGTTCGATGGAAACATCAGATCAACGGGAAACGAAACAACTAAGCACTACTCCAGCCCGTTCGATGGAAACATCAGAGCAATGGGAAAGAAGACTGTTAACGAATCAACTACGCACTACTCAAGCCCGTTCGATGGAAACATCAGATCAACGGGAAACGAATCAACTAAGCACTACTCCAGCCCGTTCGATGGAAACATCAGAGCAATGGGAAAGAAGACTGTTAACGAATCAACTACGCACTACTCAAGCCCGTTCGATGGAAACATCAGATCAACGGGAAACGAATCAACTAAGCACTACTCCAGCCCGTTCGATGGAAACATCAGAGCAATGGGAAAGAAGACTGTTAACGAATCAACTACGCACTACTCAAGCCCGTTCGATGGAAACATCAGATCAACGGGAAACGAATCAACTAAGCACTACTCCAGCCCGTTCGATGGAAACATCAGAGCAATGGGAAAGAAGACTGTTAACGAATCAACTACGCACTACTCAAGCCCGTTCGATGGAAACATCAGATCAACGGGAAACGAATCAACTAAGCACTACTCCAGCCCGTTCGATGGAAACATCAGAGCAATGGGAAAGAAGACTGTTAACGAATCAACTACGCACTACTCAAGCCCGTTCGATGGAAACATCAGATCAACGGGAAACGAATCAACTAAGCACTACTCCAGCCCGTTCGATGGAAACATCAGAGCAATGGGAGAGAAGACTGTTAACGAATCAACTACGCACTACTCAAGCCCGTTCGATGGAAACATCAGATCAACGGGAAACGAATCAACTAAGCACTACTCCAGCCCGTTCGATGGAAACATCAGAGCAATGGGAAAGAAGACTGTTAACGAATCAACTACGCACTACTCAAGCCCGTTCGATGGAAACATCAGATCAACGGGAAACGAATCAACTAAGCACTACTCCAGCCCGTTCGATGGAAACATCAGAGCAATGGGAAAGAAGACTGTTAACGAATCAACTACGCACTACTCAAGCCCGTTCGATGGAAACATCAGATCAACGGGAAACGAATCAACTAAGCACTACTCCAGCCCGTTCGAAGGAAACATCAGAGCAATGGGAAAGAAGACTGTTAACGAATCAACTACGCACTACTCAAGCCCGTTCGATGGAAACATCAGATCAACGGGAAACGAATCAACTAAGCACTACTCCAGCCCGTTCGATGGAAACATCAGAGCAATGGGAAAGAAGACTGTTAACGAATCAACTACGCACTACTCAAGCCCGTTCGATGGAAACATCAGATCAACGGGAAACGAATCAACTAAGCACTACTCCAGCCCGTTCGATGGAAACATCAGAGCAATGGGAAAGAAGACTGTTAACGAATCAACTACGCACTACTCAAGCCCGTTCGATGGAAACATCAGATCAACGGGAAACGAATCAACTAAGCACTACTCCAGCCCGTTCGATGGAAACATCAGAGCAATGGGAAAGAAGACTGTTAACGAATCAACTACGCACTACTCAAGCCCGTTCGATGGAAACATCAGATCAACGGGAAATGAATCAACTAAGCACTACTCCAGCCCGTTCGATGGAAACATCAGAGCAATGGGAAAGAAGACTGTTAACGAATCAACTACGCACTACTCAAGCCCGTTCGATGGAAACATCAGATCAACGGGAAACGAATCAACTAAGCACTACTCCAGCCCGTTCGATGGAAACATCAGAGCAATGGGAAAGAAGACTGTTAACGAATCAACTACGCACTACTCAAGCCCGTTCGATGGAAACATCAGATCAACGGGAAACGAATCAACTAAGCACTACTCCAGCCCGTTCGATGGAAACATCAGAGCAATGGGAAAGAAGACTGTTAACGAATCAACTACGCACTACTCAAACCCGTTCGATGGAAACATCAGATCAACGGGAAACGAATCAACTAAGCACTACTCCAGCCCGTTCGATGGAAACATCAGAGCAATGGGAAAGAAGACTGTTAACGAATCAACTACGCACTACTCAAGCCCGTTCGATGGAAACATCAGATCAACGGGAAACGAATCAACTAAGCACTACTCCAGCCCGTTCGATGGAAACATCAGAGCAATGGGAAAGAAGACTGTTAACGAATCAACTACGCACTACTCAAGCCCGTTCGATGGAAACATCAGATCAACGGGAAACGAATCAACTAAGCACTACTCCAGCCCGTTCGATGGAAACATCAGAGCAATGGGAAAGAAGACTGTTAACGAATCAACTACGCACTACTTAAGCCCGTTCGATGGAAACATCAGATCAACGGGAAACGAATCAACTAAGCACTTCTCCAGCCCGTTCGATGGAAACATCAGAGCAATGGGAAAGAAGACTGTTAACGAATCAACTACGCACTACTCAAGCCCGTTCGATGGAAACATCAGAGCAACAGGAAAGAAGACTGTTAACGAATCAACTACGCACTACTCAAGCCCGTTCGTTGGAAACATCAGAGCAATTGGAAAGAAGACTGTTAACAAAACAACTACGCACTACTAAAGCCCGTTCGTTGGAAACATCCGAGCAACGGGAAAGAAAACTGTTAACAAATCAACTACGCACTACTCAAGCCCATTCGTTGGAAACTTCAGAGCAACGGGATGCAAGAATGAAAATCAATCAAGAACGCACTTCGCTATTCAGACGCTGCCAATACTCTGATTTGAGTCTCAGTGCATTTCACTATGATCCGACAACCGACTATAATCTTTCCCCCAAGCGTCATCATCGGAAAAATGGATCAATTATGTATGGTTTGTAGTGCTCTCAAATTTAAGAATGAAACAGCTGGAATTTGCTGTTCTGGAGGCAAAGTGAAACTACCAGATTTAACGTCGCCAGCCGAGTCATTATCAACGTTGTTTTCGGGTCAAACAAATCAATAGAAATTTTTTTTGGCGAATATATGTCAGTACATTCGTGTTTCCAAATGACTTCATTCGGTGCTACAAGTATCGGCGCGCATATGGACAGCCAGAATTATTTATTACATTCACATGCAATCCTGCTTGAGTTAAAATTAAAGAGCTTTTTTAACCTAAGCAAACATCATCGGATCTTCATGATGCATTACCGCACGTGAGTTAAAACAAATATTAAGCTCTATACTTTGTTTCATTGCGAAAAGTCATGTTTTGGGGAGACACGGTGTTTGATGTATTCTATTGAATGGCAAAAAAAGAGAATTGCCACATGACTTGGCATATTGAAAAAATCACACCATGACAAATTGGTCAGCTCATATCAGCAGAAATATTCATATCGCCATTGATCCAGACTTTTTTCAGATCATCATCCAAAATATGTTTCATGGTCGGTGTGCATTACCATACATGTCTGTTTGAAAATGCACTAACGATATAATAGAGAATTAACTGTTGAGACTATTACTGGTTTTTTTCACCATTAAATAAAATTCTCATTTCAAATCATAATCGCAAAACTGATTTACACACTTAAATACAAAATTTAAATTCAAACTGAAAGCGTTGCAACGCACGCAGGGTACAGCTAGTAAATAAATAAATAAATAAGCATTTGTCATCAAGCTTTTCAATTTGAAATAAAATTTCAAGAACGCACTCGCCAAGATTTCATTCTTTCTTTATTAATTAGTATATTCACCGCTGTTAATGAAATTTTTTAGCAGTGCCGGGATTCCGCTAAAAGAAGCTCGATCATTTAGAGTTCTGTAGCCAGAAAAAACTAGAAAATGTTGCTTTTAAGAATCATGAGCGGTGAATTTCATAAATTTAATCTCTCAGCGTTCTCACAACTTGTTATTCGCAGATTAGCATCAATTGATGGATTGAAATTTTGCTAACCAGTTTTGGTACTGGCGTTCTGTTAATACATCTTCTTCCGGAAAGTTTTTTCTTGCTTGAATAACATTTTTACTTTTTTGATAGTATAAAAATAAAATGTATCGAAAATGCTGCATTTAACTTCTATATTTGAAAAGGCACCAACGAAAAACTACTAAGTAGAATTAATTTTAAACAAGCAAGTCTTGCTTTATCAACTATCTAAATTATAAAATGATTATGCGGCTTAAGTGTGAAGTTACCCGTGAAACAATACAATTGAGTCTCTTTTTTGCAAAAATAAATTTTGGCAAAATTAAATAATATTTTCCGAACAACCCAATACATAACAGCTTGCATCTTCAAAGTACAGAGTATTTAAAATAAATTTAAATTGTCAAACTTAAAAAAAAATTCTGGAAAACCCTGGAAAAAGTTGTTAAAAGCACAAACTTGACATTTTTTGACCTGTAAAGTACACTATCTACCAATAAGTATTTGGACACATGTGGTTGAAAATAAAAACAAACTTTATTCATAATCAATAGTTGGTAGTGTCTCCACGAGAGGCAATTACAACGTGAACTCTCCGGGACATAGTTTCCACAAGTTTTTATGTGATGTCTAGTGGTATTTTCTTCCACTCGGCTTGGAGAAGGCATGTAAGTTCCTCAACCGATTTTGGACGGGTAGTACACCCCTTAATTCGGTGATCCAACTCGTCTCAAAGGTTCTCGATATGGTTCAGATCTGGGCTCAGGGCAGGCTAGTCCGTTTGATTGACCCCATTGGCACCATACCAAGCCTTTGTGACCCTCTCAACATGACAGCAGGCATTGTCGTCCTGGAAGTAGTAGGGGTCCATCCCGTAAAACTGCCACAACGTAGGAAGCACATTGTCATCCAAAATTGTGCAGTAGGCATCTTGCATGGGACTAATGCCGATGTTGTTCCCTACACGATATATACCGGCGGAGGGCGTGACGATCTCAGGACCGCAGATATAGTCATTTGTATCGGTGTCCAAATACTTATTGGTAGATAGTGTACGTATGCAAGCACTTCACTTTTGATAATTTTTTTTTAAAATATTACAATTTTACTTTTATTTCTGTATCATTCATTATATTATTTCGAATCCATTCATTATTTTATAATGAATATAATATGCTATATTTGTGAGGGAAAAAAATAACATCCATTAAGTACATGAACATAAAACGAAACTATCTAAAAAGATTTGGTGCTGGGAGAATGGAGGTAAAATATACACTCTTAGAAAAACTGGTTCCTCTATTCCAAGACGAAAATTAGGATTATCTTCTTATCGTGTATTATTTGATGCAACTGAGAACTTTTTTTCTAGTATATTATATTTATAATACGGATAACATGCCGGAGCTAATTTTCATATGGATTTTTGGACAATCGGTACTCAAAGCATTGCTTTCAAAAGTGCTCTTTGCTTCCCTCTTGAACGTTACTAGTCCAGAGTGTTGATTATTACGACATAGAAGACGAAAGCAACCTTTTAGAAAAATTTGAAGACTGGCATCAAGAGAGGATTGATGAGAGTTAAAAAAAATAATTATCTGTATTACTATAGATTTAATATCAACATTAGACTTTTTGTCGATGCAGTCCTTTTAGAGAGAAAACGTTTAAAAGAATAAATAAAGAAAAATAAATAGTTCAAATTTTGAATCTCAAACATTTTCGACAGTTTGGAAAATCCTAATATTTTTCTACTTATTTTATCATAAAGAGTTTTTGATTTTTTGAATAAATATGTTCTCTCTTTTTATCTCAATAAATTAACGAAAGGTGATTTAAACTGCTATTTTAAGTATTCAAACTCAAAAGCAAACAATTCCCCATTCAGATTTATGATAGGTTCCACCTACTCGCTTTAGAAACCTTTCGCACAAAGTTTCAGTTGAAAAAGAAAAACTCTTCGCATTTGAAAATAGAAAGATTTCCAGGGAAATAAAGTGGATTTTTCCTCTCCATTGCATAATGAGCCTCCGTATAGGTCAAATAGTTTTCGGGAAAAGCACAGAATATTTTGTAAAGAATATCGGGTCGTCTCTCTACTATTTATATTCTTGAATTTCTCGTTCGTCTAAGTATTTATTTCAGCTGTAAATTTAACTTGGAATTATTAAATGTTTAAATGACTTGGGAACTTCTACTTCTTTTTTACTTTTAGGTTTCATACAAAAAAATAATCTTTAATTTTGCAAAAAATATACAGAAATGCACACTTTGTTTTTAAGAGTGCAAAAAAATTTATTGAACAATTGAATTTTTTTTTTTTTTTTGCTTTTTTTGTTTTCTAACTACCAGTAAATACGATATTTTACTAACAAAAGTCATTTTGAATTTTTAAACAAAAATCAAACGCAGTATGATGTTCAAGTGAAGAAAGAGTCTTTCCAATTCGAACTTGAATTGTTTGACTGTTTTACCTTATTATCCAAGAATCAAATCCTAAATTACTCTGAAAAGTTTTAATAAATTTGAATTGAAACTAAATTTATTCAGCCTTTAATTTTAGAACTTATCGTTGGCATTGGTGGCTGAGGTATTTACCATTTCACTTGAAAATGTGTAAATGGAGAATGAAGAAAACGTACCTTTAAACTTCACCTGAAAAGTTATAAAAAAATATGTTAAATGATGTATGCTATCGCCTTGTATAGCTGGAATTTTAATCAAAGGTTTGAGTTTTGATCTGAACATTTCAGCACTGCATCTCAACAATTGACCAAGATTCTTAAGAATCTTGTAAATGTAAGAATTTCGTGTAGGAATTTTGAAAAATTCTTACACGAGGGAGAGTCTGAAAAACAAGATTCCCCCGATGATTATGGATAAAAGTGTGAAAGACCCACAAAATCTATAGTTTAAATACTGGGTGTAACTTTTATTTTTCCACGTAATGACGAAGTACTTTGAGACATTTGTCATACCTGTAAGCTTCTAAAAGTGGTCCAGGAAAAAATTGAAACTCTGCTTTCGGAAGAAGCAGTGAACGGCTTCTGTGACTTCAGCCTTTCTCTTACAGCATATTAAGCTGAGATTTTACTTCAAAACCAAAACAAATAGAAGTCATTAAGTGAGAGATCAGGCTGATGGCCAAGGCGTTCCTAACCAAGAGTTGCATTTTAGTTTTGCTTTGGTGTCACCGTGATTCGCATAGCCACCCAAGAACAGAAGGCCAAATATGAGAAGGTCATAAGCTGTTTTGCCAAATTTTCAATTTTAATAGGGTGTAACAGTACCTCGTTGCATTGATGATTTCTACCTCTAAAAAGTCAACCAACACAACTCCCGGACCAGTCTGTGAGTCTCGCCTCCACTTTGCCATTTGCTTGATAATTGTTGAAAAACTCTCCTTTAGCGCCACAGGTTGAGGCGTCGCTCACACCGCTGGATGGAGAATTGGGGGTAGTGAGTTCGATCCTCGTGGCCAACTAAACAACCGGTATGTATACAACCGGCAGCAAGGTGCACGTGAATTCTGTTGCGGTTGAAGATCCTCTCGTTTGTTGTGGTGTGAAAGTTTAGAGAAGGGTACTAGCTCAGGCACTGTCCACGTCGTCGTGACATTCTTGAAATATAGTGCTCGAAAAATGGGGTAGGTGCTTTGTCATGATTAGGTGAGGATGATGATGATAGTCATGATAGAATCATGATTAAACGATACCCACCTGTATATGGGTGTCTCTCACGTTCAACTCATGTCTTATTTACCCCATTGCTGTTCGATTTCTAGGAGAACACTGAAGGGAAACTCGTTTTCAGACTAATTTTCGTGATTTAGTTATTACGCCTTTTGCTATTCTATTCGCTCCAAATGTTTCTGATTTAATTTTTTTTTTTTCAAAATTCTTTCTTCTAAAATATTTGTTTTCCCTCTAACCTGATTGCTCACCCTTCTTTTCCTTAATTTCTTGCTCAACATCGTTTCCCTACCCTATTGTTTAACTTCATTTTTTCATATTGTAACTTATTGGCAACTTTCTTCTGCATCTCTCTCTGTATTCCGATTCTTTCATTTAATGTTTTAACAATGTAGGCGGTTTTTTATAATAGTATGACTGTTGCCTATGTTACGTCAAACAGTTCAATAACAAGATTCGTAAAGTCTATATTTTCTAAAAATTATTATGTACTATACATATCTAAAATATTGAGTTTAAGAAATATTGCCGATAGTGAGGAGAATAATTTTTGTAAAATATAAAAATTTCAGCATATTATTATTATTATTAACTTATCAAATACGACCACATTATTAGCAAACTTTTTCGAATTTTATCCTTCTTTGATCATAAAAAATAAAATTCAGCACAGTGTTTTTAAGTTTCTTTTTTTGTGAGAAGATAAGATATCCTCAATACGCTTTCTAGGAAGATGATTAAGGAGATGATATTGAGGAAGATGATTTTTCCTCAATAAACTCAGTATTTCATTATTTTTGTGAAATGTGTTCGAAATAGCGAAGATACTAAGGTGAAATATACTTCGACTAGAATTTTGACTGGTGGTGACATCTGTCAATTGTTTTGTGAAACTCAAAGAGGTTTTTCATAACTTGTTACTTATTCATTTATTTACTTTTAATTTTTAAATTTTTATTCCATCGATATTTAATTAGATTTCAAGTCCGCTGTACATTTTTTTTAATTAAATAGATTTAATTTTTTCATGTTAAGTAAAAAAAAAAAATAGTTTGTGATTTCACACAAAATAAGTGTTTGTTAATGGGGATTTTGAGATACCGCTCAATTTGAGTTTCCCACCAGAGCATTGTATCCATGCTTATACAATGACATCTACAGATTATCCTTCTCCAACAATATTTTAATGTACCAAAAATGATGAATTAAACATCATTTTAGAGATGAACTAGAACCACCTTTCTGTTCATTATCACTCGCGATAATCAACATCTTGCTCGCACTCATAAAAATATTAAAATAATTATTGATATTTCTCTTTAAAATATACAACTCATACTTTTTTTAATTAATTTAAATTAAGAAAGTATATTTCAATTTAAATTAACATATTCACAATATTTTTTTGCAACTGGATCAGAAATCCATTATATTTATTTGTAGTTCAGTAAAACAAGACTTCCGAAAAATTAATATCCTAGAAACCTTTATTATGTTCTTATAAAAGCTATCTAAAAACTTCTTTGTTAAGAAAATGTTTTGGAGGGAAAGAATTAAATTTCTGACAGGCATTGTTCCCGACGTATTTCCCCCCCCCCGCTCAATAAGACCAATCTCGAGACAATTGGAATAACAGTTATGTGATATTATGAAAATATTTGCACTTGTATACCTATTTAGGCATCTGATATTGCTATCTAAAAAAGTGAGACATTGTTCTTTGTGTATTTTTTTTCCGGCTGAACAGAATGAAACAAGGCACAAATCAATAGAACACATAGTTCTAAAGTAGCAAGGATTTTTATCTATGAAAAGTATACTTTTTTGACGCGTACTTAGCTATAGACTTAACATTGCTATCCCGGAACTATCTGAACATGTGAAATATTTGCGATGAAATTTTTCAGTCGTGTAAATAAAAGCTTCCTATCCTTTAATTTTTCTATAGAGTAGAGATTGGTTTCATTCAATTCAGCCTGAAAACATACATTCTTAACATACCTTAAAACAAAGCCTCACTTTCCAGTCTGAAATTATTCAATTATCCCCCTTTCTCTCAAAAAAGAGGAAAGCGGAATTTTTCGATAATAATAAATATATCTTGATATAATAAAGCTTTTTGTCTAAAAGCATCTTATGTATTAATTTCCCGAAAAAATGAACACAAGTTACACTCTAAAATTGTAAATAATTTCAATAATTTTGCGTTCAAGAAGTGCAAGAATTTTCCTTTGTTTGTAATTAATTTTTTAACGCAAATGGAGGTTTTACACACCAATATCTGTGATTGCTAAGTGAACATATTAGTTCTTTTATTTAAATACGAGCTTCTTTAAAAAGAATGGGGGGGGGGGGGGGTTGTTACATGTTCCCTTCAATAATGAGAAGTCTCTGTTAAGTCTTCCTCAATGTTTGAGACAGCTAAAAAAATTTCATGAACCATTATTAATTTTAATTAATCAAAGTAAAAGCAAGAAAAAGACAAATAATTAATATTTTTAAAGATATTTAGCAGACATTAGAATTTCCTTCTAATGTTAGAAAACTATTATGACTGTGTATTTTAATTTCCTCCTCCCCATAAATTGGACCCCTGCGAGCGCCCATGCATTTAAAAATAGATATTTTCCACACACGTAAATTGCCAAAAAATATATAATTATTTTAATATTGCGTTTCAACAGTTTGTTAATAATAGTAAAGTAACGGACGATTTCCTGGATTTGAAAAATAATGAACTGAACTTGAAAAAAAGCTTAACTTTGGAAAGCAGGTTGTATAACACAATAAGAAGAAATAAAATATTTTTATAATAAAATATTTATATATAGTAAAATATAATATAATAATAAAATATAATAAAATATTTTTACTTGTTAGTGATATGTAATGACAATCTAATGTCAGTGTATCAATTCAAATTGGAAATTGTTTTTATCTCTCTTTAACTCAATAAAAATGTTTTGTTACTCTCAATCTTTTCGATCAATTCAAACTGTAGCATATGAATAAATATCTCAAGAGAGATAAATAAAATTTTTTAGAACAATAAACAAATAATCATCATTTAAAGCAAAAAAAAAAAAAAAAACCTCTAAAAAAGTACTTGAAATTTTTATAACTTTCAAATAAATAGGAATTTTGAAAGAAAACTGGCGTTTACGAAAATGTCCCTTTCAGCACGTTCAATTTCAACTGACTGTGGAGTGATCCACATGGTATTTTTTTACTATAAGTGTTACAACATATAATTTTCGAACTAATTTTTGAATATTAAATTATTTTATTTCATTGTACTCCCTGTACTTTTTTCAACCCACAATCGTAATTTCAAGCTTCGGAGTCTCAAGGTTTTTGCGCAGATAAACGAAATATAGCGTTAAGTAAATAATAAGGGTAGCGTTCCTTTCGATTTAATATGAAAAACAAGATTCCTTTTATATAGAGAGAAATATTAAAAATACAAGGTTCAGAATGATTTTAGCATGTGATAAGAAATGCGCCGCGCTTAGTTTTCCTTATTTAATTAATCTTTATTACATACTTTAATAATTTGTATTTAATGTGGTTGGAGAATTCTATAAATATTTAAGTTCAGATTGTGGCCTGATCATTAAGCATTGTTCGTTTCAACATACTTGGTTCAGTATAATACTTTCATACTTGAAGCAGTAACATGCAAACAAGTTTGAAAAGTGGGGTTCAAGTCGACACCATAAAAGATGCAGATAATATATTTGAACCCCTGAATGAAAGTTCAGGGAGGAAAAACTAGCATTGCACTTTGATTCACAAAACTATTTATTTTGTTAGCATTATAAAATTTTAATCAATAAAATGTAATAAAATTAATAAAATTTAATGAAATCATTTGATAAATCCTAAAATTTATAATCTGTTAACAATATTAATTTTTACTTAAATTACAAAATACGTATTTCATTTATATAGTAAATATTTTTCAGAATTATTCAAACTTGGTCAAACCGCCTTACTTGTAAGTGACGCACTTTATGAAAGGTTTGGCGCAGGGAAATAGTTATAAAAACCAATGCACTTTAACTTATACATTTCTAAAAACAAAAGTTTGACATAGAAAAATTGAGGCAAATTCAGAGTAGAAAGATATGAAATAATAATTTACAGTAAAATTATGATGCTTTTTACGATGAAAATTACTAAAACTAAATTAATGATGAGAGATTAATTCGGTTTTATGCAGTAAACTGAACTTTTTGAAAACTAATGGAACTATTCGCTTTTTCTCTATTTAGCCTTTTGCTTCGTATTATGTGAAAATTTTCATATTCTGCCTCGTATCGATTTTTTTAGTACGATTGCTCAAATGTGTAAATACATTCAGAGATTAATAAATGAATTAAAACTTTTTTCTATATTTCTTAAAAGCCTTTGGCACTGAAGAGAAGAACTAAAGAAGAAAAAATAAAGTATTATGGATGAAAATGATATCAAATGTAATTTTTTATTTATTTATTTATTTATTTATTTATTTATTTGAATTCTGAAGCAAACATCAACAGAAACATCATAAGATGCTGCCATCTAGTGCTCATCTTCAAACTAAATGCTTATAGTTAAAAAGATAGAGTTTGACGTGTAGTGTGAAACTTTTCATTTGTCTGAATTATTTCGAATTAAATCATGCAATTTACATTTCTTAATAAACAAGTAAAATGATAACTAATAATATTAAAAGAAAGCTCCCTTTAGCGTAAATACCATAAAGAAATTTTTCGTATAATTATGATTCACTCAAAATAGGAAATTTTGGCCCCGAACATTGGTTTATACTAAAAAATAATGGAATCAACTCAACATTAAAAATTAAAAAAAGAAACATCAATGAAAAATAAACTCGAACATTCAGAAATAAAAATAGTTTAAGTTATTATTAACAAATGGAATGAACAGCACATGAAAGCATTGGAGCAGTATTATGTATAGCTGCATTTTTTACTATCTTTAAGAGAGTGACTTAACCCACGACTTTCTCATAGTCTTTCTCATAGTCCAAGACTTTCTGATAAAGCTGAAAACTGATTCTAGAAACAATAGTAAAGAATAGCTTGAAGTGGAAAGGTAAATTTTTTTTTAAAAAATTGGCTAATTATAGCACATCTTCTTTCCTGTTTTGTAACCTGGTAGACCATAATATCTTAGCAGCTACGTTTTCCTTAAACTTAATGAGTTGGTGACGGATATCAATAGGTCCAAAAGGATGCCATTTAAGACATTTAAAGGCCACATTCTACAAACTTTTTTTTTTTACTTTGATTTAATTATATATTTTTTTTAAAAATTCCTATTTGGAATAATCTAAGGCTGTAAAAATTTAATTAAACAATACAAATAATAAATCTGTGACAAAATTTAGTTAAGCATACTGACTTTTAAAGAACGTTAAGGAAAAATATTTGGCTGGGGGGGGGGAGGGCAAAATATACTTAAAATATATGTTACAATTTTGAGTTATGTGAAGTGTAGAGGAATTCTCCTTCAGCACGATTTTTTTTTACCATGAATTAATGGATTCTGAATTACCAGAGTATATTTTTACATTGACGTACCCTTACATTAAACGATTTTTAAAAAACGAAATGAAAGAAAATAAGCAGTTGTTTATTTAAAACTTTTCGCCACTTTTTTCGTTGACATACACACATAGCAAGTAATTATTTTCAGGTCTAATAAAACGAGCTAAAGGGTTATTGCAGTTTGAATTATTATTATTTTTTTTAAATATGTGATAGTTTTCTTGGGAGTGCTTAGGAGTTATACTCTTTTAGTTAATCTTTTTCCCACTGTGTTGTTTTTTTTTACTTCTTGTGTAGCGCTACCGAGATTTTTTGACGCAGGTATCGATACTGAAGTTTACCCATAGAATTTCATTGTAAAAGATATGACAATATTTTAAAAAAATTTTCAAATTAAATAATTTAAGCTTCAGATAAATATATTCAATGTTTAATTGCTTTAAATTTGGTTTTTTCGTTGTAAAGTTTAATTTATTTTCTTTTATAGTTCCAGCTATAGCTCTTCATATTCAAGAATATCTACTATGAAGAAATTGTTTGTTTTCAAATGCAGAAACATCTAGGGGCCGATTCAATTGTGAGAAGGACTGCTCGACACTGCAAATGGAAATTACACACTCTGATGGAATGCTGGGAGTTCAAAGTTCGATCCTTACAGCAAATGAAGCAACTAGTGTGGATATTTAGCAAGGACCACTTTAAATCTGCCATGGCGGAAAGTCCTCCTATCGATTGTGGCGCTAAAGCTTGAAGAAAAAGGGAAATCTGTGAGACTCATCCCTGTTGCGTGTTTTTACACACATTATTAATTGTTGTTGAACATTTCATAAAAACTTTCAAAATAGCGTTTAAAGATTGCTTGGAAATATAATTTCAAATAAACAAAGATTTGCAATTAGAGGAATAAACTCAAACTGTATCAAATAGTTCTAAAGCCATGAAATTTTTTTTATTCATTTAATAACAAATTTGCATTTTTAACTTTAGTTTTACCCAATGATTATCGACGTTCGTTTTAAGCAACGAAGGTAATGTATTGCATTTACAATCGGATAAATTTGATTTTATAGGGTGCTTTGTTTTTAAATAAAATTATTATGATGTGAAGTAGTTGTAATGTTTATCATGTTTTTTTTTTCTCTTAATTACTGTAGTGTATAATTTCTTCTACTACTTTGTAATAAATCTTCAAAGTTTAAAAAAAATGGGATTTGTCAGGCATGATATTTGCATGGATAAAATTTTATAAAATATAATATTAGTGAATTTTTATAGTAGATAGTGCTTAAGTGTCATGAAAATAATTGAATATATCTAAAATTTGGTTCTTTTTAATTTTTCGGTATGATATCGGAAGCAATTTTCTTTTAACGCTGATGTTAAAGTTTATCTCAAACTTGTAATTATTTTTATTATGAGCATTGTGTTTATTACTTTAATTTTATAAATTTTCACAGGATTATTCTTTTGAAATTTGAGACAAAAAGTTTATCCTTCTTTATGTTTATCATGTTTAAAATAGTGTAATTGAAAATTAATTATAATCATAAAAACATATACATTATGATTAAAAAAAAATCAACGCAGAAAAGAATATTGTTTAAACTTTCACCTGAAAAGTCTTATTCTTTGTGAAAACATGATGTGCAATCGCATAATATAGCTTTTTCTATGGCTTAATTTATTAATACCAGAAACCTAATTGCATCTTCTTTTTTTTATGAAGTCCCATTTAAGACGTTTACATATAATGTTATGTTTGTTTTTACTATGTTCATAATGTGCAATCTCTTATCAGTGAAATACAAGCAATGGAATTTGAACAAAAATTTTGTGATAGCAGTGTTTTCAAAAAATTAACTAATGGTTGTTATAGTAAAAAAGATGTTATGTTTTTTCGTCTGATTCTTGTATGGAATTAAATGTTTGTGCACATTTAATTTTGATAAAATACAATATTTACTACTTTTTTTGGTTTCGAAATTTAAATAATACTTAAATTTTTTGGCTAAAATTGTTTGTTATTCCATAGTACCTTTAACTAATTATAGAATCATTAAAAATTTCTGAGGTGCCAATGTAAAATTATTTTAACATTACAAACAAAATATTGGCTATTTTTTTTTAATGAAATTCATATTAAAGGCTTTCCTGGTTTCACTCCCTGAAAATATTTCTACGGGTGTCCTTGGGTTTTGTTTCAAGTGTTTTGTTAAGTAAAATTTCAGTTTCTAAAAGGATAAAGTTACTTAAATATTTTTCCACTTAATACCAGTGAAAAAAGAAGTAAAAGAAAATTTATGTAAAGTAATTTGAATATTTTTAAATTTTCTTTATTGTCTCAATTATTACAAAAAAATTAAAAAATTTCAGTTATAATTTTATTTTAATCTTTTTGGAAATGAATGACATATAGTTATATTTTAGGGGAAAAAATTTAAAGATAAAATATTAGCTTAATTCAAATGCAAATTTAACTTTGTAATTATGTAGTACTGTCTTAATTATATAATTTCAGAATATTAATAATGAATGATAATTATGCAATTACAAATGGCTTAAGTTATGACTTTTATAACACATGTTTTTCAAACATGTGTTTCAATTGAAATTTCGATAACATTTCTATAAAAAAAATTAAGATTGCATTTTAAAATTACTTAAAAATTATTAATGATATAAAATTCGTCTACCCGTTGTATGAAGAAACAATATCAATAGAAGTCGCCATATAGTATTATTCCTTAATTAAATTTGAAATACTCAAAAATCATCAGCTGAACATAAGATATACATTGGAGTAAGAGGGAGGAAAATGGATGGTGGCAGAATTCACTAACATAATTTTATTTAGTATTGCTAAGTAAATAATCCATTTAATGCTATTATGAAACTATTGTTCTATTTTTTATTGCATCACAACAGAACAGAAAATTAAGTAAAATTAAATCACCAAATTATTCAACTACCAATCTTCCCCTTGCTAATTTCAAAAAAAAAAAAAAAAAAAAAAAAAGACGCAAGATAATAAAAAAAAATATAAAATCTAATATTATATAACATAAAAACCAATGCAAAATAATATTGCTGTGAACGCTAGATGATATTATTTTGCATAGAATCTAATATTATATAATGCAGAGCAAACAGTGACCTTTTGTATCCTTCTAATATTAGAAGTTGTGAAAGGCGTTAGATTTTTCTGATTTTCAGATATTATCTAATATTAGGTGCTACTTAAGTTTTGTTTTCTTTTCATCTAAATTCTTTAAACACCACTAACTGAAATAGTGAATGAATCTTGACCAATACGATGCCCGATCTAAAATGTCTTCAGTGCTAAGATCTTTCTCCAAGGTTCAAATCTTTAGAATGGGATGCTTATATTTCACTTATATTTTCATAAACATTTACATTCCATAAGGTGTAACACGGTATTTTTAAAGGGAACGCAGTAATATTATAAAGTGTAATCTGAACAAAAATGTTTTATCACCATTTCAAAGTTCCATGACTCAAATATTTAATTAATTTTTATATATAATATAATTTTATTTTATATATAATATAATATAATTTTTTATATATAATATAATATATAATATAATTTTTGAAATGCCCACTGCTTCTCAACATAATAGATAACTTTCACAATAATAGACCCTTATATGACTCTGATTCAAAACATTAGAACAATTAACTTTTCTCATTCCATGAAAATAAAACATTTTATTCTTCAGCATAATAAAATGCATTACATGCAAATAGTATTTTATGAAGAATGTAATTTCACTCAAATTATGGCACGAGCTTAAAACTTATTACTCCTCTTTTTTTTCTTAAAAAAAATTATTTCAAAATATTCGAATAATTAATAAAATTTGACAAAATTAGTTGAATGTGTTGGATAATATATATTTTTAATTATTAACTATGCTTATGAGAATTTTAAAATTATAGCAGACATTTATGTTAAGAAGACTGCTTTTTCAGCATTTTATGCAATTTGTTTAAATATAGAAACTTCACGCGAATCAAGAAAATTGTGAGTTAATGACTTACATCGACAAGGTAAAAATTAATAATATACAGACAACTACTTAAATTGTCTCTAATAAAGCGTTTTTAAAATCTTACAACAGGATCAAAGGAATGGAATGTACGCAATGGTGGCCAAAAACTGACAGCTTCAACCAGAGATAACAGAAATCAGAAGGCTATAGTTAAAAAAAAAAAAAAAAACTCTTTTCAGGAATGTTGGAAATGGATAGAAAAGACAATTTAAGATTTCTAAATTGACAACATCAAGGAATTTTTACAAATTTAAGTTCCAAAACCACTTATAACTGTAAAACATAAGCTTATAAGAATAAAATTATATAAATCAAGATTGTTCCGCGCTTGGAAGATTGGAAAAATGCATTTTTAGTGACGAAAAAAAATTCTGTGGTAATCAGGGTGTTCGAGTTTGGGAGATGAAACAAGAAGCATTTAATACGGAATGCTTGAAACGCTCGGTAAAATTTGCTGCTAGTGAGATGGTATGGAGTATGCATACTCTAATAAAAGATGAATTCGGAAATGTATCAAAATGTTTTTGAATTCTAATTTCAGAAGACTTGTTTGAAACGGATTTTATTTTTCAACAAGAGGTAAATATTTTTGTAATATATTTTTTAAATGTCCATCGCATCACCACATATTATAACTTTTTTTTCCAGAAAAAAGACAATTATACTGACTAATATTTTTATAAAACAAAATTTACATTTCGAAGCAAAATAAAATCCATTGCAATAGGCCAAATCGTACATTTAACTACCTCTATGTTCCTTATCATCTTTCCATAAAATATAGAATTGCAATCAGTTCTGATATGTCTCTGTCGACTTAAACGGTTATTCTGATTTTGTTTTTCATTTTATTTATTCCATTATTTCATTATCAGCTTATTTTCTTAAAATTTCATATCTGTTTTGTTTCCCTCATTCACGTCGGAATAGTCTTGAAAATGGATTTTTTGAGCTCTGGAATTGTAGATCCATGTTGAAAATGTAAAAGTACGTGAAATATGTAAGAAATAAATA
This sequence comes from Parasteatoda lunata, assembly GCA_949128135.1. Taxonomy (NCBI): domain Eukaryota; kingdom Metazoa; phylum Arthropoda; class Arachnida; order Araneae; family Theridiidae; genus Parasteatoda; species Parasteatoda lunata. The sequence goes on along the minus strand of OX421974.1, from coordinate 113,546,077 downwards.
TAAGTGTAATTAAGTGCAAAACTATAATAAAGATACAAGTATAATAAAATTGTAAATATGCGAACAAAAATCCATGAGTAATATCTAAAACGATAAGTGTTATTATAAACAAAACCCATGACTTAATTTATTTTTAATTTTTATATGACCCCTTATTACATAGGTCTTTATGAATAATCTGATATGTTCTGTATGTGATAAGATTAACTTCTGTTTCAGTCTATGAAACAAAATAAACATACAATCTTTTCCTTTCTTATCTAGAATACATAGTTGCTAACACGTTTTCCCAAAATGACAGATGGAGAGCTGAAAATATTTAAAGAAATTACAAATCCTTATATTAATTATAAAAAAAAATTTACTTTTAAATAACGAAACTAAACTTACTTTTACATTCGGCTTAATTACCTGGCATTAATGATTGAAATGGTAAACAACTATAACTACAAACTGGCCGTGCCTATAAATGAAAATATAGAGTAAGTTAAATTTATAAATTGATTTAAATAATTTATACTTATATAGCTATCTAAATATGAATACATATATGTATATGATGTATAGATATGATGGACGTGCATAAAATTTATGCAAACTTGCTTCATAAACAGTAAAAAATTACTTTTTATACTATTCACTCACTTCTTCTTTGTTTTCTTCTCTTCTTATAAATTAGATCGAATTTCCCAAAAGAAACCTTGCTGGAGTTTTCTTTTACATATATATATATATATATATATATATATATATATAAAATAAACTTAAATATAATTTCAATGATGATTTAATTTATTTCATAATAATTTTTAATGATGATTTTTCTTCTAAAAATATGAAGTTAAACATAGAAACATTAATGTATTAGCAAAAAGTAAATTACCTACATATGATATTTAAATCAAAAGTTAATATTCTTTAAAAATAAAATATTCATTACAAGAAATAGAAGAGTTTTCTGTTTATTTGAGATTCAAAACTTTAGAAATTACGCCAAATACTAATCGATATATTTTGTTGTCGCCAATGCTTAGAAGTTTTATGAGAACAAGATTTGGAATATATTTAAAAGTAGTCTAAAAACTTAGCGCTTCAAATGTGTTTAAAATTCATGGTTTTAATCATAGTTTAGTTTCTTCAAAAACAAGATATGAAAGAAATCTTTAATGAGTAAGTAGTTTTTATTCCTATTATAACAAAATAGTTCGTCACTTAAATATTTTATTTTACATAAATATCTTTAAAAAATTTTTTTATAAAATTCCTTTTTACTTCAAAGAGTTTAAAAAAAACATTATAAAAGTGTATAAAATTTAATAAGTTTAGCATAAAAGTAAGATTTACAGTAACATTAAAAGTAACATAAGAGAGGTTTAGTAAAGTTAACTTGCCATTATGTGCTGTTAAAATTATCTCAGAATTATGACTTTTGTTAATACAGTGGAGCAATCATTACTTTTTCACTTTAAATAATAATTTAAAATTTATAAAATACTAAATAATTATTAAATATTAAGTAATGATTAACAATTTAATATAATAATTAAAGAATTAAATTTAAAAGGAAAAAAATATATAGATAATAACATAAATAATTAAAGTATTAAACTAGTTTACTTATTTATAATCTATTACGTGCTTTACAAATTTTTAAATTTCACTAAACTTTAATAAAATTATATTAAAATTTTTAAAGATTGAATTAGATGAGTTTTTTTTAAATCAGAAACATATATCTTACTTTTAAATATTCAACCATGTTTCAGTATTGAAAATTAAAATTTTATAGTCAACTATTAATTACGAAAATTCTGTAATTATACTCATTATTACAAATTATAATATTCCTCATTACATAAAAGTAATATTTTTGGTGGCAATGCATTTTCTTTATTTAAATTATAACCAACTTAAAAAAATTTCAATTTAATAGTTAAATAAAAGTGTAATTAAATGCATTCATTAAATGCAGTTTTTACAAATGCAATCTTAACTGATTTGATATGAAGAGAAATTTATTTAAAACTCAAAACAGAATTTTATATTAAAATTCTGTAAAAAATAAAATCATTTATCTTTATAAATTATAAATCATTTATATTCATTCATCCAATCACATAATCCATTATATAGCAATGTTAAATAAATTAATGATTTTGATAACTGCGGCGTCAAAAAATATAGCAAAGAAAAATTTTTCAGAAAAAACTATTTTTGAATGATTAACTTTGTCACACCAACCAAGTCTAAGTTTGACGTGTTATAATATTTTTAAAAAAATGAAATTTGAGAAAAAAAGTTTTATTCAATTATTTACAATTTTAAAAGTTTAATTATGAACTAAATTGGAATTTCATTTTCTTTTATTTGATCGAATTGATCTTTCATTTGAAGGACATTTAAAGTATAAAACCTTTATTTCACAATAATTACTGGATAAAATAAAGAATTATAATAGTCAATGGTCATGTATAATTTGTTTTTCCACTTTCTGCCATGGCTTTTCCTCAAAATATTGTTTATATATATACTTGAACATAATAATAACTCAAGTTGCAACATATGGTATGAATAAGTGAGATAGCAGTGGATTTTTCTTGCATAAAAAAACATTAGAAAAAATATGAAAAAGAATTTAGTCCCATAAAAAGACAATTTTATTTAATTATCACTCTCTTTTCTTTTTTTATGTTAGATAGAAAATGTTTACTAATTTTACTTTTCTTTTTATGTAGGATAGAAAATGTTCTTACAAAGATACTGGCGAGATTTAAAATTATTTATTTCTATGAAAGGAAAAGCATTTTTTTAAGCGGCTACTGGAAGACACTTTTTTACCTTAAAAATTTTAAGTCGAATAAAATAATAGCAAAAAATAGCGGCAATAAGTGACTCGTGAGTGTCGGCGGTTTTAAGTTTGAAAAACAAATTCAGACAAATCGAAATTTTTGATTAAAACAGATGATGAGTAAATGTTTAAAAGATTAAAAATGACTTTAATGAAAAGAATAGAAATATACCGAAATATTCTTGTAATGCGACATATTCACTCACAGAACGAAATTAATTTAATAGCTGCTTCCGAAAAGGAATTCAAAATTGGAAAATTTGGAACATAACAATTGACAAGATTAAAAACATAATTTTTTCAAGAAAGAAGTGTAAAGGAATTAAATATGTCAATAGTATTATTCTAATACGACTACTATCCATTACAATACAGATAACAAATGTTTAGTGTTAAGGTTCGATTCTTAAACTATTTTATACAATCCAAAAGTAAAATAAAAAGAATGAACTTTTTTCCTGTACAGGCAAATAAGAAAAACGAGACTGTTTAAGAACACTCACTAATAAAAAGGTACTCGTTTAATTTTGATATACAATTTTATGTTTCATTCGGTATTTTTTATGTACATTTTTATTCAATATTTTTTTATGTATCTCTCAATAACGGTTCTCAAATCAACATATTTTTTTTTTAAGTTCAGCTTTATTGTAGAAGTTTCGTTAAAGATTTATATTTAAACATAATAATAATGTATCCAGTTAAATATTATTAGCTAATTAATAATCAAATACAGATTAATAACCATAATTTAGTGTAAAAGCAGCAAATTAAGAGAAATATAAATGCTAATACAAGTTTTATTATTAGAAATCCAAGTGATATTGAAGAGATTGAACTGCAAGAAACAAATAGAGGAGAAAGTATAACTTCAGCTGAAAAGGATGGAAAAACAATTTGGAGAATAGCTAATGGTTTTATGACCATATTTTTCCTCATGGCCTCAGGTGTCCAGGTAATCCCACCATTCATAATTATTTTAGCTACAATACATTTTGTCATTATTTTCCTGTCAAAATTTAGACTAAAAGTTTTGCTTTTAAATATATATCAACTGAAACATGTTCATAAACGTTTAACTTCATAAAACATGTATTAAAATTGTACTTTTATAAAATAACTACAGAGACAGATTTTTGACTGCCACTTATTAAATGTTTTATTAAAATAAAATTTTATTAAAATATTGCCAAATTTTTTGCTCTTTGTTCCTTCTGATCTCTAAAAGTTATAATAATGATGTTTGCCAAAACATTTCTCAAAAATTTTAAAGTATATCAAAAGAAAAGTAGTAGGAAATATTTTTTTTTAGTATATTCATTACCTCTTACAAGAAGTAATTTCATTTTATGTTTAAAAAATATGTATCTTGTTTTAAAATATTGTATATATATACATCACATTATTGGCCTTTATTTTAATAAATTAAGAGAAATCGTTTTCAAGGATCTACAAACCACACTGTACACTAGTGTCGTGCATGGATAAAAAAAAAATTAAGCATGACTCTACAACGAAATTTGTAAATTTTTAAAATGTTTGAATTATTTTATTCATTTATTTAGACATTTATTTTTAAATTATTTTTTTAATCCTAGTAATAATTCAGCAAATGATACGTATTAATATAAAATTTAAAGCAACCCTAATAATCATCATCGTTTATTATTATACTTGTTAACACATTTAACATCTATTATTATATTGTTGAAATTATTTTCTGAAATTTCCTGAAAAAAATATCTTATTTGCTTGTTTTCAGTTCAATGATCCTGATCCCTATCTGTGGGTAGTAAGTATATAAAATGTTTATTAAATTTATAACATAAATAATTATCGTTTCAATATATTTGTTAATGCTTAGTTAAAAGAAACAAACCGAGATTAAATAAAAGTAAAAAGTATCTTTATTTTTCAGCCTTTATATGGAACAGCAACTCTTCTAACTTTCAGTGTTGTCATCTGGCCCAACTCAAGTGGTAATTTTCTCATTATTATTTAATTTCACATGTTTCCACCTCATTCATTTCATTGCATTTTTTAACAAATCAACATTGTCTTATTTATACATTAATTAAGCTTTTTTCTTGCATTTTGTTAAACGACACTTCTTTAAAACGAAATTAAACTACTCAAAGCAAATTAACAATATGTATTTTTTTATAGTTGCGAAAATGCTACGAATAAAAAATTATTTTAAAAGGGGTGATTGTGTATACTTTGTTCTACGTAGAAAAAAGCACAAATAATAGTACAGAAATGAATGTACAAGAAACTTTCTGAGTGTCGGTACTGAGGAAGATTCTTGTTTATAGTACCAAAACTATGGCATGTCCAATTACGTACTTTTATTTGTGGCTTATTTATGTTGTCTTATTCTTGGGTTTAAGATAATGTTTTGGAGATTTGTCAGTAAATAACTGTTCCGGATGAGAAAAAAGCGAATATTGAGTATGTGGTGTAAATTTTGGTATGCGCAATATCGTTCTAATACGTTTCACCATGTATATAGTGTAATTTAATTCAAATTACTCTAAAAATAACTTATTTTTTGAAAACTTGATTACTTGATAGAATATTATGGTGCTCGGCAGTATGGTTCCAATTGAATAAAATCTATATAAAATCATAATTAATCAAATTTCATCACGTGTGCAGCAAGTTTGCAATACATTTTAATTCAGAGTTCTGATACTATGGTTCAAACCAGAACCATTTTTTTAATGTGTACACCTAAACGTTTCCAAATTTAAAAAACGCAACTTCCTTATTTATATTCTCAAAATTTACAGTTTATTTATGATTAAACTCTATGATAAGTTATGCAGTAATAATGGTTAATTGATTATTCAATTATTTTTGAAATTGCATAAGCTACGTTTTTAGCTTCGATCGTATTAAATTTATTAATTTAAATACCGGAAAAGCAGTTTTTTTGATTAAAGACTTATTTGTGACTGGTGTGAAGTAACTAATTTAGAAATTTTTCTCCCAACATTTCTAACATATATATTTCTTACCTTTCAATGAAGGAAACAAAAAGTGGATTTGGATCTACTCAATGCATGCTATGTTTTGTTTCGGAATGTTTCTCTACACGATAGTTAAGCTTGTGATAGCTGCAACACATCCTTTGTCCGATGGCTCTCTCAATCCTCTTACTTATGAAGAAGGGAGGTAAAAGCTAAATTTAAAATTTTAATTTATTTCCTTTCACTTATACAAATTATAATGAAAACTCTTTAGCTTTCACAACTTTGAAAAGTGTGCAACTTTATAAGCATTCCTCTAAATTTATATGTATCTAAAATGATAACCATTTAACTGATGACCGTGCTCTAAAATGATAACCTTCAAAGTTTATTCATGTCAATGAATATGGTAACATTGTATTTTCTACTTAATATTTGTACTCAAAAAGCAAAGAAACTCCTAAGTATCGTGGTAGACGTTTCTTTGTGAAAGACGTCACCCACTTTTGTGGTTTTCAGAAAATCTCACTTGTTGTTTTATTACCCTTTTTCTTACGGCACTTAGCATGATAAAGCCATTCTGGTCTACTTATTGTACCAACCGTAAGGTTAAAGAGATCACTAACATATTATTCAATCTAGCATTCTTATGAAATGCTTTTATGTTATTTACTTTACTAAACCTTTATGTTATTAACCGAGTAAAATACTATACTTATAACTTTGAAAAAAAAATCATACAACTCGCTAATTTTTGAAAACTTTTTCTTCAGTTTAATTTTTAGTGCGTTAAGGCGTTGCATTAGTTAACACCATTTCAATACTTTTTTTTGCTTTGTGCATGTTTATATATTGTAGTATTTAATTGTATTTAAACTTCGAAACTTATTAAACTATGATTTTTTGAGTTTTAATTAAATAAAGCAAGATGTTCGTTTAAACACGCTGGATTATAGGTAGATTGTTACCTTTTACATTGTATTTATTAATGTTTAATTAGTTTTATTAGTTTAATTAGTTACTATATCGAATTAACTATATCTAGTTCAACTATATTTACTTGATTATCGAGATTATAATTAAACACCAATAAGTATCCAACTATGAAAGCGCAATTGATAAATAATTTAAAATTAGGCAACAATCACTTTAACATAATGAGGAATCTGCCCGCATTGGATAATTGCGTAATGTTGATTATTTTTAATTGTCTTTCACTTACAAAGCTCAAAAATACTCTATAGAAAGATGATAGGAGTCGTTCTAGTTCTGAATTCAACGTCATCAGTAACGATGGAAAAACTAGCAGCGTCTTATGGGTCAGGGCTAATCGAACAATTTTAGTTGTAGTTCATTTACGTCGCACTAGAGCTGCACAATGGGCTATTGGCGACGGCCTGGAAAACATCCCTGAGGATGATCCGAAGACATACCATCACAATTTTGATCCTCTGCAGAGGGGATGGCACTCCCGCTTCGGTAGCTCAACGACCTGCACGCGAAGCGAACAATTTTAAGTATCATTTACAAAATAAATAATTAGTCTGCTCAACTGAAGTTCTTGTCTATCGTCATAAAATGGCATTATGTTTCATCTTGAAAAAAAAAATACCACTCTGGTTAACCATTAGCGACAATGCAAAAATGCTACATTATTCTAAATATAGTACGTAAATGTAAACTTGCCGATAGGTAAATTTATATAACAGAAATATTTACAATGTGGTTTTCATAAGTAATTAATTTTTTTTTTTTTTTTTTTTTTTTGTAGAGAAATGGCTGGCGTAATGATTACAGCTGTTTGGCTGTTTACTTGTAAGCAATCCCCAACTATAAGGTAAATACATATTTTTTAATTTGCATCTTTTATCAACTTTTATATCAAGTTTATCGTCTCTTACATATTGTTATTCCTAAATAATGTATTTGCGATTTTTATTCGAATTGTAACTTCTTAAGTAGGAATAGGTCTTTAAATACTAACTTTGAAAATAATATTTCATCACAACAGAAATGTTTTAATATGTTTTTAAGTTGTTGTTTTTTCTTTTTTAGCTGATTTTGTTTTCTTTTTAGTGAGAGGGATTCATAGCAAATTATAAGTAATAAAAATACAAAGATTCTGAAAAGTTTTTATCATTGAAAGACATTAATTTTCGAAGAGAATAAAAAGAAATAAAGACGTTATACTTAATTTAGGTTAAGCAACATTTTAAGATTTAAAATTGGAAATATTTTAATTATTATTTTCTTAAATAAGCAAACATGGATGATAGCTTTGACTAAATATTCTTTTTTTTTTTTTTTTTGTATAAGTTGACTAAATTTTCAAAATTTATACTAACTACAAAATAAAATTTTAAGCTCACATTTGAAAAATTACCCATACAGCTACTTTTTTAACTAATTAATTTTTTATCATACTTTTTTGCATAATTTGTTTGCCACGTTTATACTTAACCACTGTCTAGATATTTGCTTAGTGTTTCATATATTTAATTCCCTAAAAATTAAACACAAAATGAAAAACCACTTCAATGTTTTATTTCAGGTGTACCTTTCCTGACTGGTGTGATTGTTGTAGATAAAGCTGAATCATTTCCCTTTCTTTCGCGATAAATGACCTTCGTTATGGAAAAATACAGAAACATCGAATACTTAAACGCCGGTTGTTCATCTATTATTTGATCGTTTGATTCAATTGCTTTAACAATACAATAGAGGGTCATCGAATAGCTTTAACAATACAATCGAGGGTCATTTACGGGTGTCCGTGTTACAAAATTCTTTTAACATTAAGATTTGTTTTATAAATAAGATAATAATAATAATAACAGCTCTCGATGAAATATATAATAATATATGCTATGAAATAATAATATATACTATAACAAACAATCCTTTTATTTTTTTAAGATAGAAAAACACACTATCATTTAATATGCATTTGTTTAGTTAGGTATTTTTTTATCAGTTTGAACTATTTATTTTATTTATTTAAATTATTTATTGCTTTATTTTTATTTATTGTTTTGTATTTATTTATTTATTTATGTTACTTATTTATTGCTTTTATCTATTTTTTGAACATATTTATTTATAATTTTTTATGTATTCATTTTGTCATTTTTCTTTTAATATTTGTTTCAAGAAAATCGTAAATTACGACATTTTCTTTGCGTATAAAATGTTTAAAGTAAAATATTGAAATATTTATTATACAAATATTAAAATATTTTGCTTTAATTTTAAAATTTTTTAAAATTGATTTTATACATTAATTTACCTGCATTTTTTAAACAATTCCTATTTACTTCTTCTTTCAAACAGCTAGGATAAATTTATAGTAATATTGCTTTACTTATTCATAACTTTTACAAAGCCATAATGCTTTGCTCTGTAATTATTGGAAATGTATTGATATTACCTAATCCTTTAAAATTATAAAGCAAATTTAAAATTATTAGTTGGTATTTATATTATTCGATTTGATTACCTTTTTGAATATATATATATATATATAATTTAAATTATTTATTTTAATATACCAAGAAATTCATATAATTATATAATTATTTAAATTTTCAAAGAAAAAAAAATATTATTTTTATATATTATGCATTAAGTAATTTAAGAAGCATTTAGAAGAATAAGAAGCACCAATGTAATTATTATGAAATGTATTAAAAAGAAAGAATAAAAGGTTTTATTTGGCACAAACTGAATATTATTTACTGAAAAATAGCAATTTCAGTTCCCTTTTATATTTTCCTCTTTTTCGTCTAGCAAAGGCTTTTTTATGGAAGCATTTGACTGACTAGAAAATTATACGTTTAAACCACATTTCATAAGTTTCCATTTCATTTCTTTTATTCCTTATTCATACATTTAATTATTTATTTTGACAAATAGTTTCAGAAAATATATCTTAGCATATACTTTATTTCTAATTTTTATATAATTTCAATATTTTTCAGAATATAAACTATGTATTACAAAATAAGGCTGAATTCATTTGTAGAAGTGTCCCATAAATTAAAAACAAAGATATAACGTTTTAGTAAGCATTACGATTTGTTTTAAAAGAGACGATCAATTTGAGTCAAATTCCTATCACTTTAAAAGTAAGATTATATATGACCAGAATATGTAAAAAATGAATAATAACGAACTTATTGCTTAGAAGTTTCGAAAAAGAAACGTTTCTGTTTCAATTTTAATTTCTTATAATGAAGTTTTCTTAAATCAAAGTCTAATAGATTTCAAATGTCTTAAATGTACAAAAAGTGACTATTTAAAAACACCTTCATTGAAAGAAATATTTTTTAAGCTTGCATTTTATACAAAAAAAAGATTTAAAAACAATTTTTTTTTTCAATTTTATTTAATTTATAACTTTAATTCTTTCTGTATTATAGTTCCCCATACTTATCTCTATTATTTTTCTCTTGATTAGATTTTGGATTTTTATATATTTTTTTGATAAAGATAAGATATACTTTTTTCACATTAAGAAAGTTTTTCTGTAAAAGAAATTTCGACTAGTAAGTTCTTCTTACTCAACCCATTGTTAGAATTTTTTGTACTTGTTGAATCACAATATCATCTTAACTAGCGACAACTTTAATCTGTATAAAAATTGAACTATATTATCATGAAATATTCGAAACATCTGAACTAACTATATCAATTGAAACATTTTAAACATGATTATGCTGTGTGCACCTCCCCCCCATGCCTTACCTAAATTAAAACATCATTCAGTGGTTCCATAGTTGATGGTTTTGTATGTAGATGGATGGTGTATGTTAATTATAAGAAGTTCAAGGAATAATTTTTGACTTAACCTTCGTATAAATTATCTATGTTAATAATTGCGTATTAATACTTTTATTAGTATTTGTGTGAAGGTTTTCATTAATATTTACTTGTATTTTATATTTTAGCAATCAATCAAGGCACACTTGTTGGAAAAAACGTTTCTCAAATACTGCATTTATTATTTTGTTCAGTTTTATGCCATTGCTTTTATGGGGATTTTGTTATCTGAGTATCATGGACTGTTCACTGTGTATCGACTTCAATGACTATCGGTTTTCTTTTTGATATTTCACAATCTTGAAAAAAGATTTAAAGCAAGAAGCACAAAACAATGCTATCTGAGAAAAAAATATGGATACATTTTGTGAGTTATATAATCAAAATTTCTGTGAAAAAATTATGAGACAAGTACACGTGACGATAACGTAGCAGAATAAAATGTTCATTATTATCGGTTTATACTTTGGATTTATAATCTTATTTTTTCTAGTTTATTTTAGTTAAGTTTCTATTATCCTTGCCTATAATTAGTATTTTTTAGAACTAATTAAACAATTTTATTCGTTATATAGTTAATAGTATATTTCGTTAAAGGATAAAAAAAAATTATAAAATAAACATAATTTTTTAATTTCTTTCTTCTACAGTCTATTACGAGTTAGTAACATAGTTCTTTATTGCAAATTGGTTATTTTAAACATACCAAACGTAATTTGAAATTTAATATTTTTTACATGAAATCGCCAATATAAAATTTTTATACTCAATATTTTAATAGTAATTGCATTACATTTATTTAAACAACCTCAGTAAAACGCAAGTTTTTTAAAACTATATATGTAGAGCATAGATTTTTACAAAAAAATCTAAGATTTATTTCTCAAAATTTTTGAAAATAGTAAAAGAATTCAAACTTAAAGAAATCTGTCCCAAAATTTAAAAATAAATAAATAAATAAATAGTAAATATCAACATGTTTGAAAGGATTGGAGCAATACTATATTATAACACTTTGTTAATAAGAAACACTTTCAAATTGATTAGGAGAGCGTTTATAAGAGGGTTTTTGATTAAAAACATTTTGACTTAGGCACCGTAACGTAAAAAGTTAAACTGATTATTACTGATAATTTAAGCTGATTGTATTGTGCAATTATCTACGGAACATTGCAGAAATTTCTATAACATTTATCTAGAATCGCTACTACGGATCCATTCGATATATAAATATGCTGCTTAGGAGAAAGTATGACTTATCGGTATAATTCCTTCATTTGAAAAGAAAATGAGAATTTAGTTGAGAAATATTAAAAATTGCATTTTGAACTCATCCAATATATATTAATATCAGCTTATGAATATGTCTTAATATATTAATATCAGCTTATGAAATTTATAACAAAAATTAATTCTAATCTTACTTGAATATCTCTAGTGCCGAACAAATTAAATTGTTTTTCTGACAAGAATAAATCAAGTTTTTAAAAAGGCTCTGCAAATTAGTAGAGTTGTAGAAAGAGATTAGACCTCATTAAATTGTAAGGAAAAGTATTGCTAAGACTTCATTAAAAAGTGTTGAATTTTTAAGCCATTTATTAGGTAAAGCACTTAACAGCGATAATGGAAGATAATGATTTTCATTAAATTCAAAAAAATAACTGATTTTCATTACTTAACTATTTATTTCAGTTTTTTTAGAACTCAGATTCAATTATCATTCATTATTTACTACATGTAAGAGAGTTTATCAATTAGTTAAAACTGTTATAGTTGAAAGAGTTTATATATTAATATCAATTTTAGAATTAATGATGAGCATTTAGATATCAAGTAATAACAAGTTCAATAAATAAAGAATGGAAGTAATAAAAAGAAAAAAAATGCAAAAGACTTTATTTCAGCGAACTTTCATAACAAAATATGATAATATTTTGTCATGAAAAGCTACTTTATTATTTCAATATTGATATTTCATTTTATAAATTATTTAAAATAAGCTGTGAAAGTTGAAGTATATTACAAAATTATTTTTTATTGATACAGCTTTTAAAAAGTCATTAGAATTTTATTACTCCTAAACGTCTCAGTGAATGGAATTTTTCTCAGACCATGTTGAAAACACACTAAATGTTTAGTTGTAATCATAATTATTTTCGTAAAAATATATCTAGAACATTTTCTAAAAGTTGCAGTTGAATCAATAATAACAGGATAAAAGTCTGTATGTTTTGCAATTCAATAAACAGAAAGGAATTAATGAACAGAAAAAGTAGAGCAGTATAATGCCACAGAGTGATTTTAGTTTATAACCATTGTTGAACAGCCGATGCAATTTTTTGGGTTTACGACTATACAAACGCTCAACTACGCAGCCGTGTAATTTTGAACCCAATCCTCTGCGCCATTGCGGCTACCACAGAGTGATTTTTAATAAACATCGTTGAACAGCTGACCCAATTTTATGGGTTTACGACTACTAATGTTCAACTCCGTAGCCTTGTAATTTTGAACCCAATCCAGAAGACAAGGGAAATCCTGGATCGAGTATTGGGAGAAATTTACCTTTGTGGATGACTTTTTCATGGAGCTAACCCTCATTTGCGTTACATGGAGAGGAAGACCACGAGAACGCCCCACGGTAAGCCTGACGGCAAGGGGACTCTAGTCCATGATCCGTCTACCACTGAGGATATTTTACGTCAGCACTGTGGTCGGTGCAAGCCGAATGCGGAATTCGTATCGATTGGGATTCGAACCCGGTTCACCTCATTGGAAGGAGAACGCTCTATCCCCTGAGCCACAGAGTATTCGGTCTCGTTCTTTATAGTTTTTTCAAATTTTTAAACTATTATTAGAATCTTTTCCATCTTGATATATTTGGATAAAATTTGAATATATATTTTAATCCACGCCCATCTGACCATGAATCTCTCATAAAACTTGTCAACATTTCCTATACATTGTAAATTTATAATTCAATTTTCAACCGAAAGAAACGGTTAGAGCAAATGATAAAAATAAATATAAATACAAACAAAAATTAACGAAAAAAGTACAAGTAGTTATTTTCAAACATTAATATATTTCATTTTTTTACATACGCCTAATTTTGTATGAGATAGTGCTTTTATTCATTTGTAATACAAACTTTAATAAACTTTAAAAATGCTTTTAAGCATATTTATAACAAAAAAACTAATTTCGAAAAAGGGAATGGAAGTTTTTAATCAACTTTTAGTTGAATGGGGAAACTATAAAAAGCTTTTAAGCGTGGTATCTAGGGGATTGTGAGTAAAAATTGTAAGAAAGAATTTATTTCATTTGCTGTATCTATTTGCTGTATCAAGGTACAAGGGAGCAGTTTTTTTAAAATTGTATTTATCTATAGACATTTTTTCTTAAACAACCAATCAAGTTCATGAGTTTTAATTAAATGTTTATTATTGAAATTACTTTTTTTAGTATTATATCCGAGGTATAGAAATTTTTTCTTTGTTAATTTCGCGATCTCTATCCCCTCATTGGCTTTTAACGTCAAAATATTTTTTTTTTAAATTTTTTTCTGGGTATTTAGGGGAGAAAAAAAGAGGTTAAAAACTGTGTCAAATAATTTTAAAAATTACTTGTTACATATATATATACACTACCAATAAGTATTTGACACCTATGCAACTGACTATATCTGCCGTCCTGAGAAACGTCACGCCCTCCGCTGGTGTGTGTCGTGTAGGGAACAACATTGGTCCCATGCAAGATGCCACGCAGTTCGGAGCTCTCTGATTTCGAAAAAGGTATAATTGTCGGGTATTACAAAAATGGCTGATCCTTAAAAGACATATCTAGCGAGCTGAATTACCCAAAATCGACAGTGGCTTATGTGATTAAGAAATGGAAGGTGAGTGTCGGAATGTGCCCCGAGTCTGAAGACCAGCGAAACTGGGAGATATAGCCCGACGGGTGTTGTCCAGAGAAATTCGGAAGAACCGCACCCAGCCGATGGCCCACATATTCCAGGAGTTTCAACAGACATCCGGGAGTGTTGTTTCAATTAGTACCATCAGTAAGGAAGCACATCTGCTTGGTTTTCTTGGTCGTGCTGCTGCCCATAAGCCTTTGATAACAAAGTCCAACCTTACTGCTCGTTTAATGTGGTGCAAAGCACATCGAAAGTGGACCGTAGATCAGTAGAAAGCGGTTCTTTGGAGCGATGAATCAAGGTTCACCCTCTACCGTTTGAATGGCACGGTCTGGGTCTGGCATATGCGTGGAGAATGTCTCCTGCCAGAATACATTGTGCCAACAGTCAAGTTCAGCGGAAGTGGAATTATGGTCTGGAGGTGTTTCTCCTGGTATAGATTGGAACCCTTGGTCCCATTCATGGTTAACACAATGTCGATGGCTACTGCACTATTTTGAATGACAATGTGCTTCCTACGTTGTGTCAGTTTTACGGGGTGGACCCCTGTTACTTCTAGAACGACAATGCCAGCTGTCATGTTGCGAGGGTCACCAAGGCTTGGTATGGAACCAATGGAGTTAATCGAATGGATTGGCCTGCCCAGAGCCTAGACCTGAACCCTATCGAGAACCTCTGGGACGAGTTGGATCACTGAATTAAGGGGTGTACAGTCCGCAGAAAAAAAAAAAAAAAAACCGAATCACCCTGAATAACTTTCGTTCTAATGATCGGATTTTTACGAACTAAGTGTCAATCTTAATGGTTTCTGGGGGTGACCTCAAATATGCTAATTAGCAAGTACTAACTATTAATTAAGTTACGAAATCACACACAAAAACGTACTTTCTCTGAATAAATATATATATTTTTTTACATATTTGGATTCCTGACCCTTAAAATAGGGGAGGAGGGGGTAGACAAAATTTCGAAAAAATTAGATCGTAAATTGGGTCGCAATAAAGATTTATATATTTGGCGAAAGTTTAAGAAAATGCCAAATTACCTCGACATAGAAAGTGAAACAATTTAAAACAACCATAAAGAAACTGAACGAATGACGAGACGTCATAACATTGTGAGTCTCTGTTGCTATAGGCAACCAAGAAGGGAGTTTTTGGATCTGCTTTCTGGGCATAGAAAGTAGTATGCGTTTTAATACTTTGAAAATAAAATTTGAATTTAAAATGAAGAAATGAAAATGAAGTTATTTATGATTTTCCAATATTTCAAACTTTGAACGTTGAACTTATTATCTGACTTTTTTTATTTTTTTAAAAATGTTATTTGTATAAAAATGCTGTACTAAAACCAATTTTACTTAAGTTATTATAAATTTATGAAGAGTTGTAGGGCTAATTGCTTTTACACCTCAGTTCAAGTCATTCAGGTAAGGAAAAGAAAAAAGAGATCCTGCAAAAAATTCTGGGCACGATTCTGATGCGCAATCAGAAAGTTTTATAAAATTCACGGTATTTCTTTTCGATAAAATTGAAATATATATATATATATATATATATATATATATATATATATATATATATATATATATATATATATATATATATATATATATATATATGTTGCATACGCCATGCAGTGCCATCTGCACTAAAGCAGACTCCCTACACAGACACTCACGGAACGGCAACGGGGAGACAGCCCTGAAATATGCTCTAGCTATAATTGTTTTGTGTCGTCTTGTAACGTTTTCTTAATAAAAGCTTTAAATGTAACTCCCCTAGATTACTTTGAAGCTAATCCTCGACACTCCCCGTCCGTAACATGGGGGCTCTGCCCGGTCATCGTCATAACCCGATGCTTGAAAGCGAAAGTCGCCCAAACCAAGCGGCGCAATAACTCTACTTCATAAGTCGGCCAATAACCCCGCCGCATACTTCACAATATCTTCGAACAATTTTATCTTCGCAGGCCAATTCTCCCGCCTGAACTGAAAAGCCAATTTCCCGCTTTGAAAACAACGAACATTTGCTGAAAAATATTCAACTACAAAAGGCCAATTTTCCCGCCTAAACTGAAAAGCCAATTTTCCGCTTTGAAAATAACAACGAACATTTGCTGAAAAACATTCAACTACAAAAGGCGAATTCTCCCGCCTATATTGAAAAGCCAATTTCCCGCTTTGACAACAACGAACTACTGCTGAAAAACATTCAACTTCAAAAGGCCAATCCCACCGCCTATGATATATTTCCAGATCTATATATCTTCTACAGCGAAAAATCAACAACTCAAGAGGCCAATTTCCCCGCCTAATTGCATAAGAAATATCTTCAACAACTACGTTCTACAACGAAGGCCAATACTACCGCCTGTGTGACCAATTTCCCGTCCACAATTAATAAATATCTTCATCGACATTCATTGAACTGGGAGATCCATACTTCTCTTCTACATACGTCATCGCATTCAACGTCAACAACGATAAAAGTGAACTCGTATCATCGTAGTGAAACAGTCGTGAAAACCACTTGTGAGCACTTATTTCAACAAACGGATAGCTTGTATAAGTAAAAACAACGTCAACAAACACCGATATCTTCAAACCAGGTAGGATCAATCCTTTTTATTATCAAACATGTATCGAAATACTAAAAAAGAAGATTTAGCTAATGCCGTCAAGGAATTAGGAATAGATGTTCCTGATAATGCTACTATTATTTGTTTAAAAGAACTTATAGAAAAAACTGATACGTTCAAAAATGAACCAGAATTTGTTAAAGACATGATTTATTTAATCGTCGAAGAAAGAAAAGAAGCAGAACAATGCGCAAAAGAAAAAATCAAGTTAGCCCAAATCGAAAAAGAAATCGAATTAGCATCAATTAACTCCGGCTCAAATCAAAATAATTCCGAAAACACAAACGCGACAATTAGAACATCATCTTTAGATCTCGAAAGTCTAATTAAATCGGTTAAAACACTTAGTATGCCGATTCCTACTAAACCCGAAAATTTTAACTTATTCTTTCATTCTTTAGAACGCGCGTTTACAACCAAAAATGTTCCGCCAGAATTCAAATCGGAAATATTAATTAATATTCTCGGTGAAAAAGCGAATAGTATTTTACTTTACATTTCGGAGAACGAACTCCAAGATTACGAAAAAGTTAAAAATATTATATTACGAGAATTTCAGCCAACGCCCCAGGAATGCTTAATTAATTTCCGAAGAGCTCAGCGATTACCTAATGAGTCACACGTACAATTTTCGTCAAGATTGACAAGCGCTTTTGAATACTATTGTAACCTTCGTAACGTTAATGATTTTAAAAGCTTGTGCGAATTAATGATAGCCGATAAATTGTTTTCTACCCTCGATCGTGAAACGCAACAACATATTGCGATACGCCAAAACGAAACTTGGTTTAAACCAACTGAACTCGCGAAAGAATGCGATGTATATTTTGTTTCGAAACGGAAGTCTTTTGCCGAAATAAAACACTACCGTCAACAACCGTTCGACAACAAGCAAAAAAATAATTCATTTCAAAGCTTTAATCGTAATTCATATGAGAGAAATTCTACAGAATACCAATCGCGAAATAATCCGCGCGAAAGCTTTCACAGAAACGAAACTAATTCAAATCGTAGATTTAACACAAATCGAGACCCTGTTTGCAAAGTCGAAGCTAAAATATTTAATGAATCTAAGCATGAATTACAATATGAAGAAATTTTCGTTAATGACGAAATAGTTGAATCGTTAGTAGATTCGGGAGCAAACATTATATGTGTCCGAGATCACTTAATCCCCTCCAAAACTAAAAGTGTCGGAACTGTTCAATTAACTTGTGCTTTCGGAAACGAAGTACAAGCTGAACTTTCAAGAATAAAATTAGCACTTCCAAGTTTTCGTAAAAATCCCATAACAGTAACGGCAGCTGTTTGTAAAAATCTTTATTGTGACTTAATAATTCCCCCAAATATTTTGGATGATTTAAATGAAGCAAAAAATGAATATGATCGAATTTCAAAAGAAAAAAAGACTTCTCCTTATTCTAAAACTAAATTTCCTTTGCATAAAAAAGAACAACAAAGTACTTTTAATTTAAACTCAATGTCTAAAAAAGAAAATCAAATTACTTCGGAAATCGAACATTTTTCTCCCCCAGTTTCTAAAAATAGATCTGATGAGGGTGTAATACAGTCGCGTCAGTTAGACGAAGGTCAGTCTTTCTTTGAGATCCAGAATACTAATGAACCACTGGTTTCTGAAACTGAAACCTCAAATTTGTTATGCGAATGCAAAAGTACTTCTACTCAAAGTTTATTTGAAAAACAAATAAATGAGTTTGATTCAATGACGTCTGCGCGTAATAGGAAAGCGGAAACTGCCCATTCACGTGATCAGAGAGCTCTTTCCGATGTAAACAAACAAACTGAAACCGATATTTTTTCGTCTGCCGAAACAGAAACAAACGGTTTTAATTCTTCAAATCCGGAAAATAAAGAGATTAAAAATGCGTTTATTAAAAATACGGATTATTGTTTATCTAATATAAATATAATTTACACCGATGTTGATTTATCTCATTTAGAATCCGATACGCGTACCGAAATTGAACAACTTATTAAATCTTATAAGCCAAACAAAATTAAAGATACCAACTTACAAATGAAAATAATTCTTTCTGACGATAAACCTATCGCGTTACGACCAAGAAGGCTAGGCCAAACAGAAAAAATTATCGTAGATAACCAAATTGACCAATGGCTTACCGATGGAATTATTTCTGAAAGTTCGTCCGATTACGCCGCACCTTTGGTTCTTGTTAAGAAAAAAGATCAGTCAACAAGAATATGCGTAGATTATCGCGCTCTTAATTCCAAAACAATTAAACAGAGATTCCCATTACCACTCATTGATGACATTTTTGATAAACTTCAAGGAGCAGTGTTATTTTCCAACCTTGACCTCCGGAACGGTTATTTCCATGTTTCAATTGAACCTGACAGTCGCAAATTTACCAGCTTCGTAACACCAACCGGACAATACGAATTTAACAAAGTTCCTTTTGGCTTGTGTAACTCTCCCTCAGTATTCCAAAAATACATTCAAATTATTTTCAAAGATCTTTTAAATGATGGTACTGTTATAATTTATATGGACGATATCATAGTGCCTTCTAAAAGTAAGAGTGAAGGAATTGTAAAACTCAAAAAAGTATTCGAAGTAGCTTCTAGTTATGGTGTAGAATTTAATTTCAAAAAGTGCAATTTTCTACAGCATAGGATAACTTTTCTTGGCCATATTATTGAGCAAAACACCATTCGCCCTTCAGCAACTAAAACAACCGCCGTCATGAACTTTCCAGAACCCAAAACAACTCAACACGTTCAATCATTTTTAGGACTAACCGGATATTTCAGAAAATTTATTAAAGACTATGCACTAATTGCAAGACCTTTAAGCGACCTTTTACGAGACAAAGTTAAATTTATTTTTGGCCCTACACAAAAACAAGCTTTCAATTCTCTGAAACAAATTTTATCATCCGAACCTGTTTTACATCTGTATCAGCAAAGTGCTCCATTACAACTCCACTGCGATGCCAGTGCTAAAGGATTTGGTGCTATACTCCTTCAAGAAGACTCTGATAACAATTTCCATCCCATACAGTACATGAGTCGTAAAACTTCTCCCCAAGAAGAGAAATATTCCAGCTACGAATTAGAAGTTTTAGCGATAGTTACAGCATTAAAAAAATTTCGACATTATCTCATCGGCACAAAATTCCAAATATATACAGATTGCCAGGCGTTTCAAAAGACAATGACAAAAAAAGATCTACCACCCAAAATAGCACGGTGGGCACTCTTCTTAGAAGATTTTGATTACGAAATACTCCATAGGCCAGGTAAACGAATGCAACATGTAGATGCTCTTAGCCGATATCCAGTTATGGTCATACAATATAACGAAACAACACAGAAAATCAGAGAAGCACAGATAAAAGATGAGTTTACAGAGAGTATAAAGCAACTAATTAACAATTCTTCAGCACCTGATTATATATTAAAAAACAATGTGCTTTACAAAATAGTAAACGACCAAGAACTTTTAGTAGTTCCACTTGACATGCAAAAACAAATCGTACAACTTGAACATTCTAAAGGACATTTTGGCATAAATAAAACAGAAAATTTGCTAAAACAACAATTCTATTTTCCAAACATGCGAAAGACAGTAGAAAATGTTATCTCTAATTGTATTCAGTGCATACTTTCCTCCAAAAAACTTGGCAAAAAAGAAGGATTTCTACATCCGATTCCAAAAGGGGACGTACCACTTGACACCTACCATATTGACTTTTTAGGACCTCTACCCTCAACAAACAAAAACTACAAATATATTTTTACTGTCGTTGATGCTTTCTCAAAATTTCTTTGGATTTATCCTGTAAAATCTGCTTCAGCCCATGATGCTTTAGAAAAACTAAAACTTCAACAAACAACATTTGGAAACCCAAGAAGGATAATTTCTGATAAAGGAACAGCATTCACTTCAACAGAATTTCAAAAATATTGCGAAGAAAAAGACATCGAATTCCTTTCAATCACAACAGGTGTACCTCGTGGAAATGGGCAAGTTGAAAAATTTCATGGAACATTGATACCAATACTGACAAAAGTCTCACTCGAAGATCCAAATAAATGGTACAAGCATGTGTCATCTGTACAACGAGTAATTAACAGCACAGTTTCAAACGCTACCAAATATACGCCATTCGAGTTGTTAACAGGCGTCAAAATGAAAAATAAAAATGACATCAAAATTAAGGCCATCCTCGAAGAAGAAAATTTCCAGTTGTCATTACAAAATAAGCAACAAATGAGAGAAGATGCCAAAGCAAACATTTTAAAGTTGCAAGAGCAAAGTAAACAGCAGTACAACCGAAGACGCAAAGAAGCAAGGAAATACAACATAGGTGATAAGATTGCTATCAAGAAAACCCAATTTGGTGTAGGTGCAAAACTTCGACCAAAATTTTATGGTTCTTACGAAATTGTGAACGTTCGACCCCACGACAGATATGATGTCAAGAAGATTGGAAGACATGAAGGTCCAAATCTCACATCCACATCAGCTGATATGATCAAACCATGGGACAATTCCTGAAAACATTTTTATTTCATAAACTGTGGACATTGAATAGAAACTTTTTTTTTTCCTTCAACTAAAACTGTGACTTTTTAATTTTTTTTTTTCAATCAAGAACTATTGACTTTTTGTATTTTTCTCTTTCAGCTTTCTGCAGTCAAAAGAACATTTAAACTTAAAGATTTTATTTTTTAGAATTTCAGCTTGGTCGGGGACCGACCCATCAGGATGGACGAGTGTTGCATACGCCATGCAGTGCCATCTGCACTAAAGCAGACTCCCTACACAGACACTCACGGAACGGCAACGGGGAGACAGCCCTGAAATATGCTCTAGCTATAATTGTTTTGTGTCGTCTTGTAACGTTTTCTTAATAAAAGCTTTAAATGTAACTCCCCTAGATTACTTTGAAGCTAATCCTCGACACTCCCCGTCCGTAACATATATATATATATATATATACATATAGCATAGTAAATAAATACAAAAAAAAAGAAGAAAATTAAGAAAAACAATAAGTTTAATATTATAACAATAAGTATAGTAATATTTATTTATCCAAAAAACAAATCGATATACTCTTTCAAAATTTTATAATAAACAATGGATACCCAACTAAAATAATAAAATTATATATAAAATCATTGAGTTAATCGTATATTATTGTAGATATATTTACTAAAAATTTTCTTTGTTAATTTATATAGTTTTCCCTAATAAAAATCCATTTCGGGTAAATCCGTGTGCAAAATTATTTACTAGAAAATTCCTTTACTAAAAAATTCCTTTGTTAATTTATTAAATTTTTCCATGTGCAAATCCCTCTCGGGCAAATCCGTGGCTAAAATTATTTACTAAAAAATTTCTCTATGAATTTATCCAATTTTTTTATGTGCAAATCCATTTCGGGCAAATCCGTGTCTAAAATTACTTACTAAAAAATTTTCTGTGTTAATTTATGTAATTTTTCCATGTGCAAATCCATTTCGGGCAAATCCGTGGCTAAAACTATTTACTAATAAAATTCCTTGTTAATTTATACAATTTTTCCATGTGCAAATCCATTTCGGGCAAATCCGCGGCTAAAATTATTTACTAAAAAGATTTCTTTGTCAATTTATATAATTTTTCCATGTGCAAATCCGTGGCTAAAATTATGCGCAAAACAGGCAATTCATGCTTCTTTCTCTTTTCCATTTTTTTTTTTTTTATAACCGTCGTTGAACAGCCGACCCAACTTAATGGGTTTACGGCTACTAATGTTCAACTCCGTAGCCTTGTAATTTTGAACCCATTCCAGAAGACAAGGGAACTCCTGGATCGAGTATTGGGAGAAATTTGCCTTCGTGGAGGACTTTTTTGATGGAGCTAACCCGCATTTGCGTTACATGGAGAGGAAGACCACGAGAACCTCCCACGGTTAGCCTGACGGCAAGGGGACTCTAACCCATGATCCGTCTACCACTGAGGATATTTCACGTCAGCACTGTGGTCAGTGCAAGCCGGATGCGGAATTCGTATTTTATATTTTTTTCTTAAATAAGTATTTATTTTCTAAAATTATTTATAGTCAACTTCTTTAAATTATCCAGTATAATATTACCTTGCGCACATCCATTTTCGGACACATCCTTGGTAACTAACAAATCAAACGCACTTCAGTAATGCAGCAAGAACGCACTTTAAATTAAAACTCCTCTAGTAACGCTATCTCAATTTGCGCTTTTGGTTTCATATTTTGCAATCTGGCAATCTTGTTACGAAAATATTTTAAATCATTCTTGAAAAATTTCCCGTTCATGTAAGTTCATTTGATTTCGCTTCTCGCTTTAAAGATTATGTTTTATGTTCTATTCTGTTTTTTTCTTTATATTTTACTTTCTGTTTTTACGTGTTATTTTTACTTATTGTGTTCTATTTTATTTGTTGTAATTTTTGTAAAAAATTTTTGAGTGCTCCTCACACTATTGTATTGATATATTTTGCTTTGGCTATATTAATACAATATTAGAAAGCACTCTTTTTTGCAGATATAATCGTGTAGGCTGATGAAAAGATTATATCTTTTTTTTACGGATTTTTTTAAAAGAATTCTATCTTTTTTTTTAAAAATCCTATTCAGTTTTTATTTATTTTTTATTTTTAATAATTTTCTTTTTTCCCATTTTTTTTATTTGTCTGTAATTATATATATATATATATATATATATATATATATATATATATATATATATATATATATATATATATTACCATAATCTGGATAACTTAATGAAATAAATTAACAAATAACAAAAAAATTCCTTGGAATTTTTTTTTTTTTAAATTAAAGAGCTAAATCCTCTAAAATCTTTGTTGTGCTGCGATTGTCAATGATTTTGAAATTTTTACCTCTCTAAGCCTCTCATAAGAAATTTCACCGGCTTGACTAAGCCTCTTAGTTTCACCAGATAAATTAATGGACATTTGATTATAAAAAAGATGTAAATATAAAGAAGACGCCGTTCTCAGAAAATAGTGGGTGACTGAGGAGAAGTTGAATCAAAATCAAATAAAGGAGGTCATCTAACAAAACAGTTGATAGTAAGGGGTTCACTAAAACTACAAAGTGTATATGCAAGAATCATTACAAATGTCTCAATCGAAAATTACAGATATTCCTCCTACTTCTTATTATAATTTCAAATTAAACAATCAAACATTTTTATTTCTTTTTTACAAGTTTAGTCTTATAAATGCTTTACGTTTCAATAATAAAAAAATGCAACCACAAGATCCAAATGTAGAACTTTTATCTCAAGCGTAGGTGTTTCCTAATTTTTCCATTAAGATTTGAAGGGTGCACTTATCACACCGTATTTAGCAAAAAAGTGTGCATCTGTCGATAAGAGATAAGTCTTATGTTTTGAACACATTTCGTACAAAACATTACTAATTCAAAAAGAATTTGTGAAATTTTTATATGGACTAAAAATATTTAACTTTTGTGATCATCTTGAGCAAAGTGCTGAACCTTAAAAATATTTGCCAACTAGGAAGATGATTTGATGATTAAAAATTAAACGATTTGTTGGTTTTATTCATTTCAAACATCAAAATGAATCTACGAAAAATTAACGTCAAAAGTGAACATTACTCTCTATGAGGGGTGAAAGAAAAGGAAAAAATGGCAATTATATCAGATGTATTTTTGTATATGGAGATACTTTGGATAATCATCATAATTGTCAATAATTCTTCAACGATTCTCATTGTGTTTTTTTACAAGCATTTGCGTTACACCATTAATAATTTTTTATTGAGCCTTTTCATAGGAAATTTATTTTACGGATTTTCGATTATTTTTAACGTTGTCGTATGGTTTGAAAAAGATTTATATGTGTACTATCCATATTGCTGTATAATTCGCATCTCTGTAGCATTAGTTCCTGGCTTTATAATACTGTATAGTTTAACAGCAATAACTATTGATAGATATATAGCAGTGTTTTACCCGTTAAAATATCAGCGTATAGTCAACACAACGCTAGTTAAAGCAGTTGTGATTTTCATTTGGAGTATTTCTTTGTTAATTGGATGTCTGCCATTATTATGGAACAAAAATGTTACTGTTAGTAAATTACAGAGCTGTTATTTCCTAGAGATAATACCCAATGTCTACATATGGGTATTTGCTGTACCTTCAGCTTTAGTAACGAATATAACTATTTTGTTTGTTTATGTGAAAATATGGTGTCTTAAACACAAACAGTTACGAAGAATAGCTTGCGTTCATGATTGTGAAGAGACTTCTCAAATAAGTAAAGATAGAAAAACGACCATTACAGTTGGCATTATTATTTTCAGTAGTGTCTTTGCCACAACACCATTTTTGCTGATGATGGTTTTGGCTAGTGCCCGGATAGTAAAATCGGAATTACTGTGTTCTATAACATATGAAATAAGTTTCATAAACCCCATGTTCACGCCGATTATATTTGCGTGGCGCAACGAAAAATTTAATGAAACTATAAAAGCTTTGCTTTGTGGGAGACCATCCGAAGTAAATATGTCGCATGAAAGATCCGAAATTAGTGTAATTACGACGTTCCCTTCAACTACAATAACGAATGTTTAGTCTTATGGAGAGTTTTATTGAAAGAATCTGTTGAAAGAGCTTACTCTGTTTCAACTGAGGTTATTTACGACGTTTCCTTCAACTACAGTGAACAAAGCTGAAGACTGGAATATTACTAAAGAGTTTAGTGTGAAGAACATGTTAAGTGATATGTGGTGAAGAAACTCAATTTGTTTCAGCTTCAAGAACACGTTATCATGAGCTGTAAATTAAATTTTAACTGAAAAATAAGTTTCGCGAAGCGTTTGCAAATGTTTCCATACAAGTACGTTCAATGATTCTTCTAAAGCTTAATTTAAATTGAAGAAAATGTCGCTTAACATATTTGCTCTTATTACATGAACCTTTTAATAATTATTGTAAAAAAGCACACTTATCTAAAAGTTTGAATATTTTGAAGCAAATTCAGGGATAAAAATTTAAGTGACACAATATATTTAATTGTAGATTAGTTAAAGAATTCGATTTGCTTTAAATTTGAAAATATGTTGTGACTTGGTTTTAAACGCATAAATTGAATGTTTTGTAACAAAATTCGCTTTGTAAGCAGTTTTCTGATGTGCATTCTTAAGCTGATCTGTTTTTTTATTAATTAAAATGCAAGTTAACATATTGTTTTTTTAAGCAGCAGTTTTTGTGTTTATTAAAATTTCTATTGTACACATATTCATTATATCTTTTCAATTACAATTCAAAATTTTTAAATTAATGAATAATTTTATAAATAATTTGGAAAAGCAGATTTTATATTTTTAAGCGCAACAATTTTTCGATTCACTTAAAAACTTCCCGAGGTATACCGAAATACGCAAAAATATAATTAATATTAAAAGGTTTAAGCTTTCGGCTGTTTTTCTGCATAAACTATTTGGACCCTATTTTCCAGATTGCGACTATTATGAATATATCCCCAAAAAATGTGCTATTCAGACAAACCACGATTCATGTCTGATTTCGTAACTTAAAATATCATATGTACTCTAATTAATAAGCATATTTAAAGTGAGGCCCTCATCTGATTAAGATTGAGTCTTCATAGGGTAAACTATAACCAGTGAAGGAACACTTATAACCAGTGAAGGCTCTCCTTTAAAAAAATTATAAAAATTTCAAATTTTGTAATTTTAGCTAAATGACAGTGCCAACATATTCGTTATTAAGTGCAAATTATGTAAAAAAAAAAAAAAAAAATTAAAGAACTTACATAATATTGTTTTAAGCTTTTGGTGGTTCAAAAAATAAGTAGTAAGATAACCAAGTGAAGAAACAGCTTTTACCAGTGAATGAACACTTAATTTCGAGAATTTTTGATGCTCTTTAGGAATACATAGGCCATTCAAATGTCTAAAAACAAGATTTTTTCGTAGAAAATTTTAATTTTTTTTTTTTTTTTTAGTCATGAAATGGAAAGTAAAATGGGGTTGAATACCGAATAAAATTTTTTTTTTTAATTTTCTTTCTCACAGTTTAATAGTAGAGTCTAAATCATGAATGTTTATCATTGTGTAATCCGATGATGTTTTATTATTATTATTTATCGCGTTTTTGTTAATCTTTTCCCCAATATTTTTTAAGCTTCTTTTTTTTAATCTTTTTAAGTATTTTTTTTCTTTTCATCATACATTCTTGCTTTAACTTTTTCCCCAGCTCTTTCAATTTTCGTCCTTTTTCTGAAGTTAATGCAAAAGGTAATTTATTTCTTTTTATTTTGATTTGATCTTCCTCTTTTTTCCCAATATTTGGCCAATGTAAATGTATCTTCGAAATTTCTTCTGATTTTCCAGTACTATTTCTAGAATTTCTCAATGAATAATTGATGGGAAAAGGTGTTTCGAAGTTTGAGGAAAATCCATCTCTCATTCACTTATATTTAGTGGGTCTTCAGCAGTACTCACCATTTTATGACTATGATTACTAATGGAACGAATTGTTTTTGCAAGTAACAATGCCTTAAGAGAACTTATCTCAAAATCAGTTTTCAACATACATTCAATATCAATGCTAGTTGTTTCAGCACCAAAGTCTGACTTAACCAAATGTTCTTTTTGCAATAAATTCTTCTATATTTAGAAAAGCACAGGCTGTTGGATATTTGGGAGATTAGACCCTTCTGTCAATCTTCCTTTAAAAAATTGCAACATATCTTCTGAGATTTCATTCTCAAGCTTCGGGAGAAATAGTGCATCCTTACTCGAAGTTCTCGTTTATCGAAATATTTGTTTTGTTGATAAGCTTTCTTTCTCATTAACTCTTTGTGTCTGTCTTGCATGCATTTGTTAAAGTCAACGCGTTTTCAACATTAAATGTAAAAACTTCATCAGTTGATGCTTCAAAAGCACATTAAAAATGGGTGTGAAAATAACGCAACATATTATTTTACGACTCTTTTTTTTTTTCAAGACATCACAAGGCTAGAATACACTAGTAGAATTAGGTAGAAAGCTAAACCAGAGAATTTGTTTTGATAAACAAAGCTTGCTCAGTTTCAAATTGATATGAGATTTATGCCCATCCAGAAGAAGCAAAATAAGGAATTAGATAGAATTTTCAATTAGCCATGAGTAAAAAGAAGCATTTGCAATATATTCGTAAAATGTTGTTGTGTTCATCGATTCACTTTATGAATCACTTTTTCCAATGAAATATATAGCAGGAACTGATTCTGTAATTCCTCGAGGAATTCTTTAGTAAGGAAAAACTACCAATGGAGGTACTTTTTTTCCATTAGCTGAAATGTTGGCCAAAACTATTGCTCTTTTTTTAATTCCCAGGAATAGAATATAAATCCTTATAATTTTTAGGGCCAAAGATTTTTCCCGTTTAAGGGCAGTATTCAACTCCCGTTTCGTTCGCATTATAGATGCGATCACATTCTTAAAGAATGCTAAGGCTACTTTCGTCTTAAGTTCTTTAAACCACTCTCGAATATTATTCTCGGTTTAAGAAAGGGAAGTTTTGCCTTTTGAAATTATCTTCGCATTGCACTGAGTTATCAGTAGTAGATCAGTAGGAATTATTCTTATAACATTTACCAGAATTTTGGGTGTCCTCTATATCGCAGAACTACTAATTATCTTAGATCCATGTAAAATCATATTTCACACCTACTGTTCATTCACTGTGAAATCTATTCCCACTTGGAAAAATCCCAGTAAAGGAACACTTGTTCATTCATTGGTTTTTCATCGTTTGATAATACAGTTAATAAACATCCCGCAATCTCAGTAAATAAAAAAATGATGATATATTTAAAGAAATACTCTCAAAATCAGAGTAAAAAAAGTAGTATGAAAGTAAAATATAAATAAAATCAGAAGCAATAATTGATTTTTATTTAATAACAAAATAAACAATTTGACATGTAGTTGTTCAACAAAATTAAACGGTATAAATAATAATTGGCATTCAGCATAGCAACAAGTAATAATAATATTCACATATAGCAGCTAAGAAAATAATATCGAATGAGATAAGAAGTCAAAACAAATAAAAGCGATTTTCAACAAGAAAAAAAAAAAAAAAACGTTTTAACGAAAATTAAAAATATAAATTAAAATATTCAACGATTTTGCAACATTATGTACAGTGCGCAAAAAAAAGAAAGAATTATATTGAAAAGCTTTGTACCTTATGATTGGATTTTTACGTATTAGGTCTTTAAATGGTTTGAGGATGTGACCTCAAATAGGCTAATTAATTAGTGCAGACTAGTGACGAAATCAGACACAAAATATAGGGAACTAACTTGGAAATATTTTGGACATGAGAGAAGTCTTCAATGTTAATTGTACTTTTTCTACAATCCGAGAAAGTTTTATGAGAGTTGAAACCATTTATAAAATTGCACACAATTTATAAAATTCATTTATCAAAACGTCATTTCATAGAAAAAATAATTTTTAATAATTATTTTAATAATAAAATAGTAGACTAAAATTTGAATTGAAAGATGTAAATGTTTCAAATCATTTTAAAGAATGTAAATTTATATGGCAAAATAAAAAATAAGAACGAAATCGGTTGAAAAGGTCCAAAGAAATCGAATTTTAAGTATACAACATTTATAAAATGCAATTTCTCAGTAATTATTTGAGATTTTGCTCGTTTGTTTTTGCCATGAATTATTACAATCTCTAAAATGATGTAAAAAATTTTTAACTTACAATTCAGATTTTTTTTTTTTAATATAACCATATAAAATAATAAATAATTATTTTTTGCAAGAAATTGTCTTTTTATAAATGAATTTTATGATTAGAAGCAAAATTCTTTTAATTAGCTTAAAAGAAATCCAAACATACGACTGCTTTTCTGACCTAACTATTAGAACAATATTTTGAGGATCAGGAATCCAAATGCATCGAAAAAAATATGTGCTTATTCACAGAAATTATGTTTTTGTGTCTGATTTTGTAACTTAAAATATCGTCTGGTCTAATTAATCAGCAAATTTGAAGTCACCACCTAGAATTAACTATTAAGTCCTACTGGAAAATCCGATCATTAGGTCAAAAGTAATTGAGAATGTTTCTTTTTTTGCGCACTGTACAAAAAATGCTATGACAAATAACGGCACATAAGTAAAAAAATATAGTAATAATCAAATTTTATTAATTATCAAAATTTTCATTTTTACTTTTTAACCCAGTTTCAAAAATTTGGGAGAAAGTTTTTCTTTTAAATACTGTTTTCTTAACCAATAACATGAAAAAAGCAGATAAAATAATGAAAGAAAAAAATAGAGAGAAGACTACGGTTCTGACTTTTTATGCATGTATCCACCAGAGAACTAAACAAAACTTTGAAAAAAATAACATAACTGAAAACATGGGATAAAAAAACATCCAGTAGATTTTACGAAAAACTGTACATTTCACAATATCTGTTGCATAAAATACTAAATATTTTAAATATAGGGATTTTTATTGTCATCAAAATATAAAACTTTATTAAAACTAATACCTAAAAATGACCTGCAATAGTTTTCATTTATGATTGACACTAAATGAACTTGAAATCTAACACATAATTTTAAATAGTAGTAGACAATTCACTATTGATAATTAAACATTTTTATAGGTTGGGATAACCAGGTTGGCAAGTCGCTGGATTCACGTTCGTGAGAACGGGAGCTCGCATCCAACTAGCTGAAGATTCTCCGTGTAGTAAATAGTGACTGGTGCACGTTAAATCTGTCGGGTCACAAAGTCCACCATGTTCCCATTGCAAACTATACCTCTGGAGATATTGAATTGGAATTGATCGTTTTCTGGTTCAGGTCAAAATAAGGATCTGTGGATGTATGAATGGGTCCACCCTATAAACGGGTATGATGTATGGATGTAGCAGAAGTCGAATTCTTGGCCATAAACGACAACAACAAAATATTTTATAATTTAAAAAGGGAGTTCTGGTTGAAAATAAAGGCTTTAAACTGATTACTATAAGAGAGATGCATTTCATTATGTATTTGTAATACTTATTTAAATATTCAAACAAGTAATGAATTGTGTAAAACTTCTATTTCAATAGGGATTTTTTTTTCTAAACAATTTTAGGGAATTTGCTAAAATGTACAACAACCAGGAGAATTTTCATTATACTAGTAGAACAGGAGAAACTGGCAAAATCCAGTAGTCCAGTGGTAAATCCAGTAGAGTTGGCAGCTATGCAATCATTCAAGACACAGAAAAAAAAACCGGACAAGCAAATTTTTATATAACTCTATTAAAAATAAATAAATTCATGGAATATAACAAATAATAATAAGAATAGACTTCTACTAATAAAGTAATTGCTTTCAAAGTGGCCATCTTTGAAATTTTTAAGGGTATTCAAGGCCGCAAGACAGCGTTATGAGAGATTCTTTTTCACTGACGAAAAGTTGTTTACTATTCAACAAGCTCATAACTCTCAGAACGATAGAAACTGGTCTGTAAGACGCTCCAAGCACTTAGGCAATTGTCGAACATTGCCAAAATCCAAAGTCGGTCATGGTTTAGCAAAATTTGCGCAAGCAGCGAAACACGTCTGGGTTTTGTGGATTAGATCATTACAATAAATCACAATGTGTATCAGTGAAACATTCTAGAAGCTGTAAGCACTTTGGCAATGCAAGCTAGGCATTTCAATAAAACTTCGCCCTAGCTCATAAGGCCAAAAAGGAGCATCTTTCGGACATGATATCCCCTAAAGAATAACCATCCTACTTGCAAGATCTCAATCCCGTGGATTACAGTGTAGGATCCATTTAGAATTCTAGGACCTGTAACTAAATCACACAAAAGTTTGGACTTTTTGTGATTATTGTTTTGCTAAGCTACTGTTTTGACGGAAATAGGATAGCTGAAAGGTCGAAGACTATCGACACATAGCTGCAAATTTCAATGAGGATTAGTGTCTCTGCATCGATGTAAAAGAGTGCCACACGGAAACTAATCAAATTTATTTATTGCCAAAACTCTATTCTAATATTATTTCTCATATACTGTTTATTTTTTATAGTTAAATAAAAAATTGTTTGTCCAAGTCTTTCTGCCGCACCCTATATAACGTTTTCTCCGGAAAAATTTATAAAGAATTTTTGGCTACCTACAAGATTAAATTACAAAAAATTCAACTTTATATTGACTATTGTGTGATTATACTGTAATTACACAAAAAAAAACTGGTGTCAAAATTATTTTGTCAACATTCTGCTTTTTTTTTCCTTTGCAAAATACGATATTTTATTAGTAATAAACAATTATCAATAAAAAGAATAATAGAGGTAAATCAGCAAAACAAATGAATTTAATAAAAAAATAAAATTATTTAATTGCAGATGTTAATGGAGAATGCATAATGAACAAAATAAAAAATGGTTCAGCATTTCATTCAACAGCACAAACTAGTTTTTCTCCACGTTATTGAAAAGAATATTTGCCTCTTGAATAGAACATTTCATAAAAATCTGTCTAGTCCCCCTTAAAAAAAAAAAATTCATTCCAGAAATATTTAATTGATTTTTAACTTAGTGAACATTAGTCTTTAATAAATTTAACGTTAAAACGCAAAAAACAGTCATATTTACACTATATATACATTATACCATATAAATACATTATAATTTGCTTATATCTTTCAAAGAATATATTTATAAAATTTTACCCTGCTTGTCTTGATGTTCCTTAATGCTTAACAAATAAATATCTTTATATCAGAACATTGCTTTGTCGGTTCAGCATGATTAAAAGTTACTCATATTGAGACCAGTAGTTCAAAATTTCAATAAAATTCTCAGTGTTGTCACTACCATATTGCAAGGCAAGAGTAGTATCCCGAACATGTGCACCATGATTATGTTCACCTTTTTTCTGCACAATTTCACTTCCCACAGTGTGAATTTTGGCCATGCATTTAGTTTTAGTCAAATTGACACAGCACCAGTAATTTTTATTGTAATAAGTACTTTTTTTACGAAACTTGAAACCGTCAACAGTTAAATATTCATTTCCATAGCTGGTTTTGCTAAATTCAGATGACTTTTTCAGCAGCTTCTCTATAAAATAAGGTAAAAATTCATAAATTTTAAAAAATGAGCAAGCAAAACAGATAAGCTACAATAATCACGATCATATGAAGTCAATATAGATTTTAAATTAAAAATAAGCAATGAAAATATAAAATAATATTTTACAACATTAATATCGTCTAAAAAATGCAGTTGAACAGTTTTTATCAATTAGTTCTTAAAATAAAGTTTAGTTTCAAATGTGCTGAATAACTAACTACTAAGTGCAGCTAATCAACTTTTTAAATTCTAAAGATACACTTAAACTTGAAACGTCAATAATAATTATAACAATTATATAAATAGGTAAGTTGCTTCAAACACATTAGTATCCTATAAAATGTGTTACATAAGTTTTCAGTTAAACTAATTTTTAAAAT
This sequence comes from Parasteatoda lunata, assembly GCA_949128135.1. Lineage (NCBI taxonomy): Eukaryota > Metazoa > Arthropoda > Arachnida > Araneae > Theridiidae > Parasteatoda > Parasteatoda lunata. The sequence goes on along the minus strand of OX421974.1, from coordinate 113,512,306 downwards.
TAAGAACCAATTAGAATTAAAATTTAATTTTTAGTTATTTTATAACTGGTGTACTTATTTTTAAATTAAACTAACTTTTCAAAATACACAGTCTAGACAAAAATTATTTATAACAGGAAATTCAATTTAAAATTTTAAAAACAGTGATAAACCACATTTTTTATTCAAATAAGTCAGCGTTTATTACTTCTTTTTGCAATCTATTAACATTAATTTTAGAACAACAGAAGTTGAAAAGGTATACTATCAATGTAAAAGATTTTTCTGAGAGTCAGAAGTATCAAGGCTGAATCATTTAAAAAATTTTTAGAAGGAAATTTTTGAAATTACCATGATTGATGTACAAACTGAATTATGTAATGTTAAAGAATTAATGTTCTAAATTACAGAAAGAAGTAAAAAATAAAACTTCTGCACAAAAAATGTGTGGCCAAAAATAATACCGAAGAAAATGATACTAGGGAACATTTTTTTGTGGTATTTATACAAATACTTGATATTGCTTAATTCGGGTGCAGAAATTTTAAATCTGATATCAATTTAGCCTATCTTTGTTGAAATGCACAAATTTAAAAGCTTAATATATAACAGGGTGTTAAATAAATGTTGTGACAGACTTCTAGGGGAGTTAGGGCACATCATCAGGATTAAAATTGCCTAAGAACCCACCCCGGAAATGTCACCATACGAGGCTACTTCCCTATTATAATCTGGTCCCTATTTTGGAAAGCACTCAATGAAATAGTTCATAAGTAAGCCTCCCTAGTGGTGTATGACATTTCCAGCAATTTTAATCCTAAGGCTGCACCTTAACTCTCCAAGAAATCTGTCGCAACATTCATTTGACACCCTGTTATATATAACGTTTTTAAACTTGAACATTTCGACAAAAAATTAGCTAAAAATGTATCTTGGAGAGAGAAACCGATTACGGATTTGAAATCAGCAATATGAAAGTATCTAAGATATGTTAAAAAAATTATGCAGCAAAAAATAAACAAACAAAATTGTTGCCCAGTGTAATCATCGAAAGGATAAGTAAAGCATATTCATAAAAATATAACCTTTTTACTGATTAAAAGTTTATGATGAAAAAATAATGTTTTGTATTTTTATTTATTTATTTTTGTGTTAGGCTTTACTAAGTATTTTGTGATGACTTTGAAGTGTAAAGAATCACAGAAAGTGAGAGATCATGATTAAATCAATCTTTATATTTACATCAGTTAATTTCAAAACTACTAACCAGGTTCTTAATCATTAATACAAGTCTCTACCTTAAAAAACGGGAAAAAAAAAACATTCCATTATTCTATGCCACTAAGCAACTAGCAACACATTTTTAAATTATTAGAGTTAAAAAAAAATTTGCTTCTCAGATTTGAAGACATTACAATTTCAATGTTTTTCCATCATTATTGAAAATTTGTTCTAATATAAAGGAAACAACTTCTCATAAAAAAAAAAAAATTGTCTCTTAAATTTTTTCCAAACTTTAACGATACACAGGGCAACTCAGTAACCAATCCTAGCAAATTTTTTTCTTCTTGTTTCTACAAAGAAGGAAGCATATAATTTTGTTTATCTTGCACGTATTAGACGTGACCATGTTTAACTCTAACAGCCACAAAATTGCCTTCCTTTTAATGTTAACAATATACCTTAACAGGAAATAATAAACACTGTCAAAATTAAAAATTATTATAGAAAAGCAATCTTTTATATTTAAAAAATTGAATATCATACTTCACATTACGAATTTTTTGGCCAGGCAGTTCCAGAAGATTATAATAATTGAAGTTTTTTAATATCTAAGGTTTTGCATAAAAATTATAACTTAATTTAGAAATTAAATAAATTCAAACTAACAAAAATTTAACATAAATACCTCAACATAAAGCAATGTAATACAAAAATTAATTAATTATTAGCAAAAAAATACAATCAATAAATCTAGATGAATTAATTAACAGAGAAATTTAAAAAAACTTATTTATAAAAATATAGCAAAAATTGAATAATTTAATTAACAAAAATGGTTACAACATGCTATCAAACTAAACAATAACAAACAATTTAATACCAAAAAAATAAATTTTAAAGCTTCATTTCTATAGAGATGCATTAGAAATTGTTAAATTTTTCATGGGAGAAATTTATATAACATTGATCTATAAAACATTTCCAGAGCTCTATTAGCGTTTTTTTTTAAATAAATAAAGTTACTGTACTTTAATACAATATAGAATCTTTTTAAAAGAATTTTTATACGAATTTAAATTAGGTTATAAAATCTTTAAATTTTACAACAAAATTATATGACCAATAGTAACAGAAAACAATTTTTTTTAAAAAAGAAAGAAACAAAACAAAGTGCAAACAGTTACAAAAATTCGTTTAAATGTACTTCTACCTTTTTGGCTACAAGTTGGGCTGTTCAAAGCCGGTATTTTTCATTGAGAAGTTTATGAAAACTAAGCCATTTCGAGACATTCTTTAAGTGGGATCTCAAAATTCGATAGCATTTAAAATCATCTTAATATTTCTAGAAACATAAAATCATTTTTATTTATTATCTTTACTTCAATAATTTTCAATTTCGTAAATAACGAAAAAAAAAATTGTTTGCAATATAAAATACACTGTCACCAAGAAAAAAATTATTACATATATTGTTAAAAGTAATGTAAAATTTTAACTGATCATTCAAAATGCATGGGAGGTTGCAACCATTTCAGAGTGAATGCTCTCAATACAAATTCTTGAAATCCTTGTTAAGAACAAAATAAAAAAAGTACACAGATTAGCTAAAGCTAAGATAAAAAATGTTTGTAAAATCAGTTGAATCATGATTGAGATAATATTGCAAGAAACATCAAAACCTGTTTGATTGTCTGAGGATACAAAAAGGCTTTTATTAAATACACGTCTAAGATCCATTAGGCAACCAAATTGGTTTTGATGTTTTTCATCTATCTTCCTTTATAATTAAATTTTTTTTCTTTGCTGAAATAACAATTTGTTATCCCAAATCTGTATTCTTTTCAAATAAGGAATTTTAAAATATATGTAAGGAACATTATGTGGAACACCCATTTGAATATCAGCTTAAGGGTAAGGTATACTATTATTTGATAGTGGTATAGGTTTGAAAAGTTCACCACTTAAATTTTTTAGGGATAATTTTATTTTTACACAATTTCATAAAAGCTAATATAAAATTGTTGTGCTATTTTCAATAGTACTGGATATAATTTTCGGTAAAACTTTATTTGATAATATAAAAATGCAGCAATCTACATTTTTTCCAAATAGAAAAATAAGCTTGAATAAAAGATAATAATAATTATTGAATTTCTAAAAGCATTAGAAATTTTGTGTTGAATTAATGCACTGGACAAATTTTTTAAAAAAATTCATAGAATAAAATATTTTCAAATATTACATAACAGAAAATAGGAGACAGTTTCAGAAAAATAAAACATTTCTACAATTTAGTTCTAACTATTCCATAATATTTTGAAAACTGAAATCAGAGAAAACTACAAGCAGTTTAAGAATTAACATCCCTATGTTTGCAGATATTTTTTTTTTGTTGTTGAAAATAATACATTTTAATTTCATTTTAAGTTATTTGGTAAAAAAATACCATTTCAACTACGGAAAGGGAGTATATTGCAAGTATAATAAATCAAATAAAAATAAGAAAGACAATGAAATGTAATTAGATATAACATAAAAATTTCTTTCATACAAAATATTGTAAAAAAAAAAAATTCAAATCCTATTTTTAGGATATGTGAATGATGTTTTTGAATGAAAGCATTAGGAAGGGACACAATCCAAAAACACTAGTTATAAAGAAAGATTCCATATAAATATTAAATAAATAATTAAATAAAAACAAATAAAGAAATAAAAACGTTTACAAATTTAACATAAAAGTAATTTTCTTTCAAGGAAGATATTTGTCATTTCTAAAGGAAATTAATTAATACATACATAAGAGAAGATTCAATAAAAAAAAACTGAATGAGTTCATATACAAATGTAAAAACCAAATAAATTTTACAAATGATATGCTACTATAGTACTAGTCAATATGGGGAAAAAAGTCTTTTAATTTAATACCATTTACGAGAAATACTTATATCATATTATACCTACATAAAAAGTAATGAGTTTAATAAACAAATTTAATATATATATATATTTAAAACATATAAATCGAAAATGAAACAAAAAAAAAAAAAAAAAATACAAATTTGATGTGCAAGAAATTATGCAGATTCAAAGTAATTTACTAGATAACACAAAAAAAAAAAAAAAAATTGAAAAAGATTGATAAAATATAAGATTTTGCTTTAAAATTAGTTTTCAGTATAAATTTTGAGACAAGCTAAATTCGTTTATATTTACTAGAATTATAAACCCTAATCAATCTTTTTAATAATATATTAATATAATATATTAAAAATTAGTAGTATAATAATATTATTAATTATAATATATTACAATTAATAATATATTAAAAATTTAATTTCAAAACTTGATTTTAGGCTTTGGAAGTATAACTTTTTATTGAATATTTTTTTTAACCATTTAAAGCAGTTTTGTTTAGGAATTATTTCCAAAAAATTGTTAAACCATATTTAGTCTGTTGAGCTTTTTGCAGAATAGCAAATCGAGAAAGTTTTTGGATACTTGAAAAGCATATATAATAAATAATCTGTTCTCAAAGGAAGAAGAAAAAATTATGATAGCAAGATTAATTAAAAGTTTCTAAGATCTTGCATTGTATACAATTATTTTAGAATTTTAAACAAAAAAAGGTACTTTGAAGTTATAGCTTAGAAAAATTTGTTAATTAATAAAAATAATTTTACTTTCGAAAAAAATATTATATTCATTAAAATTAGTTTTTAAAGTCAAAAATTATCCTTGAGTTATAGTTTAAAGACAAATGGCAAAAAAAATATATGATTTTGGTTGTCCTTGAAAAAAATATATACAAAACCATATTAAATCTGTTTTAATACATCTGATTCATAGTTATATGCTTCTAAATAAACACATTTACTTTGCATAATATTTGCATGCATTATTGCAATGTGAAAATTTTTTTCTCAATACAACACACAACATGTTTAACAGAATCATTTTCACAATGAACAGATTCATTGTAAGTGTGGTACTAAATTTTTAACAACAACCCACATAAGAGGATTAATGAAAAGCAATAACAATTAAGGATCTCTTATGTTATGGTATCGTCTTTTTTACAAATTTTTAAAACATAAATAATGATTTTGGCAAGCTTTATAATTGAAATTTTAATTTGAAAAAAAAAATGAATTCATGATATATATACAAATATAAAGCAAGTATTCACAATTTAAATCACTTGCATCTACATTTTTCAGACATTAAATATATAAAAGGCAACAATCTATATTTTTTTCTGATCATTAAAAAATAAAAACTTATTTCAGTTATACCATAACTACAATTTATATCATAACTGTATACAACAATAAAGACTGACTCATTTATTGGATCTTATTATTAGGGAGTGTTTTTTAATTGCTGCAACTGGTTAACAGTATTTTTAGTTTACAAGTAACAGAAATTTGAACATTTATAAAATGCTCTGTAATTCATCTAAAAATCAATGATAAATGAACATGTGTGTTCAACGTAGTGCGAAGTGGCAGCTTCGATGACTAAAGTTTTGAGATCTTAACAGTTGTTTTTTAGCAAAGAACAATATCAAAATAAGGTTACCTTATATCTCCCATACAATATGATTATGCAAGTTAAAATTACAAATTACTGCACAGTACTTATAAAGTAATAAATATGGTTACAGGGCTTTAAAAAAAAACCAAAATGAGGATTTTTATTTCACAAACATTTACATAATCAGTTTTTACAGATTAATATTGTGACGATAAATAATTTTTTCTTAAAAAGATTAAGAAACTTATACATGGTACAGTTGTGCTCAAAGTATCTAAAACCAATAGTCTCAACTAGATTTCATTAAGAACATTCCATTAAGAACTTAAATCTTTCAAAGCTATTAATAAATTTTTGATTCTGATTGTTCCCAGCAAAAAGTTGAAATTTAAAATTGTGATTTTTCATTAGGATAAAGTAATCACAGATTACTTTATTATGCAAAATTTTATGATAAACATACAATAGAAAATTTATATATTACAATTCTATAAACAAAATTCTCTACAAACCACACTAGCTTAGTGGGTGCAAACAATTAAATTTGCAGTTAAGAAATTCCGATAACTTTTTATATTATATTTGTCTAATTATCTGCTAATTGAAATATCAAAAGCTAAACAAACCAAAATCGATTAATTTCTTTGTTACTAGTTCTAAAGTTGCAGAAAAATTCTAACTTTTACCTTAAATAATAAATATTTACATGCTTCTCTTGTGTTTTTAAAGATTTGTATTTAAAAATTATTTTTTAAGTATTTTAAAAGTGATCTGTTCCAGACTAAATTCGTCATATTTTGTAGGTAAGTTTAGAGATTAGTGAAATGATCTATACAACACATAAAACACAAAGGCCCAGGTTTCAGGGTTTGCATTATAACGATCTTCTTCAGTATTTAAATCGGTATCCTAAAAATCATTTAACAATTATTAAATATTTATAAGTTACAGTTACATAATAATATAGAATAATTTATATGCCATGGTCTGTTTATTATACATAAAAAAAAAGAAAAGACTATCAATTGCAAGGGTTTGTAAGCAGAGCGAGAGCATAAAGCAGAGTTTCTAATACATTAAATACAATTCTAGGCAACATAGCTTTAATTTTTATTGAATTGACTGGAAATCTTGAATAAACAAATTTAGACTCTGTAATAAAAAAAGTGATTTTTTTTCAATGCTTATGGATAGATTTCCTTTCAACTAATTGAAAAACAATTACATAGCACAAAATAAGAAAAAAAGCAGAAAATTGTTTTCTATCTGCAAACTTTCAGGCCACATCACTGTTTTTTTCATAATTTTGTTTACACAAATAAACATAAAATTGAAATTAGTAAATAGAATCAAATTATAAATAAAATCTTTTGCAAGCTAATAAATTTTTACTAGCTAGACTAGATCTTTAGCTTAGGAAAAAAAGTGGTCAATTACGGTTTCAGCTACTAAATGTGATTTGCAAAAAAAGATTTTGCATTATTGTATTCGTAGCAGTTAAGCTGTAATAGCATATGGCCATCACAAGACTTATCTTGAAATTCTTCTACTTTTATTGTAATTAATTAAATATTTACCAATTTAAGGTAAATAAAATATTTGGTTAGTGTTAAAGGAATGAATGTTGATTTGCATAATTTTTCACTGATAGACCTTATACAAAAATTATAATTATATAAATATGATCTATTTTCTTATAGAATATATATCACAAACACGAAAAAAAATCTTTTTTTTCCCTTCAAATAAATTAGTAAAAACTGAGTACTGCTTATTTCTCATACAATATCAAGTTTTTTATTGGAATTGCTAATATTTGTTAAGATAATGTAATCTGAACTTTCATTTGAGTAAGGAATTTAGCATTTTTTTTTACAATATGTAGGTATGTTATTTTATGGTGAAGCTTAGACATTTTAAAAATAATTTGATAAACACTGGTGTTTTAAACAAAGCATTTTCCCTTGATTTATCGAGCAAAATATTTTTACTTCGTGATGAAATCATACTTAGTTTTGAACTTACGGGATATTATAAATTACTCACTACCTCTGTATAATTTAACAGTACAAAAATTATGCAGGATGATTATGGCAACCAACTTCACATACAATTTGATTTAAAATAGTATGAATACGAGCTTTGCAGGAGAGTTTTTTGCTCTGAACACATCGCCAATAAGTTTTAACGCCACGACGTTCACATTCTTTGTAAAAATTATAAGAATCAACTTGTAACATGTCATTTCCATGACTACTTTTCAAGAACTCCACACTTCTCAAGATATTTAGTTCTAAAAATAAAATTTAAATATAGAAATGTTTAATAAATTCGCAAAGAATATAACTGCATGTAAGTTGTGTCAATATTAAAATTACTTAAAATATACACTAACATGAAATTATAAATAACATAAAATAGGAAATAAAGTTATGTTTTTAACTAATTATATATAAAGGAAAATAAGGTATACATAAAAAAGGTAATATCATTGGTAAGAATTTATATATTCTTATCACTTTGACACTATTTGGCATGAATATTTGTGCATGAAATTAAATGACATATTATTAAATATGCAAGATGATTAATATGTTAAACTTTCTTACAGACTCTTTTAGTATTAACTTAAATGTTTCTATTATACTGTAAGTGTGACTTCTGAGGAATTTATGGCAAAATATTTCTTACCTATGCATATTATAGAGATGGTGGAAAAAGCATACTGGGTAGTCATGTGACAGAAAATTTTTCACTTTTCAATATTGTTATGAATTTTGTCTACCTCTTAAGACAACATTAATTCTTAAATAAATTGAAAGTTTTACCATAAATTGAAATGTTTAAAAAAGCAAAGAGAAAAATTTCCTTTTCATATCAAAAATCAATTCAAAAATCAAAATCAATTCAAAATCAATCATATCAAAATTCAATTAAGCATAATAAACACTAAAATTTTTTTAAATGAAACTATTTAATCAAATAATTTTTTTAGAGAAAATACTTAATTATGCTAAGTAGTTAACAAGTAATTTAAAAGATATTAATAGTAATTACAATTTTAACTTTAAATCAGAAAATTTAAAAACAAAAACACATCTTAAAAAATTTAACTGAAACAAAAGTAATCTCTAATATTCAATTACATAAGAACTAAAAAACCTATTTGAAATAACTAAAATAATTTTATTTGAACCTATATGGGGAAAAAAACATGTTTTAACCGTTATGAACCGACGGGACTTTTAAGCTCCACTAATTTTATTTCCATACAGCTATGGAATATTTCATCAGAGCTTGTTAGTGCCTGTAATATGATTTTCTGTTCATCACTACTATTTGACAAAGTTGGACATTACCTACGGAACTACTTAGTTCTTGATATTTCAATCAAGGACGCCATTTCATGATTCCCCAATTCTCAGCTTTGAACTTTTAATGTCTTTCCCATTTTTTAATAGATTAACATTTTCAACTAGTAAGAAAATAATGAATAATGTTGAATATTAAAAAAGTATTTGTCAAAGTGCAAAAAAAACCTTATTTAAAGGGACAAAAAAGTTTTGCACATTTTTGATAATTTAATAATTTAGTAAATAAAGGGTTAACTAACTAAAAAATATTTTTTATTTTAAACAGCAGGAAAAAAGTGACCATAGAAAGTAGGACAGTTTGTAACGTATTAGACTTTATTAATCCATATCAAACAAAACAAAAGCAAGAGTCCTCTTCTACAAAAGATTTAACCTCCTTTTTTTAACATACTTAGTTACAAAGAAATCATCACTTTATAGATTTCAAAATAAATTATTTTCTCTATTGAAATAAAAGTTTTAAGTTAATTTTTGATTTAAACATTTTTATTTTAACACCATGATTCAACTGCATTTATTTTAAAACTAAGTAGTAAAAGTGTCTGCAAGGGGGCCAAAAGAGAGCACTACACTGAAAATCCAATAAATTATATCTCATATATATATATATACTTTAATGTATTCAATTTATTTTTAATTATTAGATATAATGTTTGATACCAGAATAGTTTTTAAGTGCTTACATATTATTTAAAAGTATTTAAATAAAAGATGATTTTTTTTCATTAAGTTTAAAATTAAAAAAATTTATTTCTCAGAAACACAAGAAAACATTTATGATTTTTCCCAATATTTTAACAAAAATTTTTTTCTCTGATCCAAATTCCTTTAAAATTTTCTTCGCAGACATTTGTAAATAAATTATATAAATTTCCAAATAGATTAACCCTCTGACTCATCTGCAAAAGGGCACATTAAAGAAAAGGTTTGTTTCCTATATACAGTTTTTCTATTTAATAACACAAAAAGTTTGTTTATTTTACTACAATTTTCTACAAACAGTATGGGCAAAGAGGTAACACACTTGACAAGATTAAAAATTATTAAGCTTAATGTAATAACAATTTAATAAGTAAATATTTTTAGCTTCATGTATCAAGATAAGAGCTGAAATAGCAGATAAGTAAGTGTTAAATACTATGTTCGTTTTCCACCGAAATTTCAAAATTTCTCACATATTACCTTAATTTAACTAAATATTTAAGATTTGAAAATCGAGAAGCTTTTATTTAAAATTAGGTCATCAAATATAATTATAACATTAAAAAATAAGTTTTAGTTTGATCATCAGAGATAAGACCAAATCACAGTGATCATACAACATCATTTGATCAAAATAGTTAAAAACTAAAAGAAACACATTTTAGATAAAAACTAATTACCTAGACCCGAAGTTTCCCAGGTGTGAGCCACTTGAGATCATTTAATTATCAAGAGATATAATTTAACTTGAAAATAAATATCAAAAAGGAAATGTGAGTAGCTATATCAAGCTTTATTTCATAACTTGAAAAGTTACACCAAGAGCAGCACATCAAAAATTCACAATATTTAAAGTGTGGGTGTTATCTTTTTTTCATTTCCATTTTCTCTTACATTAAGAATATTTATTACACTGCCTTTGTATTAATAGCAATAAATTAATTAAGTGAATTTTAAACATAAGTTGTAATAACAATGCTTATATTTTCAGCACTTACTTTCATAGGTTCTCTTTCCTAATCTTACACATATAAAATTTATAAATACAAACATATCACAAATATAATCCAGCAGGGCGCTGTGAAGCAATTTTAAATCTCATAAAAGTACAACAATTCAGAATAGTTTTGTAAATCCTGATCTAGACAGTAACTTAGAATTCCAATTTATAAAAATTTCTAACTAGTCTAGATTAAACTATTAAGATGAATGATAACATTAAAAAATGACCAAAAAAAAGTTCATCTTAAATGCAATACTTATCAAACATAATAAATATCTCTTCTCCAATAAAAACTTGTTTTGCCTTAATAAAAAAGAAGCAAGGAAAATTTTAAAAATTTCACCTAAAGAGCTAAAACTTTGTTTCAATGCAAAGAATAAATGTTGCAGCTTTAGTAGGATAAACACAAACACTTACAAAAACAAAATAAAAAGCGTAGAGACAAATGGCAAAAGAATCTATACTGTACCAAACATAAATGTTTCGCTATACATACTGTAAGTAAGTTAATCAAACAAATCTGTAAATGAAGCCTAAATTCGAAAAGACTATAACACTTTCAGAAACTATACATAACACAAACAATATGAATTTTAGTGATGTAAATAATTAAAAAACCAACTAAATAAGACTTTTTATAAAAAATATCATGTATTATTTGTATTGAAGTTATACAAGAAAATAGAAAATGAAACACATATAAAAATGATGTAGTTTTATTTTATCTCTATATTATAAACTACACACTAATATGAGCAGAAAAATAAACATTTTTTAAAATTAAATTAAATATACAAAATATACTTAATTGAAAATATTTCCTTACAATGCAGAAATAACAAAATATTAAATGCAAATTCGGTGAAAGTTTCATTAAATAATTGTTTTTACTGTATCTGTCAATATAGCAAAATATTAAAAAAAAAAAAAAAAAAAAAAAAAAGTGAAGAAATTTAAATTGCTTTAAGATCAAGTCATAAAAACAAAATATATTGCTGAATATTTCATACTTGTTTAAAAGAGAATATATAGTTATTTTTATTTTTTTAAAAGTGAGGTCAATAACTATTGTGTAACAAATCATAGGTTGCATTAGCATTTTTAATTTATTCAAATACTGATTTACAATTGTTAATTGACTGATTTAATAACAAATTAACACATTTCCTAATTTGTATATTTAACTTAGTTACCTCACTAATACACCCAGGGACTGATCAAGACAAATTCAGGCCCACCAAATTTTAAGGGCCCCTTACAAAATATTTCGAAATTAAATTACTGAAGTGTAGTCCTTACTATGAAAAAAAATCTATTGAACTGCATGATTCAAGAGAAACATTCTAAGAAATTTTGAAAGCAGACAATTGAAGATTATTTTTCTAAGAAAATTAATGCAAAATATTAAACAACAAAACAAAATAAATAGTTTGGTTGCTACAAACAATTGAAATCAGTGATTTTAGCTAAAAGTCACTGATTAGCTGAATTATTTTTTATTTAATACTTAAACAAACACAAAGCTATCCCACTTTTCCTTAGACTTTTTACTAATTTTTGAGGTCCCTAAGAAATTGTGGGCCCTAGGCCAATGCCTATTGGGCCTAGGTGATAATCAGGCCCTGAAAACACCAATTCACTGATTCGCACATTTATTGATTTCCTAGTCTCTTTTATTTACTTGATAGATAAAGAATCATTTGATAATCTAAAATTTTATAATATAGTAAAAAAAACTACTTCAATGTCATTTAAAATCCAATTTTTTTTCCATCAGATTAACATAGGTTCAAAAGCCTACGAATGTACGTAAAATGTACTTAACTCTAAAAATCTGCTTTATTTATTTTTGTTATGAGACTATAATATTTCATCCTTTTTTTGGTATATAATGGAAAAATTCCAATTTTCCAAAAGCAAATTGATTTTATTGTCTCTCAAATAAAGCTGTGAAAATGAAACTCTTATTAGTGATTTGCAAGTAATAAATAGGTCAGGCCAGGAAACAGAGTGAAATTATTTTAGGTTGATGAGTAGTTTTCTGTCAAACTAATCATCACACTAAAATAAAATAATAAAAAAATTAAATGAAAAATGTGGTGGCAGACTGTTATTCCAGAAATTTAAATGTTTTTAAACTAATTTATTTATTCATTAACTTATTGTCCCATTCAATGATTCTCTTTATAATTCAGTCATTCAATGGCTGTTATGCTCTTAGTTTAACATCATTTTTAAACTAATGCCCGACGATGTAGCTTTCTTCATATCTCATAAATGAAATTATTTGATAACCTAAATATAAATATTTTAGATTGATGATAACCCTTTCAAAATTAATATGTGCACTAACTAAAACAAGCACATGTAACCAATACAAACAATTACTTTATGTGAATGTTTTTTTTTATAACCAACAATTGTAGTAATCGGTTAGCATATCATTGAGCTCATTGCTAAAAAAATTTAACTTACTTTTGCCTCAGTCTAAATCCTCTATTGGCAGATTAACAAACTTAAAAAACTTTGCTTAATTGCAATTATTCACAAATTACATACTTCTTTTGCTAAAAAGCATTTAAAAAGTTAAATTATAAAAATTTCAACACATATAAACAAATTTCTCTTTAAAATACTGAGATATATGTTACATAATATATAACTCACTTTAACAATATAAATGACTTTTTATTATTCAATACTACTGATATTCAATGAGAAAACCGTTGATGGGCAAGAAGTTCTCCTCGCCGAGTATATGCCTTTTGGCATATATCACATACAAAAGGTTTATTCCCAGTATGACGTGCCACATGTATTTTAAGATCACTTTTTTGTATAAAAGATTTTGAACAATATAAACAATGATGAGGTCGATAGCCAGTATGAGCCATATTGTGCCTTCTTAAGACATGCTTGTAACGGGAAGAAAATGAACATAAATTGCAACTGTATTTGGAGGGATTTTTTTCATCACTTGTAAAGAATACAGCATCTAAAATAATAAAAAAAATCAAAAATAATTAAACTTTTTTTTCCAGCTTATCATACAAATGTATTTTCATTCCTAATATCGAGTAATTAATTTTCAATTGGAATTTTTTCTATAACTATTCATAATAGTATTAAATTGGCAATATTTAAAAGAAAATAAAAAACTATTTTATAAGTTTTACTTTAATCTTGCTAAATAAGAATTAAAATTATAAAAATGTGTCATGCAAATTTTTTAAAATCTAAATTTAAAGAAAATTGTGACCATTAATTTCACAACAATATTCAAAAGAATATTTTTAAAAAGTACAATTTGAACTAGAAGAATAGGCCTTTTTATCAGAGCTGATCTTCATATTAAGTTTTATATTTAAACTCACTATTAGAATGCAAAAATTTATCATAATACATTCAGAAAATACAAATTGAGAAATGTTATTATAAAAAATTGTTTATTTAATTTTTAACAACTTTAATTCAAGGAAAATCAAGCAAAAGTAAAATAAACATCAACTGTAGCTATGATAATTGAAGAGTTCAATGAAAAATAAAAAGATTCCAAAAGACATTTTTTAAAAAAAAACAAAACTGATTTATTATGGAAAATATTATATTTCAGTCATAAAGAACGTTAATTTATTTTTCGAAAATTCTACATTTTGCATACCTTAGTAGATAAAAGTGCTAAGTGACAGTTTTGAAGTATTTTGGAAGAAGGTTCAATGTGCTGACAGACTCTAATCATCAACCAAAGAAGAATATGTCTGATAGTGGGAAGGAAGTTCATGCAACCCAGGGGAAAAAGTTTGGTTAATTAATTAAAACAAATTAGAATGGAAAATTATCTTTTCAAAATATATATATATAATAATTAAAAAAAAAAAGAACGCCTACCAAGAAAAATTTTCTCCTCAAGAAAAGAATGAAGTGATAGTGTGTTTTGTTAAATATAACACAAAATTTTTATGAGTCAAATTGTTAATTTATTAGTTTAAATTACTTAAGTATTGAGTGGGACCTTAAACAGGGTACGTAGCCCCTTTTAAAAACCCTGAATAAAAAAAGAACCAGTAAAGGTTTTTAAAAAATGTAAATTAAAATTAAGCACCTTTTAGAAACACTGCACACCCTGTTAGATTAATTTTTACAAATAATAACTATTTCAATACATTTTTATTTCTGAAATATTTAACATTTATTTGAGGATTGCATAATATCAAATGTATTTTTTCCTTATTAAATTTCAATACATTTAAAATTCTGAAATATTTAACATTATATACTAATTTATTTGAGGGTTGTATAAATTCAAATGAATTTTTTACCTTATTGAAGAAAAATTATGAAAAAGTTTTTATAATATACCTATTTTATTTTCAAAAAATATTTTGAAAAAGCTATTGCAACTAAAATAAGCTGTGTTCTAAGGAAATATTAGGACCTAAGAATTTTCTGCCCTCATACAGTGGACAAGCAATCTTAAAAAGCCTCTTATTTTTAGCAGCAACTTGATGGTAGCAAATTTTAAAAGGGGAATAAAATACTCATTTGCATGCAGAAAGGATGGCAGTCAATTCTCACAATGAAATTACATATATGTGCTTTTCTATGCAAACAGAATTAATTTTAACATTATACGGATTACTAGAATAAGCTGTAACATTTTTAGTTATCACATATTTTAAATAACATTTTAAAAATGTGTTGGTTATAAAACATTTACTATAATGATTTTTATAAAAAATTTTAAAATTGAATAAATTTTAAAGTTATTAATGATTTGTTAAAACCAGAAATATATTTCAAAACAAGTTTAGGCATAAAATAAAAACATTGTTTTATTAAAAGAACGAAAATGAAACTAATAAATCAAAAGTTGTGATTCATTTATGATGTCTACATAGATGAATTGTAAACAAAAAATAACAGAAATATAAATACACAATCACACTATTCATTCAATACACATAAAATAATCAAAACATACGTTATGGAAATCACAGTTATATAAAATAGAAATTTATCTAATATTGCTTTCTTTATTATTTTATCTGAGCAAAACTTAGAACAAAAATTAAAAATGCAGAAGCTGAAAATCTAAATTTTTTTTTTTTACATAGAATTAATCTTTTCAGACAGATTTACAGCTGTTAGAATTTTTTTAAAAATAAATTTATTTAAAACTTATAAAAAAAATAATTAGTTTGAAAAATTGTTTTAGTTTTAATTTTTTTCAAAATTCTAGATATTTCATTTTTATAATTAAAAATAAGTTACTCAAATTCAGATTACTCAAAAAGCAATCGTGCACCTTTTTAGCTGCGAGGTTCTAAACTTTTTTACAACCAAAATTTATAAAAATTCTATATTTTATTGACATCAACATTTTGATAATCTTTTTCATAACTAATAAAATACTTTCAATTTCAATAAAACAATATTTTTAAAGACAAAAGAAATTTGCTTAAAAAATAAACAAGAAGTTACTATCAGTACACTGAATTCAAGGTTGAAAATCAAATAAACCACTTTCTTTCAAAATTAACATTTCGTGCACCAGCCTGCGATGTCGATTAAGATCAGATCGGCAAGTATACATTTTGTAGCACATATCACAGCTAAATGGCTTCTTTCCTGCATGACGCAACATGTGAATATTAAGATCACTTTTCTGTATGAATCGCTTTTGGCATATTAAACAAGAGTATGGTTTGTTACCAGTGTGAATCATATTATGCCTTTGCAAGTTTGTTTTCAGGTTTGTTGAATAGTCGCATATGATGCACTGAAATCTTGGTAATCCAATTTTCTTTTCACAGTCTCTAGAAAGTGAATTAATAGCTTCTGTTAAGAAGTAATCAGCATCTAAAATAAATAAGATGAATTATGAATAAAACATTTAAAATAAAAAACTTCCAAGTTCTGCGAGAACACAGCTGAATATGTGAAACACAATATGTTTAATACAAATTATTAATGCAAGCAATGGACGAAAAGACCCAGCCTATAAAATCTACATAATTAAATATTGCATCAGAAATTTTATATTACATTTGTATTTCATAGTAAGTTAATGGCATGCAGATAAAATGTTAACATTGTTAAATTATTTCCGATAAGGTTGAAAAGAAATTCAAAGTGAAACAAATGTACCAATGAAATCATCATTTATAGCAATTAAGAATATTTAGAAAAATAAGAAGCTTAAATAATAAAAAATTAAAAAACATAATTCAATTAGTTTTAAAATATATGTGTTATTTCTTAAAATCATGAGTAGGATAAAAAAAAAATCACATAATAATACAAAATTATCACCTGTTTTCACATTTTCAAGTATATCTGATTTTCCTCTTAAATATTATTATAAGTTTAAATTTATCGAAGCAAAGAATTATAGATTATCAGACGAATAATTTTTTAACGTGAATTAAAATTTTATTTTTAATAGGTAAAAGGAAAAAAAATGAATATCACTAGCGGATGAAAATGTCACGATTTTAAAATATAGAAATCATATACACTAAGAAGATTACATTAATAATATAATGAAAGATATTTTAGCAAAAAGCTTTGTCATTCTGAAATAGACCACTGAAATCTTAATAAAGAATTCGAACTTTATTCAAATAAATTTTTTATCATTGCACTAGTTTATCTCCTTCAAAAAAAAAAAAAAAAAAACAAAAAAAAAAAACTAAATTTAAATGAACATATATTTTACTTAACTGACATTCATTTAATACATAAATTGTCAATATAAACATAGATTGGAAAATGTCTCTGCATCTATTAGAGTGACAAAACTTATTCATGTAATATTTGTGTAAAAAAATCTTACTTATTACATTACTCTGCTCATAAATTACAACACCCAATTTATTTTATATAAAACACATTCATTTAAATGTAATATAAATTGTACATAAGTACATTCTTTATGGCGAATATTGTGCAATTATTATAAAAAATTATCAAGCATAAATTCGATATTAGTAAAAAAATTATCAAGCATAAATTTATCCATAATAATAAAATAATGAAATGATAAACATATAACACCGTTTTTGAATTTTAAATACAATAATCAATACATACTTCATTACTTTATGTTTGTCCATTAATTTTTTTTCCAATTTGCGAAAATAAAAAATATAAAAGGATATTAGCGCATTTTGTAATTGAACCTTCCGTAAAATATTGATATTGTGCAGGACTCTACATATATATATATATATTTAATACATATTCTAATAAAATTTATTCATACAAGCTAATAAAGTTTTAAGATAAGAATTCTAGAAATTAAATGCGACTTGAAAGACTTAAAGGGATAAGGGACTCTGTGATGGGGGGACAATATAGTTTAAATATAAATGAAAGACAGCTTCATATAACTTTGACAAAATTCAATCAAGTAAATAAAATTCTAAAACAATAGATAAAAATAATGACATAACATAAATAGACAAAATATACGAGAATACCAAATTTGATTTCAGTACAAATTTCTTTTTTTTCGTGAAATTTTTTTTAAATGAAATGATCAATTGTTTTGTATAACTTGGTCAAAACTCAATAAAGTCAACAATATTCTAACAGCAAATGACATAAAAATAACAATAATGAATTAACATAAATAGGCAAAAAAAAAAAAAAAATGAAATTTTAGTGCAAAATTATAACTTTATGTTATAACCAAAGCAACTACAGAAAAAAACATTGCTCAGTTTAAAAAGGGCGGCCACAAACACCAAGAAAAAAATTCCTTTCTTTTTTTAGAGTAATTTTGTCAAATTTCCCTGATTTTTGTAAGTAGTGGCATAGACTCATTATTTCTAATCATGATTATTTGTATCTCACACATAAAATATATTCCAAACTACCTGTTAAAGTTGAAAATATAAAAATTGGAAAATAATAGAAAATGGATATTTTTGGGGAAAATATTGGACTTTTAGGCACATCAAATTCATAATCATTTCCACAGATATTTAAAATAAATTCCATAACATGATCAAATTGATAAAAATTTTCTGACTTTTCCTGGTCTTTCAAGATTTTCTTATTCTGTGGCCACCTTGTGATAAAACTTTAAAAGGAGTAATTTTTTTTTATACCAAGAATTAAATTATTTCAGAGAACAGTTTCAATTACATTCCCATATAATTCATTTTTTTTAATTGTTTAATACTGAGAAAAAAAAGTTTTTTTTTTTTTAATATATTGCTTTAAATAACCAAAATAATATGATTGCTTAGTTTTTAATATTTTTAGAAATAATAAAATCAATTTAAAATATTATGTACAATTGTTTTACTTATATTAATTCTAACGTCTGCTTTAATAGCATATTTTGTTACTTGGAATGTTTATTGAAGGCATGCAAAAACAAAATATATCATGGATTAAAATATAATTTTATACAAATTGGAGAAATTCTGGGAGTAATCACTTCACTCAACAAGTTTAGATATATACACAGACATATATAGATAGAGAGAGAGCATAATTATCTGAGAGACTAAAACAATTATTTTCTCATTAAAACTGTTTTTTAGTTTCTTGTTTTTCTTTCAACCAGCAAACAAATTATTTAAATTTTAATACAAAATTGCTTATAATTTAACAGACCACAAGTGACAAGATTAGAACATGTATAAATTCAACAACAATAAGCATAATACAGGAAGAGGTGATATTTACATCAACATTACAGATCCTTATTTACAGTTTGTTTCAAAATGTATAGGAGTTTGGTGAACTGGTAACAGCTGCAGATGATTTTGCCAACGCTATTTTAAATCGCCAAAACTATTAGAACAATGATGAAAGATACATAAGTATTAGTTATAACCTATTATCTCATTTCTATGAATCAAAAAATGATTTTTTAAATGCTGTTTCAATCTGAATTTATTGCCACAAAAAGAGCATGAAAAAGGTCTTTCATCAGTATGAGTCTGTAAATGGCGTAAAAAGTTTTGCTTCCTACTTGAGTTGTATGAACATATATTACAGACATAGTCTTTCATACCTCTAATATCTTTAGGAGTTGTCTTAGGAGAAACTTGTCTTGAAAATATAGATTCTTTTATAGCTCCTAGCAAAATATAAAATAAGATCTTAATAAAGATAAGTATAACAATAAAGGTAAGTATGATAAAGAATTATTCATAAGTAGTAAGATAATTTAGATATCTCTTTCCTAATTCTTGCAATGGGAATAATCCAATTTAGAAATAATAATTTTGAGATTAAAATTACACTTTTAAACTGTTATATACAATAGTAAAATTTTAAAAATTAAGCATAGCTAAAATTAAATCTTTTGCTCGATAAATTTAGATTAATCATTGCTTAATCAATTAATAAACATGCAAATACATTACTCAATTGTTATTACTCCTTGTCTAATATATTAAATATCCTTTCACTGTAAAAAGGAAGAAAAAAAATGTTAAAAGTAACAATATGTATACATATATATAAATACTGTGGATGTTCTCAATTAATATTAGATTTTGTTGATAATATTTCATTATTAGATACTTCTGATCAATTTTGCAATATGACATAAAACATTAATGAAATATTTAATTCATGCTCAGAAATATGTAAAAATACTTGTTGACTCTTTTCTTAGCAAAATCATATTTTGAAAATATTATGAAACAGTTTGTACATTCAATTAGTTAAGAAATAATTTTGCATGCCTTTTAGCAATAAATTTATGCTCTTTTTTTACTAGATCAAACTTTAATATTTATTTTTTGTCAAAATTCATTTATGACTTCACAATTGTTTCCCTTTTTCAAGGACATAAATATTTTAATTTTGTTATTATTTAGGAGTTATTCGCCCATTCATGACAATATGTAAAAGCCAGTAAGGACTAGCTTATTTGAAACTAGTCTCATAATTCATAAAGGAAAAGATTTTTTTTCTTTTTACTTAATTTATTTATATATATTTTTTAATAAATAACAACTAGATGGAACTTTTTGTTGTTGTGAGAATTATTGCTTTAAATTCTAATCCACAGTTTTGTTAGATTATATCAGAATTTTAAAAACTGCACATCTTACCTAAAAACACATGGATGTTCAGATTCATAGTTGAGATTAATTTAAAAAACCAATAAGATGAGGCAATAGCAATGATTTAAATACACACATTGTATGTAAATTACCTCATACTCGAATTTGTTTTAAAAAACATAAATATTATACATATTTTGAAAAATGCATAATGTTTAACTAAAGTTTGCACCACAAAGTATCAGATTTGGTACTAATGCAAAAGAATTTAAACATATTAAAATCAGATAAAGTTTCAATTCATTTTTAAAAAAACAACCAATACTTTTTTAGAAATAAATATAATGCTATAAGATATATGACAATTTTTTGATTTGATAAAGAAATGAGGAAAAAGGAGAACTTTATTATTATTGTATTTAATTCAGTAACATTTAACAATGGCTTTTGTATTTTAAATTAAAAATTTGTAGTTAGTTATAAAAATGCTTTAGATTAAATATAGTTAATTTAAATTTACCAATTATCTATAACAGTAAATTTATTGTACACAGAACATAATTTGCAACCAAAATAATTAAACCATACTCTTTTATAATATGTGTAATTCCTTACTTTTTTAATTAATGAGTAATAATATATATTACTGATATAGTGATTTGTAATTGAAGAAAAATGAAAACAACTGAATTTGAAATCAACCTTTTAAATATATATAACAGATCTTTTAAAAAAAACTTTTTTTTTTCAGATTAAAATAGATTCACCAGTTACTCTTCAGGAAATAGATTAATTTATAACAACACTGAAGTTGGAAGCAATAAATTGAATAGATTCAATGAATCTTACAACTAGCAGTAACTGGAATTATTAATGCTTCATTACTGATGTATAACTTCTTTTTTCCTCTATGGAAATTTGTATTAAAATACAAAAATATAATTTACAGATATGACGATATAAAATCATGTCATATATAAATCAAATTAGAATACATTCACAAAGTCACCATAATGTGTTCCAAACCATATGTCATTTTTAAAAACATTTCAATGTTGATAATCACACCTTTTAATTGGCAAATTGACTTAAAAACAATAACAAGTTGACTTAAACACAAATATTTATTTATATGCAACTCAATAAACAGAAGAAGCAAAACAGCGCTTGTGTAAATTTTTAGTGATTTAGCAACATGTGCCGTTTTACTGACTGTTTCATAGAATATTTTAATCCACAAATAGGGCATTTAAAAGAACGATATCCTATATGAGTTGATGCATGCCTCCTAATGTTTCCTCGAACAGTAGTTGAATAATTACATATTAGACATTTGTACATAATAAAAGAGGATCCAACATTAGGTCCTTCAGAAATGTGCATATTATTTTCTGTCCACATTGGTTCAGTTATATTTAGGTTTGAGTTATCCTTAGGTATACCTGAAAAATTGAAATTTTCAAATAAGATTTAAAAACACAAATGAGAAAATATAGAAAGTAACTAATAAAATTTTTTGAGTAATTTAACTAATTACTTTATGAAAATTATTAGCTTCAGTAACAAGAAAATAAATGTCAGTTTGGACTTGTTGCAGCGATGCCATTCAGTAACATTGCTTTTTAGCAGTCATTTTTCCATACATTTCTATTAATTTAATTGCAATGCAAACCTATCAACAAATGTCTTTCAAATTAACTATTAAACAAATAATTTTAGATAAAAAATTTGGATTTAAAAATTTAAAAAATAAAACTGAAATTGGCATAAAAATGCACCAGAGGAATTAGAGGCTATAAAAAAAATGGAAAACAGATTTTCTGTAGTTACTAAAATCTTACAATTTCATAAAAGGGTTTAAAATTCTGCAAAAATTACATAGCAAGGTGCATCTCCTCAATTGGCATATATATGTAAAAAAGCAAATTCTTTGTTCATGGAAAATCTTTTCAGATTTATGACATTTTCATGCGTAAAGAGTTCACTTTTGTCTCTTTTGAATGAAACCTTGGAAAGAATGAAAAATCTTTAAAGATTTAATATTTTCAACATGAATAAAGAATTTCAGGATATATTTTTTGAATCAAACTTTCAATGGCCAAATATAAGTATATAATTCTCATTCTTAGTTTAACAGCAATTAAAAACTTTTCACACAAATGCAATCTCAATTATATACAGGCTACATAATAACTATTTATGCCTCAATTTCATAAACTATAGTTAATGAAATTTTATTATTTATTTTTAAATAATAAGAATTATATATAGGTTAAGAATAACCCTTTAAAACAAATATTGTATTATTTTTTAATTGGAAAATAAAAAACTTTATCAGTGATATTTTTAAATAAATCTGTATTTTCAAATGAGTTTTCCAGAAAAATCACTTGTTTTCCTTTATTATTTTTCTTTAAAAAAATGAGGTTTGGGGAGAAAAAAAAAGTGGATAATTTATAATAAAATTTAGCGAGAACATAAGCAATCTATAAAATGAGAATTTATATCTTTAATACAATAAAGAGCTAATTTTTAATTTCAGTTAACAAAAAAGAACTTCTGTTTCTAAAAGAAAACTAGTTAGATATTCTTTCAACTGCCCCTGAATGATTTGAAAACAATTTGAAGATACTATAAATCTTCAATATATAGTTTATTTTGCTTTGTTCAGCATAAAACATTTAAACTTTAAGCATAGGAAAAGTTTGCTAATGCTACAAAAAAAAAAAAAAAAAAATTATTTTACAAAAAAAGAAAAGCAATTTCTAAAAAACATTTATATCTTAATTTTGATGGAAACATTATACAAACAGTTTTGAGTTGATTTAATTAAAATTTCATGGAAGCAAGTTGTGGAATTCCTCCAGCCCCAATTAATCATGAAAGGTGACTACTGGGGTTGAGTATGACTATTATAATTGTGTATAATTAATTTAAGTTTAATCCTTACACATATTTACAAACTGTTATTATCAGAAGTTTAAAAAGCGTGTCTTAATCCAACAGCAAATATCTTGAAAAATGTTTTCTAACAAACTATAACATAAAACATTTGAATGCATACAATTAAATTCTAAAATGATTAAACATAAAACTACATAGATAAACCATTGAGTATCAATTTATTGAAAATTTATTTTACATTCAAATAAATTGAAACATTATACTTTTAATGTTTAAAATAATTTCAATTATCTATTAATTGATGAATGCTAAACAAATGACCCTTGAGATGATGCTTTAGCCTAAAGCATTTACCACATAAATTACAAATGAAGGGACGCTCTCCTGTATGAGTGAGCATATGTCTATCTAGAACTTGTTTCCATGCTGACTGATAGTTGCATAAATTACATTTATATTTTTGATAAGAACAATGCACAGTGCCATAACGAAAACTTTTGGAAGCTTTGAATACAGATGATTCTGTTGAATAAACAAAATAAATATTGTTAATGTATGAAAAAAAAATTTTTTTTTACTATATAACAAATTATTAATAAAAAAACATAAATTTTCAAATAAAAAATTTACTTGAAATCAAACATTTATTTGCAACAATAAAAGAATTCATTCTTTAATGTTACAAAAAGTATATAACTACATGTTAGCTAGCAGTATTCTTAAACTTTTATCAAACTATAGATACATGATTTATTTACAAAAAATTAATTTTCTTCTGATAATACACTTATCATTAAGGAGAAATATTTACTTTATCTGAGCTAGAAAATAAGGAAAAAAGATGTATGTCTTTAATATTTGGTGAGAAAATGTGTGATTTAACAAATTTCATTAAAAATTTTTTTAAAGAATTTTAATTCTATTTAATAATTATTTTTTAATTTGAACTCTCTTTGCAGCGAATAAGCTTGAAAAAGAATTATTTTTAATTGTATCATTTAATACTCATTCATGACATCAAAATTATTTAAAAGAAAATAGAATAACAATTTTAAATGGTTTATTCACTATTATTGAATACATTTTAGACATTAATTTTCCAGTAATTTTATGTAAACTTAACAATTAAACAAAAACATGTTGTAAACAAAATATAAATTTAACATTTCATAAATATATGCTTGAAATAAATATGCTCAGAAAATTATAGCTTGAATTATTAAAATTTACTTTTGTATTTACACTTAAACGAAAATGACTTAAAATACATTTGTGGTACAGTGAAACCTCTCAGGATTAACCACGCTGTTCCTCAACAAAATGGTCATAATGGAGACTGGTCGTTCTTAGGGATTACCTTTAATGATTTCAAAATGTTATCGAAAGTACACGATTTTTAGCAAGCAATTATAATTTTTCTCAGTGTCATTTTCTTGGTATGGAAATTTCACTTCGGTTGGTATCATGAAAACCTGATGATGAATAACATTTAGCTGCAATAAAAATAACCCTTACTTATATGTAAAAACGAATTTACTAATAATGAATGATAGAACTGTTTTAAATAAATAAAAAATTATGTTGTTTGTTTAAGTTTGCATTTACTTTTATACCTTAAAAATTAGCTTTAAAAAATAAAAATGCTTGAGATGCTAAATTTTTTTCTAAAATAACATGATTTCCTAATTTAACTTTCAATTCTAAAAATAAATCATAGATAGCATCGTCTTTTACACACTGACTACAACATGAGAATCGCTTTCAGAATTCATCAAAAAAAGCTCTCTAAATAAGAGCAAATCACAAAAATTTTGAATACATTTAAATCTACTTATTTTCTTTATAAATATTTTTTGTTATTTGACCTTTTCTGCACTTGGTGCAGAGGTTTGTACAGTTGCAAGGAGAGATTTCAAAGATCTCTCTTAAAGGTTTTCTTCAACATAGTCAAGGGAAAAATTCTACGCCTCCCAAAAGTGGTCACAAATAGACATGGTCTTTCCGGGAGGTTTCACTGTATAAATCATTTATGTCCTTAAATAGTTGTGATGCATAGATTAAGATTTACAAATAGGGAAAAACAAGTTGCCACTTTTTTCTTCTTTTAGGGCTTCATTGAAATAAAACAGTGCTAGAATTAGATTTAAAAAAGTGTACAGAGTCAGTAAATACCCCAATATTTACTGTTTCTCAGTTTCTGTGATACATTTTCTCATAATTAGGAAAATTCTTGTCATTCACAAACAAGAATCTAATATGTTAAAAAAACAAACAAACTACAATATTATGAAATAATAAAACATCCAAGTAACATACAGAGTAAATAACATCATGAACTAGACATCAAAAGCACTGTTTAAAATTTGATTACATAAAAATTAGCAGCAATATTATTGCTAAATTTAAGGTCTTTAATTAATTTTTTCTTTTTGTTGTTGAATTTTTTTATTCTGTATTAAATAAAATACAACTACGTTGTATTCAATACCTCAATTTCAGACCATTAAATTATACGATGCATTTCAATAAAACTGATTAAAATTATTTGTTTGAGTAGCATTTCCATATATATATATATATACATACACACACAAATACAGTGGATCCCTAGTTTTACATTGTCCAGTTCATATGTTATACTCCTTCATAAGTCAGTTTCTACTGGACCGTGAATATTACCTATACTGATAATGTCACATATTTTACATTACCCCTTTTAAGAAAATCCCGCTTTAGATCTTTTTCTAACAGATAAAATAATTTTTCCCAACAAAGCTTGTTCAAACTTCTTCCTGAGTTTTTTTTTCTTTTAAAAAAAGTAAGATTTGTTTATTAGCTGTTTGAAGCTGTACTTATTTTATTATATTGTCCTTTTGTCTGTGAGAGGAGATTTTCCCCTTGAGTCAAAATCAGAAGGGTGGTAAAATGGACAAAGCATAGGAAGGGAATATGAAAGCTTAAATTGTGAAATTTTTTCCAGCTAATTTCAGCCTTTGAATCTTGGAATAATCCAATCATTTAAAGAATGTTACACTAAACAACTGTTTAGAAAATAATGTCTTTTTTTCATACTTTTATTTTGGTGATCTGCAAGATGCTTCAAAATCAAAAATTCTCTTATTTGATTTCTGCAGCATTGGACAGTGTTGACTAAAGTGCATTACATATGTAGCAGGTTTCTGGGTATCTAATGAGAATATTGGCACATATCCTATTACTTTTCAATTCCTTCAATATTTGATTTAATAACTGTTCCTGATGACAGTGATGAAGATGAATAAAAATTATTGAAAGATATTCCCACAACTGATCACGAGTTTCAAAGTAGGAAAACTCTGAAACAATATTTGCGAATGAAAACAAAAAAGAAAATTTGTAAACAATAGTAAGTACTGAGAGGAATATTGTTGAAATTGAATCTAAAAACAAAAAAAAGATAACATATTTTTTCTAATAATTCATCTCATAAGAGTCTATTGTTTTTTAACCTGATTTTACGTTTCTCCATTGGTGTGGTTTTTAACACTAGTCCACCCGAAAACATAAAATTGGGGTTCCATTGTATATACATACATAATTAGAATTGAAGATAAATATAACATCTATATAAACAATAGTTTTTGATTTTCCCTGCAACTAAAGAAATAAATAGTAACAATAAATAGAAGAGTTAAATCAGGAATTATGCTGGTAACTTGATCAGTTTATCCAATACAAACAGTTGTGGGGTATAATAACATACTTTTGATTCATATTAAAATTTATTTTGCTTTACATTTCTCACAAAAATAAATTTTAGTTGAAATCAGTGTTCTAGGTAGAAAACAATCTCTAGAAACAATTATATGATTGTTTTTTTTTTTTTTTTAATTTCAGTGCAAGTGAATGAAAAAAAGAACAATTAAATTAAGAAAAAAAAAAGCAACTCAACTGAACAGAGACTTTAAATGGTAATTTATTATTAAACTTTGAATTTTTATCAGATGATTTAGAAATGAAATTCTAAAGTAATGAATAAAAAAAAAAGTAAATTCATAAATATTTATCCTACCCATCTAGTTAAAGAAATTTCTTGATTTTCTCAAAAAAAAAATATTTATTTTCTCCAAAAATTTACAGTTTAAGCTTCAATTTTGAACAATTATTTTTGCCAACAATAAAACTGAAATGATAGAGAGATAGAAGGCATGTACCTATGTATTTAAATATGGGTATATTTGCAAATAAAAGTAATGGTAGAACATAATGCTATCTTATATAAAACTTCTCAATAAAAAAATAAAAAAAACAGAAATGTGCTTGCTCATTACTAGAGCCCGGATTTTGATGACCTAAAAAATATCAACTAATGCCCTTAAAAAGTGCAAAAAATGCCCTTTAAAAGTACAAAAAATGCCGTTAAAAAGTGCAAAAAATGCCCTAAAAATACGAAAATTGCGCTAAAAATGCCTTATGACATGACTTAAATAAAGAAAAAATATTGAACTAAAACAATGCCCTCTTTAAAATTAATTAAATAATTTATCTATTTCTGAGTTGACTGGGACACTTGTCATATTCTACTGGAAATACAACAGGAATACTAATTGTCTTATTCTATATAGGGGATAAGAAAAAAAAAAACTGCAGATTTCTGCCAAAGAAAATATACATTATCTTCAATAAAATTAACACAGTCTGATACTGTTAAAAGATGTCATATGATATAGAAAAAATGGCACAAAAGTTAAAACTAATTTCAATTTTCAGTAACATAGCCTGCTTAAGCATGCAATTG
This sequence comes from Parasteatoda lunata, assembly GCA_949128135.1. Classification (NCBI taxonomy): domain Eukaryota; kingdom Metazoa; phylum Arthropoda; class Arachnida; order Araneae; family Theridiidae; genus Parasteatoda; species Parasteatoda lunata. The sequence continues at coordinate 113,483,773 of OX421974.1, read as the reverse complement.
AATATTATTTAAAAATATTGCTTGCACGAGGTGACATAAGTCCTATGGAAAAACCAGGCTATTAGCTATAAAAAGCTAAGTTTTATTGCCATCAGAAAAATTGGGAGTAATCCATGAAGATTTTTATTTGAATCTGAAAGCAAACTATTTAAAGAATTGCAAAAAAAAAAAAAAAAAAAAAAACTATCTTTAAACAAAAATAAACACTTGAAAGGAAGGTGCCTAAAGTATCACTTGTTAATCAGGCAGAATTTTTGTTCACAGATAGGTTTTTAGGCCATGAAATAATATATAATCTTAAGTTAGTCTATTTTGAAGTAACTATTAAGTTGTAAATTATCAATAACTACAATTTTACCTTAAATATGTATTGTTAGCAAGTTTCATTTTTCTCGGAAACAAAAAGCTTTGTTAGCTGTGAAACATTATTTCAACTCTTTTTCCCTAAATTTAATATTTACCAATAAATTTAAAGTTCCTTCATAATCCTGCATTTTACAAGAATTTTCATTAGTTCTTTTAACATGTAATATTTCATAAAACAGAAAATATCCTATATATTTCATAAAACAGAAATCAAACGAAAAATCATTTGCAGTTTATATCTAAAAAGTGATTCTTCCAACTCCATTCCTTATTGCTTATTTGGTGAAATTTACGAGATTCCTTACATATTTCTCTGTTTGAAATTATATATTTAATTCTTTCAAATAAAGTAAAATAGACATCTTTTTTTATTTACACAACTTTTAAACTAAAAATATAAACTACATAAAAAAATTTGGCTTGGAATACTCTAGTACCTTTTTTGCTATAACACAAATATCATTAATAGAACCTATTATTGAAATCATAAATTTGATTTAAAGCAAGTATAATTTCATTTAATGTTTATTTTCCTAAAAGAGTATAATTTTCTTTAATATTTTTGTAGTTTCATAGCTTTTGATTTGACATGGAGCAGTTTTTACTTTTCATTTATTTTGTTTATCATTTCAAACCATTACTAAAACATAAGCAATTTGTTGTTTTATAAAATGAGTTACTTTCAAAAGCAAAATATAAATCTTTAACTATCATTTATTTTATCATAAAAACGAAGCACAAAAATTTTCACATTGAGAGATAAATTTTAAAATAGTAAAAACCATTAAAGAAATATAAATTAAAACTATTAATAAATACCTAGAACTATGTGTCTAAAAAATTATAAATTTAATCTTTAATGCCACTCAAAAGAATTTAGAAAGAAGCATGGATAACAGTGAAAAAATTATATCATAGGTCATGAAAAAAGCATGCATTTTTATCATGAAATGCATTTTTTTTAACCATAACTGCCAAAATTATAACTTAACTAGACTTGAATAGCATTAAAACAAGATGCAAAATAACTATGCAGAATTTGAAACCATTGAAAAAAATGGAAAATTCTATAGACCATGATGTAAAATATGAGCTGCACACTTTTACACAAAATATAAATTTCGAAAAGTAAATCTCATTAAAGATATAATTTTTAAAATATTTCATTTTTATTTTTTCTAAAGAATAAGTAAATAATTACATATAAATAATTAAAAACTTGAGAACCACCTTCATATTAATAAAAAAGGTGTTCATTTAACAAAAAAAAAAAAAAATTTTGTACCAAAACTGAACTATTTAATTTCACTAACCATGTGGACATAAGAATTATTTATTTTCCTTTGAACAAACTAATAATTTAATATAAATTAAAAGAAAAAAGATGTATATGCATAGAAATAAATAAAATCATTAACAGTTTTCACCTTTTGTTACAAACTGGAGAAGTCTTATTATACACTAATAGGAATTCAGAAATTTTTAATAACATAGTGGATAAATAATTTTAAAACAGCCAAGTAAACATGTACACAATAATCCCATATTTAATATTAATGATTTTATTTAATCTGTGCTTTTGTGAGCAAATCAGAGAATGATTTTTAAGTTGGACTAAAAATTAACTGCATTATGTAACTAAAACCAAATACATAATTTCAAAAATTAATAGCTTTGTGAATGATTAATTATACTAGAAGATAGATTCCTTTTTCCATTTAGTTTTTTTCACCTAAAGATTTTTTTTACTGCCTTTTAAATGTTACCTATTTTTCTTTAAAAAAAAAAAGAAAAAAAGAGAGAGGAAAAGAGTATTTCTTAAGTTTCTATGTATTGAACAATAGATAATTAAAAGGAATTATGACATTACAAGTATTTAAAAATTTAAATAGAAATACTAACAATGAAAAAGACATTTAAAATAGTATTCAGTTTATATAAATCTAAGCTACAACATTCACATATATACATATCAAGCACAAATCATTTAAGAACTTTTATTATGATTGAAACTTTACTTTGGGTGCATTTAGTAAATATTTTTCACTAAATTCCAAAACAAAAAAGTTCAGAAAAACTTCTTATGTGTAATTAAATGTCGTTTAAGGTGATGAGACATACGGAATGTGTTTCCACACACAGGACACGTAAAGGGGCGTTCTCCAGTATGTATTCTCACATGCTTTCGTAAGGTTGCAGCACTTCCAGCAGAATAGGAACAAACATTGCAAGAGAAAATTTTTCCAATCTGAGCATCAAAAATACAACCAAAAAGAGCCTCTTTGTTTATTTCATTACTATTTGAACAACCTGAAAAAAAAATCAGATTAAAAGCAAACCGAAAAATTTAAAAGTAGAAAATTGAGAAAAACACATAATTTCAAAATTAAAAATATGTTTTTTTAATAGCAATTTAATAATGTACTAAACAGATATGAAAAGAATCTATTGCTTTACGAAAAATTGATTTATTTTAAATTTTGAAATGGTAAAAATATTTGACATTTTTAAGACAATTAACTATTAAGCAATGATCCGTAGCTATATGCATTGATTTTTTGGTTATTCATAATAGCTTAAAACACTAAAATGTACCGAAAAAAGAAAAACAAATTATGATCAGGAAAAATGTAAATGCCATTATTATACAATATAAATAAAAGCGGGAAAAAACTCAAATAACAATCGCAGATTAATATTTGTGACAAATGAAATATAAAAAAGCAGAAATGTAATGAACTTTAAATGATTCACAGAATTGGAAGGTGTAATAGCCACAGATAATTCTCAGAATGGTAAAAAATGGCAATGTATACAATATGTCTTATTGTGTCCAATATCTTTTTTTTAATACATCAGAATATCCAATAAGGATAGGGTATACTTTGTGCTTTATGAACTAAAGCAAAAAACCTGAATAAAGCATAAATGAAAGTCCAGATATGGACAAGTACTTTCATTTAGGCTTTATTCATATTGCATTTTACTTTAAAATACTTTTTCTTTTCTTTTTTTGCAAGCGGAAAAAAAATCAATGATACAAATTTAGAGAAACTAAAGAATATCGGGTGGAAATATTGTGGGAAAGAATTATACACAAATAAAATATTACAGGAAAAAACTCTCCATAAAAAAATATTGAGGGTCAAAATCTAACACACACAAAATATTTTATGTAAAATACTAACAATACCTTGATAAACTAAATAGGGCATTCTTTCATCGTATAAACAGGAGTTAAAAGTATAATATTTTATGAGATTTATGTAAGCATTTTACAACGAAATAAATTTTTATTGATTTATCATAAGCCCCAGATAGGAAAGAGGAAAAGAGACTTCATAAAATACAAGTTCTCCTAATGAATCTAAAAATGAAATTGAAAGTTATATCTATATCATTGCTAATTCAATATTGAACTTTTCAACTGCATGTTAAATTTTTTAGCATTAGACCATATCAAAATACGAATAACTTAGAGAAATGACAAATTATAATTTTGTTATATTTAATTGATGGGGAGAGTTGCACACTTGTTACATTATTCAATTTTTACCTTAATCCTTTTTAAGGTAAATGTTTTTCTTAAAAAAAAGATTATAATATTAAAGATTAATAATATATTTTTTTAAATCACTTTCTATCTCAATAACCTAAAATAAAACTATTTTTTCAAGAAAAGTATTTAAAAAAAAATAAAAAACTTTTTTTTCAACTATGAAATATAGTACACTTTTCTGAAAGTAATTTATAGTTCACATTTATTAAACATGGTTATTAAAAACAAAGTCATTTTGAGCAAACAAGTTTTACACATCACACATAGTTACAAATTCTCTTTAGATTTTTAGGACAGTCATGAAAAGCTTTTGCCTACTTACAGAAGTGAATAAATTAATATCATTCCTTGTTACCCCTAACTTAAACCATAAATTAATATGTATGACTTTTTTGAATACATGCAAATTGTAAAAAAAAAATTTTTAATTATTAAAAATTTCTAATATAGTGACATCTAATTTAAATAAAAATAAACTATCATTAATTAAAATATAATAGAATTCTATCATCTGATAAGTAAGAAATAAAAGAAGAAAAACATTATTTATTCCTACCTTTTTGTCCCATGATTCACAAATGCTTCATGTTAGAAATATACTAGAATTCTTACACTTTGTATAAAAAGTATTTAACTAAAAACTTTTACATCAGCTGCCACACTCTTTCCCTAATTGAAGATGACAGTAAAAAAAGTGCACCAGCAAAAAGCTACAAAGTCAACCGAAGTAAATTTTCTAGAAACATATTTTAAACTATTGCTATATAACCGAGAACTAAACCACAAGAAATATGTTTTATTACTTAAAAAATACTTCTCTGGTCCTTTCTAAAAAGAATCATTTTTAAAATTTTAAATCCCCTAAATTTGGTGGATACGACAAGTCTTTACTTTCATTTTTATTAAAATTATATATGATTTCTTTTTAGTTTCAATTTATTTCACAAATAAAAAAAAAAATTGCATCTTTAAATTGGTATTAAGTACATTAAGTTTTTTTTTTCAATATAATAATTGCATCATACACATTGATGGCTTGATTGGGTAGATAAATTGATAGGGTAGATAAATTAAATAACATTGCCCTATTGATTTATCAATATGAGTAGATAAAATTAATTTTACTAAAATTAAGCAACATTTAAATTTAAAAACATGTCATTGAAGTTATAAAAAACTCACATGACAATTAATAAATTTTTTAACATATAGAAATGATTTGTTTCCGCATCTTTTAAAATATGAACTACACTTAATAAAAATAAATAAATAAAAACATAAATAAAAATTTTAATGTAAAAAAAGAACTGAAGACAAAAGCTGTTTAAGTAAAATTATTGTTTTATTTTCTTAAAGTCAAAAAAGAACTTTAAAAAATTAAATATATAAAATTATTTACAGGCAGAAGTTTAAATAATGATGTTAAGGAATTAATTAAAGAATAAACAAAACTTTTTTTTTATTGGTAAATGCTCAGGAGATTGAATAAAGCATAATTTTATTTTAAAAAATCAAGCAATGTCCTATAATTGAATAGTAAATTTAAACAATATTAGTCACCAAAACTTGATAAAATATCAAACCAAAACTTGATAAAATATCAATAATACATACATAGAATATTATTTTCTTCACATTTCTGAAAAATCTCTTAAGGACAACTGATTTTCACATATTTAATAAATACCCATAAATAAATTATAACACTGAAACTAAAACATTCAATCTGCCTTATTGCTATTTTTAAAAAAAGTTCTCGCAAATCATTCCACAGATCCAACATTATTATAAAACAATCACAGCTTAACAAAATAAAATTAGATATAAATACTTTATTTACATAAGTACAAGTAAGCCACAAAAACTGTAATACAAAAATAATATAAAACTAGAAATTGTATAAAAAAAAAAGTAATGTAGAAAATACAATAAAATATATTATTCATAAGAACATAATTGCATTTTAGACTTTAATTACTCTCTGCAACATTAATTAAAATATTGATTTTAAATACATAAGAAAACATTATTTGCTCTCACATTTTAAAATAATCAAGATAAATTGTTATTAAGGTAAGAAACACTAAACAAATATATTTTGCAGATTAACAAAAACTTTTGCAGGAAAAAATTTATGTTATTAATCAATAATTTAACATATGAAATACAAAATTTAATTCTTTAAGTGTAAATCATATTAGTGTGTATTAACAAATATTAAACAAATGTTAAGTCCATTATTTAAAAAAAAAAAAAAAACATTAAAGTTTAAAGAGAACAAATCTTGCTCTATACTATTATTATTCATAGCTTCTGACTATGGCTAACAATCAATGGTTCAGATCAGTAATTCATTTTTGAGGAATACTAAGAAATACTACCAAACAGAATTAAATTGTAATAGCAAAAAAGAAACCAATATTTCCTCTTTTTGAAAATAATAATGATAATTAACAATGTAGTGTGTTGAGGGAAAAATTCCATACAAATGTACCAAGGGTTTATCACATACAGTGGTACCTCGAGATACGAGTGCCCTGACATACGAGTTATTTGAGATACGAGCTGTCGAGGGAGTGAAATTTTGTTTTGAGATACGAGGAACGGCCATGCAAGCCCTTCTTGTCCTCGACAATGCTCCTGCTCACCCACCGAACCTCGAACATGACATCCTTGAAGAGTTCAAGTTTATAAAGGTTCTCTATCTACCACCTAACACCACTCCTATTCTGCAGCCCATGGATCAGCAGGTGATTTCTAATTTTTAAAAGCTGTGCACTAAGCACCTGTTCCGGTGCTGCTTTGAGGTGACAGAGAACACAAACCTCACCCTTCGAGAAAACTGGAAGGACCACTTTAACATTGTGATATGCCTCAGAATGATTAGATCAGGCCTGGCTGAGTGTTACAACGAGGACCTTGACCTCTGCATGAAAGCTGTGGCCTGAGTGAGTCTGTAACCGAAAATTGTGCTGTCGCCCGAGTATGTAGCTTCGAAGGATTCGAACCCGAAGTGCCAATAGAGGAGGAGATTGTGTCTCTGGGAAAATCCATGGACCTGGTTATGGGTGAGAGAGACGTGAGCGAGCTCGCCGAGGAACTCTTTCAGGAACTGACGACCGAAGAATTACAAGAGCTATAGTCGCAGCAGCATTCGGGGGTTCTGCAAGAAATTGATTTCGAGGAAGAGGAGGTTATCTCTACAAGTGAGATAAAAGAGTTCATGGGAATGTGGGAGAGAATTTCACAGTTCGTGGTAAAGAAACACCCCGAAAACTTGCAACTGGTCGTACATCGGAGCTATTTAATGACACTTGCCTAACTCATTTCTGCAGCATTCTGAAAAGGAGAAGGAAACAAACCTCCTAGGACAGTTTTTTTTTAATCCGGCTAAAAAAGCAAAGACCAGTGAAGAGAAATGCAGTGACTAAAATTGAGCATACTGTAGCATTTAAGTTGTGTGTTAGTTGCATTTAAGTGACAAAAATACAAATATGTATGTACAATTTATAAAACATGTTTTTTTGCTTTACATGTTTTTTTTTGCTTTGCTTTTTCTCTTATATTATGTTTTTATACGATATTTGTTGTTCATAAATACATTTTTCTCTTTCAAAAACACGTAACAAAAACAATTGGGGATAGCATTTTTGGGGCTGGAACGGATTAATGGCATTTAAATTAATTTCAATGGGGAAAATTGCTTTGAGATACGAGCAAATTGACATACGAGCAAGGTTACGGAACGAATTAAACTCGTATCTCGAGGTATCACTGTACATACTTATAATAATCCTGACAGTTGAACTTTATTCTGATTCATTAAGTTTCAACAATGTTTTATTTTTACTATTTTAAATATCAACTTAAAATCACTAATTCTTATTTTAATTTTTTATAACATTCCTAAAAAGTCATAATACAAGATGCAATTTTGTGTAACATTCATAAAAAATGTTTTAAAAAAACTGAATAGTTTGCAAATTCTATTGCTAAATTGTAAATAATATTTCTTAAAAAATACATACAGACAGTAAAAGTTAGATTATCTTGATTTTATAGGCACATAAATTTTAATTATTTTGAAAAATTTGTCATCAAAACAAACTATTAATGCAATACTTTTATAACTGTTAGATTTTATTAAAAATACATGCATGGTTTTTTACTAGAAAAATAAACAATAAGCTTCATATTACGCAACTGTAGATCAGACAAAAATGTGTTGATAGATCTGGAAATTTTATTTACCTACTTATATTAGCTTGGTTAATTTGAATATTGTTTGCTCAAAAGTCATCTCATCTTATCACAAACTTTATTTAAACCCAAATTAACATACCTAATTCGCTCAAGCATGATTTAAAGATACAAAATTTCACTAGTCTTTCAAAATTAGATAATAATAATCAAATAGAAAACTACAAAATACAAGAAATAAAATTTGTTGATATTAACTGCTATTAATAACTTTTTAATCTTCATATAAAAAATAAATAAAAATTTTAAATTAATTAATATCTATCTTTTAATATTTCGAATGATGAATGACTTTAACTATTAGAATTAAAAGAAACTTGGAAAACACAAGAACTGAAAACAAGTATCTGACAAAAAAAAAATCTTTGACTCATTTCATTGAAATTACAAAACTTTTTCATACAAAACTGTCATAAATTTCATTGGCAAATAGTTTTAACTAAATTACATTTCTGTCAGTTTTAATTAAATTACATTTGCATAAATAAAGAAGAATATTACAATGCGAAATAGCTATAACCAAATTCCTGAAGCTATGAGGTCTTACCATACAATTGAATAAACAGAGAGGAATGAAATGTCATAATACATTACATTAATGCATAACACTCCAGCCTCAAAATTTTTTTTTCTCAAAGCCTATATTGACTAATAGATCAAAAATAAAATTATTCCAATTAATAAAAGCACTCCTGTAACTGCCATTTGTTGATTAAAATAAAGCTCCACAATTTTGAGAAAAGCCACAATAGGGTCAGCATTGCACAGAGCATCACCCTTATTTTCCAGAGGCAGAATTAGAAATAGAACAGTATTCATGTCAGTTCATCACTATATTTCAAATAATTAACAATAACTCATGCTGTGCAAGTTACACAACCAATGTGAGTTTAAGTGTCAACAATCATTGCTTTGATGTGCAATTAAGCGTTTCCTGCATATGTAAGAAAGGGGTGAATAAAAGGTTAAAATATTTCTGGAAGCTTAGATCATTTTTCAAATATTAATACATTTTATAAAATTGATGGGAAAAAAATCATAGAAAAAAAGTAAATTTTCACCAGTTACGAACTTTAAATGACTAAGGCAACCTGTCACACAGGATTCAACTACCCCAATCACACAGTTAAAAAAAAAAAAAAAAAAAAAAAAAAAAAAAAAAAAAAAAAAAGAATTTCAAATAGAGAAAATGATTTTAAAAAGCTAGAAATAATATAACATTGATATTTTTCAGAATAACATCTTCAGCTTACAACATTAAAATCACATTTCAAACAACAACAATAAAAATTGTTCGATTTTTTTCCAATACTAATTTAGTAAAATTCATACATTAATCAACTAAATGAGCTATAGATCTTTTCTATGGACAAGCATGTGCTGTTTTAAATGATGTTTTAATCGAAAAGAATTACCACACCACGAACATAAATAAGGTCTTTCACCAGTGTGTATTCGAATGTGACGCTTTAGAGTAGCTGCATTGGATGCACTATAGGAGCATACTTTACAAATAAATATCGAGCCCTGATTAGAACCTGCTTTTGATATACGATAATAAAGATCTTCACTATTAGAGGTATTCTGCACTACACCTAAAAAATAGAAAAATAAAAATTTGTATATATTAGTTAATTATTAAATGTTTTCTTTTACAAATATAACACAACAAAACACAGTTTATGTGATTTTTAAAGCTTCATTTCAGTACAATTCTTATTTCTTCTTCATTTCAATTAACAAATAACTCACAGATTTATTTAAAGTGTTGTAATTCTACAATATTCTCACTTAGTGATTCTTATAAGCTCATGGGACACACACATATATATCAGGGTGCGTAGCAAGATTTTTCAACAAAAAATAAGCACTTTTTAAATACTTTTTAAGAATTCAAAAAATATTTTTAATCAGTTTCCAAAAAAACAATCAAAATTAGGATCTGTGCAGTAATAAAAAAAAAACAATTTCTAGCGTTTCAAGTTTTTAATTCATGAACATAAAATCATTAAAATTCAAAAACATTTTCAGAAACTTCACATAATCATGATAGAATTAGTTTCCGATAAATTTTGTGGAGAAAATTGTGAAAATCATGCATTTTTTCGTAATTTAGAACGACAATCAACACAGTAAAGAAAAAGTCTCTTTTTAAAAGATAGAAAATCAATCACTTTTTATAAACCCTGAATAAAAAAAGCACCTTAAAGGGCTTTTAAAAATGTAAATAAAAAATAAGCACCTTAAAGCACTTTTTAAAAATGCTACGCACCCTGATATATATATATATAAACAGGATAGATCAGCATGTCACTGACATGCAGGTTTTATGAGTGAAAATGTTTTTCTTCATTGCATTCCACTTGATTATAGTTTAATCATAGTAACTGAAAAATATGCTTCTTCAAATTGGGGGGGGGTTCTATTATTTCAATATCTAATTCTTATTATATCAGGGAATAAGTGAAGAAATCTTAAAAAAATACTATAATATTGCAAGTCATAAATGTGAACTAGATCTTATTGCATTCCATGGGATAATATTTTAATCATAATAATAAAAAAAAACATATATTTTTGTTACTTTATTCTTACTTATGAGCACATGGGACAAATAAATAAATGTTGGATGGTAGCTAACATGCATTGTTATTACAGGACAAAGGAGTGACTATTATTTTTTTAATTGCATTCCACCTGATTGAAGTAGTATAATAAAAACAGAAAATAAATATTGATAATTTTTCAAGATCAGCAAACAAAATGTTAGCATAGCAGTAAAGAACTAAATTGCGAAACAATGTTGGGTGTTGCATAACAAAAAGAATGTTTATGAATGAAGTAAGAAAGCTGTACTTCATGCACATGAACTTTTTTTCCATCAATTAAATGGCAATTAATGAATTATAAGTAGGTTTTAGATTAGCATATGGAAAAGAAAATGAAATGAATGTCCTGAATACTAAAAGTAAACAAATAATTATTAAATCAAAAAGGACAAATCTTCTTTGAAAAAAATGCGCTAAAAAGCACCAGTAATTTCATAAAAAGAGCGAATAAAAATAAAGGAAACGAAGGGAATAAAATAAATAAAAAATATGACCACTGAAGCCGACGTCATCAGAGGGTACAGGAAAACAAAACCTTTTCTATTGAGAGAGATGGCAAAAGCCTAAAAATCTCCCTCAGTACCCCGAAGGTTTTGTATATAAGTCCAGGAGAAGAAGTCCATTTTCTTTCTCCTGGACTTCTATACAAAACCTTTAGGGTACTGAGGGAGATTTTTAGGCTTTTGCCATCTCTCTCAATAGAAAAGGCTTTGTTTAACGGCCACTGGGGCCGGTACCCCCTGATGACGTCGGCTTCAGTGGTCATATTTTAAATTTTTTTATTCCCTTCGTTTCCTTTATTTCTATTTTTATGAATGTCCTGAAGTGATACTGCAGGATTTCAATCATTTTAAATGAATATTTGATTTTACTTTTCTGGCCTTAAAATAAAAAGAGAGAGAAGAAATAAAAACTAGCAAGTTTACAAGAAATGACCGCTCAAGTTTTTACATGGAATCACACTTTTTAAACCAATAATGGATGCTATATTGGAAAAAGAATATAAATGATTGAATAATTTTTAGAATGCTGCATGTCTCTTATATAACTTTAATAAACACTTTTAAAATATACTAATAGTAAATAAAAATTCTATCATCTATATAGTTATCATCCTACTAAAAACTGATGGAAATATAAACATTAACATATATATATATACAACCATGATTTTAAAATACTTCAGCTTAATAACTAAAAATAAAAACATAAGTTTCAGTAATAATTAATTTATTACCTAATATTAACTATCATATCACTAATTCAACATCACTTAAATATATAATGTAAATAAGAATCAAACCTGTAATTGCAAACAAAGGGAGAAAAAAACACTCTAAAAGACAAAATAAATAATAAAATGAAAGAGTATTATTATTTTTACAGAAATATCGATAAATACATTTATAGATCATATCTTTTCGGAATAAAAAGGAAAAGCTATTAAAAAATAAACCTTAAAACTTTCATACATTAACTTGAGGTTTTTAAACAGACATTTTAATAGAAAAAATATATTTAAATAATAATACGAAGAATAATAAAGTAGTGAATATATCAAGGAGAAGAAAAATCAAATCAAATTAAGTATTTAATTCTAAAAAAATATTGGTTACAACTTAGGAAAATCCCAGCTCAAACTAGGGACACTTGTGTCAGGTATAGAATTTAAATGTTGTGAACTATATTAAAAATGAAAAAAAAAAAATATAATAATAATTAAAAAAAAAAATTAAATATTTTAATATTTTTATTAAAATTAATGCAATAAAGTAAGTAAAGCAGTATAACATTTAGGCAAAAATTACCTTACATTCAAGGATTAAGGTATATACAGAGTTTAACATTTCCTAGAATATCATTTAATAACTAAATTTTAAATAATATTAATATTACTACCAGAGATAAGTATTATATTATTACAAATAAATCAACATATATGCATTATTTATTAATATTATTATTTATATATTGCACTATTATGCCTAGCATAAAGTAATTAATAAGAATGATATATAACTAAAATGTAACAATATAAAACTGCAGTTTTAAACAACCTGAAAAATAAAATACTTTTTCACACATAAATATTTTTAAATTATTTGGAATATTTTTTGCAGTAAAAAACAATTACAATAAAAAAAAAAAAAGATTTGCAGCAAAGAGGAATAAGCTCTGCTTTTCAGATTTTAAAAAATTTGTAAAAAAATATATTTAAAAAAAGTTCAAAATTACTCTTATTTGAAGCTACATTTTAAACAAGTGTCAAACTCATTTTTAGCATTCAAAAAATTTACCTCAAAAGAGATAGAACTGATATTTAGAACAACTTCTTTGTTAGGCCAATTGACTATTTTATTTAATATGTACAAGAGCTAAGAAAAAAAAGTAAGAACAGACAATATTCAAACATGAACATATCTGCTACATCTAAGTAATAAAATAGTAAGTAATAATTCCATTGGTGATTAAACTATGATACAGTTAATACAAGGACATGTAAAAAAACACCATTTATTGCAAAGTTTGTTTTCAGCCTGCTTAAGTTATTTGTGAAATAAATTTTTAAAAGCAGATAATTAAGCTAAACAAAATTGTTTTCAACAATGGCTACAACAAACAAGATAATTTTTTATGACAATCACAACATAATCTTGAGGTGGATAATGCAGAAAGATGTTATAGCTGCAAGAATGAGAATAAATACCAAACATCAACTCCTTATTGCAGTAAGTCTTTGAATTTTCATAAAGAGTTTTAAAGTTTTATGCTCAGAAGTCACAAATATAAAAATACAGTTAAGGGAATATTTTATAATAATCAAGACTAGAAAATATCTAAAACATAAATTAACAAGTAGGAAAAATAATCACAATAACATCTGAAAAAAAGCACATGTCCAACAATTAAGCTAAAATTTTTGGAAGAGTTGATAATAAAGGAAAAACTACTACACTAAACACAACTAAATTATGTGACTTTACATGCCATACAGTGAGAGAGATTGACCGAATTTTTCTTTTTTGTAAGAGCAAAACAAATTAATATTTTAAAAATTGAAATATATTCAATAAAAAAAAATAACTATTAGCTGACAGAAAACTATGATTTATATATATATATATATATATATATATATATATGTTTATTATTAATCAATATATATTGATTAATAATAAACATATATATATGTTTATGTTTATTGATCAATATATATTGATTAATAATAAACATATATATGTTTATTAATCAATATATATATATATATTGATTAATAAACATAAAATAATTTCATTTAGATGGATTAAATTTTACATACTCAAAAATATAATAGCAAAAGCAAAAAGTGAACAAAGGGGTTTAAGTATTAAAAATATAAATGCAATTATGGTGAATTCTTCAAATAGTTCAATTTAAACATCTACATATATGGATCTTTATTGCCTAGGTGCTGTCTTGATTCTGTTTAAAAAAATAAATTAATTAATATAAGAACATGTAACAATTACAAAAATACAAGGAATAAAAATAAATAACTTTACTCGTGAAATCTACAGTAAATGTGTGAGAAACAAATAACACTGTACCACATTTGGTAACAACACCAAGTTGTCAAGTGAGTTGGGGGGGGGGGAAGAGATATATAAAATTTACCTAATTTTTAAGTTAGGTAAGAACAATAAATTCTTTCCCTGAAATTTAGGTTTTTTTTTTAAAATTTCCTTAAAAAAAAAAAAAACTTAGTTATTTCATTTTGTTAAAAAACTACTACTAATGAAGGCCCTTTTTTACTTATATCCCTTTGACGCAAATGTGACACTAGTGTTCCTTCTCTCTCTATATATATATTTTATGACGCTCTAATTAGAAGAGCAAATTTTTTACTTTTAAATTTTGGTACTTTTAAATTATTAAAAAAAAATTATAATAGTTAAAAAAAAATCTGCTAGATTATAAGAATTATATTCATAATAAAATATAAATTCCAAAAATAGCAGTTTGAAAAATTCTTTTTCTTTCATACTCAAAAATTTATCAATAATTTTTTAAAATCAATAAATTAATAATGTCAATAAAATTTCTTTATCAATAAATTTTTATTTTTTTTAGATTTTGTAAATTTAAGAAATCTTAATGATGAATAACTGTTTGTCTTAGATCTATATGACTGCAAATTTGAAAAATGACTGTTTGTTTGGAACAGAGGCACGCTTGGATGATTTTACCATTAACCCAGAAAAAGACACCAGTGTTTCCGAATCATAAATTATTAAAATGGTAAATCAAATATTTTTCACTTATTTTGAATTAAATACAAAATAATGAAAAAAAGCATTTATAATATGTTTATTAAAAATTCTGCGTCAGGCAGTAAATGCGAATAGAAAGTTTTTTTCCCTCTTAGGGATATTTGGGAACTTTGTCTGAAGTTAAAATTAAAAAAATTCTTACTCTTAGCTAGAAGAGAGTTTATATTTTCCCCATACTCTCACAGGTCAGATTCTAAGCAATGGATATACAGATTCACTTATGTCTATAGATATCAATTTAAACACAGAGATTAAATTTTTGATCTTTCTTTGAATTCATCTTAAAAAGAAAAGAAAAATTATGTGAAGAAAATCTTTAGATGCTGTTGATAAACTAGAAGACTTTCAGAAAACATATGGAAAAAAAGAAAAGAAGGGAACTTGTACTGACCATATTATTAGTATATTCCCAATTAATTAATAAAATGAAATTATTTCCTCTTATCTCAGTTATTTTTTTTTCAGTTTTAGCATGGACAATAAGAAAAAAAGTTTTTCATAATTTCCTTCATTTTTTGTCTCTAAGCATCTAATGGTATAATCAATAAACCTTTAATACTTGTTTAAATAAAGCATAACATAGCGTTAGTGTTTTCATTTGAAATCTAAGTTCAAACACTAAGATGGCAGAATAAAAATCACTTAATTAGCCACCTGTAGTAACTATTCACATAATAGCATTAACTCTTTTAGTGTTATAATGTGAAAAACGAAACTTTCAAAGATTATTAGATAAATGTTTGTTGCCAAATGCACTTAAGACATTCTTACACTCCAAAACATTTAGAGGTTAATTTTATCACTGAGATCTGCTAGATTTAAAAACTTGGTAAAAAAAAATCTATGTTGCACAATTAAATTAAGACTAAAAAAAAACTTGAGAGAAATCCTCAATTTTGAAAAATTTCCCATAGAATCTACTTTCCTTAACACTCCATTTAAACGAGGAAAGAATACCTGATTTTTTTTTATCTCTGATTCTCCTTGCCTGCTTTGTCTGGGGAAGACATCTCTGAGTCAGGCTGAAATTCAGACTCATGATGATTGGTTCCGTGCTTCATATGGTTTGCTTTCGTCTATCCTTGCATTATAGGATTCTTCACCTCAGGAATGGTGTAAATTTGATTAGCCTTTTTTTTAGGCCTGTAACATCAGGCGCCCAGTTTTAGGTGCCTATTTTCAGTCCTCATGTAAATGGGGTGTAAGCTCCTCATTGGCAAGCATCATCAAAACTAATTATTAATAAAATTTAGAATAGTTAACTTTTTAATCAAACATGTGCCATCACAAATCTTAAAAAGCATTTTGAAGCTGGACAAGGAAAATAACATGAATTTCTATTAATATTAATATAGAGATAACTTACTCACCAAAACAAATGCACTTTTCTACTTTAAACAAATTATTCACCTAATTTCACCATTTCAACACTAAAAGTGAAAAGAATAAAATTAATTATTAGCATAAAATGGTTTACAATTTATATATAACTTCATTATTCAGTTAGCTTGGAATTTCCTATTTACATTAATCGTAAATTAGATTACTGGCTTGTGGTTGTTAGTAATCAATTGAAATTATTTATTACCTTAATAAATTATTACAATATCTGATTATATTTTATAACTGGTTAATTACTTGACAAAACCAGATCTACTAGACAGCAAACAAGGGGGAAACGGAAAAGAAAATAAGGAGATTCCAAAAGAGGACGTTACATTTGATACAAAACTGATGTTACATTTCCTATAAATGAGACTCTTAACTACCTTCAAAGATAGTTTGCCACTGATAATGAGCTGAAGAGGAAAACCAGTAAAATACAATTTAGAACAATGTGGAAAACTAAAGCTTACTTTATCTTTTATATATAAACGACATGTAAAGGTGCTACATACGACAGACACTATTGTTTAAGGCCTTTTCATTTAAAAAGAAATTTGACTGTAATCCTCAACAAATTTCATATGAGCAACAAAATATGAGGACATGCATACACACATATTTGATATCAATTATAAAATTGTGTTTTTTTATATATAAAACCATGGTTTAAATGTATAGGCCTCATTTAATATTGTTTGATTTCTTATTTTGATATTGCTAGAAGGGTCATTCCAGAGTATTCATCTGTTACGTACAGGAGGTTTCACTGCTAAATTTTTAAACATTTGTATTTTTCACTATGAAAATGCAAATAAGAAAGTGTTAAAATATTTTTAATGCACATTGTTTTGTCTCAGCTGCATAATTCTGAAATTTTTCATAATTCTGCTGCATAATTCTGAATTTATTCAGATATAATCTTTCAGTTTGCCTTTAATTATTTTTCAAAAGCTTAAACTTTTTCTGTTAATTAGTGATATATACACATAAAATAGTATAAGAGGGTAAATTAAAATTAAGGATCAAATTTAGTTATTATATATTACATATTTTCCTTAAATTTTAATGGTGGCAAATGAGAGAGTTAAAATTTCTAAATCTGTTTACCTTTAAAATAACACTTTGTTTGCTAAAAAATATTTATTTAGTATTTTTCTCATTTGGTACACCTTACCGTGGAATTCCCTGTAAGTTCTAATAAAGTATGTGCTCCAGTTTTTAGGTAGTTTTTTCCCTTTAATATGCAATGGTGACAAATAACACAACTTATGCAGTATTCCAATGAGCTGCCATGATTTCGCCTTAATGCTTAAGAGAGTAATTTTCAGCGATGTTTTAATGAATAATAATACTGCCCAATCTCAGATTTTTTTTCAAGTTTTTTAATTCAGAGAGCTGTTTCTGTACAACATAAACTTGCATTGCAAAAGGAATCAATTGGTTAATTATTTGTTCTTTTGCCTGTAATAAATTTAATTAGGAACCACAGTAGAGGCCAGATTATCTGAGTTAATGTGAACCACTACTAACTTGGATAACCAAAAAACTTGGTTAAAACAAAGAGTATAAAAAAGAAGAGAAAAAGAGTAGGTATAAATGTCACATATTTAACAAATGCAAAATTTATACGAGTACACCACACTGCAATTCATATTATAATAAAAAAGCTTACTTAAGAGCATACTTTACAAGAATGAAAGAGTTTTTACTTAAAAAAGTCCTTAATTGTTGTTTATTTTAAATTACATTGGCACTTTTCTGCAGCAATGTCTTGCCATTTTTTCAGGGATAACAGGAAGGTTGAAGTCTCCTCTTCTTGTTGTTCTATATATTCAATAGCACTTTTGATAGCTCTTAGCCCATCTGTATGAGAGATTTTTATATGTTAATTTTCCTCATCACTCTCTTCATCATCTTTGCTAGATTCAGGGCCCGGGGCAAAAACTTCTTTGGGGGGCCCCCCGCTGCTTCACTATTTCAGTAATGAAGAACCTAAATTTATGGAGTTATTTAAATTTTTCACCTCATTATAAATAACAAGAAAATTGACTAAAACCTAAAATAGCTATACAAAGTACGAAAAAAATGTTGGATGCCCCTGACCGGATGTATGTAAACATGCCCATGGATGTCTTGAATTCTTCTTTTAACAGATGGTATGTCTCCTTCAATTTAATTACCAATATACATTTTTAATACTTCATTTCTTTTCATGTTACAGGATTTTATTCTTTTAACATGTTCTTTTTTCCTGGCAAGAATCTGCTGATTAAGTCGCGTCAGTAAAAGTTAATAACTTCCGATTTTTGATTTTCAGAAATTGCAGCCTTCCTTTTTTTTCTTCTGTGTTTTTTTTACATCATTAAAAAGTTTTAAATTAATCTTCGCTGAAAGAACTTTCATTTTATCTGGTGACCGAATTTTGTTTGGTTGGTGTTGAAGATCTATCTACGTAGTAGAAGATCTATATAATTCAATTTCCCATTAACCACATTAACTTTCTAATTTCTAAATCAAACCAAACTTAATAAATTTGTTGGATATTAGTTTCAATGAAAGAGAAAATTTAATTTTTTTTTCTGTAAATAAAAAATATATAAGTGCAGATTTATATTGCCATGCTTAGTACTAAGTTAGTTTAATGTGAAATAATCTATGTAACACAAAATTCTAAATAATGCAAAGCCTCATGTTTTCTTTAAGACTAGGGAAGTCATATTGAAAATGTGCTTGGCTATGCAAATGTAACCATATCTTGCTCTTTTCAATTTCTATCTTTTTCTTCGTGTTTCATATTGCCTTAGTTGACTTATCTCTTTCTTATTTCCATTTAACTTTTGCTTTTTTCTGTATTTTTTTAAAATTTTTTTCTTTCTTTCACTTAGTCAACCATCTAAGTTTCTTACTCACTTTTTTTCAAACAGTGTTTTTTCACTCTTTCAGCGGCTGAAGTTGGAACCATTAAGTAGAACTCCTTCTCAAGTTAAGATTTCTTTGTTAAATTTATATTGAATATTATTATTAAAATCAACAATATATATAATATTGTATTTAAAATTTCATTGTTTAATACTTAACCTAAAACTTATCATAGCATTTTGAGGAAAATTAATAGATTAAATGCTTAAGATGCTTCATCATTTTAAGTATGTTTGGACTAAACTAATGAAATTCAATACCACATGTGTTAAAAGCTTTTATTTTTCTTTTTTTGTAGGCAGTGCAATATAAACAATAGTAACTTCTAGGTAACATAAACATACCCAAAATGTGAATTTTTGCTAAGTTTTAAACCAAAATTCTACATTTTGTCCTTAACATAACACCTTTAAAATTATCCTGTCTAGCTTCTAATTAAAAAGTATAAAATTATAACCAAATATTTTAGAAAGCTTGTACATAAGTAGAAGAGAAAATAAGAAGAAAAAAAAATTAGTTACAAAAAATATTACTAAAAAACTTTAAATTGTTATGTACAGGACAAGTAGAACATAATTGTTGCAATTTTATGAAAAAATATTACTACAATTTTTTATTAAAACTTGCTATAATGCCAAATTTAACATGAAAAAAAAATAATTCTAATTTATATGAAATATTTCTTAAGTTATAGCTAAATATATGTACATGTTTAGTATAATATTGCAAACAACATGCTGGAAATTATTATAATTTTTATTTAAAAATAATCTGATAATAAATTTTAATAAGAGATTTCTAGCCTTTAAACGATATATAAAACTTTACTTTCAATTTAAAAAAATATTTAATACTGTGAAGTAAATACTGTCAAATGACCCGACTATTTAATACTTTATAATTTTTTTATTGTTTTCATTATTGTAAAAAAGCTAACTTGATACGCGGAGAAGATTTCTGCACTGGTAGCAGGGAAGTAGAGGTGGTAGGGAAAATAACTAACTCTGATTCCAGAAATTTTAAACTTAATACTAAAAAACTCCCTTATATCTATGTAAATACACATGCGTTTTTTTTTTTTTTAAATATTAGAGAAGTAATAGATGCTGCAGAAAAAAAAAATTATAGCATGGCAGATTATTGTAATTAATTAGCATTCGTTATGAAAGGAAAATACTAACATTAGTAATTTCTAAAAAACAATGAAGCTTAATCGAGGATCATATATCTGATTTGATCAGTGCTGAGAATAGTCTTTTCAGGGTAACTTGAGTAAGAAGAAGAGCTGTTATTGTTAAGGCCACTTTTTTTAACTTTTCAGAATAGATTTGTATAGGTTCTAAAACAGGTGTCTTTCAAGAGCAATCACATATCGCTATTTCTTCATGTGTTGTGAAGAAATACTGATTGTATTTTGTCATTTTAATATCTAAAAGGCATAGGCAAGGCATGATTTCCTTTTTCATAATTAGTAGCAAAGTTTACAACTGCTAATAAATACAATTTGCAAAATCAGGGTTTATACGTGCAATTTTTAAAGCACAATTTACAATGTATTTTAAGGTGCAGAAAATTAAACATAATCGTTGTTGTAAGATTTATAGCAATATAACGATCACTGTGCAATTCCAAATATGTCAGTAGTTATATCATACTTAAAACATTGTGACTTTAAAAACGATGCAGAAATTGGTAGATTGAAAGTAAGACAACTAACTGCAATAGCTGCCGAGAAAAATATTAGAAAAAGATCTTGAATTACAATGGCATAGTGGAGAATTGAACAGGTTAAAACATGATTAGTTAAATCTGAAATTCACAAGTTGCAATACTATATATTAAAAAATTGTCCTTTTCAAAAACAAAAAATAAGTGCAAACAAATAAAAAAAAATAAAGCTAACTTTCACTCCACAGCCCTGATTAGTATTTGGGCAAAACAAGAGGCTAGTTTTGACAACATTCAGATAATGGATAGTAAGACATTAACAGTAAAGGACAAACAGAAAAGGTATATTCATAGCCACAACTGGTTTACTTCCACAGATTTTTTTTAAAAAAAAAACTTTTGAAAGTTTATAATACCTTAAGTGCCTTAGTAGGTAGTTGACTCAAACAGATACCAATATGGAAATATTTCAGTTATATGCTTTGAACTTCTGCATTCATTTCATATAAATGTGTTTATATATATATATATATTGTAATAAAATGCCTCTTTGTACTCTGAAGTAAATTTTATAAATGCCTGAACACATTTTCTGGCAATACTCACTTCAATAAAAGTGGCATAAACAGTTTCTCATTATAGTGGACCAAATTAAAATTTTAAATATTTTTTATTTTCAACAGCAAATCTAACATTGAAAATAGTGCATAAAAATGTTGATTTTCATACAAAGAATAACTAAGATATCTTCCAAGTTCGCTATGAGGATAATAAGGAAATTTAAGATTTTAGTAAGAAGTTCTCATTACATCAAAAAAAAAAATAATAATAATAATTAAAGAACAAATTTTTTATCTTAACTTATCACCTTGAAAAACATCACTTGTAACACAGTAAAATAATTATTAAATCTATCATTTGAATTCCCAAAAACTTGGAAATTCGGCAATGATGTGCCTTATTTTCTGACAATATGAACTTAAAACACCAACTGGCTATTAGAAAAGATTCATTTATTTCTAACTTGAATAATTAGGTATATTACGAATAAATTAAGGGATGAAACTGCTTAAATAAAGCAATGTATTCTATACAAGAAACTAACTAAAAATAAAATATAAAACAAATATTTACTAATTTCTGATTGTGTTTCCTTTTCTTTCGATGTTCAGTTTAACATTTCTGCCGTTAGAGAAAACGATTCACAGCAACGAACGAACTATCTGTACATTCGGACTAGAGCGTTTTCCTGCATACGCTTCATGCGAATGCACGTACTATGCGATAGCTCAACTACGCAAATGTATGAGAACAAGATTGGCAAAAAAATAATTGCGACAGAATATATTCTACTTATCATCTTATGCTTTTCAGTCGACAGCGATCAGAGCTGCATGAATAGCGAGCAATGGCTCTTAAGAATGTTAAGAAATTATAGGCAAGATGGATTACTCGCGCAGGCATGAATAGCGTTCATGACCCATCACATGTGAATCGGAGATAGTGAGAATAGTTCAAAAAAGGCCAACTTCCCAGCATCCATCTATTCCTTCACGTGCGAACGAACGTAAAAAAAGAGAATTGTCACGACTGTAATATGGCCGTAATCGTCATACATGCGGTAGTTCCATTCGCTTGCGATTTCATACAAATCTGTCTGGAAACTGGTGACAACGGACGTGATAGATGGCGAGAATAGAAACCGTACTAAAACGGAGCCTGCAATGCCAGAACTTTCGCGTATAGCTGTAAAAGTTCCCCAATTTTGGAAAGAAAATCCTGCAATATGGTTTTCACAGGTGGAATCTCAGTTTGTGTAACCAATAATTATCATTTCAACTCCAGTTACAAACATGTATGATTCTTTAAAGCAAAGACTAATTGAAATATTTAGTATTTCTGAAGAACGTCGTTTAAAAAAACTCTTGCAAGATATCGCATTAGATGATAGACGACCGTCTGCATTACTGCGGCAAATGCAAGATTTGGCTGGTGATCGCATTGGTGACCTCCGGACATGATTTGAACACGCAATACCGCCCACTTCTATCTGGTAACACCTATTTCGTTGGATGATCCACATTGAACAGTTGACTTGCTACTTGTGACTGCGACATTATCCACACGCTGTTGCTACTCTGTCTCGTCTCGATTAAACACAACGTCTGCCTGCTAATGGCACCACAGGAGCGACTACGTCTGTGAAGTTAATACACCTCTCACATTCAGCACGCAGAAAAACCCGGTGATCTTAATTCCAGCTCTCCCGGTACTTACACAAGTACAGCAACTAGTGGTATCCGTTCACGGAATTCTATCCCTGATAAAATTCTGGCGGTGGAGTATTGGGGCGTAACTACCACTACGAAAATTAAACATGAATTCACTGGTTATAAGACATGCTAACTTGATTCAATCACGAGGTACCTATTGATAGATGAAGGTTGGCATTGTCAATAGCTCCGCCCCCACAAATGCGATTCCCGTATGTAAACGCATATAAGAGGTATTGATGCGATTCGCGTATGCGCGAACAATTACAATTGGGTACTTGCACTTAGAGAAGAAGATCACGGATACCCACACATATGACCTATTGTACCCTGATGTAACTTCATTTGATAAATTGAACTTGTCCCAATTGGATTGGTTGAAAATTGCAGAATTTGAAATGTAGCTGATTGATTTCCAGTCTAGTTCAATATGGATTCAAAATTTTATTGAAACAAGAAAAGAGTTGAAGTTAATTGAAACAGTAAGATTGACAAGCAATATAAGTACTGCGATTCATTATTTTCAGATCTGAATAACATTAAAGACTCTCTTAGAAACCGTTTGACAGATGTCTATAGTTCAGCATGCATTCTGCTTAAACTCACATCTTAGAACCCTAATATAAGTTATTTGTCATCTAATCTGCAACAACGGATGTCACACGTACTGATGTTACTTTAAATTGAATTACGTGTATAACTGAGACATTGCAGAATGTTTTTTTTTTTATCGTAGTAAATAAAGGGTTTATTGTAAGATCAAAAATCAATGGGGATTTCCATCACCAATTATCAGAAAGGGTAAAAACAAAAGTGTGGAGAGATCTTCGACAGAACACCATTCTAGACTGGCCGCGAAGCGGTGGCTCAGTTTCGACTATATACCAGTCATGACTGCCTAGCCGCGCATCTGTTTCGTTTAGGGCTGGCACCTGATCCCTATTGTTCTCTGTGCAAGAGCCAAGCTGTTTTGGATGGCGGCCACATCCTGTGCTGCAGGGCCCTCAGCGGGTCGTCGTTTACCGAGCGATATCAGGAGGCAAGAGCGTTTCTGAGGAAAAGACTTCTTACTTTCTTGTTTTGTTCCTGTGTTTTTGCTTTTTAACATGTCAATTCACCTCTGCCATTTGAAATAAATAAAATAAAGGGTTTTGAATTGATAGTATTTAGTATTATTATTTTCCCAATAACCATGAAGTCAAAATTATTTGACGGCACGTCTATGATCTCATGAAACATTTTTTTAGAAAAAATCGCACTTTGATGCATAAAGGTTCGGCACCCCTGATCTATGACGTCTGCGTTAGTTGATCGTTACAAGCAAAATGGCGCGTTAAATTCGAGCTAAGTTTCTTCATACAAGTTAGAATGATAAATAACGTGAAGTTAATTCAATACAGCGCTGTATCGCGCATCGAATTGGTTGAAATATAATTCTTTTCCGTCTGTGTCGTTTACTCAACTTAGATTTATTATTCGTTTATGTATTTTGTTGTAACCATGATATATTTTTGTTTTGTGTACCTGGCAACTTCCATGTCTAATGCTTTTGTTTCTATTCTACATAGCTTCGTGGCCGACTTTGTGTTAAGTTAGAAATATATAGTAAAAGAATTTAAATCTTTGTGAAAGAATATAGAATGTGTCGCTTAAGAGGATTGATACTTGTCGGGCTTGGCTTTCTCGAAATAGAATGGAAAGAACAGTTGCTTACGTAAGCAAATGCCAAGTTTCAGCAACCACTCAGGATCGAGATACCCACACTGCGTCATTTACAGGTATTCCATTACCCTTTATTGGTGAGTTTTTTGTAGGTATATCATCAATCGCAAATATTTTACAAACTGCTTCTCGCTTATATCTCAGAATCAGCTTACGGAAAATTTTCGCAGCCACTGAGAGTGGTCTCTATTTATCAACCAACTTTAATAGCCCTTAATGCAACATTTTCACTCCATGCGATTTCAATATGTGATTGCGCATAAATGCTATTCAGGAATTTTAATTTCGTGCTTCTAAGAATTCGTTGTCATCGTATGCGTTTCACGCACCTCCGACCACTATCGGATGAAAAGGAGTACTTCATTTATGAACTTTTCGTGGGAGAATATATTCCACCAATCAGGTTCTCATCATCCAATGATGGTGAAAGGAGGTGCAGAAAGTAGCCCTTAAGATGAATCGCTCCCGTAATAAATTAATCGTATGTGCGTCTGATCACATTCGTGAATCAGATGCAGAAAAAATAGTTCTTAAAATCGGAAGACTAATGTTGTTGATGTATATTGTTATTACAGTCACACGAAATAATAGCTTAGGAAAGCCACCTCATCAAAAATTTTCCAAAAACACTAAACGGCAACATTAACTGGGGTTGCCATTCTGTAACAAATCTGGGTTACACAAGTTATCGGGAACTATTTGAACACCTACATTTTTTGCAAGATGTGTTGTTTTACACAACATTACTTTTTTTTAATATTATTTAAAACCAATCGTGATGGCATCAGTGCTTGTAACTGTCCATTTTGAAAAGTCCTATTGGATTTCATCCAATATTCCAACAATAGAAAATAAATACATTTCAAACGAAACCTTGGCAAGAAAAATTTTTTTTTTTTTTCTGTGATGGAACATTAAATCGATAAAAAAAAATGGTAATGGACACACCCTTGTCACCGGCCGGCATGAATCCTATTTCTTTTAAATAGGCCATGAATCCTCCACCGGTTTCTTTTCGAGATGCTCAAGGTCCCACTGCTCCCTGACCTACTCAAGATGCCATAAATCCACCTGCTGCGGCTGAAATAAATCCTGTTTCTTCAGTGACCAAGCCTCGTTCTGTGATTTTAATAGCATCCCAGAAGACTAAACCCCTTTGGATTTCCATGGTGTCTGTGAAAGATTTCAGGAGTAACCCAAAAACTTATGTTGGAAAATATGACCTCCAATGGCTTTTGGAGGAGGAAGACTCTAGAGCCACAAGGGAAACTACCACTTATGGTTCTAGCCTCAGCAGATCTAGTGATTTCTCTAGCACCTCAAGACAATTCAGAGGCACTTCAAGCAAGACCCAGCTTTAGTAGCGTATCATCCAAACCTAGCTACAGTCGTACCTCAAATTCCAGCTCTAGTAGTGTCTCATCCAAACGTAGACCCAGTGGCACCTCAGTGCCAAGCTCCAGTAGTGTCTTATCTAAACTCAGCTCCAGTAGTGTCGCTTTCAAACCTGGCTAAAGCAGTGGCACCTAAAAAAAAAAACAAAATCACCAACCACCAAGAATGGTGTTTTAACTGTTTACTCCAGCTTCCCCAGGCCTCCAAAAAACCACATTAGCCACCTCAGCCTCAGTGGCACCTCAATGCCGAAGCTCCATGTCTTATCTAAAACCAGCTCCAGTTGCACCTCAAATCCCAACTCCAGTAGTGTCTCCTCCAAACCTGGCTAAAGCAGTGGCACCTAAAACCCCCGAAATCACCAACAACGAAGAATTGTGTTTTAACTGTTTATTCCAGCTCCCCCAGGCCTCCAAAAAAATCACATTAGCCAAAAGCCAAAACACCCTTTTTAATCACAGCACTTGTATACCCTGGCCATGTTGTGCATTCGTTCCACTGGATACAACCTCACAAACGGATTAGAGTGCCATTCCATGAATGGACCAATTCGTAAGCTGAAACTGTTGGAGTTAATTGCCATAATGCGGTAGAAATTCTTTATTTTCATTGAAGCAATAACCAAATCCAAGTGAAATGTCCTTATGGACATGCTGCCAAAGTATCACAAACTGAGAGTCTTGAAAACAAACATGTCCCCCCCCCCAAGAAAAAAACCCTTCTAGACTGTGCTGCTACTGGGCAAAAGAAGAATGCTATCATTGGATAGCAATTACTAGAGGTATTTTTTAAATTTGACATGTTCCTATTGATGTTGTTGTACATTAAACGGCAATGTAAATAATATTGGGAAGAAATAAACGAAATTTTTTCTTTTAATAATCATTTGTTAGTATTTCTTTTACGAAACAATACTAAAGCTACTAGAAGTTGTCTAACTTTCAAATTTTTTAGTTTTTAAGGTTAGCAGTAAAATAATTGTTCTGCATTGAATTTTAGAAAGATGTGACTAATTATTATTTTTTCAATTTAAGAGCGTCTGCCATTATCATACGTAAAATTTATTTTAATATCGTTTGAAGTAATTTAATATACTGTGTTATAAACCCAAAAAGCATACGAGAAAAGAAAAAAACTTCATTGACTTCAAAAAATATGAAGAGGAAAATAAAAGTTGGCATGTTTCGAGAGCTCAAAAATAGGTGCCCATTCTCAAGACTCAACAGGAGTAAATGACTAGTGACGTCAATTTTTGAAAGCTCAAGTTAATTGGACATTT
Organism: Parasteatoda lunata; assembly: GCA_949128135.1. NCBI lineage: Eukaryota > Metazoa > Arthropoda > Arachnida > Araneae > Theridiidae > Parasteatoda > Parasteatoda lunata. The sequence continues at coordinate 113,456,027 of OX421974.1, read as the reverse complement.
AATGTTATGTTTTATGAATGAAGCTTTTATCATCATTTATACCGTTTTGGGTCTTGATAATTATTTTGATAAGAATTTTATGCTTGTAGAAGTAAATGTCTGTATTTTAATATTTAAACAGGGTTAATGCAGTCCTTAAAAAAAGAGAACCGTAGCATCAATATTGTAATTATGAAGTTATTTTTAGCTTTGAAATTAAAATTTTGTAACTGGATATTTTGAGATAATGAAAATGAACAGTTTATCTCTAAAGTTTTGCTGCCACCATTTCAGTATCTTTAGAACCTTACGAACTCTGTTTAAAAGGAGAGTATCGTATCAGATATGTACAGTGATGGTGAGAATGGGTAAAATAAGTTCGTAAATAAAGGATAAAAACAAAGAAATCATGATAGCGATATTTGGTGATAAATGTAGCTTATATTAATATTTTATGATAGTAATTTTATTTAAAATGATATTTTATTGTGAATTTGCGAAAATAAGTTTTAGAATGTATCGAAACATCAGGATGCTATTTGGAAAACATCATTATCCAAAGAATAAATATCCAAAGAATATATCATATTGACGTCCGAGTAAAATCGAAAAGCAGACACGTGTGTGACTGTTTTAAATTGTCCCTAAGAGGTAAAAATTTCAATGACTATTTATTGGAACTTTTGTCAATTGGTAGTCACAACTGTACTTTACTGGGACTAAAGCCACTTGGAAACTTAGCTGACACTTTGGTACAACTTTGAACCCTTTCAAAAGTCACATAGGAATCATTTCACGAATTATTTTAGCTAATATGTCTCATATTTACTTTATAGCGAATTTGTTACTTTGATATCAAGCATATACTTTTAGGCAACTAGCCACACTAAGATTAAACCAGCTATTTGAAAGTCTTTTAAGCAGTTTTTTTGCGACTTAATCTAAAAATTGACCATGCGAATTATTATAGTTTCAAATGGTCGCAACAAATTACGCGACCCGTTTAAATAGTTGCGTCGCAATCTGACTTAGAAAAAAAATTTCCGAAAACATTTTTGTTACAAAATTTTTTTTTTCTTGTTCCGTAGAATATTGCTCTATTCTCCAACGTTCACCGTGTCAGCTAATGAATGTAAACATATCCCTTGTCTGATTAATATTGGAATAAATTTGTTCTAATATTATCTATTTAAAGAAAAAATTTGGATGTCGTTTTCATATATTTTTAAAATAGATGTATATGATTATATTTTTTTTAAAGATTCATATAATAATTTTCAAATTTCACTTAAATTTTATGACCACAGTCTTGAAAAGTTTTATTTTAATCAGAAATATTATTGCAGAGGCAGAGCCGGATTAAATAGTAGAGCTACTAGCCGTCTAAGTCTAACCCAGCATGCGATACTGGAAAAAAAGCAAAGAGTAAAAAATAAAAATAAATAATAAAAAAACATAAATGCAACCCCTAATATGAAATTTTAGGATAAAAATTTAAATATAATAGAGAGAGAGAGAGGGAGAGGGAGAGAGAGAGAGAGAGAGAGAGTGAGAGAGAGAGAGAGAGAGCTCAAATATGCTAATTAATTTGTGCTAGCTAACTATTAATTAAGTTACGAAATCAGACACAAAAACGTACTTTCTCTGAATAAACATATATATTTTTTTACATATTTGGAATTCTGACTCTTGAACTAGGGGGAGGGGGGGGGGGTAGAAAATTTTTTGAAAAAAATGGGTTGCAAATTGGGTCGCAATAAAGGTTTATATATTTGGCGGGAGTCCAGAAAGCAGCCAAAAAAATTAATATTTTAAGCAAATGAATATTTTTCGCAAATGAATATTTTAAGATAACGTATAGACTAATTCAAAAGAGAAATACTTAATTTTACTAGGTTGAAAAGCAACCAAGCTCTGACTGTAAAAAAAAAAAAAAAAAAAAATAAATAAATAATGTTCTGTAATTGCTCGTAGAGGTTTAATTAATAGCTAATAGAAAATATCTCGAAGTTTCTATGCAATAGACAACTTTTAAGAATATTCCGTCCAAAAAGCAAATAATTTTTTTATTTAAATCTCCTTTGAAGAGAAAACTTGAATCGATTTATAAATTATTTATGCAAGATATTTAGGTTACATGGTTTTCTTTGAATAAAGATGATTTGCCAATAGCATCCTCATGTTTCGATACATTCTGAAACTTTGGTTCGCAAATTCACCATAAAATATCACACAACATATTCTTCAGTTACGATACGCTGCATTTACCACCAAATGCTGCTACAGTCGTCCCCACTAAATTGCTTATCGGATAATCGAATAACACGCTTATACGAATAAAATTTAAGGTAACCAAATCATTTTATATGAAACTAATGTTAAATTTCCCCGTTTAAACAGTTATTTGTTGTTTTTTTTGCCCCCGCCTAATTGCATAAAAAAATAGTACTGAAATGGATTTTTTTTTTTTTTTTTTTTTGAGAAATGTTTCTCCAGCTAAAATGGAATTTCGCTTTTTCAGTTAAGATAAGGATACAATAGATGGTCATTTCAATATGAATTTCTTATTCATTAGTAAATGTTTGGGTTAAAGTTGAAAAATTAATCAAATCTTGCTGCCAGTTTTATACATTGAAGTAAACGAAGCTTGCTTTACCCTTCTTGGACTTAAATCACACACACATCATTCAGGATGTAAAAAAAAGTGATAGAGTGATTTGTCTTATGGTCAACACTTGCGGTCCCCTCTTGATGCAATATTAACTTTGATAAGAAAAAAGTTTCAAAAACCTAACACACTTGGGTACAGAGTGCCTTTCTCTTAAATAGAATAATTGCTTAATCCAGTGAATAACTTTGAGTTGGTTGCAAGTAGAGAGCGAAAATGAATGATTTAAATTAATAAAAAAAAAAAAAGCAAAACAATGAATCTTAAAAACAATAGATTTCAAAAAATCCTTATCCAAATATCGTATTAATTTGGAATTTCTCAAGTTTCGAAGATTTAAAAAAAATAAACACGTAAAAAAAAAAAAAAAAATTCTGAATGTGTTTGAAAGGAATACGCACAAGTCATTAAAATTTTAGTCGAAATTATTCTAAGTATCTAATTTTTATAAATTGATGAATTAAACGGATTTAAAATAATATTTTAGTACCTACATTATACTTTTCACTAACATTGATTTATTTTTATGTAACTCATATCATTAAAAAGTAAAACTCATTAAAATGCACTTCCCTTTTGATCAAATAACCCGCTTAATTGCATAAATTTTGCTGGAACCGATGGTATTCCTTTAAGCCGGGCTGTACTATGATTATTTTTGCTTTTTTATATACATCTGATACGATACTCTCTTTTTAAACAGAGCACGTAAGGTCCTTAATATACAGAAATGGGGGCACAAAAACTTAAAAGATTAAATAATTAATTTCATTAACTCAAAATATCTAATCTCAAAATTTTAATTTTACAGTCAAATATAACTTTTACAATATTGATGCTCTTACGTTTTAAAAAACCACGTGAATCCTGTTAAAATATTAAAATGCATATGTTTACTTTAACGAGTGTAAAATCTTTATCAAAATAATGATCAAGACCCAAATGTGAAACAGTATAATTGATGATAAAAACTCAACTTGCTTCAAAAAATATGAAGAGGGAAGTAAAAGTCGACATGTTTTGAGTGTTCAAATATAAGTGCCCATTCTCAAGACTTGTCAGGCTTGAATAACTTGTGACTTTAATTATTGGACGCTCAAAACATGTCTATTTTTATCATCATGTATTATTTTTTAAATCAATGAAGTTTTTATATTTTCGATTCAGTTTTCTGGGATTATCCATTTAGTAACACATCATATTAAATTATTTCACTCGATATTAAAAAAAAATTACATAAGTTATAGGCACAGGATCTTAGATTAAAAAAAATAATAATTCACTACTTTATAAAAAATAAATGCAGTACAGTTTTGTTTCGCTGCAAGCCTTAACATTTTTAAAGACATAAAAAGTTCCGTTTACAATTGAAATTTCAAAAGCCGAATGTGAAAATGGAATGTACTCTAGCATCAGGAATCGAAATTAAATAGTTACAAGGACAGCTATTTCAAACAAGTTAGCGTTTCCGTTCAATTCGAAGTTGCTTGAAAAGGTATTTTTTATATATCGATTCTAAAGTTTATTCTACATATATTTTAGGATATACTTTCGGAATACTTCGATCGAGTTTATTTTTACACCCTTATATGCTAAAATTATTAAATAATTTGCTTAAAATAAATTATTCAAGCTATATGATTTAATGCATTTGTAGTATAATAGTAAACGGGGCTTCCATCGCATATCCTTAACCTTGATACCGCTATCATGAAATGGAATAAGCTTCCATAAATAATAAAAGTTAATTTTTTTTCTCGTTTTAATTTTCAAGGAATAATATGATTCGATCAAACAGATTTCATTCTGGAAATAGCGAAATTATTGAGTAGGTCCCGTGGAGCAATATCATTCTTATCCTCTTTTGACGAAATATAGGAAAAATTGGTTTTCACAGTTTCTGTAAAAAGTATGCTGGCCTTCTTGCTACGTTTTTTTTTTTTTTTTTTTTATTTATTATTATTATTAAAATCAGTTCGGAAATTGCGTATTTTTTATAGCATTTTTTTAAAAATCAGATGACTCTAAAATTGGCCCGGCTTCGGAATCTTCTTACAAATTTAAATTTTTAGTATTTCCTGCTTAACAAAATAAGGCATTTTCCTGATAACAAATTATACTATAATAATATCTTAGGAATCGCGCTGAAATTAAAAATTAAACAAAATAGTTTAGTATATTATCCGGAAAAAATCTACATGGTATCATAAAGAAAGAGTAAAAGATATAATGAAATAATTAGTTGGGTAGTTCTGGGAATCACACGCGGTCAGATAATTACAAATTTAAGTTCACAAGTAAGATGTTAGGACGACATTTAAGATATTGAGATATTTAAAGACGCTTAAAAATTTTGGCTACGTATTCGACAGCTTTTTATGTTCAGTATTATTACTCTTTGTAGTGACTTGTAAAGCATCAACACTATTTTAGATGATCTATGTTAAAATCGCAAGAAACAAAAAAAAAAAAAAAAAAAAAAACAAAGGAACAAAGCCCCCCCCCCCCAAAAAAAAGAATTTATATTCTTTTTTCGGAAGAAAAAAAATAGTATGCTTAGTAAATAATCAGCTGTTTTGCATCAAATAATTTTAAGCAGCGGAATGTTTTTAATTTCTTAACAAGGTTTTATTCTTAGCTAGCAGACAATAATTCTTTTTAAAAAAAACTTGACTATAATTTCAAAAGGAACTTTACTTTAAAGAAAACTTAAATTAAACTACTAAAAATATTGATTAGTATATTAATGAAGAAATAATATACGTAGCAGGGCTCGAAAAAACTCAGAAATTTTACCCGTCCCTGAGGACGGCTTGTCCAACAATGTACCCGTCCTCCTTTGAAACTAACCCGTCTCTTCTAAATAAATAAAAATATAATTTTCTCTTATTTATTACAAACATTTAAATAAATTGCACTGTGAATCAGTAGTTTTTAGGATTACAAATACTAGGATAATATTATACAGTAATAAAAGAAATACTAGGTTACTATAATAATAACCTAATATTTCTTTTATAAAAAAATTTAAGTGACTAAGGTCAAGTTATTTGGAATGTCAATTTATTTAAGGGTACTGCTTTTTTTTAAATGAATCAAATATGACGTTTGCCAGTTCCACAACCAGGCCAATGATTTGCAGAGGTTTCTGCACAGAAATCTGAAAGGGGTTTTCCATTTAGGTAGATGTTCATTATTGCGTGTTACGCTTCTTGCTTAAGACCAGTACGTAATGTGTTTTTGTGTAAGTTCATTGCTGAAAAGCCCCTTTAAACCGTTGCAGTACTCCCAGACAGAGAAAACATCAATTCCATCATTCGCAGTATGTTACTGTATTTCTATATTAGAGAGTCATTTTAGAAGTGAGGCGCTAGACTCTTGTAAGATAACAAAAATTTAAAATGTATCACGAACATAAACGGGAAAATGGCCGTCCGCGCGGATTCGTGAAATTCATTGCCCGCGGGGAATTTTCGACCGCCGAGGACGGGCGGTTTTACGAGCCCTGATACGTAATAGGGTAAAGAATAAGATTTTTAAAAATGTTAAAATTTAATTAAATAGTTGGTAAAGTAGTTCTGTGAAACACTAACGGACAGGTGATTAAAATTTTTTTTTTAAGATTAAGACAATATATAAGATGTTGAGAAATGTGCGATGATGTGAGAGAAGCTTAAAAATGTTGACTATGTATTTTTATTAATATTTATAAAATACATATTCAAGAAATTGATAAATATATTATTCTAAATCTATGCATACGTATGTATATTATTGAAATTGTATCAGTTATTGAAAAAAAACAAAAAAATAAAAAATTATCACATTAAATAAGCACAATCTGGTGTATAATCATATTTCATCAAAAGCATGCTTTTATAAAACTCGACATTAGTTGAATAAAATATTTTTTATTCAAAATGTTTTACACAAATTGCTTTACTAAATTGCAAATAAATTACTAAATGACTAAGTTTATCACATTTTAATATTTATCGCCCCATTCAATTATTTCTTAATTGTCGCTAAATTATTTTTTTTAAAATAATTAATTTTCCTCAGCTTCTAATAAATAAAAACAGTTGAAACTTTAGATTTTTCAATTGAAAAATACGTAGATCAATATGGTATAAAAAATGCTTACCTTATAATTCAAAATTTTTTCATCCTCAATTTAATTAAATAATAATTATTGAAAATTATTTTTTTCATGAAATTATTTATGGGTAAATGAGTTTTATGAGTGAATGAAATTTTTTTTAATTGCTTCATTAGTTTTTAAAATATAACTAAAAATACAAAAAATGAAATTAAAATTAAGGGGTCCAAACTTTGATCGCTCTCCTGACCAAACTATGGGGACCACATTTCCCAGATTGCGGCTACCCCCTATATTTTGTAGACAAGAAATCCAAATATATGTAAAAAAAAAAAAAAAAAAAAAAAAATTTGTTTATTCAGAGAAAGTACGTTTTTGTGTCCAATTTCGTAACTTAACTTTCGTTTGCACTAAACAATTAGCATATTTGAGGTCACCCCCAGAACCCATTAAGATTGGTACTTAGTACGTGAAAATCCGATCATTAGAACGAAAGTTATTCAGGGTGATATCTTTTTTTTTTTTGAGGACTGTACGTATGAAGATAACTCATATGCACTAAATGATAATTATAATAAAAACATAAAAGAACTCAAGCCATGGTTACACATTTAAATTGTTAGGTCATTTTATTAAAATAATTTCTATTAAACTATTGTTTAAGTTTCAGATGGTATGTTTCCTTCTTACACAGATAAAATGCTTATGTTGCTTTGTAAAAGTGAATATTTTATGTAATTTTTACTTAGTTAAAATTATTAAATCCTGTAACTTAATTTTAAGAAGTCGCTTTAATCAAACATTAAAAAAAAAAAAAAAAAAAAAAGAAAAAAAAAAAAAAAAAAATTTATTGTTTATAGTAACGTTTCAAATCCATTCCAAACTACTCAAGTTTATTTTAATGTAATCTTAAGATAAATATATTTTGAGTTTGCTTCAGATTAAATGTATTTTATTTTTTTGCCATTTACATGTTTATTATATGATTCTGAAATAATTCATGTAAACAAACTTTAAAACAATAGTTAGATTTCAAATATATCGTGTATAAATTTTTTACACATCTTTTTTTAATATTGAGTAACATGGAAGATTATTTTAATAAATGTATTCATAATTATATATTTAATTTTTTTTAATCATTAATTAAAAAATGACCTAAAAAACTTGTAGTCAGTTTAAAGTGCAGTTCATAATAAATATACAATTTTTCTTATCTCTGAATGCGATATTTTTTAATTATATAAGAACAACTTCAGCGGATTGAACAATCTCTGCTTCTATGAAAATTTTTTTTCTGGAGGAATCACAATTTATTCATTTATATATTATATTTTTACAAATCTGATAAAAGAGATTATCATCAAACAATTTATATTAGTACATAGTGTAATTATATTTGGAAATACTCTACATGTTTAAAAAATATAGTAAAAGTTAAAAAAAGTTCTTCATTTTAAATTTTGAAAGTTTACAATCTTAAAGGGGAAAATATTTTGCATCGTGCTTATATTATTTCCAATTGGAATTCAAATGTTTATCGTATGGATCTGTAATAATTCATTACAATTTATTTTAAAACAGTAATTTTATAAAAGGTGGTAGTAAAATTAAATATTTTTTCATTTGTCTCTTTTCTTACATAATATGAGATATTTTTCTTACTCCTGTATTCTCAGAAGTAATTCCATGTATAGAAATAATTGTTTTTTTATTCTAGTAAGAAATTCACTAAAATTTTAAACTGGTTAAAAACAAATTACTTTTTTAGCGCAAAAATTTATTAATGCAGCAATATTTTTAAAACAATGAAGTAGTTGTAAAAATTTTACATCAAATTTTATAGCGTGTTTTATTGATTTATTTTTTTAATACTGAAATCAAAATTTTGGTTAACATTTCGTTGTGTTGTTCCTCTTCAACTTCATCGTATTTTAACTTTTACATTTTAAAAATAGCATTGCTTTGTATTTTATCTTCTTTATGAAAGTCTTTTTATGAATTTAAATTTTTTTCACTGCTGTGAAGTTGAACCAGATTCTTGAATCGATAAATGGTAGCATTTCCAATGTGTTATATGCTTAGAGAATAACTTTTTAGTTTGTCAAGCCCAATAAAATAAAGCTTTTTTTCTTCAAGTTTCTATTTAATTTTAAATTAATAAGTTATCAAGTTCTTTTTATTTTCTATTAGTTTACTAGTATGATCTTTTCCTAATGGTTATAAAAATGTGAAAATTTATATGAGGAAATGTTTATTTTGTTCGATTTTTTTGATGAATTAATAAATAATATGTTTTAATATTTCCTGGAATGAAATTAATGTTTTGGGAAAAAGTAATTTAGTAATTGAAATGTCAACTAGATGGCACTACAGACGTGAATGTAAAACTTTTTTTTTGTGCAAGGACGCATTAATTTTTGTTTAAATTATAAATAAGAATTTACCTTGTAACAATTAACGTAATTTTTTTTAAAAAATTTTAATTAATCCTTTAAAGATTTTTGTATTCCTTAAATTTTAAAAACAGCAAAAATTCTGTATTCATACTTTGGAAAAGGAACTCTTTTTCGTGGAGTATGTAATAACTGATGACGAGAGAAAAAGGTGAGAACTTTTATTTAATAGTTCCGTCTCTCAAAATTCTTTTTCTTTAGTTTAAAAATTTTGAGAGCCATGATGCATTTAATTACAAACAATTAATGAAACATATCACTTTTGAGTCTATGTATCGGCATCAGATAAATGGTAAAAATTGCATTGGTCGGGAAATGTTAGGGTAAAGGAGGACTAAGCTAGTCGCAGTGTGAATGAAATTTTTGATGCTAAAAAGAATTTTAGAACTAACTTCGGAATTTTAGATCTAAATTATAATTTTACTGGAATGTTAATATTTTCACATCGATTTTTAATATTTTTATGTATGAAGAATAAAAATATAGCATAGAATACACAGTATACTTTATGCCTTAAAATAAAACTACTTTCAACAGAGAAAAAGAAATCTTCCCACCGTCGAAAAAATTTTGAATATGCACAAGAAAAATAAAAACTAAGCCAAATTGAATGGATACATTTTATTAAGTTTTGTCCAAAAATAAATATACATATACAAATCACAAACACAACATACACCATAGGAATAGATACATCAGCATGCATCAGACTAATCAAATACAAAAATACTAAAAATAAATAAGATTTGAACAAATGATAACATAAAAAAATTTAAGAACAGGCCTGGAGGATATGAATTAAGACAATATGATAAAATAAGTTTCAGCATTTAGGGCCTGACTTGGCAGCAAATGAACACAACAAAATTTTTTTTAGATTTCTTACCTACTTATTTTCTTTACAAACTTATTAGTACAAATAATTAAAAAAAAACAAAACAAATAGTCTTGTTTAATATTATTAAAAACTATATAACTAAAACATTTAATTTGAATTGAAAGAACGATTCAAATGTAAAATAATTGGAAACACTGAAAAAAGTCCTTAAAGCATAGTATTGGCCATTTCGGTGTAAATCAGGCCCTATTGCAAATTAAATATTACACAAAACAAAAATGACAAAATATAACATGTATTTTGAGCTTTATCAGGAATAGATGGCAGCAGTATAGTAACATGCAATTAGTACAGGGTGGTAGGTGTTTGAAAATCAAACGCAACGGTTACGTAATCAAGGCTCCTTCAATTTACAGGATTTAAAATTGAACTGCAGATGACATGCCATATCTGGGAACAGGATACGAGATTTCACATCTCATGTTAAAACAATTGAACTTTTTAAGGCTGACAATTCACAAACCATGTTTTTCTGTGTGCATGTAAAAACTTTCCATACAAAAATACGATGGGGTAGCCGATACTATAGCTCTCCGTTGATATATCATTCAGAGTGAACTTTCATGGATGGATATTATGGTATAAATGCAGCTTTCTGATTCTAGAATCTGATTCCATTTTGGATGCTTAACATTAACATCCAATTTCTTGGAAAAAAGCAAAATAAAATGCCTTACTTCATTTCATGATTTTAGCATTAAGCACTTTACGACGAAGCTCGATGTCGATGCCATCTAGGCAATATAAAAGCCACTGTAAAAACAGCTAGTGCTGGATATATTGCTTTTATAGTTTCTTTAATCTGTAAAAAAAAAAAATCTTGTTTTAGATCAAATTGTGATAAAAACATGTATAGATTAAAAACAAAATTAAAAATCGATTACAGGGAAAATCATTTTTGTAAAAAAATGTCATAAAATGGTTTGAAATATTAAATATCTTAGCATTATTTTCTTGGAAAGAGAACTGTAGTCAATAAATGCTGATTTTTTTTATCGAAGAAAATGGATAAAAACATTGAGTAAGTGAATAATTTCTTTATTTTTGTCTTGAAGAAAATTTCACAGGATCACTCTGCCCCCCCCCCCATATTCATTATATACTTGCAGATAGACGATATTTTAATACTTAATAATAAAAAAAAAATAAATAAAAAAACATTCAAACGTTTTCATTTAAGCAAGAGTAATGTTTAGCTATCGACTGAATAATCATTTGCGTCTTTTAACACATTGGCGCGTTTACGTCAACCATTCTTCTGACGGCTCCACAAAAGAAACTACCAAAATATTATTTTGTAATTAAAACTTTGAGAATGCAATATTGTTGAGAATTTAAAGAAGCACAGGAAAGAGTTTCTATTGTAATGACATATAAAAAAATGCAATGTCTTATCGAGATTTTAGATAGTACGGTTGTTAAGTGTTGCAGTCGGACACCGGTTCACTTTTTTGTATAAGAAAACACTCTATCACATTGGACTTTGTTGGTAAAGAAATATCTTGAATCCAAAGACATTCAGAGAATGGGGTGGTCAGCCAGATCTTCAGATTTGATTCCCACCCAGGACTTCTCTTAATGGAGAGATTTGTTGCTTCAAAACTTCTGAAACAACTTCGTACATAGCATTAGCATGGTCGTTAAGATGGGTTCGAGAAGAAAACTCTTTTTTGTTATAATTTGATGCATGTTATGCGAAATTTCACTTTATTCGGTTTACACTATTTCTAGAATTATTCACTAAAATGTGTTTGATCAGAGTAGCTAACTATATAAAGGTTTTCCAAAAAATTATCAATATAGATTTTTTTTTCTGTTTATAGTAGAATTTATCAGATTATGGATTTAAATAAATAAAAAGGAAATATATAAAAAAGGTATAAATGAAAAAGATATAAAAAAATAAATAAATATGAAGAAATAAATAAGAACTGATAAAAATATGACATAGACACTAGTTGTAGTGTAGGCTATTTGTTCTTTAAATTTCTAACATCAACTAAACGTTTCCTATTAAAGTTTATAGGAAAAATCCTCTGAAAAAGAAACTCATGAAAATGTTTCACTTCGAAGTCACAGGGGATCAATCTAAAGTACCATTCATTCTTAATTAAGAATCATACAGGCAAATTATACTAATCGTATCAAATAATTAGGCATATTGATGTAAACATTAATCTAAATTTGCATAAATATTTAAACTCTACCCAGCCCCAAAAGCAAAGTTTTCGATGAAAAAGTAATATCAATTGCACATGATTAATTTTTAATTTGCCTTTCTTTGAAATCGATTAAAAGATAAAATATTCTCAGTTATTTTTTTATTCATCAAAGCGACGCAATCAAAAAAGTTTGTTTATTGAAATTTTTTAGTAATTTTAAGGTATTTAAGAAATAAGATAAGCATACAAAAGATCTTTTTATGACTTAAATAAATTCCACAATAGCAAATTGGCAAATGCTTTTCTGAACATTAATCTAAATTTTAATCTAAACATTAATCTAAAATAAGATTCTCTTTTCATTTGCGCTTTTTATGAATGTAAGCAATTACTTACTTTTTCTATGTACAACTTCTTCTTAATCTTTTTTTCAAATATATCAGCCATAAGCCTCAATGATCGGCCCATTTCTTTCATATTAGACTCATTCATATTGGATCTGAAAGATGAGAAAACAACATTTATCAATATAGGTTAATAACAAATGCATAAATCTAAGAAGAATTCAAACCACTTCATGTGAGAAAATGGTATTTATTTTGAAAAGCTTACGCTTCGAACATATTTTAGGAGACGCATTTTCCAATCAGTGTTGGCAAGTTTTCGACCTACGTTAGTTTTTTAACAACGGATAAAACCGCCGATCCCCGAACAAAAACTTAAAAATCCGCATTTATGTATTATTATTAATATTTTATTTAATAAATTGCAATTAATAGTGAAGGTCAAACTTTAAGCACCACCTTTCTTATACAATTTAACATACATTGAAAAGAAAATATCATAAAAAGTCTATGTAAATAAACAAAAATAGATAAACAGTGAAACCTCCAGGAAAGACCCTGTGTAGTGACCACCTCTATTTACGACTACTTTTGTTAGGTCCGGAATTTTTTCCAAAGATTTCGAGTTGAAGAAAACCTTTAGGAGAGACCATCAAAACCTCTCCCAGCGACCGGGAAAATTTTTGCACCAAACGCGAAAAAGGTCAAATCAGGAAACACGAAAAAAATATCAAAACAAGAAATATTAACAAAACAAATAAGGGAATTAAAATGTATTCATAATATTTGTGTGAGGTTCTTATTGAGAGAGATTTTTTAACGATCTCGGAAAGAGATTTACAATCTCATGTTGCAGTCAGAGTACACTAAAGACGATGCCATCAATAACTTATTTTTAAAGTTGAAATTTAAACTGGAGAAAAATATTTTTTTATAGAGAAAACGAAGCATATCAAACAAACCTCATTTCATTTTTTAAAGCTAACTAATTTTTAGGATTATAAAATTAAAGCAAATTTAAATAAAAATCATAATTTTTATTAATTTAAAATAGCTCTGTTATTCATAATTGGTAAATATCTTTTAACACATAATTATATCAGTAGGGATCAATTTTATTGATTACTCCGATTTTCATAACGCTAACACAAGTGGCATTTCTGCACCAGGAAAATAAGAGTGACTAAAAAAATCGTTTGCAAAAAATCATGAAATTTCGATAACATTTTGAAGTCAATGGAGGTTACCACTAAGAACAATCAACCTCCATTAACGACCATTTTACTGTGGAACAGAGAGTGGTCCATCTCGAGAGGGTTCATTATATATACATCATTATATTTTAAATACAGACCACTTGTGCTAAAAATAGATAGATTATAAGTTGTATAGTATTAAGAAAAGATATTGTAAGAATGGAAAAAGAACTCTAAACTAAACATTCTATTTATTGATTACGTCATCATTAACTAAAGTAAAATGTTCCTATTTTACAGTTCATCAAATACAATTGATTAATTGTCAATACAATTTCCTATTTTATTACAAAAAAAATTGTAATCTTTCAACTTTTTTTTTAATCGGCTTTATAAAATCATCCAACGTTATAATTTAGATTCCATGCAGCTCTACAACATTTAATTTTAGAAAAAAAATGCAAATTATAATAGTACTACGTATTTCGCTTATTTCAATTTCATAAAGAGGTTTTAAAATGGCAAAAACATGCTAAAATTTATAAAATAATAAAAAACAGTGCATAATAAAAATCTTTAGTAACAAAAATATTTATTAAAGCAGAAAACAGTTACTTCAAATATATTTAAAATAAATAATAAATTAAACCATCAATTAATAAAAATGTGTCCTACAAGATAAGTACCATAGATAAATAATACTACAAGAAATAATTTTATAAATGGTAATGATATGCTAAAGATAATAAAATGCCAGAAAACTGAGAATAATTAGAGTATTTTGTAGAAAAATGTTTATTAAAGTAGAAATAAATTAAAAACTGCAAGAAATTAAACCATAAAATGAATTACAAATTAGAGTTAGCTATTAAGTCAATGATATGATTCTCACGGAATAGTTAACTCGATACTACCATTCTCAGTAAACAAATTCTTATTATAATTGACAATTCAAGCTAAACATTCCTTAAATACTATTGTATATAGCAAATTCTTATAACAGAGAGAAAATTAAACTCTATCTAATTCAAAAAGTTTTAAAGATCTATAAGTGAATTTAATATATATTTAAACAAAATACTAACATAATAAATAATAAGCTAACAATGAAAATAAAACAACTGGTAGAGTTGAAAATCATAAATCAGTTATAATAAGTTGCCTATGTAAGAAACTTAAATAAATGAAGTAATTAAGGAATAATATTAGGGGGACCAGGTAGAAATTTCGTTTTTTTCTTATAATAAATTGAAACATAAAAATTTCTTAATAAGTTTTTGTTTTAATTCAATGATGAATCACCTTTGTTATTATCAAACTTTTACCAATTAAGTGTGCAAACTTTTAATGACGGATCTTTAAAAATATTTTTTTAAGCAACTATCTGGAAATGGCATTTTCAACATCATTCAAATTTTCAACTTATTTGGTGCTTCGAAAATGTTGTAGCGACCGGAATAAATGAAAATCCGACAGTACAATATCGGGTGAGTATAGTGGATGAGGCAGTACATTCCCATCCTCTACTCATTACTTTGTCTCAGAGTTTAATTTTACCGATTAATACGAGTTAGAACCAACAGAATCTCTTGACTTAATTTTAGATAACCGCCTTTTTCATTTTCGAGCGTCTATGAACTTGTATAAACATCGTAAATGTTTTTGGTAGAATTTATGGCGTTACTACCCTTGTGAATCTCAAAATACCTAATACGAAACTCTTCCGGTGTAAGGTTGGCCATTTCACCATAAATTGCAAATAAAAAATATTAAATAAGGAAATAAAAAATAAAAAAATATGTATATATAAAAAAAATTAAGATTTAATTCTACGAGTAAACATTATACTCTAATTTTAAAAATACCCGAGACGACTTCGAAGTAGTACATGATGAGTAAAGAAATGACAAAAGACGAAATGCAATGAAATGACACAACTTTTCAATTTCGTTAATACTTTAAAAATTTCTATGACAGAAAATACTAAAAAATCTAGTCAAAATAGACTGGCAATATAAAGTTTTATATTAAATAAAATCTTGAGTTATCTATCTCTATAATACGATTTATTTTTTTAATTTGGGAAGATTTCTTTTTATTTTTATTTTTAATATGGATATTATTATTTGAAGGTTATCATATTAGCACATCGTTTACTGGTCTCAAGTATAAAGTTTAGTGAAAGAATGTGTCATATGTAATTCTGAATAAAGCTAAACATTTTGAGTTCAAAAACACAAAACTGTTAATTGTAAAAAGAAAAAAAAAAGCAGCAATTCTTATTTTCTATCAAATTAGTTTAGAGTAACAACGAATTGCTGGTAATTCTGGTCTCTCGAAGAAACATTTAATGCTATAACTTGCTTAATAGCATTCCCTTCTTCTATTCAACTTTCAATTTTTCACTCTCTTTTGTAAATTAAATCAAATTTTATTTCTTTAAAAAAATGATTGGCGTATTTTAAAAAATCGTAAAAAACATTTTAAAGCAACATTTAAACATTGTATTGATCAGAAAAAAAAAAGATTAATTAAAAAATAAGACCAACTGTTAATTCTTGAATAACAGTTTTTGCGGTTGTTTCTGTCATAAATTCATATTCATTAATAAATATGACATTGGAATGTAATTCCTAACTAACACATTACTTAATATTTAAAAAATAATTTGCAAAGAAATACTTTTTTCATTGAGTCTATTTTAATATACATTATAAGGAACGCATCTCGGAAATAAAAGCCAGCCTTGTATGAGACGAGAAAGTTATTCTTTAAAAGAAAAGAAAAAATAATAAATAAACCACGGGGCGTTTCAATTAAGAATAAATAAAAGATAGGCTTCTGCACACAGAGTTAAAAAGATAACATTTCATCACACAATGCTAATAAATAAAGCAGCAATTTACCGTAGAGGTTTCTCCCAACTTCCGCTTCTGGCGTTGAAAATGACGTAAATGAGACAAATGACCAAATCACAACAGATTTAATAACTGGGTCGGGATGATAAACCGGTAATGACCTTGGGGGAGGGTGTCAACCTTTAACTGTCTCAAAGCATGTTACAGCTTGTCAAATTCGACTTTCTTTTTATAGCCTTTTCAAAAGGCTGGCTTCAATTGTTTGTTTTCCCCCCTACTAATGTAACGTTTGTGTATGAGATAAACATTATGCATTTTGAATAATTAATTTTAAATAATAATTTTGAAAAGCGGCTTTATTGTTGTTAGTTCAAAAACAGCTACATTCCATTGAGTTATTAGTTATTTTATTTTATTTACTTATTTATTTATATTTTTCAAAAAACAGACAAGGCAGTATACGAAAACATGGAAATTTCTGTTTTACGTATTAATATCATTACTCGTGTAAAGAGTATCGAACATCCTTGATAGACCATTTAAAAAAATTGCATTTTTGGTCTGACATTGAAAAAAACTATGAGTACTAATTTATTGCATTTAATATATATATATATATATATATATATATATATATATACGAATGCTTTTGCATTTAAAATATACAATCTTAAATGTCAAATGAGAGCTTAATTATTTTACTTATTTATTAAAAAAATTTATTTACATAAATGATGCATTATTAACATTGTATTAAAAAGAAGAACTATAGAATAATACAGTTATTTTAAATTTAAGTCTTACTTAAAACATTGCATTAGCATTTCTATTAAAGACGTTGTATTTATAATAATGACATTAAAATAAAAAAAAATTATTAAAATGGAATTCTAAATAAAATTACTGTTTCTAAGTGTTCTGCAAAACATAAAATTATTCATTGAATTCACATTTATTTATTATTCACTTATTTTCTTAAACATAATTAAAAAATCTTTTATTTTTAAATAATAAAGGGAAATGTTTTTCTTTTCTTGCCCGATTCTATCAAGTTATTTATTTTCTTGTATAAGGATCGGTACGACATGGGTCTGAATAATCAAAAAATTATTTATCAATCAATCAAGTCAAATGTAATGAAAAAAATGTTAATATTTTAAATTTTCTATGGATGTAACTTAAACGATTTTTAGAGCTTCTTCATAATTTATTTTTTCTGCGGACTCAGTTGTTTGTAGATTGATTTAAAATTACAGTGTCAAACATAGCACAATACTTATAAGACATGACGATCTTTTTAGTTTACACTATTGAGTTATTCTAGTGAATCTATTTGTTCAAGCATTGCGCAACAATGTTTTTAGAGAATTTAGGTCTCACCTGCTATGTTAGTTAAAATAAGCAAACCTTTAAGTTAGTTAAAATAAGCAAATGTTAAAAACTTTAAAATTTTTTTATTGACAATTTATTTTCTTACTTAAAAGAATTAGGTGTTATACGCAAGCACTGCTTTTGTTCCCTTCCAGCCCTGCTGACAAAAGAAAGCAAATCGTAAAGCCCAATTTGTAACATTTAAACCGTCCTAACATGTGAAAAGCTGAGCAAAAAAATTAAAACTTTTCTATTTATAAAATTATTCATTGTAACTTTTCTTTTAAGAATTTTAAACAGGTTTATTTTTATTTGAATATAAAAATATTATAATGTAAAATTTTACGTCGATAAATTAAAAACAGTGTTGATGCATTTTCCCATTAAACATAAGAATTGCGCCTCTTTCTCATTTTAAAGCGGAAAGATGATCATCGTAGTGTTGCATCATGATTTTAATAGACGCCTACGCTTAGGGTCATTGTTCCCAGGTAGAATTTTACATTGAAAAATAAATAGATAACGTTGTTTGTAAATATATTTAGTGGAGTTTTAATTTTTTTTATAGTTTGATTTAACATTTCTAAGAGTTCTTTTTATCTAATTTTCAAAGTTGAAAACATTTACAACAAAATAAAATTAGATTTTGCACTTGAAAGAGTATTTTCCATATTTAAAGTTTACATTTTCACTCAATTTAGAAAAAAATGGTTAATACAGATTTATTGCATCTGCCGAAAACTTGTGTTATGAAAAAGTGCAAGAACGGATTTTCATATTGTTTGGAGAGCTGATTATATAATATTCATCTTTTAATCGCATAAAATTTTTTCACAAGCTGGGTTTGGTTATATGGAGAAAAATGCCCATTTCACATATGCCATTTTCTCAAGGAAATTTGTTGCTTCGTTAATAAGCTAAATTGATCTTCATCGACATTTAAGAACTATAAATAGTACTTAATTAAGTTTAGTTTAGGATAATTAGAGCAAAATAGGGTGCAACTTGGATGCCTAATTAATGTTGTTGCAAATTTGTGTAATAGTAGAAAAGAACGATAATTTAAAATTTTACTGATTAATTTAAAATATTACTTTATACACTATTAGAAATTCGGAAGCATTTTAAATTACAATATCAATTTATTTTCCGAAACTCAACATGACACCAAGTTGAACCAGACTATCATGCAAATTAATCCTTTATTACATGATATTATGGTTCAACGTGGTGCAATTTAACACTTTATATTGCACTTGTGCGATATTATGGTTCAAACAAATATTAGGAATTAACTTTGAACAGATATTTCTAAGGGTGGAATATGAAAGATATAAATTTTAAATTCAAATATTTTTGCACGAATTTTAACTTTAAAAGTTATTTTGACCAAAAGTACTTTACTTATTTATTAAATTTAGCCAATATCAGGAACTTAACAATTTTGAAAAACATAAATACTTGTGTCTGAAACATGTATCTTTTGGATAGATATTTGTTACTTATCTTTTTTTATTAGTACTTTATTAAATAATAGTCGAAAAAAAGGTATTAGGTATTTTAAGTTATAAAATTTTTTACTTGATTTTAAAGAATACAACTTTAAATGGTTAATTGCAGAACTTTTGCGAAATCAGTCCCGAGTAGTTAATGAGAAATCGATTTTTTAAATTACAATTTTTTCAAAATTTGGTTTCTCAGGAACTATTCAATCGATTTCAAGCACATTTTGTATTTTACCATTTAAAATTGTATTCTTTAAAATGATGTAAAAAAGTGTATACCTTACATTTAAAAAAATTTCGATTATTATTAAATAAAGTAATAAAAATTAATAAATATTTACTAAAAGTTATATTTCGAATAGAATTATATTTTTTATACTTGTGTTCAAAATATGTTCGATTTGTTATAAAAGTTCTCGTCATATGGTGAAATACGCACGAAGTAAAATTAACATTAAGGGGTCCAAACTTAGGATCGCTTCTTTGACTAAACTTTTGGAACCATATTTCCCAGATGGAGGCTACTCGCTATATTTTGGGGGTGAAAAATCTGAATCCGTCGAAAAAAAAAGGTATGTTTATGCAGAGAAAGTGCGTATTTATGTCTCATTTCGTACCTTACAATATTGCTTGCACTAATTAATTAACATATTTGCGATCACCCTATTCAACCAATGAGATTGAGTCTTGGAACGTGAAGAATCGATCATTAAATCAAAGTTATTCAAGGTGGTCCATTTTTATTTTGCGTACTGTATAGTTATTTCATTTATTTATAGTATTTCATTAAAAACAAATGTTCGGTATTTCTTCAAATAATTAAAAAAATATAAATAAATTAAGTGTTAAATATAGATTTTTTACAATCAAGTCAAATTAGATTAATGTTAAAAATTGCGTTAATATTATAATCAACATACATTATATTTAATTTTAACAATAATTAACTGTTGAAGCCATTAACAATTATTATATCTATTGATCTATCGATAAAGTGTAAAGAGATCTTATTTCTTTGAGTTATACGTTACGTAAATATATTTGTAACAAATTTAAAGCCGAATGGGCGGAGAAAAAAAAATGAAATTTTGTTTTTATGTCTTTATATCTTTTTTTGATTACATGAACTGATTCTTGATTTCTAATATGATTTTTTGATTCTTTATTCTTCCAGACGATGGAAGTATCATTTAAATAGCAATAGTTAATGAGAAAGCGAATGCATTTTAAAATCAGAACATTATTCTAGAATAATCAAGTCATTAAAGACCCCTATTGAAATTTCAACATACATTATAATGGAAACTCGTTATTTTCGAAGAAAAGGACGGAATTTTATAATAAACTCTATTTAAAAGATTTACAGTGAGCATAGAAAAGTGCATTTTATTGCAGTTTTCAGAGAATACATTTATGAAAAATGCATTTTCAAAGACATTGATGATGGCTGTTATTATAAAGGACATTATTCTAAATTTGGCTAATAAATAAATTTCGTCTGCCCATTTTTTAAAAAATATTTACTTTAAATTTACTTAATGTTTATTAAAAAGATTTTAAATACGAAAGTTATGAATAAAAGTGAAAAAAATAAATAGGTTTAGAATATATTTCATTTTTTGAAATTAGATGAACAAATTGTTTGACAAACATGTTTTCAAGCTGATAAATGAGTTTTGCAAGGAAATATACATTTTTTAAATCATTATAGTCATTATTACACACATTAAAAATTTTGTTTACTAAAATCTCTTACATAAAAAAAATCAGCATTTATAAAATAATATTAGAACTCCTGGGCTTGTATCAATCTATTCACTATGTCTAAGCTTCGGATCTCAAAATTTTAAATTTCCAAAAGCATGCTTTACATCAAATTTTTCTTTACTTTTTCTTCAAAATAATGTTTTGAATTAAAACTTAACATTAAAAACTTGTGCAATATATATTTATTTTTAAAAAATTTGTGCTCAGAAAAATAATACAAACTTTTATCTTCCAAAAGTATGCCAATAAAAAAATAGGTTATTTCATACGTAAAAATAGCAATATTTTCTTAAAACATTTTCTGAGTTCAAGACTTAAATTTTAGTTTTCATGCTATCAACAAATATAATTTATAAATAAGACTAGATATTACAATAAGTTTCCATACAGGCATTCAATGCTTATGGGAAAAGTTTATTAATGTTTATTCAATGCTTATGTGAAAATTAATTTCTTACAATAAAAGTAAATTTTTACTGCTGATAAAGAAATCAAAAATTACTTTAATAAAATAGAAATTTTGCTTTTACAATTGTAATTTGATAAAATTTGTAACCAGTACATTTTTATTAAATTTGCAAAATTGAACAATATTTCTGTTCGATGCAGCAAAGTTGCTTTCAAAAATGTCTTATAAATAGCCAATGTATTCTATAATTTTCACGATTCTATTATTATAAAACCTAATCCTTTAAGGTGTAATGAATAGTAAATATATATGTTACCGGCAAAGTATGAAACGCCGGCATTGTATAGAATGCCTAGTCATTGTATAGAATGCCTGACGTTTTTAGGCAAAGTATGAAATGTGAGAATTATTACATACTTTGCCTAGGCATTGTATACAATGCCTAGGCATTCTATAGAATGCCAAATGCTATTTAGGCAAAGTATGAAATAAACGTCCTGATGAGGTTATTATGTGAATGATGTGCATGTTACTGTGAATGACCGAAATCGGTGGTTGTTGACTTTCACCGGTGAATGTTTACAGTCACATAGTCGCTTTGGTGAATGTCCGAAATATTTATTACATCCGGTTCGATATTAATTTATTCGTGAATATAATTACATTTATTCGATATTTTGATACTTACTGACGATAGATTAGAAGAAACATCTGTGTTTGGAGTATCGGGCAAATGTATACAGGGCAATGGCACTTGACCTTAAAAAAACATCAGTCTAGGGTATACCGGGCAATGGCACTTGACCTTAAAAAAACATCAGTGTAGGGTATACCAGGCAAATATATACCAGGCAATGGCACTGAACCTTAAAAAACATCAGTGTAGGGTATACCGGGCAAATGTCTACCGGGCAGTGGCACTGAACTAGACCTAGTATATATTTCGGACATTTACCAAAGGTCTAGTCATACTAACATTCACCGTTGAAAGTCGACATTCTCCAGATTTCGGTCAGTCTCTGAGAATCTGAGATGTATTTCATACTTTGCCTAAATAGCATTTGGCATTCTATAGAATGCCTAGGCAATGTGTGAAATATAAATGATTTCATACTTTGCCGGCTAATTTTAGGCATTCTATACAATGCCTAGGCATTCTATACAATGCCGGATTTCATACTTTGCCGGTAACATATATATACCAAAAGAAATTTTATTCGATTATGTTTAAATGATTTAAAATTGTCGCATTTATAATATAGAGTGAATTTTAAAAGAAAATATGGATATTTTTTCAAAAATTAATTTTGGAAAATTAATAATCAAGATTAACATCATTCATGAATAGATTTTCATGAATAGCATTCAATCATTAAGTTTTATCGTTTTTCATTGATTAAAGCTTTGCTATAAACATCGATCGAAACTACATTTATTTATTCATTTGCCTCCTTTATTTTGACATTGTTTTGTCTTATTTCTGCAATGTTGTCATGTTTTCAATAAATACTGTATGTTCAATATATACAATGTTTTCAATAAATACAACGTGTTCAATATTTACAATGTATTTCATTTTTTCAATATGTTCTTAAACACTCATATAATTGTTGTTAAATGAAATTATTCAGTCACATTTTCCCTATGTTTATAAGTTCACTAGCTGTTGCTCGCAGCTTTGACCACGTGGAAGTACTTTGATTTGAATATTAATTATTTTCAAGAATGTTCTCGATATTATTTAAATTCTCTATTTCCGTGATAATTTATAATTTGTCCAGCAGCCATTAAATCAAGAAAATCACCATAATTATGAGTTCGGGTCATTTCAGCATAATAGGCGGCAGTAATATTAAAGTTATTTATTAAAATTAATATAAAATAGAGAACTCTC
This sequence comes from Parasteatoda lunata, assembly GCA_949128135.1. Lineage (NCBI taxonomy): Eukaryota > Metazoa > Arthropoda > Arachnida > Araneae > Theridiidae > Parasteatoda > Parasteatoda lunata. The sequence goes on along the minus strand of OX421974.1, from coordinate 113,432,421 downwards.
AATGCTCCATTATGTAGGTACTCTATTGTTTCCTGCACTTCTTGAGCAATAATTTGAGTATCGCTTAATATATATGCTATTGCTCGAAAACGTCACTAATAATTGCTATGACAGTATGCGGCACCATAGCACCGTTTATGTTTATAATTTCTGCAGTCAGTCTAGAACGGATCAAAAACAAATCTAAATAATTACTGCGTAACAAAATTTTTTTCTATAAAAATAGAAAATAATACTAAATAAATACTAAACCTATAACTAACTATTCAACACTGCTTAAATTATTTATTAAGACAACTTAACAAAATAATTAAATATCGATGACTATAGTGTAGCCAATTTAAGTAGAGAAATATCCACTCTTTTGTTGACACATAAGAAAAATAAATATATCCATTATAGGTATAAACTCTAATCTCTCAAACTAATAATGCGCAACAATTTGTAACCATAAAATGTATAAGAGATGCTTAATTTAATTAAAAGCAAAAGATAAAAAATAAAAATTATAACACAATTAAAAAACATACTATTTGCAGAATTGTTTGGTAAAAAATTTTTGTTTTTTTAGCTACCTTAAAATACTTTTTAATTAAAAAAAAAAAAAAAAAACTTAAAGTAACCTATGAGTTAAAAGCAGTTTTAAATTAAGACTCTTTAAAAGCATTCGGAATTTGAAAGACTATTTTACTTATTTGTTTTTTTATTTTTACTGAAAATGTTAATATAAGGTATTCTTCATCATGCTTGCAATAAATAGAGAAAACATTTATTAATAAAATTATTTATTAATGCGCGAAATTCTACAATAATCATAATAATGTAACAAATGAATAAATAAAGCAAGACTTACTTGAGTTTAGCAGCAATCGTCATCACACAATTATTAATCCTACAAATAACAAGCAATGGCATTATCCTAAGGTAGAAAACAAGCTCCTCTGTCCACCTCAGTGTTACAGCATGAACGACGATAGCAGAAATGACGCGTAATTTTCTAAGTTCACATAGCTTTAGGGTAGGAACAAAGGGTATTGCATACACTGTGACGTAAGAGTATAGAAGGACATCAGGTTTTTTGAGCCTCCGGTTGTTGACCTAAAGGAGAGGAGGTGATTTTCGGAGACATATTACTTCGATGAGTAAAAATTACTTTTGTCAAACACTTTAGCAAAACAAAGGCTTTAGGGCATCGTATTTTCTGTTCTTATGGTGGGAATGAAAATGTTAGACATTTATTTATTTCATCTCTGCATTCGCAGTTTATGACCCATTGATTTTGTTCACTCTCTGAAATTTGCATCCTGCACAGCTGAAATTCAATGTTAAGAAAGTGTTTACATGTACTACTATCTACCTGAAAAATTATGCTTAAAAATGATTAATATCATGATGGTTAAAATAATGATGATAAAGTCAGTGCAGTGTTGAGAGTATAGCCCGTAGGTGCAAAGAGGTTCTTAAAATTAGTAAAGTTCTAGGTACCAGATCTTAGAACGTTCTTAATTTTAAATCAGCAATTAAAAGCATGAAAAAAATATTTGAAAATCCGAAATCGCATGCAGTTAATTTTAATTTCTTTAAAAAAATTTAAAGTTGACTTTATTTTGTAAAAAAATAATTACGTATTTAATGTTTCAGAAAGCATTTTCCATTATTTAAATAGATTTCAGTCTATGGCAAAAGTGAATGCTTCTGGTAGAATTGCAACCTAATGAGAAATGTAACCTAACACGGTTAAACAATGCACTGAAAAAGATTTTGGTGTTGAGGTAAACTAAATACATTTCTAAGTACATAATCGTAGTTATCGAGTAAAGAATTATATGAAATTGTCAAATTAACAAATGTTTGAAAAAATTAGTGCAAATATAATCATAAAATTGTGATTGTTTTTTAAAACAAATTTTTTTTGAAGTGAAGCCATTAAATCAATTCTAATGCACTTGAAATATGCATTATCAGTAAGCAGCCAAACTATTAAAAAATCTAAAGCAGTAAATAAAAGTAAATTAAAATGTGACTACAATGTAAGAAATTTTAGTTTACGTCAACACCATAAATGGTGGTAAATATGAACCAAAATTTTTACACTGTTCGAAACGATCAAAATAATTCCAACAAATAAATATTAAAAAAAAAAAAAAAAGAACAGAATAAGATTTAGTAGCACCTGGCAATTATTCTATTGAACTAGATAAAAAAAAAAGCAACAGTTGTAAAACTCCCGTGATAATTTTAATAAAATCACGCTGATGAAAACGATATGCAAAATATCATTCATTAAAAATATTTAAAAATGAATTTGGATTGAAATTAATTGAGAAACGGATGCAATGTGTTCTTTCACGACGAATAGACCAAATTTACGCTAATAAAAAATTCTGTAAATAAACACAGCAATTCATTTAATACAATATTAAAAAATGAAAAATATGTGATTTAATAGTATTTGACAATTTGTTTGTAGTGAAGAGTGAGCGCATCATTGTTACTATGGGTAGGAATGCAGAGCCGATTTGTACTAGAAAAATCAGGGAAAAACAATCGATGTTAACTGGATATGAATTTTCTACTGACACTCGTAATGGTCAAAATTCATGACGTTCTTCCGTGACTTTCTAGGATACACTTTCTATTAATAATCATAACCATAATAAATTAAACTTATATTTTTGGATGAGTATATATTAAACCAACTATAGTTTCTATCTAGCCCCGGACATTGCGACCCTGTTTGAAGAACAAATTAATAAAATTTTGAAAAAAAAGGTATGATACAAATTATAATTATATGTTTCATTTCAAACTTTAAATACGCAAAATTGACAAACTGAAACTATTAAATTATTTTGTAACAATAAAACGTTTTAAATGTATAAAATGTTGCAAATTATTTCAATTTTGTAATTTAATGAATTTAAAAGAATTCACAAATAAACTGATTTTTGGTAGTCCTTGGGTGATTGCCTAGTTTGCAATCGGGCAAGCGCCAGGTAAAGTGGGCACCGAACGTTTAAATATCTGTAAACTATGTATTTCGTCCTTTTTCAAACTATTGTTTGCTTTAAATATATATTTATAGATTATTTTTTTATTAATTATATTTTTAATGCTTAGTTTTTTTATGGTTAAAGTTCTTGTAGTAAAAGTTTTACTAAAGATTAATAGAAGAGCAGAAAAACTACTTGTTTGACATTCAATAAAATGATTCCTTTATTTTCCAGGGAGGATCTTTTCTGTAGAGATTAATGCTTCAGGGAACCATCAAACAAACAAGCCAATATTCTATCAAAGGGTGAATGCAAGGGAAAAACAGGGAGTGGAAGTGACCTTGGAGAATGATCATGAGCTTAAATTTTGTGTCAATTGAGCCTGTGTGTCAAACGTATTCTTACTATAATGTGAATTTTCTGATTACTAATCTTAATATTATATATAGGAAATAATTCTATTTGATTTAAATTTACATTTTTTATCTGAATCTCGGTGAATTTTTTGGGAATATTTAGAAACAAGGCGATAATTTCAAAGATAATTAGATAATTACTAAGATCTTGAAAAATTTAAGTTAACAACAATAAACATATATTCAATTTTACAATATTTTACAGATTTTGTTCTTTGATGTACATTTAAAATAATAATTAAGATATTTTTCTGGGAAGCTAAAGTAAGACTTTTTTTCTCTAAAAATATTTGCTAATAGTGGGCTCGTTAATTCTTCTTTATTCATCTGATTTATCTAAACGTTTATTATTGTTGAATTTAGCATTGCACGTAGGTTTTTATTTACTTATTATTACACATAGCTTGATATACCAATGTTAGTTTAAGTAGAGAATATCTAATCTTTCCCAAAAGTTATTTGATAGGAATAGCCATTTAATATTACTATGACGACTACTCCTTCTTTTACTAATGTATTCTATACCAGGTCAATTTTAATTTATTTTAATTTTTTATTTTTATGATAGTATACTTCATAAACAATTTATTGCGAGTACGCTTCGTCACTAAAACGGTCACCATGAACAATTTTAGATAAAGCGAGTGAATTATGTAAGAATGAGGAGGGAAAGGATAAACTAACGACATCCCATAGAGGGCCAAAGCCTATTTCAGTTTTCTTGACCTTAGGCTCTGGGGTGCAGGAGTAGATGTTCCGGTTGGGGACTAAACCCCCAGTGTTTAGTCCCCAAGTATACTTGCTACCCATTTTATCAACCCACTGAAGAGATGAAAGGCTGAGTAAACATTGCCCGGCCGGAGGATCGAACCTGTGACACGAGAGCGTGAAGCGCTACCACTCTGCCATAGGACGTATAAGAAACCAATCAATAATTCATTGAATTAATCAGGGAATGAAAGGATACCAATCATTTAATCAGTGACTAGGTGAATTAATACGAGTCAACAATAAATAGCAGTGTTTATGGGCGAATCATTGAAGGACATTTTAGTGAATAGTCCGAAGAATGACTGAGTTTATAAATTCTTAAAAATATTTATAAAGCTATAAATAGTTTTACGACAGTCGACGACAAAATGTTTTGTTTTTAAAATTTTTTTTTACATAATGAAAAAATATTGAATGCAAATTTCAATAATATTGAATATAGAAAGATAAAAAATAAAAAAAAAAACTGCTTTTGAAAAGTCTATAAAATTGTTTGCGACTGCCACGAAAAAAAAAAAAAAGATGTTTATGCTTATATATTTGTATGTCATTAAAGATTATGCTCTTTAAAAATATTACTTATAATAAATATTAATTCTAGAATACTTGAGATGATGGTCTCATTAATTAAACTAACTGTTTTCTTTTTTAACCTCTAATGCATTAATTGTAATTTGCCTACATTTACGGTTGAAAAAGATTTTGAAATCTTCTGATAAAGATATTGTAATTTAAAATAAAAAATCATTTCTCTTATGACTTCACCAGCAAAGCAATTCAAATTTTTTTTTTTTTTTTTTTTTTTTTAGAAAAAAGATTCCGTTTCCAAAATTAAGTTGAATGCGCCGTTTTCAGTATCGCCGGGGAGCGACAATGTCTTCATCCTGAACTGCCTGTAATTATATAACAACCATAACTGGCACTCCATATATTGGGGAAAAGAGGACTAGTGGGGATAACTAGTATAATTGATTTTTTTTTCATTCTTTAATTGAAATTTCTCAGTTCATTTTAATAGATTGTCAAAACTGTGGTATTTTTATATGCGTACTTACATTACAACTCTTCTGTTGCTAACCTGTGATTTCTTGTAGCTAAAAAAAGAATATGATTTGTTTGAAAATATTATAAATTTCAAATACCGAGAAATAGGACCATGAATTTTAATCTCATTTTTCACTTCACAATTAGGTACAATATTTATTTGCATTCGATTCCATTGGCAGCAAATTTCAAACTAAAGCCTTTAAATGTCATTAAAAGGAAAGATTTTTATTAAATCGGAGCCATCTATCGGAGAAAAGTTCTATTTACTGAATAGCATTTATATTTTTATATACTTTATGCAATTAACGAATAGTGAGTTTAATAAAATAAAAGTCTTCATGGGGCTAGTGGGAGATACGTCTATATTCAGAGTTTTCTAAAATAAATTGATATCAGTTAATATTTAACATAGGTTTGTACATTTATTTCAAAAATTAAAACCAAATCCCACCTAATTAATAAAGTGTTGGAATTAGCTTCGCTCTTTCTTAATTTTAAGCTCGTTACAGCTTAAGCATTTTTAAAAATTAAAATCCTTTAAAAATTAAAATCCTGTATCAACGAAAAAAGTCACCCTCTCTCAACAGTAGTTTATATCTACAATTTTTTTTCTATATTTTTCTTATCCACCTACATATTTATTTGTAATTTGTTTCTGAATAAATAAAAAAATTTGTTCACTCATAAGCATCAACTCTTATTTTCTTTCATCAATCAAATTGTGCTAGACATTGCATTTTCTCGCGATTGCCGACTTTAGAATTTTTATTCCAGCTCCTATTTATTTCACGATCTGATAGAAAGTTTTCTTGTTTTTTCTACTTTTAAATTTTCCTCGCATGCGAAACACTTTGTTAAAATCAGCCACTTTTCAGGAATTTTGATTTCGGCGTACATAACTTTTCCCGGGTAAACGCTCATCAAGAATTCTTGAGGCGATTCAGACAAATGCAGAACTTCTCTACTTGCTTTTGAAATTCCTATCTTATAACGAACACGCTTTCCTGAATCATGAATTATTTCGCAAATTTCGAGAAAAATATTAAACTCTAAAATGCAAACTTTTTCAAAAACAAAATTATTCCGTAAAGTAGTTTATTTGTTTGGTAAAACACATGTATTATAAGTAAAAAGATGCATGATAGAAACTATAAGTAAAAAGACACATTCTTTTAAGAAATATAGAAAAAATTAGAACATACTAGATTATACTACATTAATACTACATTACATACATTAATACTACACTACATTTATACTACACAACATTATTCATAAAAAAATTGTTATTCATTTAAATTTAATTTTCTGTTGATTATACACCTAGTTTGAACCTATGGAACTAAGGAAAACAGCTGCAAGTGAGTATATAGCGAGGAGGATTGCAGAACCCCGAACTTGCGCATAACCGTGGGTTCTGCTTTACATTCAAGGCGACAGGTTGCTTTATAAAGCATTTCGACTATACTACTCTCTTTTAAAATAATGGAGTCAACCTTCATAATGTGGTTTCATCAGATTTACTTAAAAATTTTGCAGGTTTTGAAATATTGATATACTTGCTTTTTTATAAAAAAAAATATTATTGACATATACATATTGATAGAAATATTAATGAAAGAATTTTATGTAAGTCAATTCTGTAGATATCATAAAAAGATAATTATTTAATCGTTAAGTGCAATATTATTGAAAAGAAAAATCATATGCTTAAATCCTTAATAATTCAAGAAAATCTATATACTTTTAGCCGTCGTAAGGACAGAATTAAGAAAAGTTTTAACGTCATTTACCTATAAATTAGTCAGTATATCTTTTAATTAACGGTTAATATTAAGGTTTTAATAGTAAGGTTTATTTATCATATCTTCTTTATATTAATATCCGTTATTAATACATTTTTTGTTTTAATCTTTGTTTAGAATTAAAGATTTAAAACTAAAGGAGTTGTTCATGTATTACAATATAAAATAATCGCATAAAAGATATTTAGTTACTGTTTCTAAATTTTAAACGGTAAATAAATTATATTTACTTTTTAATAAATTATAATAAATAAATGAGTTTTATAGCAATTAAATTTTAAATAATAGTTTTATAATAATTATATATTAAATAAGAGTTTTATAGTAGTTAAATATTAAATAATTGAATATCAACGTTAAGTTTGAGAAATAAGTTGCATTGGTAATCGAGTAAAACTATCTGGTTTAAATTTTACCCAATTAGAATCGAAAACTAAATCTAAGAAATCAAATCGGTATTAATTCAACAAATAATTTGGTCTCTTTTAATGGAATAATTTTTATTTTTGATGTAACTATATGTTTATCGTAAAGGTCAAAAAATTAAATATTATCAAAGAAATTGCTGTTGTAAGTGAGCGAAGTGAATAGAATGTCTTATTATTAAATAAAAAGCTTATCGTTATAATAAAACTGCTGTATAGACTAGAAATTTTGTTAGTAATCAACATGCAGACACATTTTAAATAAACACATTTTAAAATAGACACATTTAAAGATTTACAAGTGGGCACATTTTCAAGGAAAAATGTAAATAGTTATCGTCCTCGCGAAAACGGAAAATGGCACATAAACCGAAAATAAAAGAGCTGGTGCCCGTTTATTTTCAGTGTACCAGTTTCTGTATAATAAGAGCCCTGTTTTCGGTGCGGTAAGTCTATTTTTTACTTATATGCCTTTTTGACTGTGGCTCATATCTCATAGCATCTTCTATTAATACCTCAGGTACGCAGTTGTCAGAAAAACTACACATGTTTTGTAGTAGAAGATGTATTTTGCTGAAGAATTTAATTTACTCACATGCTCTAAATTTATTAAAAAAATTGAAGATTAAACGAATAAATTCTTAAAAAATAGTTTAAAATAAAAATATGCTTATTTAATCATTGGAAACTATAACTAAGTATCTAATATTTTTTTATGTGAGCCAATTTATTATTCTAAACCATTTCTTGCGAATTTTTTTTTAAATGCAATATTTTATGCCTTGCTCAGTTTTCCTTGACAGCAGATATTTAACTCAAAAAATGTTAGAAGATTATTAAATATTTAAGACTTTTTAAGTATCTAAAACTGTATAATTTCCTTTAAAAAGTATTGCACAGTGCGCAAAAAAAAAAAAAAAAAAAAAAAAAAAAAAAAGCGTACTGCCATTAGTAATTTTTAATTTAATTATCGGATTTTTACGTTCTAAGACTCAATCTAAATGGTTCGAGAGGGTGACCTGAAGTACGATAATTAGTTAGTGTAGACGATATTATAAGTTACCAAATCAGACACAAAAACGTACTCTTTCACTGAATAAACATATCTTTTTTTTCTACGGTGCTAGATTTCTGACCTCTAAAATATAGAAAATAGCCGCAATCTCAGAAATATGGTCTCAAGTTTGAACTTCTTAATGTTAATTTTATTTTACGCGTATTTAGCCATAAGAAAATTTTAAGTGAATTAAAAATTTTTTGCACACAATTATAAAATTCATTTATTCAAAGATAAATACTTGCAAAAAATAACTTGTCGTATAAATTTATTAACTTATATATTTTTATTTAATAATAGTCGAAAAAAAATTGTATTAGATTTAGGTACATAATTTTTAACATCATTTCAAAGAGTGCAATTTTAAATAGCAAAATACAATATATGAGCGAAATCGGTCGAATAGCTCCTGAGAAATCAAATTTTAAAAATTTAATTTCTCAGGAACTATTCGATTGCTTTCGCTCTAATTTTGAATTTTACTATTTGAAATTACATGCTTTGAAACTATTTAAAAAACTGCTTACGTTAAAATTTTAAACTTTTCGACTATGATTGAATAAAAAAAAATAAAAAAAATTATACATATTTACTAAAAGTTATTATTTTTTTTTGCATGAAATTACCTTTGGGTAAAAGAATTTCATAATTATGTGCGAAAATTTTTCAATTCTTTTAAAAATGTCTCGATGTAAGTGAAATACACACACAAAATAAATAAATAAATAAATAAATAAATAAATAAATAAATAAATAAATAAATAAATAAATAAATAAATAAAAAATAAATAAATAAAATTAGGGGTCAAAACATTGAACCACTCTCTTGACCAAACAATTGAGACCACATCTCCTTATTGTGGTTACCCCCTATATTTTGGGGGTCAGAAATCCGAATCCATCGAAATAAGGTATGTTTATTCAGAGAAAGTATGTTTTTGTGTCTGATTTTGTAACTTAATATATCGTCTGGACTAATTAATTAGCATATTTCAGATCATTCTCTCGAACAACTAGGATTAAGTTCTAGAACGTTATTTTATTTATTTATTTAATTTTTTCTTGTGCATTGTCCATGAGTTATAAATGTTCTGCTGATGAACTCGCGTAAGATTTGTACTAATCAGATTCCAAAATTAAGTTGCGTTTGAGCCTTGTTTCTTTGCTGAACTTGTGGGACGCAAGGTCAAAACAACACACATACATCAATGCTTCATTTTTTTTGAGTGTTGACTTCACGTTGCAGAAACAATGTAACTTTATTTACAACTAGCTGTACCCAGAGTACGTTGCAACGCTTTCACTTTGAATTTTAATTTTGTATTTAAGTGTGTAAATGAGATTTGCGATTATGATTTGAAATGAGAATTTTAATTAATGGTGAAAAAACCCAGTGATAGTCTCAGCAGTTAATTCTCTAGGATATCGTTAGCGCATTTTCAAACAGACATGTATGGTGATGCACACTGATGATGAAACATATTATAGATGATGATCTGAAATAAGTCTGGATCAATGGCGACATCAGGTATTTCTGCTGATATGAGCTGGTCAATTTGACATGGTGTGATTTTTTCAATGAGCCAAATCATGGGGCAATCCTCTTTTTTGCCATTCAATAGAATACATCAAACACCGCGTCTCTCCAAAAGCATAACGCCTCGCAATGAAACCAAGTGTAAAGCTTAATATTTGTTTTAACTCACGTGCGGTAATATCTTAAAGATCCGATGATGTTTGCCTAGGTTACAAAAGCTCTTTGATTTCAACCCAAGCAGGATTTCAAGTAATTGTAACAAATAAATCTGGCTGCCCATATGCACGAACATATGACGTTTAGTGCCATTGTTTAACTGACAACATTGATTGACTTGATCATTTGTGTTACCCATGAAATAAATCTGTAGAAATTTATGATCTGCGCCAGGCAATGGAAGAAGTGATCCTGCATGATCATAAATTTGGCATTGCACTTTGAATGTTGCCATGTAATTCTCGTTCACGATACGTGTAGCACCGAATAAAGTCATTTAGAAACACGAATCGTACCGGCGTATATTCGCCAAAAAATGTTTCGATTGGTTTGTTTGACCTGATTAGAAAGTTGATAATGGCTCGGCTGTCGACGTTAAACTTGATAGTTTCAGTATGCCTCCGTAACAGCAAATTCCAGCTGTTTCATTTTTAATTTGAGAGCATTACAAAACATACATAATTAATCCTTTTTTCTGATGATGACACTTGGGGGAAGACTATAGTTGGTTGTCGGATCATAGTGCAATGTGTTTAATTTCTTAGAACTTTAAGTTATGATATATTTTCTGAAAGTTTATTTCTTTTTCTTTAACCACATTACTTTAATTCGAATTAATCTATCAGATTAATAGTTTTAAGTCGTGCAAATGGTGAGAAGGACCATATGCATGTTCCCAAGGTGGCCCGACACCGGTGCCACCTTGGGGACACGCGGGCCACCTTCGGAAACAAACGTGAAATCTATAAAAGAGTTAATTATAAATCATTACGTAGCATATTATTTCCCAAAAAGGAATGATTGAATTGAATGCCAATTGGTTTATTGCATTTTAAGCAAATGTGGAAGTGAGGCTGTTAACCAATCGAAAAGATTACTACCCACCGACTGAAATGCTTTGCCCCAAATTTCAGTTGGTTTTAAAATATGAAGTGATTTGTTTTTGTTTTTTACATAATATTTAGTAACTTTTATATCATGGTAGCAGTGCGGGTTGAAAATTTATTGAATTCTGTCGAAGTTGATAGAATTTCTTTATTTTGAAGCAAACATTTAACTCATGAATTTAACAGCTGAAATATCCAATAATTTTTAAATGTTAAACTCAAAAATATAATAATTTTTAATTAAATTTAATTGAATTTTATTAAATTTTATTGCTAAAGTAGACCCTACATTTTCTGGTATTGTCCTGATTTTCTTAGTTTCGGGTAATCGAATAAAATCAGATTTTAATAAAAGCCTTTAAAAATATTATTTAAAATGTATAATTATGTAACATTAAGACAATAATAGGGAAAAACAGAAAGCTAACTATTTTTTTTAATCTTTTTAAAAGACGTTTGCCAGTTTTTTCTAAAGATAATTTGAGTAAGTGAGAAAGTGATTTCAATATGTGGCTCACCTTTGGAACCTGTGGGAAACCTAAGGTGCAGAAGCTCCAATTTTGAAATTGTACTATAAAATAAATGAAATTTTATTTTAGAATTAAAAGTATACGTGGTATATATTAGAGATAGGTGTAAGATGTCGCAGAAAAAAATTCAGCCACACAGACTAAATCAGAAAGTTAGGAAAAATCCTCAAAGCAAAGCCACCTTTGGCTCCCCACCTAAATTTTTGATTTAATCACTTTAATAAGTTATTAAATATGGCGAAATGTATGTTGTTTTCCAAGTGCTCTTTTTTTTCATCCAGTTAATAAATTTTTTAAATAATATTTTCTCTTGAATATTCTCGCGCCACCCCCTAGGGAAGCGTGCTCCACAGGTTGAGAATTCCTGTGTTAAATAAAAAAAACAAAAACATTTTCGGTTTGTTATAGGAAATTTAAATTTTTTTTATCCTTATTCATTAAAACATTACATTTTAGAAATCCCTTAAAGTAGTTGAACAAAGATTTCAAATAATATATAAACTAGTAAATGCATTAGAAAAAAAAAAAAAAAAAACTGCTGTTATTTTTTAAAAATTTAAACTAGAAAAATTTTTCACTTCATGCAATTATAAAAAATTGCTAAACGGGGTATTTATTGATTATTTTATTAACAAAAAAGAAAACATTTCGCACTTTTAAATGAAAAAAAAAAAAAAAAGAAAGAAAAAAAGAACTATTAAGACAGTTCGATACTTGGTTTTTAGAAATATTAAATTTTTAGTTTCCTGTTACCGAAAAAGAGCTATTTCATTCTTCAGTTATCAAAGTTACGTCCCCTATTCCTCCTACATAATCCTCTTTATTTCAAATTACCATGAAAATTATTTATAAAAGTGCAAGTTTATTAGTAATGAAGCGTAGGTAGCAGTGAAAGTAATTTTTTTCGTTATAAAATTCTTTATTAAATTCTCCAAAGCATACACTGAGTGTACGTTTTGTAATTTTAATTAATAGTTGCTGAGTATAGAGAATCATATGTAAGGTTCGAGTCGTCAAAGGAAATTATACAGGATTTCAGTGTTTCCCCTAATAAACAAAATATTGGACACACTTCTATGCTATTGTATTTTTTTTTCTTCATATTTTTCAAGAAATGCTTAAAGAATCATTTTATAACTTCAGAAGTATTTAAATCATGCAATTTCTCATACTAATTGACGAAGTTTAAAGCTTCCAGAGACTTGAGGGACCGACAATAAATTAAAAACAGAAAATAGTGTTCTTAACCACCCCATGCCAAAAAAAAACGTAGCTGTAAATTAATAACTTGTATCAATTATTTCGGTTATTATATACAATAACTGCTCAAAATTTCGCAACCCCAGCTTAAATATTTATTGAGATATGGAGATTTTTATAAAAAAACTTATTTTTTTGGTCTTACATTTTTTACTATAATTTTAAAAATATTCAATAAAATTAAAAAATTTTTTTAGCGCAATTTAAAATTAGTTAAAAAATCATTTTTTAAATAGTTGAGAAAAATTCGTTTAAAATTGAGTAAGATATTGAGCATTTAACGTAGCACATTTATATTGTGCAACTGCGAAAAAAATTTCAAATTTTTTTTTCAATTTTGTGGAAAATCATATTTGGCAACTAATAAAAAAAGTCTGAGTTGAATAATTTAAAAATTTAAAAAAATGTAAGCAATTTTCTAAGTAGGTTTTGTACTTTTTAAAAGAAGCTCAAAATTATAAGGGGTTTTCCAGAAATATTATTTTGCATCATAAGACAAAATTAAATTTCAAATGAAAATGCCTTACATTAAACGTTCATATCCCAAAATATGATAGTATAAGCATAGAAAACAGGCGATTTTACTTTAATGGGGATGATTACTTTTATCATCCCTATAAAAGTAACAGAGCTACTTTTATGGGGATGATCCCCAATAATGGTGTCATTTTCAATAAATCTTATTTCATAGGACAAAATAAAATTTATTGAAAACCCCTTTGATTTTCTTTAAAAAAAGTACTAAAACTACTTTGGAAATAGCTTTGAACTTTTTAAATCTTTAAGATTTTCAAATCTTTTTTTTTATTAGATGCCAAATACGATTTTCCACCGAATTAAGAAAAACAAATTCACATTTCCCCCTCGTATGCACACTATAAATGAACAACTTTAATTACTTATATCTTGCGCAATTTTAAAAAATTTTCCACATATTTTAAAGCAATAATTTTGTTACTAATTATAAATTGCTCTAAAAATTACATTTAATTAATTGAATATTTTTCAAGTTTTAGCATAAATCCATAAATATTTGAGCAAGACTTAAGAAATTGGTTGCAGTTATTGCATATAATAACCAAAATAATTGCTACAAGTTACAAATTTATGGCTATATTCTTTGGCATACACTAGAGTGACTAATTTTTTGTCTGGTGAGCTTATTACTTATGTTTATATCTTTTTGTGTTTCAAATAATAATTTTTAATATAATTTTCTAAGGAAGAACAACCTGTTTATTAAGAATATGGAGGTCGACACTTTAACTCAAAAATATAATATAATATGTTGTTTTTATTATTTTAAATATTTGTAAAATTTATGCATTTTTGACACTTGTTAGAAAAGACAATTTAAAGGAATCGTGAGAACTGTATTATGATTTATAGACGGATAACTATGAGAAAATACTTATGATCAGTTTTATATCAGTTTTTAAAGTCAATTTAAAACTGCAGCATTTTAATCAGCTGGACATTTTTATCTTATAAAAATGTAATTAATTTTACTTTTAATTTTTGATTCTCTAATCAAACATGCTGAGCAAATGACTAATGATATACCAATTGTTACTTTTTGAAGTTATTATGAATTAAATTAGAATTTAAATAAAAGTTGTCTGATATAAGAATAATTTTTGTGTTAAAAGAGAAGTTGGAGACATTCTAGTTTTATAAACGTTTATTAATTTATTTCATTGTTTGTTTTCATTCCAAGTGAGCTGTTCTCCTTAATATTTCAAAACCTACGGTGAGATGAAACGATCACAATGTAATCTTGTTTTCCAAATTATGTTTGATAATTGTTTGGCAACGAAGAGAAAAGCAAACATAATTTGGATGGTTTCCCTTTATTTATGGAATTGCTTTGCTCCCAGTTCACATAGAAAGAGTGATTCTAATCTTACTCATGTCTACTTACAAAGATCTTCACCAAATAAGTATTTAATATATAGCGTTCTTTCTCAAAGCAAACGCAAGTAAAATGAACAAAGAATTCCTTTATTCTTATTCATTTAGAATAGATAACATTTCTCTACTTATTATTTTATATATTTTCTGAAAAGACGCACGACAAACTAAAACATTTTGTTTGTTTAAAATCGAACGATTTAAAATAAGTTCTAAAATTAAATTTTTTCCAGGAGTATTCTTTGGTTTGGCAGATGACAATAATGAACCGCTGTTTAATAATATGTAAATATCTAAAAATAAATTATATTTCTTTTCGACAAAAGATTTTTTTTTGAAAGATTGAAAAATCACTCGAATTTAAAAATTCATGTCGTAAAACTTATAATTAGCATGAAGTAATGACGCTTTTAACACGTAAATAGATAAAAAAAAGTTTCCTAATTACTTTTTGTTTTGGTTAAAGTAACTAATACTTTAAATATCTTTATATGTTTAAAAGCATTAAATGACTCTTAACATGACAGTTTAGACATTCTGCAAATAATATGACTACTAAAAGCAGAAGGAATAACAATGTTTTGTTTTTCTATTTCACACGATGTTAAAATTAAGTATGTACCTGAATTACACTCTGTTGCAAGAAGAAAAAACCATTATTCTGATGGGGAGAGCCAAATGGATGTCAAGCTCTCAGCGCGGAAGTACACTACTCTACAATAATGGAAGAGACACTTGAGTTGTTGACATTTTTTCAAATTTCTCTAGAAACACTTAAAGTATTATTTTATAACTTAAGAGATGTTTAGTTCATGCGATTTTTGGGCCAACAATAAATTACGAAAGCGAGTCCAACAATAAATTACGAAATAAAACAAGTATTTTTTGACACCCTATGCCAGAAAATCAAGCAATAAGCTTGCAACTTGCATTGGTTACTTTAGTTGTTATTTTTATTAACTGCACAACATTTCGTAAGCCTAGTGTAAATATTTATGGACATATGGGTATTTTTATAAAAGCACTCATTTTTCCTTCCGTTTTTTTTTTTTTTTTTTTTTTTTTTGCTATAACTTTGAAAATATTCAATGGAATCAAACGATATTTTTGGAGCAATTTAAAATCAATTACAAAATGATTTATTTAAAATTTTAAAAAAAAAAAATAGCTCGTAACTGCACAAGATATAAGTATTCAAGGTAGTTCTTTTATACTGCACATGCACGGAAAAAATTAAAAAATAATTTTTTTTTTTTGAATTTCGTAAGTTAGATTTAAATACCTTAAAAATTTAAAAAGTTTCAAAGAATTTTCTAAATAGTTTCTCTACTTTTTGAACGAAATCTCAAAACGATTCAGAGTTTTCTTTACATTTTATTTTGTACTATAAAACAAGATTTATTAAAAATGAGACCAGCGGTGTAGGGGACCTCCCCCCCTCCCCCCATAACAGTTTTCTTCCACGTATTGTATGTTTTCTGATCGTAATTGAAGAATATGTTGAGCGACACTTTATTACGAATTTACAAAAATCCTCTTCAAAATGAATAGAAAAATCATGATGCTATTTGCAAATTATCTTTCTCCAACGAAGGCCACGTAACTCACATATTTGGCAGAATGAAACGAATTTTTAAAAAAATTAATCTTACAATATTCTTAAACATACATACTTCAATGTTTTTAAAAATCCATCGTAACATTTGCTAATTTCTTCAATTACAGAAAAAAGAAATATCGTGAATTATACAAATCCTTGTAAATGTGCATTATAATCTCTTCAAGATATTTTAAATTTTTTTGCGGGATGTTTTAATTGATCTTCCCTACAACTCTGTATATAATTAAAATGATTAAAGCAAATGTGGTTTCTGTATAAAATCTTCATAATCACAAAAGTTAAAAAATCTTAAAAATACAGATAATGTCATAAAAAAAGTTCATGTGCTCAAATACTAAAATGTTGGAAAATCATAAATAATTTATTAATCGATTCAAATTTTATTTTCAAAAGAGATAAAAAACGAGAGTTATCTTTGCTTTTTGGGTAGAAATCAACCTCCAAAAAAGCGTATGTTACCTAGAAACTTAAAGATATTTTCGATTAATTATTTAATAAAAAAAAAATTCTTACATGAACTAACACAGAAAAATGAAAAGTAAGGACTTCAGTTTTGATTTCATACTATTTTGATTTCTTAGCTTGGCTGCTTAGTAACGCCGAACCATTAAGTATTTCCCTTTAGTTGATCACACATTTAATTTATCTTAAGTTACTCCTCGTGCTATGGCGATAGTGCTTGGCCTCATTACTTTGTACTACGCCAAATCTATATATCTTTCTGGTACTCCAATTAAATAGTTTCCAATTTTTTTTCCTTCTGCAAAGAAGTTTCCATGTTATTGAATAAATACATTTTTGAAAAAAAAAAATGAAAAAAAAAGAAGAATCATTCCAAATACTTTTTTAAGATGCAATTCTAGAAATTTAGAATCTAAAGAAATATGTTATAGATTATTTAAATTTGTAACCCTAATTTAGACACATTTTTTTTAAAGAGAAAGTACTTACTCTACTGAAAAGTTTGAGAAAAATACATAAAAATGTTGGAATCAACAGAAAATAAAGGGATTCATAAGATTTTTACAATATTTAAACTACATGTACTTCTCTCTCTCTCTCTTTTTTAACGAACCTATTTCAAAAATAAATGTTGTTTTTTTTTATGAAATAAATTTCCAACAGATCATGTTTTTATTCAATTATTAAAGAATTATTGAACATTTCTGAAAGCTTCCACTTTTAAGATAAATTAAAATTGATTTTCAATAAAATTTAGTTTAAATAGCTTATTCTTGAACATTTAGGAGTGAAAAATATCTAGCCTTGGTATCAGAATTGATTTTTTAGTCCTGACACACTTCTATTGTCTAAACCATTGTTCTTTATCAAAAACCTTCCATTCGAAAGAATTAAATGTAATTCTAAAATGAAATATTGATCGTAAAGACTTTTTTTTGCTTCATTGGAATTTTCATTTACAAAATGTTACAATGTATGCCATTGTCAAAAAAGTTTGACAAAATATTTCAAAGCATTTTACGTTTCAATTCAACAATTATGTTTCCGACTTTAATGCAATATTTTTGATTATACTTAGATTTAAGTACAATCTTAAATTTCAGATGCTAAATTCTATTTGTTATTTTGAAAAATAACTATTTGAGAAAAGAAATGGATTTGATAATAATTGCCTTACTTTTACTTTTGATAAAACTTACACATTATTAAAAATGATGTATGTACAGAATGAAAAAAAAATGGACCAACCTGAATAACTTTTGACCTAATGATCGAATCTTTACGTTCTTGTACTCGATTTTAATGGTTCTAGGGGGTGACCTAAAATAGGCTAATTAATTTTAAATGTCTGACTTTTTTGAAATTCAATTTCTTAAGAGCTATTCAACCGATTTGTCTCAATTTTTGTATTTTGCCATGTAAAATTATATTCATTAAAATGATGCTAAAAATTCTATACCATACAATATAAATTCTTTTCTACCATTATTAAATAAAAAAGATAAATAAAAAAAAACAAATATTTACTATAAGTCATTTGTTGCATGGAATTATCTTTAGATAAACATATTTTATAATTATGGGTAAAATTTTTTTAATTCGCTTACAAAGTTTTCAAGATATAGCAAAATTCGCATTAACATTAAGAGTCAAAACTTTCAACCGCTCTCCTGACCAAACTATTGGGACCCTATTTCCCAGATTACGGCTATCCCCAATAGTTTGGGGTCAGAAATCCGAATCCGTCGAAAAAAAGGTATGTTTATTCAGAGAAAGTACGTTTTGCGTCTGATTTCATAACTAAATTAATAATTAACAATAAATAATAAGCATGTTTGAGGTCACTCCCTCTAGCCACTCCAATTGATTCCTAGAACGTGAGTTTTGAATTAATATCCTTTATCGTCAGAAAGGAACGTAGACTTTTTATGAGTCGTGGATATATGATTGATTGTGAGCTCATTGATATTTATGCTTAGGAATATTTTGCTTGAGACTCACATCCTTCGGCTTCGAAAATAAACAAATAACCCGTGACGCGGCTTCATGATCATTTAGGTATAATGAAATAAAAACTAGGTGGTTTAAACTTATTAAACTGAGGTTAAAACTTGAACAGACTTAAGTCATAATGCAATTAAAAACACTTCATCCCGATCGGTATTGGAATCAGGTTTATGTTTCCCGCAACTATGTTTATGGGACTAGTCTCATGAGTCACGGGATTCAAACTTCAACCCCACGATACCAAAATTCAAAAAAAAAAAAAAAAAAGAAAGAAAAAAAAAGCAGTATCTCTTAAAATGCTGCAGTATCTTTTTCTGATTACTAAATTGCGTAATTTTTTCATCGCTTCCCCCGCTCCACGCACTTAAACAACGTGTATCTTACAAGTCACATGATCAAGTGCGGTCTGCCTGAAATAAAAGAAGATTCTAGAATTTTTGATGAATCAAAATTCTCTAATCAAAAATGTACGCCCCTCGCAAAATACTTAGAAGGTCTTAAAAAACAGCCCTTTACTGAAACCCTTCAAAGAGGAATTATCGTTCATTTTGTATAAGACAAGATGAATTATTCTTTTAGCTAGGAATGAATTCAAAAGCGGTTTTTTATATTTCTGAAGTGGAAGGAGAATGTTAAATAGAATCTATCTGAGACAGAAAAATAGGAGATTTCGTTAAGGTATTGGAGGATAGAAATGAAAACAAAGAAATTAAAAATGATGGACTAGAGATATCCTTCAATGAACTAAAGTTAGAACTGCATGGTTCATTCGGTGTTCTGTGCATGGATAAATAAGGATTATTGACTTTAAAATTAACAAAGAAATTAGTCTCTTAGAAGTACTCACGTGACACTTTAACCAACATAATAACTGCTAGATACAGCCTTTTCAAAGAGTACAGAGTTTCGAATTCACTAAAAAAATAATTCGATTTCGACTAAAAGGATTCGACGATTTCCATTGGATTCATTATGATTTTTTCGTTTTCATTTTTTGATACTAAAAAAATTATAGTAATCGTAGTACGTTATTTGGACCTTAAGTTTCAAAATTTATATTTGCAAAAGATTAAACTTTATATTATTTAAAGCCTCTTTATTTTATTATATTTTTATTTGTTGTCAAGCGTAACTTATTTAATTAATTCATTGTTCGAATCGAATGCTTAACTATGACTTATCAATTTTGCGAAATTGCGTCATCCTGAAGGATTTGTAGATCCCGATTCCGCGGGATAGGTAAAAATCTTAATCCAGATTCCTGTAAATCCAAAAACAGTGTGGGATTGCATTTCCTAACTTAAACTTTTGAATTGTTATATTTTCAGAAAATAATTGAAAGCATATATGACGTGACGTGGAGCTTAGAAAATTAATTTTGCTCTACTTAACTATATGCAAAGTATTTCTAATGCAGAGCTGACTAAATGCCTTTTCAATAAATGGAATGCCTAATCATCAAACATCAGATAGAATTCATTAGACTCTACAACCTAGAGTAAACGAAAATGTAAAATATTTGCTTTATTAATATTAAATTTTATATCAGTGCAATACTACGTGACTTCTTGTCCCCATGGAAGTGATGCACGCCGGATATCAATCCCAATATTATAAGCTTTATTTTCAAATTAAAATCTACAATTTTAAAAAAAATTTTGAAACAAGTTATTTATACTAACGCTAAAAATTTTAGTTTAGAAAAAACTAATTACATTTCATGATTATATTTAAATGTTAAAATTAAAAAAAAATTAACATAATTATTATTGTTTGTTACTGATTTATATATTTACTTTCTTCCGTACGAAACTATCAGCGTCTTAGGTTCTTCGTCCAAATAAAAAAAGATATATATATATTTTTTCATTTTTAATCAAACGCAGTTAAGAGAACGTTGTTAGTGAAGATTTAAGCTTTAATATGCATAAATTAACATTTACAAGTTTAATACCAAATTTTCTGAACTTTAGACTACTACTAATTTTAAACATAATTATAGTATAACTTTAAAAATTTATTATATGGGTGATTCTTTGGAAACATGACAATTCGGAACAAAAAATTTCTTCAAATTTAAAGTCTTCAAAATAATCTAAATTTTTTTTATATATTAAATTAGTTACATTTACTAATATCTTACAGACAGCAGTGTAGTTTATTGACGTTTGCTCAAGGAAAATAAAAAGGAATTCACCAAATTTTGAATGCTAGGAAAATGACATATTAGCTTAGAAGTTAGAAAAAAAACAAAAAAAAAAAAACAGTCATTTTAAGCTAATAGTAAGTAACTCAACTTAAGCCTTTGCATTAGATGGACTATGAATTGCTTAAATCAATTCTTTTATCCACAGTAGAAAGAATCAAAAATGTTTTTGTTGCTGATATGTACAGAATAAAATTATGTATAATAATCATTCATTAAATAAAAAAAAACTTTGATTACATTCAAGCATATTACAGTCTTACATAAACTTGGTATTAGGTTAATATTTGCTTTCTCTCTTTACATTCAACTGTTAAAATTTTTTCTGGTAACTGTTTCAATGTCCTGGCATTCGTAAGCCAGGATAATGACAATTTGCCATAGCATTTAACTTTACTTTAAATTAATATTTCGGCTTAAGATGTTTACATTCCGCAGAAAACGACAGGATTTCTTGGAATAACTCAGGTAAATCTATGTAGTTTATGTTATTAATGATTTCAAGAGAGTTAGCAGTTCTGGCACTTTCTGTGGCCAATGGACAATAGTTCCAAGTGCCCGCCATTAAAAAAAAAGAAAAAAAAACTTCAGATTTTGCCTTTGATCTCCAGTTCTTTTCATTAATTGTGAGAAAATCAGACTCCAATGAGTCAGCCCATCTCAACCACGGCCTTCCCCTCTTTCTTGTTCCAGTGGATCTAAAAAGCAGTATCTTTTTTTATTGTGTTGTCTTTTTCATTGTATTGGAATGTTTACAACGGTTGAGATAAAAAAATTAGGTATTGAAAAATTTATGGGATGTTTTTAAGCTAGTTATTATTGAAAATATTGTTTGTGACATACCAGGAAAATGAAATTTTGAAATTCAATTAAATTTTTAAGTATACAAAACAGCCAATGCTAGTACAAAGTCATTTTAAAATACTAACAGCAATGAAATTTATTAAAATTTAAAAAAAAAGTTCTTTTAGTAGTATAGTATTAGATCTTGAAGCAAGAGACTGTAAATTGTCATATTTCATGAGAATCACCCATATATTATACATTACGCAAAATAATAAGAAAAAAAAGTCAAGAATATCTTGAAAAGTCGAATCATCATCTAATTATTTTTAAAGCATAATTAATTTTAACTTTTAATAACAGCTAAAACTATAAAACATTTATGCTCCATAAATCCATTTTTTTCACTCACAATTAAATTAAATAATAAATAATAAAACCCACGCCCACTATTCACTTACAATTAAAAAAAAATTAATAATAAAAAATAACAAGTAATTAAAAATTATAAATAATTATTCAAAAATTCCATATTACGACTGCCTCCTATATTTTGAAGGTTAAAAATCCAAATATGGAAAACAAAAATATGTATGTATCTATATTCAGAGAAAGTACGTTTTTGTGTTCGGTTTCGTAACTTAAGTAATAATTAACAATAAATAATAAGCATATTTAAGACCATCCCCAAGAACTATTAAGATTGACACTTAGTACGTGAAAATCCGATCAGTAGAACGAAAGTTATTCATCTTCTTGAGCACTGTTTAGTTATTACATACATTGAATAGATTTTCTTGCTTACTTCTTTTACTTTTGAACAAAGTAAATAGCCGTGAATATTTATAATTAGGAATAGTAAAAGCCTCTCAATTAATCTTAGATTTGTTTTCAAACATCGTTGCTATAAGAGATTCCCTAAGCAAATATACAAATTTAAACTATCAATAAGTGATGAATATTTTACTTCTCAAGAAAATGGGCTGAAAATGAAATGCTTTTACTACCAGTCGTCTTTTCTTTATTACTGGTAAGTTATGGTTAAAAGAACTTTGATGAATAAAAAAATGATACTGTATTCGTGTTTGTTTTCAATTTTCAGTTTTATCCTCTTTCAAATGAATAAAATAACACGTAAAGAATCATTCCTTAGGCACAGAAATTAATAAAAAAGCAATATTTATCGAAAAATAAAATAACATAATTAAGTTCAGCAGTTGCGCAGATTTTGAAATCTCTAGAAATAAAAGACATAATAGATTTGATGTGAATTATTATTATTTTTTTTTAAAAAGGTAAGAAAATTATTCCCTTTATGTCGTTGCTTTCAATAAATTTCAAGATTTTTTAATAAAAAAAATATTTTGCTATACGAAGCAAACCTTTAATTGTTTTCTTAAAATGTTATTTATCTTAAAATTAAAACAACCTTTTCATTAGAAATATGTTGTTGGATCATGAAACAACGACAGGTGTTTGAAAATTTAAAATAAACAAGACATTCAGTAATATTTTTTTTTCTGAAAATAAAGTAGAATATACTATAAATTAAAAAGAATATGTATATTTCTTTACTTTTTTAAATAGTTTAATTCTTAATCCTTTTCAATTATTTACTTTGAAACAAAAAATAAAAAATAAACAACAACAAAACGTTATAATAAGTATATATTTTTGGTCTATTAAAAAATTATAATTAATTATACTTAATTATAATTATAATTATACTTAAAATTATCATTATTATTTTAAACAAAAAAAATTAGCATTATTCAAAATTAGCATTATTTAGCTTATAAACATTTCACGATTACAATTATGTAGATATTTTACGGTTATATGTATGTCAAAAACAAGACGTTTACACAGTACATTATGATTACACTTAAATATATTAATTAAGAATAACAAATAATTTGTTAAAAAATCTTCAAAATCATATTTATTTTCTTTATTTAAAGAGTCGCAGTATTAAAAGTTTTGAAACCTAACTTTTCAAATTTTCAATGCTGGGAACCTACTTTCTTTATCATACGTTGAATACTTTATCATATCGTATGCATAAGCTTCATAAAATTCATTGAGGCAGTGATTGTAACGCTTTTTAAAATGCACGCAATTAAAAATATCTCCTGCGTTATTGGAAACATTTTGATTTTTCAAATTTTTGATTGATCAATATGTTTTTATAAATTAACCCGCTTTTAAATTCTAAGAATATTTAAATAGTTTATGTGTTTTGTTGTAAAAATAATTACCGAATCATAAATAGTTCGCAATTTTATAAACTGTCAATAAATAAAACCACTCAATATGACCTAAAAATATAATATTTGATACATTTCCAGCTTTTATTACTTAAATAATTAACATTTTTTAAAGTTTTCTTGTATTTTAAGTAATGCTGTGTGCTCACATTTTCCTTGTAAAATTTGAGAATTTGCAAATTTTTGATTTATGTAAAAAATTTATAACTACTTCACAATGAGTCGCAATCATAATTAGCTTTCATCAGTTTGAAATGAAAATGAATAATTAAAATATAGTGAATGCTTAAATGCATGCAAACAAAATATTTGATGCAAAGTAAATTAATGTATTTTAAACATTAGCTATAGAATTATAAATTTTATTAAAAACATTTAGTTAAAGATTATTGTTTAAATGAATAATCATCAAGATAGTTTTACTTTTGTATTGAGATAGAAGATGGCGCTGTGAGCTTAGTAAACATTTTTAAACTGTGCCATCGTTGGAAACGAAACTCATCATAGTTTAAAAAAGATGATTAATGAAAAGGTGATAGTGTCGTCAACTAAAAAGTCAGTCATAGAACGATTTGAAGCAGATTATAAAAAGTTTGTTTAAATTATAGTTATCCTAATGGTATCTATTCCTTAAATAAATAAAATTAAAATTATAAGTACGTGATTTGATTTGTTAAAAAAATCCATCATTTTTAACAGTTTGAATTCAGCAAAAAATGACGGCTTATTAAAATTTTGCAAGCAATTAATTTATTACGTGTTTCACTTATTTATTTATTAATTTTTGCATAATTTTATATAAATTTTATTTTGTATTTATGTTAGCGCTTTCTTAGATATTTGTCAGAAGCAATAAAACGTTTACAATGTATCAAATGTTTGAGTTTTTCATGTTTGTGTATGTTTTAACAAATTCAGTAGTATATAATTATTTTAAATTAAATCTAAAACAGAATTTTAGCTAAGAAAATTATTTGTGTGTGTTGCACATGAAAACAATCGAAATGATTTATTTTTTATTACTACGTAACAGTCCCAATGGAGACAAGGCATGAACAATATTCAAACAAAACATATTTTCAATCAATTATTTTCCAGAAAATTTAACAACGATGATTTGGGCAATAAAAAGAGAATATTAAACTAAAATATTGAGTCATGAAAAATTTACCATGGCTATGATATTTTCTTTAGTAATTTAGAAATAAAATAATTTACAGTTACAAGGTTTAAAAGTAAATGATGCTCTTAAAGTAAAAGTTTTTGAAGAAAAACGCTTCAATGAATGGTGTGGTCCAATAAATGAAGGGACTAATGAATAGGTAGTTCATGTGCATACCTTGGACTCAACAAAAATGTGCATATAATTCCGATTCTTTTTTAAATAGTGTCTCTATAAATTTAACTATGAATACTAAATTTCTATTTTTGGGAGTAATTTACATTACTAAGGCTGTGATTCAGTATAAATAATTCCTGCACTTATATTACCCTGTTTTATATAATTTATTTAAATAATATAATTTAAAACAGAATACCCCATGTTTGTTCAATTTCATTTCGGGGTAATCATGTTTTGGTCGAATGCTTTTTTTACAAATGTATCGTGCATGCGAGTTAGTTTTATTTAGTTCTTAATTCAAGATTTTCATTGCGCTCTGAGTCTCTCATCTTTGTAAGCAAAATTGCAAGGATGTGGAGGAGAGCATTCCTCTTTATTTATCGAACACAATGAGATGAAATAAAGTAGCATAAGTCGTCTCTTAACATGGCTACAAAGTTTCAAATCCATAAATTAAATGTTTTGTTCGTTTACTGCTCCTATCCGTCTTAACTAAACTTCACAATATTTAAACAAATCCTGATATATACGTAGCAGAATATTCCCAGTTGTATTCAAATGATTGTGGTTAGCAAAAGTAAAAAAATTCACATTATAAAGAATTTCAATTTGGAGAATATTGTGTTTCTTTTAAGTCCAAATTTAATTATTTAAACTACAGAAAAATATATAAAAAGTTTCCACTCTATTGCTAGTCATAAAATGCCGACGCGCTTATTTTTTTTATGGATGTGCGCCAAAAGGGCATCAATCTTGCCATAACGCTAATAACACGCTACAGCAAAAAGATACTGTGTAGATAAACGAGTTAATCGTTTTCTATTATTATTTTTAATTGGATTTGTGAAGCTCTCGGTAATAGTTTGGTTAATTGTTTTATTTTAATTTTATGAAAAGCTCTGATGTAAATTCTTTAAAAATGTCGTGTCTTAATGAAAACATTAGTACATTTTAAAAAGTAAATTACTCTTTTATTTTGAATATCTTAGCTTCTCACAATTTTTTTACTCTTAAATTTATTTAAATATTTTATAAAAAACATATTTTTATGAATGATAAGCACCGTTACTCCTTTATTTTCCTATCATGTTATTAATGTAATTTTTATTTCATTTTCTCTGTATGCAGGAGAATTTATTACATGACAGGGATAAATAAATAAGAATACATAAAACTATGACAGAAACATGTTTTCATTTTAAACATAACTAAAATCTAAAATAAAAGATTTGAAATTCATTCGAAAATTTTATGCTTCTGCATAAATACGCTACATGAAACAATTTCGAAATATGAACACTATGAAAAATTCATGCAATCACGCAATCCCCTTTATTCAATAACTTTTATTAGAAGGAAAGAAAAAAACAACAACTTAATTTTAGAGTTAAACACACCCAGAGAAGTATTTCATTCAGTCAAGTTACAAGCATAATCCTCGATCATTCTATAATAATACAGAAATAACCAAAATATAACAGAAATGCTAAATTATAACAGTAGAATGTCAACTATAATCTACTGCAACAGTTTCTTTAAGTTTGGCAAGAGGGTGCAAGAGCCAGTAAAGCCAGAAGAAATTTTTAGAAAAGTATTGTGATAACGGCTTTGAATATTACAGTTTATGATATAAACATAAAAAAAAAAAATCTGTAAAGAAGATGCGTGGGGGAAATGTACAAAAAAAAAAAAAAAAAAAAAAAAGAACATTGCGTATTAAGTAATTCATTTCTTAACACTCTTTCAATGTTGCACATAAATGTTATGAGAGGTATTGTGCCTAATATGCCTCCATAATACTGTCAATGGAGGTGATTATGAACTTAATCACCTCCGTAGTTGAGGTTGTGTGAAAACAGCAGTGAAAAAACAGAAGACTTCAGTTAGTTATAGTATGAACATAAAGAGTGTTTGAAAAAATTTCATTTGTTGATGCTCGTCATAGAAGTTTTATTCCAATCAAATGCGAGTCAATACTTTGCTATGTTGTTATAAAATTCTCTACAAATAGCTATGGTCAGATATTATAACAATTAAAGCTTCATTTACTTCGGTATTATCTTAGCATTATCCAATTAAACACCTTTTATAGATTAGAAAATGTTTATTATTTGAGATAACACTTTTGATTTTTGCAAATTTGACTAAGTCCTAATGATTTAAATCAGTCACATATATATTATAATTGTTATATATAATAATGTAATATTTGTTTTATTCTAATTTTAAAAAAAGACTATCTCAAGGAGGCTTTCTTCTAGTTTAGTGCTCATTTAAGAAAAATCGTACAGTTGTTATTAAGAGATAATTTTTTAAATGATTATAATAATAAATGTGAGTAATAATTTGAATAATAAATATTATAGTAAACGGGATTTAGAACTGACTTTATGTTTATCACTTCCCTGTTGCAATATCTTATCCAACTTGCAATTTTTTTTTCATATAAAAAGTTTCATTTTAAGAATAAAAGGATAACTAAAAGTTTAGCTACTTTTCTATTGTCTTGAACACAAAATTATGTTACAGAACGAAGCAACAGTTTTGAAGTTCTGCTTACATTTTTGAGACTCAGAAATTCCTTTTTGTTCTTGAAATATTTATAATTCAGAAATATTTTACTGAATTATGAAAATTCTATTCATAAATATTAAAGATTATAAATATATCATAAAATATTTACAAAGAGTATTGGCAGATATAAAAATTGTCTCAGATCAGAATTTTCTTTTTCTCCGGGAAAGGCTTATGTGTTCTTTATTAACGCGAGATATAAACTTTGTAATGCCGTAAGACTGATTTCGTGATTTTCCACAAAAAGAAAGTGAAAAATACAAAAATCTGTGATAAAATGGCAGTCTAGAGATAACACGTTTATCCTAGTGATCAATAAAGCTGTCGTTGTGAATCTTTTTATTCGTAATACTTCTTGTTTCACTGAGAATTCGAAGCATTTTTAAAATTTTTGTTGTAATCAGAATGGCAATATTTTGAAAAGAGAATAATTTTATTCTTATATTTAAAATGTAACTTTTTTCAGTTATTTAAATATGTGGAAAGAATTTTTTTAAAGATACTAACTATACAAAATGGTTAAGAAAAATAAGTAAAATTTCTGTCTGTTTGTTTTATTTGCGTCTTTATCAAAGAAAGAGAATTTTTGAGCACCCGTTGGTTTCACTGCAAAATGTGTTCTAACAAATGAGAAGTATTAAAGAGTTTTTTTTTTTTTAAATGCTAAAGAATAAGAGAAAGTGTTTTTTTTTCTTTCAAAACTGCGGGAAAACTGCTGTCTTAACGGGATGTTAATGAGATTAACTACTACTTGCAATGAGTTGATCGTATCCTTTATTTTTTTTAAAAATTATTTTAATTTAATTCATTGGTATTTATAAATCATTTAGTTAGTTGCTTTATTTAAATTCAAAATACTCGCATGTTTATCTCGAGGATATCGAAATCTAAAACAAAAAACAATGAAAGTTTTTCAGCAAAAAACTAAAGTAAATTAAGATTTGATTTGTTAGTTCAAATTTTCACTATTTGTCTTGCTTTTAATCTTATTTCTAAGTTGAAAGTAATGCGTGTGTACCATAAACACTTTTCAATTAATAAAAAAAATGAAACAAATACCTAAAAATGGTTTTCTTTTGCTTTGATAAATAAATGCTTTTCGATAAATTATTCCTATGGATTTTTCCTTTCTTTGTTTAGAGTAGAACTCGTCATCTAATAAAATGAAAAAAAAAATTTTTTTAAAAACTATTTATAAAAATATCTATATATAAAAATATATGAGAAAGACTAAACTGTAAAATATTTAACCTTCAAATATACAGCATTAACAAAAGGTCTTCTTTAAAACGTTTCTCTTAACGATCTGAAAGTAATTCAGGTTTACTTCCCACCAGATATAATTATAACAATTATAATAACACACAGTGATAATTAATTACAATAACCATTAATAATACTAATTAATTACAATTAAATTAATGCAAGTATGACAACAATAGGTGAGATAAAAATATAAAAAAAAAATATTTTAGTCGTAATGTGCATGTTATTGCACTTAATAAATTTTGACATGGCACTTATATGGCGGCATTCGTTTGTTACGGGTCAATACAGAGTTCTGCAGTGATTAGTGCAAAAAGAAACTTTGCAAAACGCGCTCACTTACCCCGTGCAGGACAGGCGAAAGGAGAAAGAGTAGGTCCGCAAAGTATACGTACTAAAAAGTACGTATAATACTAATACGAGATGCACCATGTGATCATTTGCTGTTGGAGTCAAAAAGGATGATACCGAGAGTGAAGGGAAAAATCACTTGATCACGTACGTGTGATTACAATCCTGATCGAGTTGAATCGTTGTTTATGGTTCTAACTTTAGATATAGTATTTAGAGCTTCTTTATTTTGTGTCGCAGAATCTCTTAATTCAATAAGATGTTTTAATTCCTAAATACACGAGGAAAGTTCACAATACTTTTTCCATTCATAAAACATTTAATAACTCCAAAATGGGCAAAGAAAATATACAATAATTATGAAATGCATTCAGAAAATATACAATTATTTTAAATTGCATTCAGGAAATAGACAATAATTTTAAAATAAACACCAAAAACAATAATTTCGGAATACACATATTAAATTATTATTGAAATAGAATGAATAATGTACCCTCACAAGAGAACACGCTCTTTCTTTCTCAATTTATTAAATATATAATCGTTTCAAAGAAACTATACATTTACGTTCATAAGTTATATATAATTTTGCTATTTGCGATAGAAATATTAATTATTAAGCACATTTTCCAGGCAATAACTCATTTTGAATCCGCAGAAATAGAATTGCATTTATTCCATAATTGTTTTTACGGAATTTCATTAGTTAGTGTTTTTAAAATTAAGCTAACATTTGAATAAATTAGTCTAAAATCTCTCAAAGATGTTACAAATGTCGCTTTAGAAACTGAATCATGTAGACATTTTAGAATTACTTTGTATTATTCTTTGAATAATTTAATTCTTTCGGAAAACAAGATAACTTTCCAGCGAGTTAAATTAAATTAATTAGCTTCAGAAAACCTATTCTTTACTCAATTTATTCGAAACCAGCCTAACATTTTCATCAAATACCAAAAGTATCGCCAGTGAGATCGCCAAAATAAAGCTTATCTTATTAAATACATTAAGGGGAAGTTATCCTCTTACATCATCGCACAATATGCCGTCACTTAAAGTTTCGCATTCATTAAATAAAATAGCTGGTCTTAAATTCCTTCGGCTATTTTGAATTGGAAGATGCATTATTAAAGATTTATATCCCCTATCTCATATTTCTACTGATGATGCAAATGACTCAGGAATTATGAGTAAAGTAACTTCAGTAAACCTTATCTCCTCGTTTGAATACGAGCCACTATGCGCTCAAAATTTTATTTATAGTAAAATTTCGTTGCATTATTTAAAGTAAAATTATTAAGATATTCTTGTTAGCATAATAATCTCAGTTGAAATGTTTTGATGATTAAATAAATATTTTGAGAGTATTACTGCCAATTTAGAGCTTGCAAAAATTACGGAAGAAAAAAAAATTGTTTGTTTAAACTATTTATAGTGCAAAAAAATGACGAAATGACGAACGAATGTAAAGTAGAATTCAGCGTGAGCATGCATAAGTAATGATAATTATTTAGCTATAATTTTTTATTGAATTAAGTAGAAAAACATCCTTTCTGAATATTATATATCTTTTTTTTTCTAACAAACTGTTAACTTTTAGTGAAAACTTATAATATTATTTAAAAAAATAGCAAAAAGTAAGATTTCCACAATAGTATCATAAAATTTGGCATCAAATTTTTCTCAGAGACGAGTCGGGCTTTACTTTTGTTTGATGAATCGGTCGGAAGTTTTTCAGACGAAAGAGATAGAATTATATATTATTTAAATATTGAGTTAGCCAAGTAAGCACACATATTAGTTACGAGTGATCATAAAAAAAATAAATAAAAATAGTAATAAAATTACTCAGTTTTTACTCTGTATATTACAGAAAGAACTCATTTGTTTAGGAACAATCGCACCTCCTCTGCCTAAAAACAGGCACACGACAAAAAAAAAAAAAAAAAAAAAAAAAAAAAATTAAAAAGCTCATTTGTTATTGCCACTCAGAGGGATATTTATTAAACACTAAAATTAATCGTCGCAAAACTTTAATATTTAAGCTACAAGTAATAACGAGTAACAAGATATAGAGTGATTAAAGTAACAAGATTTAGCGTGATAAGGTCTTAATAAACCTTGAGTATCAATTTTTAATTTTGAGCCGTTTATAGTTTCTGTAAGCTAAAATTACTTTCTTGTAAACCTAAAAACATATATGTAGTAAAAATATGTGTTTCTACTGAATATTCTGAGTCTAAATAAAAAAAAGGTTATTTAAAACTTAAAAATATAGTTTTCAAAATACCAGAATCGAAACTATTTTCTCTTTGGAAAATAAACTAATGAAATAGTTATTTAAATGATGTATTTTTTCAAGTCCTATAGAGACGTTATGAATGTGACCGTAAAGTAATTAAAATATAAATTTTCACAAGTATTTTCTACAACAATAGAACTAAATGCAATTTCTTCAGTTCATTTGCTTAATGTCAAAGTATGTTTATGCAAAAAGTTCCTCGTAAGTTTGAGTTATTATTTTAAATCCATGTAGATTGTCTACAAATATTTATTAAAGTGAAAATTTGAATTATCTTGAAGAAAGAAACCCCTTAAAAATAAAAGTAGTTAAAGAACATTTTAGTTTCCAAAATAAAGATAGTTTCAAACAAGTATGCAGTTTGATTTAAAAAAAAGCGTTCTTCTTTGGTATAATTTAGAAAGCGCCATTTTGCTAATTAAGTATTAAGTACTAGATCTGATGTACTGAACCTCTTTTAATAATTTTTTTTTGTCAAATCTAATTAAGGAATGCCAATAAAGGTAAAAAAACAAACAAACTGAAAAATGAGAAAATTGAAAAAGTAAAATAGTTATTGGGGCAATAAGAGTTGGTTCTTGCAAATTGATTTAATGTTTAGCAATACGAATTTAAATCTCGAGATACTTGTAATTTCACTTATTTAAAAAAGGAGTCCAACTGGTCACGAGAAGCTCTTAGCTTAGAATATTAACCATTGCTCAAAAGGATTGTTGTTCGACTATACTCTAGGCAAAGCTAATTTTTAAGTATTACTTAGGGAACG
Source organism: Parasteatoda lunata (assembly GCA_949128135.1). Lineage (NCBI taxonomy): Eukaryota > Metazoa > Arthropoda > Arachnida > Araneae > Theridiidae > Parasteatoda > Parasteatoda lunata. The sequence continues at coordinate 113,399,616 of OX421974.1, read as the reverse complement.
ACAGCCTATTTACATCCTTTTCTAGAGATTTTGCAATTAACATTTTTTATCTCCAAATATGGCAACTTTTTAAAATTAAATATAGTATTTAATTAGAATTTGAACTTGAGAATAATATTTTTACTATTAATTGTCAAATATGCAGTGTGTAGCAAAATTATGAGACCATATTGGTTTTTAGGATTTTTATTATAAGTAATATAAATTTTCTAAAATAAAATAAAATGAATGAAAATGAATAAAAAACAAAATATATGCTCTAGTTATATTTAAATATATACTAGTTATATTTAAATATTTCGTCAATTTTCCCCAACAAATATTTGTTACTAAATAAGACCACCAGTTAAAACGAACTTTTTTTATAAAACCAAGAAGATGTTAATTCACCTTTTTTCTGAATAATTTTAAAGATTCGATTTTTTCAACGACTAAACCAAGTTTTTAAACAAAGTTTTAGAAATTTTGTCCCATTCATACATGATAGCTACTTCCTAGTCGTATACGTATGTTTAACCAAGTAGTCGCACAGGTTTTCAGCAGGATCAGGACTGCGACTTGGCCAGCTTAGGACCCCTGAAATCAATCTTTAGCTGATTGGGACACATGGCATAGCGCATTGCTGGAATTTCTAGTCTAACTCTCTTAGATGTGGACTAAGAGGTATAAGATGCTGATAAAGTAGCTCATTACATCTAGAGTTCACTTTTCCAGAAATTCTCTGCAGCTCGCATTTACCATCATACGCACCGAGCTAATACCTAACTGCCAACCGAAGAAATTATGGGGTTTTTCTCAACACCTCCTGAAAAAGATGAGGCCTCTACACGGAATAATTTAGTAGTCCTACGTAACTAACATAAACTGCACAGTAGAGAAAAAACTAAGAAAGATGTTTTGCTACATTCAGCCTACTTACCTGCGCAGTGGAGGAAAATACGAAAGATATTATTACGTTTGGGCTACTATAAGATCAAATTTCTTGTTTATGGTAACCCATGCTGCGGTCTTCCATCTTTTAGGAGGTATTGGTTCTGTTCGCAAATCATACTAGTAGTAATTACCCTCCGAGGCACCTAAATTAGACCTCTTTTCTTCGGAAATTTTTTTATTTTTCCAAGCAGCAGCCTAGGTCTTGACGCCCACTCCAGCCTCTCTTCTTTACGATGCCTTAGCAGTTTCAGTTTTCTTTTTAATTTTTGAAGAACACAATTCGAATTTGTGCCAGACTGTTGTAAGGAAGATCGTTCTACACGTCTGCTGAGTTATTTTGCAAATAGACAAGTTTTGTTTCGTTGCAAGTTTGAAAATGTATGGATTATCGCAAGCTGCTAATTTACGTTTCCCTCCGGATCTTTTATATTATATTTAACGCTAGTTGTAGAACGTTTAATTAGATCTTCATGTTCTAGGACTCAACTTTAATGGTTTGAGAGAGTGACCTCAATTATGCTTATTAATTAGTGCAGACGATACTTTAAGTTACGAAATCAGACACAAAAACGTACTTTCTCTGAATAAACATACCTTTTTTTTCGTATTTCTGATACCCACAATATAGAAGGTAGCCACAATCTTGGAAATATGGTTCCCATCGTTAGATCAGAAGAGCGGACCAAAGTTTGGGCCCTTTAACAGTAATTTTACTTTTTGTGCCCTTCGCCATAACTCGAGAACTTTTTAAGCAATTCGAAAAAATTTTGCGCGGTTATTCAAAGATAATTCTTTTAGTCAATATTTATCATTTTTATTATTTTATTTAATAATAGTCGAAATTTTTTAGAAATTATAAGGTGTACAATCCTTTACATCGATTTAAAGAATGTAATTTTACATGAAATACAAAATTTAAGCGAAATCGGTCAAATAGTTCTTTCGAAGTCAAATTTCAAAAAAGTTGATTATTTAATATTCTATTCTCAGAGACATTATTAGTAAATATCTCAGTAGAGCCTAGAAAAATGGCTGACTAATTCATGGCTGACTCATTGTGTTCGGGCTATTCTCATTGGACTGAAAAATATGTTGGGATCTTTTATTAAAAAAATATTTGACATCTTGAGCTTGCTATCTACACAAAATTGATAAAAATTATAAGAGTATTTATCCGTAAAATACTAATTTATCTATTACTTAATGTTATTTTTATTCTGTTGCATTTTGATCAAAAATATACTTATTGTGCATTTATGGAAGTTATTTTTTAAGTTTTTTTAAAAAATATTCTACTTGAATTTTATTTATTTTGTCCTATCAGTATTTTGTATAATTTTTTATAAAAATAGAACTGACACCCATGATGATCGCTTGCAAAGTAAGATTATTGCTTAAAACTGAAGGCGTAAAGCTAAAAGAAGTGTTATTTTATTATATTGTTGATTCTATCAAATTACCTCATTGCAGACCATTTTATGATAAATATTATTGAAAAACCAGTTGTTCATAAGTTGTATTTAGATTTTTGAAAAACCAGAATTAGTTCATAAGTTGTATTTAGATTTTTGATAAGTTTAAATGATTTTATAATGTATTTTATACATTTGTTTTTGCAATAAGCAAGTACAATTAAAGTACAAAAAATTGATTTAAATCTTCAAAGGTACTTGGTATTAACCTTTTACTCTATTGCTAAATAATCTCTTCCATAAAAACAATTAACGATATTTAATTATAACCGAAAATTAAGTAAGTGTTAAAGAGCCTTCTAGCGCACTGAAAAAAAAATCGAAATGGTATGCCAGTTTGTAATTCTCGCCAAAAGAAATACGCTTATATTTCGAGCGCCTTAACTTTCTCCACCTATGAAAGAGTGAACTCTTCCGTTAAGCTTTCACACCCCTCGTCAACTTGTGGCTGGGGAATAATAACCGTGTAAAATGATTAGGTTTAAATATAATCCCAAAAGAATCAGGAACTAAGTCTGTGGAACCATGTTTGTGTTTAAAGCCTTATGGAATCCTTTAAAATATTTATTTCATTTCTGATATATTTATCCGTTTATCATCTCGAAACGAAAATGTTTAAAAGCAATCTGAGGATTGGCGTGAGGGAAACGAGCTAAAATCCAGACCCTCTAATTTTTTCATAGAGTATAAATCATACAGTTAAGTATGATTTACTTAATTTTCTTAAAATTTCATTTGTGTTTGAATATTGATACAAATAAAGCCGTATTTATATTTTCTTTTATAAAGCCTTTTTTAAAATGTCAAAGCAGAAGCTTTTTAATTCAAGGAATCGATGCTTTAAAGTATTTCACGTATAACCTACCTTTAAAAAACGTCTATTTAATCTTTTCAATCTTTTTAAAATGGTCGATTGAAGTGCTTGAATATAGAACGCATTGAAGGAATCTGATTTTCATATACATAATGCATATAAGTTGAATTTCTAGGAAGCAGCATTTACACTATGCCGATTTATTTGTGAAAAAGTCTAAATTTATATTTATACACTACTTATATGTAAATTTTATGCTGTATCTCAATTCAATCTAACGTTCGTATGCGTTGCTTTATCGTATTATTTTTATTTAAATGGAAAACAGAATTTTCCTTACACAATGAAGTTTTATATGTAAAAATAAATAGATAAATAGAATAAACAAATAGAGTGAATAAATAAATAAAAAGCAAGGAATGTCAACAGTTTTCCCTTTTAATTTTTGAGACTATATATTTGATGTATTTCTTAACATTTAATGAAGACAGTATTAATTAAAAAAAATAATTAAGGGTATCAGTAATATATTCAACAAATAATATACATGAATAAACTACGCAGAGATTATAGATGATTTAAAAAAGATATTTCAAATCATTTTATACTAAGCTGTTCTGAAATAATTATCAAATTTAAGCATAATTCTTAAGTAAGCAGAGACTCAGACAGAATTAAATAATCACAATAAAAAAAGAGCAAAATAGTTATATTTCGGAAGTTTTTATAATCAGAGAACTGATTTGTTTCCTATTATTTCTAAGAATTCAAATACAAAACAATTTCATTCTTCTAAAAAGGTTTGATTAAAAATCAAATTGCGAAAGTATCATATTTTGTTGAAAAACTAAAACTTACTTTCAGTGGGATGTTATTTGTAAGAATCTGTAGCGGGAAAAAAAAATGAATAAAAAGCAAATAATTGAAAAGAGAGATTTTTGCTTGCTTTTTCTTATTTCCATGATTTGATTTTTTACTCTATGCGTAAAGAAGCATATTTCAATTGAAAAACTTTTTAAGGAATAAATAAAGATAAACAAACAAAAGTTTTATATACGAAGAAAATATTTGACGTATCATATCTTCTTCAAAGATTTTGTTTTGCTCTTTCTTTTTGTAGTTTTGTTTGAGTTACTTTTTCTTTTAGACAGTGTATGTGAAAATCTCTAAAGGATGTGATTAGTTTTTTATGTTAAAAAATAAATTTTGAATAAGCCTCCTTCAATTTTATAAATAATAAATTTTTTCGCAGATAATGTAAGTAATTAATGAATAAAATTTAATTTAGACATTCTCAGGCTTCAGATATTTAAGCACTTTCTTTCTTCATTCGATCATCCTATTGGATTGCATTTTATACATCGCACATGTCTTAGATACGTTTTTTAAAAAGGTGAATTTTAAGATTGTAACTATTAAAATCATGCACAGAGAAAAAAAAATTTCAGTAAAATAACAGTACTGCTTAGTAATTGCATTTTAGGTATCGTAACATCATAATTCTGGTTAATTAAACCAAAATATACGGTATTTGAACCATTTACTTGGTAACTTTTCTGTTTTATTTTTATGATTTATCGGAAATTTTGGTTATTGTGTTTTAGGACACATTCGGAGTCAAAATTTAATATAAAAAATAAAATTACCCGAATAAATGGTTTTTACTCCATGATCTAAATATCATCTAAGTATCATGATAAAATTACTAAATTTTACCACAATTACCAAATTTTATCACATGTAATAAAACCATATTTTATTGGTAATTTTACTGAAATCATTTCTAAAGACATTTGATAAAAATTAATCGTGTTTTTCGTGTCCCCATAGAGCCAGAAACACGGTAAATTACCAAATTATTATTACCAAAGACATTTGACAAAAATTAACCGTGTTTTTGGTGTCCCCATAAAGCCAGAAACACGGTAAATTTTACTATAGTTTGGCGGCGTTGACCATACTTTTCTACAATGTAAGATTGTTTGCAGTCATCTTGGTACCCCTTTGTAAAACAAAAATTTCATTGAAATACAAATATTATTCCCTTTTCTTATGATGCATTGACGTTAACCTGATAGTCAGTCATAAATAAGAGAGATAGCAAAAAGGAGAATACTTTTCCAATTGCTAAAAAAGTTGTAAGTCTAACACATAAAATATTATTTATTCAGAGCACGTAAAGAAAGAATTAAGTACTTTCACTTCGAGACGAGGAAGATCAAACATACCCTCTTATGTGACCTATGACTTCAGTGCCAGCTGACCGTCAATAAACAAAGTGGTTTGTCAAAGTTGAGCTAAGTTTTTCCACATAAGTTAGAATGTTATTTAACTTGAAGTTAATTAAATACAGCACTGTATCGCAGATTGGCTCTGTTGAAATATATAAATATATTTTTTATCGATTTATTATTTTTTTATGTATTTTATTGCAACACGGGATATAATTTTTGTTTTGTGTACCTGGGAACTTCAATGCGTAATTAGTTTGTTTATGTTCAACATGGCTTCGTGTCTGTTAAGTAAGAATTGAAATTGCATATGGTGAAAGAAATGAAATCATCGTGAAAGAATCTCTGTGAAGGATTGTAGAATATATCACTTAAGAGAATTGATACTTGACGGGGTAAGTTAACTTGAAATAGAATGGAAAGAATTGCTAACGTAAACAAAGCCAATTGACAACCAATCATGCTTGAGATACCTACACTACGTCACTTGCAGGTATCCAATTGAAAAATTTCACCAACGGTGTGTCATGGTAAATGTTGTCTATCCGGGACTTATAGTTAAATGTTAGATCACGTAAAAAATATAAAGATTAGGTGCTAATAACCTGAAAGAAATTTAATAAATAAAAGTTATGGCCGAAGAGGTTGAATAACAAAAGCAGTTATCACAAGAGCTATTACTTCATAGATAGCTAATACTAGAGTAAGAAATCATCTCTAAAAACGGTTTGTACCTAAAATTTTACCTTTATGGTGTAGAGGTAACTTGCAGGAGGCAGAAAAGGCTTCATTTGAGTTCTATTTGTAGGATTTTAGAACCTTCCAAAAGGAGGGACTTTGCTTCAGAATAAAAAACAATCAAGCATCGCGCAGGGAATAATTTCTCGACTTTCTTACAGCATTAAAATGGGTAAAATTATTCATTTGACTTGAATTCTTTAGATTTCTCAATCTAGTGCATTTTGAAAGTGCTTTAATTTAGAGGGAAAAAAAAAGACTTTGTGCGAAAAAGAACCTTGTTCAGAAAATAATGCAAGATATAAGTGCGCGTTTTGATCCATAGCAAAACTTGAGACGTATCAATTGCTTCGGATTGTAGTTATAAGTGTTCACTTTAAACATTTATAAATATGTTACAGGTAGTAATGTTTTTATGTTTATTTGAAAGCTTGCACCATAAGGATTCAAGCAATTCCTTATAACCCTGAAGTTTTTGCTTGAAGAATTTTATTATAATTGAAACGATTGGGGAAATATATAATTATTTCCTAACATAATGGATAGGAAAAATATATAACTACTAAATTACATAACAACAAAACAAAACTACAAGTCAAATCTTGAAATTTTCACTTTTCATTTTATCGCTTCTTTTCTTATTTATTATATTTATTCCACACTGATATATTTAACTTGAATTTTTTCAGAAAGTCATGTTAAATAAAAAGAAAAAAATTGAATTTTTTAAACGAAAATTGGGATAACATATTTCGACATTCTTGAGAGGTACTACTTTAGTTATGAAATTAGTTTTAGATTTAATTTTATGTGATATTCTTGTTTTTCAAACACGCGCTTCTTTAATCAGATAACTTTGAAGAATTGAGACGGTAAATATTTACAGTTTTTATTACAAATATGAAACTAAAACTAATTATCGTCCGTGGTAATTATAATGTTTTTAATAAAAATAATCTGAATGGCAACAACGTGACTGTAATGAAATTTTAAATTAAAATTTACTATTGAATGAAGGATTTTACTCGGTGATTAAATTATCTTGACTTAATTGATTTCTTCAAAATGATTAAAGCAGAAAGGAATTCGAGCATTTTAATTTTTTGTTACGAGAGACATTTCCGAATATTTCCTCGTTTAATTATGAAGTTTCAGAAATAACTTTAACTCAAACTTGTTTTTTTCACGATGCTGATTAAATTCGCCTTAAGAATATGCAGGAACTATTGATTTTATAAAGTAAATGATTGAAATTTTTTTAATGCTTTCATTATTTAAAATTCACTTGCACAGGACGTCGAATAAACATAACGAGAATATTTTAGGAAATATTTTCATGAAAAGTAAAATCATTTTCGAAATTAAATTAAGTTTCAAACCATTAATATTTGAACCTGAAATATTTAATGAATATAACTTTAAAATCGGTCGTGCTTAAATAAAAAATGTTCGAGAAAATTGTAGATTTTGTTTTTTGAAACTAACTTTTAAAAATCATTAGAAGTTTTCTGTTTGTATTGCTTGAGATTATATTCCATATATTAAAGGTTTTGTGAATAAGATAAATATTAAAATGCACAAACATCGTTGTATTTTTTTTCTTGTAAAAAAGTGGTAGAAAAATGAAATTAAAATGGGTGCATTAATAACTAATGAGGTTTTTTGAAAATATCTTATAGAACAAGAAAGCTAATAATTGTGTCAGTGAAGTATAGTGCAGTATAGTGTATAATGAATATGTATAAAGAATGGTATAGTATGTGTAGTATTGTAGTGAAAGTCCTAAGAAATATGTTTTTTAAAGTATCAAAAATAAAGAGATAATAATCTATTTTCATTACGCCTATAAAATTAACAGGATTCATCGCTTGCGAAAGACGCGAAGAAAATTTTCGGTGATGATAAAAACTTACTGAAAAAGAGTAATGCTCCCTGGTGTTTTGTTTTAAGAAAGACTAAGGAGAGAGATATACTGTTATTTTCAATCCTCTAAAGAAACTTAAGAGTTTAATTTTTTAAAAACATAATACTTTTTTTTCACTTTCGTTTCATTTTTCATAGGTCGAAATTTGATTTAAACATCGAAAAGATAAAGATAGATCTAGATTTCCCTTATACAATTTTAAAACACTCTCTTGTCAAAAAATATTAGAAAACCATAACATTTATGCATATTTCTATATGCAAGGGTATTTTACTCTCTGCTTGCTATCGCTCACCGACCCTAAGAACAGCTTTATGTATCCATTCCAGGCCGCTTTCACTTGTGAGTTCGTTTCGTTCACTCTTTTTAACTTAGTTTTGTTCTATACACCATCTTTTATACTTTAATACTTTTGATACTTCATTTTAATATGCGTCTCTCCCCTGCTCAGCAACTCTCAGTGTGCTCGCTCATATCCTTTGCCCTACCACATTAAGGCAGGTTAACCAATAAAACGACAAAAAATCCAAAATATTGGAATGGTTTTCGTTCTTGAAAGCGGGTATCAGTCTTGAGTACTTTTGTGGGAAATTCTGTCCCTAGCTGTAAAAAGTGCTGCACTTTAGTGTTTTCCAAACAGCTTTTAAAGCAGTGATTTCAATATTTTTATGGCGATATTGAGAATAAGATTTTAGATGCTTCAAGAAGCTTGAAAAACATCATATGAGCCTATACTTTAATTTTTTCCGTTTTTAAATTACAAAAGAATTAAATTAATTATGTAACTCGAATAAATTACTATTGAGAACTTATTTTCTGGATTGTGGCTATCCCTATCCCTCATTTTTCAAAGAAAACCGGTTCGGATGTTTATTTATAGAGGGTACATTTTTGAATCTGATATTAAAACTTAAATGATCGTCGATACTACTTAGTTAGCATATTTAAGGTTCTTCTTTATTATTCAGTAATTTAACACAGTAATTTTTTTTCCAAAACCAATCGTTGTAGAATTATCTCTTGAAAAATGATTTTGATAATTATGTGTAACAGTATTTGATTTTTGTAAATAGTTCTAAAGACATGAAGAATACAAGGTGTATTCAATATACGTAACTGAGTTATCAATCAGAGGATCTTTATGAAAGTTCTTTGTTTTATCATTGTCGAGTTGCTTCAAACATCTGATGGCTTCATGTGGAGCTGATGCTGTACCTTATATGATAGTTCTCAGAAGCCAATCTTTAATGGGATCTGATGATGTTTTTTAGAAAGGATTCTTTGATAATCCGTATGATTAGAATTATCTAGTGTAACTTAATGAGTGCTGAAATTAGTAAGTATGGAAACAAGAGGATCTTTCAGTAAAAGCCCAATCATCTGTTTATCATTCAGTGAAATTCATCCCATTAGAGAAGTTGGCTGACGCATCAAACACTACTCGAAATTTCTTAATGGAATCTAGAAATTTGATTATCACATGATAGGGCAAGTAGAATGTATTTTTCTCCGATTATTGCAGATCTTCGTGGGGCACCCAATCCATGTGTCCCAAAAACTTGTAATGCATCATAAAAAAAGTTTATAACAGCTTTCCAGTTCAGGGTTAAACTTGATTTTTTCGTTCAACTTGTTCTAAAATTTGAATTGCTAAGTCTCGAAAAGGTCCCAGTTCAGGATTTGAGTCCTTGAATGGTAAAATTACGACGAATATTCCATCACTATTTCTAGTCGTAGTGACTTGAAAGAGTTCTTTTAGTATTTTTTCAGATTCATTTAGAAAGTTTTGGTGTGAAATCTTGTCTGACCTTTAGAAGGTTTGCAATTTTATCATTATCACTAGAAGCAACGTGTAGATTTGTAAAAGTTCTTTCTAAAGATGAATTCATTTTTCCAGTAATTACCTACACGAAAAATGTTTTAAATGCAGAAATATCGCCGGATTATGCTTTTCTCATTGAAATATATTTGAAATGCATCCCAACAGCTTGCCTGTTTTATTTGGGCGGTTTTAAATGCAGATCTTCAAGTTCGAGTCCTTTGAAGTAGTCAAAGTTCTTCAAGTTCAATTTGTTCTGAAGTAAGTTGGACTAAAGCTGAGATGTGTAAACTGAATCCAGGATCAAGCTCTGATTTAATAGTAGAATTTACAAAACTTCTAACTTCAGTCATGAGTATCGGTGATAGGCCAGATATAGTAACATTCACATTCCTTTTCCATAAACTTAAAGTTGTACGCATTCTTTACCGATGAAGCTAGATTCTGATCAATGAAATGTTCGGCAGAAAACTCCATGTCGGTATGATTCAAAACATCTGAACTAAAGCTTACTGAAGAATACTGCAATCAAGTCTTATGCCTAAAGAACAATCAGCTAATGATTTGTCTATCAGCAACTAACGTCAAATTAGGCACTTTTTTTATTAACTAACTATATTTCTTTGAGCAAACGTTACGATTTCTACTTTTTCAATTACTGTCCCATCTTTAAGCAGTTGAAGCAAAGCTTACTGTTGCATTTGAAATAGATGTATCCCATTTATAAATGGTATGTGAACCTTCGCAAAAAACGCAACATTCCAGTTTGCTTTGTGATATTTGCTTTCTGAAACTTTTCTCATTTTCAACCTTCAACTTCGGTTTCCGTGAAAACACTTATGTCGTTCCAAGCACACGTGCCCTTTTTATTTAAAAATAGCTTTAACTCTTCAAAAATTGGCATTTTTATTCTTTCAAGACAATCTCCATTATCCCAATGAATTATTGTCTAGTTTCTTCTGCAAACATTATACTAAAATTGAATCAACTGGATATTTTAAAATTTGAAAATTGTCGGTAACATAATTATCGGCAACTTCTTCAAATTATTACTTGGTTAAAATAGCAAATTAGGCAGCATTTACTGAATTGACAATAAACAAGATTTATTTCTTTAAAGCATATTTATAAGCATTGTCTAAGACTTTTCGAAGTTTTTATTGGAAATTTGAAACGAATAATTAAAAATATGTTTATTTTATATTTTATTTCACAGCCATCGTTGAACAGGTGACCCAATTTTGAATTTACTACTATCAATGTCCAACTCCGTAGCCTTGTAATTTTGAACTTGATCCAGAAGACAAAGGATCAAGTATCCTGGATCAACTATTGGGAGAAATGTGAATTTGTGGAGGACTTTTTGATGAAACTAACTCTCATTTGAGTTACATGAAGAGGGAAACCACGATAATCTCTTACTGTTAGCCTGACGGCAAGGGAAGTATAACCCATGATCTGTCTACCACTTCTGTCATCAGCACTGTGGTTCGTGCAAGCGGAGTGCGGAATTCGCATCGACCAGCCATCGCTGGGATTCGAATCCGGGACACTTCATTGCGGGGGGGGGGGTAGCCCTCTGTCAAATGAACCTCCGCTCAATTCAATATATATTGCAACTTTTAAAAATTTTAAAGTAAATCATTGTTACGCACAGAGACTCTGAATAAATCCTGAAATGATGTCCAAAGTAAAAAGCTTGCCTTAAAAAGTTAGCAACTCCAGCTTTGGAAGATTAGTATAAGTCTTCTCAGTTTCTGAAAGTGAAGTTAAAGTTTGATTCAACAGGTGGTTTGTCAACTCATTGTTTTGAAATTTCAACTATAATTCAAAAGTATGAATTTTATTTAATACCTCCAAATGTTCAGTTTCGTAAACGGCATAGTTTCTTCATCAAAATTTATTAAGATATCTTTAAAGAGATTAAAAAGTTCTTCATTGAGTTAACTTAATTGACATAAACAGATATTGCACCGTTCAACATTAAAATTTGGATCTTTTAATAAGGCTTCGATATATTTGGTTACCCTTGTAACCTTAATTTTGATAAATCTCTTCAACTTAAGTAAATCATAAACGCTTTGTTTATTGAAGTACAATGCAAAGTTATAACCACCTTATTAAAAAGTTTGAATTAAAGTGTGCTCTTGGATCGACGGACCATGTTAATAGGGTAAAAATCATGTGATGAAAATACATTGAACCTCAATGGTAAAACTAAACTATTTATTGTAAAATCTTAAGTTTAGCAAAATTTAAAATATCCACATACTTATTCGATATTTATTGCCGGGATTTAAACTGAATGGTACGCACAGGATACTTCGTTGGAACCATGAAAATCTTGAAAACAAAAATAAAGTAATCTTAGCGTAAGCTACACATTACGAAACTGATAGCCAACTCACATCTAAAATCAACAAACAAACTGGCTTAACGCGCACGCTCAAACACTATACGTACAAATTTAGGCAGTTAAAGAATAGTTATTAAAGTTTGTTTCATCTAAAAAAAAAAAAAAAAAACAGAATTTCATCTATAAAATCAAAACTTCTACTTATTGCGACCGAACACTAAATTATTTCAACTACTCCGCTCATGCGGCAAATATATGCGGCTCATATTTTGAGTAAAAAAATTGAAATCCGTAAAAACGAAAAGTAGGTATATTCTGATGTTTGATTTTGTAATTTAAAAACCCATCTGTATGTCGCAAAATGATTTTACGTCTCCCTCAAATTACTGAAATCACATCGCATTCCAATTCTTAAGTTGATATTTCAAACATTGTATACCCATAAAAATATTTGATTAACTAAAAAAAAGTAATTGTTTAGGATTCTTAGAAGGACAAGCTAACTTAAATTAAATTTACCAAAAATGTATATATTAAAATTTAAGTCTTAGAACACTTGTTATTTGTCTTGATTTAATTCCAGTGTGAACATTATGGAATAGAAATCAATTTAAAATATGTCTAAAGTTAAGAAAAAGCTTAGATGGAGTAACGTATTTGAAATAAATAAATGGATTGAATTTCGCAATGAAAATAAAGAAATTATATGCAAGTAGACATTTAAACTTGTTCACAAAGTAATAGACAATAAACTTAGGAATGTCTTTGAAGCAGTATTCATGAATGTATAAATAATTCGATCGATTGCATTGTATATGGATCCTCTGGTATATAGGTTTTAAAATATTCTTATATAATTGAAATAAATTAATCCTTTTTATGGTGCACATTACTTTTGTTTCTGAGTACAAAATTATAAAATTATTTTCAATTTAAAACTCATATTAAATTTTAAATAATGTAAGATTTGCAGAAAAACAATTATTCATAAATAATTGTGTTTACTGAACAATATCTTTGCACAATAATTATTAATACTTTATTTTGGTCTATTAAAGAAATTAAGAGATGAAAGAAATTAATAGAAGAAAGAACATGAAAGAATTTGGGAAAGTAAATTCTGGAATAATATCCATATCTAAATGCAGTTGAAATGTTCTTTAAAACGAGGAAGTGTCCATTTATGTTGAAAATTTAATAAAGAATATAAAATATCTATATCTATAAATATAAAATAGGAAGTATGTCAGTATGTATGTTCTCGAATAACTTATGCAACGGGAGCACTAATTTTTCTTGTGCAGTTAGCAAATTTCCATGGAATTTTTTGCTAACAATCACCCTCAACCGATGTATTGCAGTTTGAACGCTGTATCGAAAATAAGAAATTTCATTGTTGAAAACCATTGTAATAGATTAAAATGTGTATTTTCATGAAAGAGCATTTTTACAAAAACATTTGAACATAGAAATAAACGCAATCACAAGAAAAGAAAAAAGAAATATTCTTAAAGCTGGCGAAACTCAAAGTTTAATTGCAAAAGTAAGAGCACGCTAGAAACGAATATGCAGGCCAACATAAGTTATCAAAAATTGAAGAAAAACTATATTTAACTATTAGTGGTAATGTTAATTCCTGCTATCTAACTGAAGTTGCGTAAAATGAACTCTAGTAATGTTAAATATAAATATGTTTATTCTTATTTGTCCAACGCCATTTATATTTCAATGTGTTTAAATTTATTAAATTCTAATATCAAAAATTTTTAATACTTACTATTATAAATAATAATGAATTGTTCACATTGTTTTTAAAAACAAATTTTATATTTTTATTTTTTAAATGAAAGCATCATAAACTTTATAAAAGAAAAAAACAGTATTTATTTGTAGGGACCATGAAGCCAACTTCGTCAATAAGGGGAACAACGCCAGGGTTTGATTTACACAGTTCACCAGCTACCTATAATACACATAGTTGCAACAAATATGATTGTTTCGTGAGTATTATACAACGCTATAAATATTAAACGCGATATTATTGTGAGTTTTTTTGAATTTTATTTGCAAAATAAAAATATTAACCTGTGTAAAAATGATATAAATTAGCTAAATTAGGATATACTTTTTGACAATGAGTCACGATATTAGATGTTTAAGCTGTTTAAATAAATTTGCTTGCTTTATAATTTAAAATTATCTTAAAATAAAAACGCGAATTAATGCCACCTGTGTAAATAAAGTATTTTGATAAAATGCATTTCTTAAAACAATGCTGTTTTAAAATTTCTAGGGAATCGTCCAAAACTACTCCACTCAACGTAATTTCATTAATTTTTTTTGTTCGTAAAGTCTGGTAAAACTTGTATCAGCTTACAACAATGAATTTCCTGGAAAAAGTTGAAAGAAACTAAATCCTTTTGACTAAAGTGCACAGAATAACAGTGTGTAAACTGAGTTGATGAGAAGCTGAGGTCTTTTGTTAAAAAATCTAACCCTGCGATTTTTTTTTTTAAAAAAGATTAGTTCTGGAAAGAAATTATTTCTTTCAGAGCATGATTGTAAAAATAAAAATTAAATATTTTTCTTAACTTAACTTTCTTTTTCTTATTTTATTTCTTTATTTGTTAGAGTCGAGAATATTATTGTTTTTTGTAACTGTCGGCTTTGTTCTATTAATAGACAACTCTTAAACAAGCCTGATTTTTTTTCAATCTGTTTTTTTTTAAATAAAAGTGCATGAAATTTTTTTTTATAAATCTTAATTAAGGAAAAAAACAACGTTTTGCTTGAGAAGGAAATTGAATTTTAATTATTATAAAAAAGATTAAAGTTATTATAGATATATCTGTTGGATCGATATTCTTTATTATTTACAGTGCGTAAAAAAGAAAAAAACGTCTTTAAAATTTGTGAATTTGTAATGAGATTCTCAAGTTTTTGGTTAGGTAATTTCATTTATTATTCCAAGTTATATTGTTAAACTTATATGATGACAAAAAATTCTCATTTTTTAAAAAAATAATTTGAATCTATTAAGTGAATAATTTACGTAAAATATATTTCGAAACCATTAATTTGTTTTTAAATTGACACATCTGGAAATATGCTAATATTTTATACTGCCATTTTTAGAGAAATAAAAGTTTCACAACCATATCGAAAGAAAGCATGTAAAAAAAGTTTCATTTTTAAAAGAAAATACGCAGTTTTATGCAGTTTAAATTTAGAAAATAAAATTTCAATTGAATGCAGTTTGCTAGTATTATTGAATTTTTTGAGATCATAAAACTAATGTTTGTATAAAAAAATGCTTATTTAGTAATTATATTTCAACTAAAAGATTTTACTAAAATTATTATATTTTGTTCATTGATAGTAATGCGTTATCAAGTATTGCTATAAATGAGTTATAAAAATGCAAACATTTCTGAGATTCTTGAACAGTTAAAAGATGGTGTAAACTGGAGACAGTTTACAATTATATGTTTCATTGGGAGAGATTTTCTCCGTTTAAAATATATCGCTTTTCCAAATTGTGCAATTTTCTAGTTATATATGTCACGTTTTAGAGCCTCTATGTAATTTGAGTGTATGACTGAGCATTATTTTTCATCAAAGAAAAACGATTCACGTTGAGGATACAATTACATTAAATTGCGGAATTGAAAAGATAAGTTGCATTTGCAAGTTTGTTTAACCGTTTTAATATAGAACTTTATAATATAATATAATATAATATAATATAATATAATATAATATAATATAATATAATATAATATAATATAATATAATATAATATAATATAATATAATATAATATAATATAATATAATATAATATAATATAATATAATATAATATAATATAATATAATATAATATAATATAATATAATATAATATAATACAATATAATATAATATAATATAATATAATATAATATAATATAATATAATATAATATAATATAATATAATATAATATAATACATACTATATAATATAATATAATACATACTATATAATATAATATTATGGCATTTATAATCGATCTTAGCAACTAGACATAGCCGGAATCATGAAACCAAACCGAATATGATAACTTGGTCACTTATTTAAATCAGAAGATTTTTGAAAAACTAGTGATCTAGAAGAACTGTTAAGAAAATCATTTTATTCAACTTCGTTTTTAGTAAAATACATATCACTACTAAGATTTTTCAGCAGCTATAAAACCTCTATAAAAAGCTTTTTTCGGAGAAAAAGTAAATAGTAATATTTAATTTATGCAACTAAGAGCAGTAAGAACTTAAATTAAACTTCTTGAAAACACGCTATAAATAAAATGATTTTATTACCAATTTTTGCCTCGTTCCCTTTTCGTTTTCAGCCCCATACTGTAAAACAACTCCGAATCAAATTATGGCATAATGTGCCAACATTTTGAATACATCATCCATAGAATCCATTTGTATCGTAAAATATGATACCGTAATTTGTACAGCAATTTTTATTTAATTAGAATGATTCCGTAGTTTTACGGTAATTATTACATTGAAAACTACGTTTATCAGATTTTTCGTTCTGTAGCATATTCAGATAAAAAGTACCGGCTTTTAAAGTTCCAGTACTTTTTATCGTAATTATCGTATTTTTTACAGTGCAAAACATTCAAAGGATAAAAGTTTTAAATAATTTTTTGGAAAATTTATACTAATAATTAATCTTTAAAATTAGGATGCATTTGATGTAATTTTTTTGCTGTCAATCAGATCAATAGATTGCCAGATAAATAAGTGGTAGTATTGGGGCATATTTGGATTTCAGATGTTAGTGGAATGAGAAATAATCTCGGATTGTGAAAGATAAAGTAATTTAAGGTTATTAGTGGTTTATATCAGGATATGCAGGACGAATTATCTTGGTACCCAAAAGCTGAAGTACGAAGCTACTAATAAATTAAGTCTGTGTCGAGGGAAAAATATGCGTTCCTTCTACTGGTTTTCTCCTTTTCTAATTTTGAAATTTTGAAAAGTCTTGGTTAACCAGAAATAATAAGGCATTTAAGCTTTCAATTGCATAAAAAAAGAAAATGAATAAATTGAAATATTACTATACTTTACAAGATATAAAAAAAAATATACTTATAAAGTTTTATTCCATGTGAATGTAAAACTAAAGTTTATATTTATTTGCACAAAAAAAATATTGAGGATGGAAATGAAATATATATATTGCACGCAAACAGACAATCTAAATTAAAAGAAATAATTAATCTTAATTAACATTTTTAGTCTTCTAAATCATGGAGTGAAAAGTTATGCATTAAACAATTTGAAAAAGAAAATTTAATGCAGCAATTAAAAAAGCTAATTAAATAAAAATATGTATTCATTCTAAGAAGATAAAAAAGCAGGGGAGAAATTTATACTGGATGTTAAGATTTACTTTTATTTCTATTTATTTTAATTGCTAGTTGATAAAATTTATTGTTATAAGTTTGATTCTTAATATTTTCGTATCTTATTAGTTTTTTTTTGTATTTAATGATTTTAATAAATTTAGATTGCTAAAAGTTTTAACTGTAAAAAGCAAAATGAAAATGGCTAAAAATCAAATTGTTTTATTTTATTTTATTTTTTTATAATATAGAAGCAAATAACGCAAATGTATATTATAACGTATAATATAATGTATGTAAATGTATATTATAAATGTATATAATAACGTATATTTTATTTTCAAACAAATTTTACATAAAAATGATGTAGTAAGTTAAGGAAAACATATTAAATTTAATAGTACTTATTAAAGAATAAAGCAAATCTTAAAACAAATAAACTTACAAAAAATTAATGTATTAAATGTTTAAAGATTATTTTTCCAAAGAGTTGTGAGTTTAGAATAAACAAAATATAGTTCTGGGTATTAAGTACAAAATATTAATAAAAAATTGCATAAAAAATAGCTCTTGGTGCAATTTGTAAATGAAACCTAAGCAGTTTGTAACAATGGTTTGTAATTGAAAACTATGCGTGAATTTTTTAATCATAATTGAAAATGGTTGCTCATTTTACCACTTATGCCGTATTTTCTTTTTTTGAAAAAAAAGAAATTTGAATTTTCTTTGTTACGTATCCACAGATGAATTTCAGTCCAGCAGAAAGTAAGATCGAAGGAGTAATCAGTTTTTTGCGAGTCAATACTTTTCTAACCGATACGAGTGGAACTGTTAGTGAAATTGATATTTAAATTCGTTTTCTCTATAAATGACTTAGGGTACATATTTGACTACAAAATTCAAAGATCACAATGGCGTTGCCCCCTAGCTGATGAACTTATAAGATCGTAATTTATTTTATATTTATTTTATTTTCAAGATTTACTTCTTTCCATGTTGGAAATGAATTGATATAAAATGTATTCGTTAATTTTGAGCTGTACTTACTTCAAGTACTAGTTACTTTGGAACTTGAGTACAAAATGTCAGTATATACTGACTCAGTGTATATACTAAAAGCAAAAAAATTATTATTAAATAAATTTTTAATAGTGTATTTGTTTTTTAAAGATATCCTTTGATCATTAATCCCTGTTCAGATAAAAAAAAATAACAAACGATTTCCTTGTTTCTTAAATATTGAGTTTTAATTTTGAATTTTATATATAATTTTATTATTTTAATATATAATATGTAATTTTGAGATTTATTTATATATCTCAAAATTTGGAGATACATAATTTTGAGATATAATTTTTCACATAATATAATATAATTTCTCGTATAATATGATAGAGATATTATTTTTTGTATAATTTTGAGTTTTTGTTCATGATCGCCTATTTTCAGTAAAGTAAAAATGATATTTGGGCCTATTGTGGACACTGAAAGAGGCTTTTATATTGCCACTTTAAAAAATCCATGGCGAAATCAAAACAGATAGTCATCCAAGCTTATGACAAAAGTAATAACAACTGTTGCAGCTCAATTGTCTTGCAGTGCTCTACCTTGCTTAAAAGAGCTCTGGTATTGTCGTCAAGAACATCAATAATACATAACACAGTGAAGCACATTCTTTATTCGGGTATTTTGACAGTGTTATGATCTTAAAATAAAGAAAAAAACTATTTTTTTATGTGTACATCTTGTGATGACTTTGAATATAGTTTTGCTTTGGCTTAAGATTTTGCTTGCATAATTTTAAAGGACATCCATACCAGGTGCATGGGATCAAAATATAGACTTATGTTTTCAACGTGGGTACTGATATTATCTGAAGTTTTAAATTCTATTCTCATTTTATTCTTAATATTCCAGGAAAGAAGTTTTTTTTATCGACCCCTTTTCGAAATTTTGCAAAACTTCGAACTTAGGAGCATCTATATTTGGGACCTATCTTATAAACTTTTGATATATTGTCAAATATGATGAAAAAGTTAGCGAAAAAGCTGAGAAGCATAATTCATATTTTTAAAATTTTTATTTTAAAATGCTTATTAAATCGAATTCATATCAGTTTTGTTCAATGTGATTAAAAAACTTATAAAATGCCGCAGAAACAAGAATACGATTGGTATGTGCCGCTGAAATAAGAAAATTTTTTTCAGTCCAAATAAAGATCCAAGCAAAACTACGTCAATAAAGCATAATTCTATGATAATATTTATGCTTTATTCACATTGTTTAGTTTTATTCTCACGCTTTACAGTATTAAACACAGATTAAAAGATTTAAGCACAGTTATGCAGAAGAAATTAAAAATAATGCACAACTTATCAATAGAGTCGGAGGACGAAATTCAAAAGATTCAAAATTCAAAAAAGGTATAGTGGAAGTGATGTAGTGTAAGACCTTAGATGTCTCCCTATGAAAAAGAAATTGATTCCAAATATTCTGAAAGAACTAGTTACCGAAAAAATCATAAACGAAATTATTAGAATTTTTAAAATATGAAACGATTCTCAGAAGTCAATGGCTTATGAATTTTGCGTGTGTTTTATTAACGTTTTCTTAGCTTTAATAAAGATTTAAATGCATTTTCAGAACACTTTTGATTGTTTAAAAGTATTTATATAAGGAAATTTATGCGTGATAATATTTTAAAAATGCGTGGAAAATATTTTGAATCTATGAAGGCTATAAAGTTCTTGAGACTAATGAAAAGTGGCCAATAAAAAGTGTAATAAAAAGGGCCCAAAGTTAAAAGTGTCAAGAAAACTAATATTTCCTTTAAACTGTCAAAAACATGATAAAAATGTCTATTTAAAGTTTTCAAGACGGTTCTTGATTAAAAAAAAAGCTGGCAGAAAAAAAATGAAACTGATGCAAGAAACTATCGATAAATGTTATCAATAGTGACAGAAAATCATTGATTTTCAGCACTGAGTTGAAGTTTGGAAGTATAAAAAAAGGTTTATGTAAAAAATCTGTTTTAAGGCAGAATAATAAATAGATCCCATTTTATCGCATATCAAAAAAATAAAATCTTGTTGAAGATATCATCTTTCAAAATAAGACAAAGCTAAAAGACTTTTATGTATACCAGTCAGAAAAACTAAGAAATACGAGAACAAAGTCATATTTTTCTTTTATATTAAATAAAAAATGCTTTAATAAGCCATGTTTAAAATAGTTTAAAACTAAATACTTACTTAGTATTTTTTATTTCTCCTACTTTTAAAAAAAAAACCAAATCTTGAATAAAGTTTCGGGAGTAAAATTCGATATTTTACAAATATTTAGGCCTTTATAAACACTAAGATATTCTAGACTGCGCCATGTTGGATAACATTTAATAATGATGTTTATGTAGAGACTGTAAAGAGCCCTGACACCTACCACATCTCTTTAAATGAATAAAAGTGATAACTCGATAGATTCGATTGCGTATCATGTCATACATTCATCAGTGAAGCCACTAATGTTTAATAATCCAAAAATGAACAAGTAGTTGGGTTATACTTACTCAATACAAAAAGTTTCAGATATGTTTCAAAAATATTTCTTCAACATTTTGGTAATTTTTCAAAATAAGAGCAAAATAGTTCTTTTGCAGATAGTGGATTTAAAAGTAAATTAATTAATGAGACAATTAATGAAATTTAAAAATCCTCTCAAAATTTTAACATTTATTAATTTGACATAGAAAAAAAACGTCTGACTATTAAAATTAAGTATAATAAAATGTAAAAGAGGTGAAATGTAAAATTTTCATGTAAAGTTTTATGTATTTTACTTTATTTTGTGAAAAATGAAGGAAAATATTCTATTTTTTTAAAGTGTTTCATAAAGTACGCTCTTAAATGTACTTTTAAAATGAAAACGAAATATATACATTGGGGGTGTTGCAAACTAATATTTAGGCGAGAAAAAACAAACGATGTCGAAATCTGACAAGTCACAGAACAGAAAGGCAGATTTAATAAAAAATTACGCAAGTTTGATTGCGAGAGAAAACAGAGAGAAGTTGAAAGACGACGACTATTAGAAACATATTTTCAGCCTCGAATTCAAACTTCTTTGATGTTAACTACATCCACTTTTCTGTTTTGTTCTTTTTAGATTTCGATCGATTTCTTGTTCTTTCTTCTCTCAAATATCAATTTGGGTTCTAATATGTGCATTTGTTTAAATTTTTTGACTAGGATTTTAACAATACATAATGAAGTTGGTCTTCATAGAATACATTGTGTTTCATTTAGATGAAAAAAGATCAACGAAAACTCGAGTATAAATAAAAATACATGCCAATTTTTATTAAATTGTTTTTTGATTTATAAAGAAATTGTCTTTAAATTTCACAAATAAATGTTTAATCTTACAATAATCGCACGTTTTATTTTTCTACTAGACATAAAACATTTACATTTAAAACAATACTTTAACATCCATGCTTAAGAAAAAAAAAATAATAATGAAGATGCAGACAATTTTTTTTAAATTTATAAACATTTCTATGTTTATAGTGCCTGAACTTAAATTTTATTAATCCCTACAGATACATCCTTTTTCTTTTAAAAAAATATAAGTATCGGGGATTGATTTGATGTTTTTTTTGTAACTGAAACTTCACCTCAAAATATTGTACAGTTTAACAAGACTTAAAAAGCTGTTGAAACTGAAATCCAACTTTTCTATTTTAAAAATATAGAAAATAACTAATTTACAAATTCTTTTTATAAATTAATTTTTAAAAAAAGAGTAAACAATCAATATATTAGTAGAGAAAAGCAGTACGAAATCATGGACAAAACTGAAAGACTTATAACAACACGAAAATAATATTATTTATTGTTAAATTTTTTATTTGTCCTTCTCAGGAGCTTCACGTCTTTATATTTGTCAAAGTAAGTTTTCAGTAGATAATCCCATAAAAATATAGAATAAATATATTTAGTATTATTCGGTATAATGTTGGTTCTTGACACCAACTTATGGTAGTCTCAATTTTACACAATCAAGCGATTTTCTCTGATACTTATTCCTATTGACGAATTCAAAAAATAATTTTATAAATTGTTATATTTTTTATTTGTAGTGACATTTTGTACTTCTCGGGAGCTTTACGTCATTATATTTGTCAAAGTTTTTAGTAGATAATCCCATGAAAATATAGAATAAATAAATTCAGTACCATTTGCCATGATGTTGGTTCTTGACACCAACTTATGGTAGTCTCAATTTATCACAATCAAGCTATTTTCTCCAATACTTATTCCTATTGAGGAGCCATCTTGAATACCAAGTTCCTAGGTTTTTCATAATATTTTTATAAGGTTGCTTTTGTGCTACTCAGTGCTATCGTAAACAAGATTTAGGGTTAGTGTGGACAAATTTGATAACTTAGTGAGTAGTACTGTATTACAACTCAGAAAGGTAATTTTCAGTATGTATAAAGTCAAAATTAAAATAATTTCATTTTAAACCGTATTGAAGGATAAATATTGACATATTTTAATTAAAATACAACTATGTAATATAGCATTTATCTATAGTTAGAAAGATATCTTGAACGCAAATCCATACTATTATAAACAAATATACAAATTGGCTTATTTGAAAGTTCAAAACCAATTGGAAGTTGAATCAATTTTTAAAACCGTTGAATTTAATTGTTGATGAAATGGTCCGAATGTACAATACGCGGCGTACTTGGCTTAACAGAATTTCCCACACCAAAGCAATGTAAACAACTAGCAAAGTAGTAGACGGGGCAGTTTGCTGATGCTCTGTTTTAGTTTAATGAACGGAAAAAATGAACACATATTAAAAATTAGTTTTCAATTTCAATTCATCCATATTGAATACTATTCTTTTAACAAACTTGAGGAAATACTTGCTTTATTTTTTTTAAAACCTTTAAAAAGTAGATTAATATAATAGTGTCTTACAAAAATATTTACTTGAGAATAATACAGTTATTATTAAGGGCATATCAATCTGCACAATCATTCTAGTTTTGAAAATAAATTACATATAATGAGTTAAATTTGTAATTGTCAATTGGGCAATTACAGTAAATTTTTTAAAAATTTTAATGCATTCAGAATCCTTCAAAACTCCCAGAAAACAGTTTATTACTTTCTTAAGAAGGCTATTTATTTAGTTATTTTTTAATCAAAAAACGCTTACTTTTGTTTTCATCTGAAACGGGTAGTCACGTGATTATTCCCGAACTGACGTAATATGTGTCCATCTGCCGTTCACTTACAATCGCTATGCTGTGAAAAGCCAATACGTTCTTGATTTCGTTTGAATTTTTGTAATTAAATCCAAATATTTTAAATGGTCAATAACTGTCTGTATAAAAAATTGAGCCCTAATATCGTTTTATAAAAATGTAGGTTTAATATAACGTATTTTTATAATGTTAAATTTCAATGGTACCCACTGAAACATTGTTAATAGTTGACGAAATTTTCTAGCTCTGAATATTTCAGATTTTTTAGTTCAATAAAAAAAGTATGTCCAATTGCTTATTAAATTTATTACATGCTGCGTTATAAATACAAAATAACTTCGGTTTTTTCTTCTTCATTTTTTTAACTAATCTTAATTTTAATGTATACATCAAATTTATTTCGAAGATTTATTTTCATCTTAAGTGAAAGAAATGTTGGATAAATTTTTTATGTAGAATAAATAGTTTTAGATTTTAAAATGTAAGAAAGCTAAGTTATTGATAATTTTTATTTATTTATTCTAGCGTGAATTCAAAGCATATAATTGTCCTCAGCATAGCAGTAGCCTTTTATAAAACTTGAGATCCCAGCAAAACTTTAAATTCATTCTTTCAATAAAAAATTTAAAGTTAAAAGAAAAATTTTTTTTATAGTCCAGTAGATTTTATTGACTTTATTTTAATTGTCTTAATCTATGTTATAAGAGTATTTGAAATCAAGCATATGCATTTACTTAGTTCTTTATTACAGAAACAGGAATTAAACTTTATAAATGCATATAAAAATAATTTTTCGCCATAGTAAAGTTCCTATTTGCTCAAAGAATAAAAATATTGAGAAAAAATATTAACATTACTGTTTATTTTTAATTATTTAATAAATAATAAAGAATGAGCATTAGAATTTCTTTCTATTTTGTATAAGTTAAATTTTTATTATTTTTCTTTAGCTTTAGTGAAACAAAAACTTCTAGCTTAATGATATTCGCTGAAATTTTGTCGATAAATGAGTTAATTAAATGCGGATAAATGGGAAATTAAGTGAAATTTTAAGTGTAACTAGATTATGGTGATGATGATGGTCAGATATATTTCAATGGGCAAGATTCTTGAAAGTATTGATACTTTTCGGCTATACAAAAAGCTTAACCTGAGATTTTTTTCAACTATTTTAATAAAATTTTTTTCAATTAAAAGTGTATAAGGTATTAATTTTACTATTTTAGAATTCTTCGTTGCAAGCACTGACAAATAGTTTGCAAAAATAAGGAGAGAAATAAACAATAACCATACTTTGTTTATACTATATTGCAGAAAAAGGAATTAAAATTTATAAATAAAAAAAAATTCTAACTGCAGCGAAATTTCTATTTACGCAAGGAATAATAAATATGAGCGTTAGGGGGTATTTAAATATTTAATACATAGTAAAAAAAAAAGATGACATAAACTGCATTAGTAAATATTCACTTAAAAAGAAAATTCTTCAATTCTAGTAATGAATAAATAAATAAAAGAAGCAACATTAAATTACATTATTTGAATTCTTAAACATTAGCACATAGATTGTAAAGATGATAGACTGATATTTTTCAATAGACAAGATTTATGAAAATACTGATTTGTTTTAATGCAATAGCGAATTATAAAAACATCCATCCTCTATCTAAATGTCTACTATTTCTATCCAATCTGCGACTTATTTTAATTAAGTAATTAGGCTGTAATGGAGCATTATTTTAATTTAAAGGTAAGTGAATAAAATATTATTTTCTATGAACTTTAACACCACTGATTTTAACCGAAAGGAAATATTGATTCGCCGTAAAGAAATGCATAATCATTTCTTCAGATATTTTAGTGATAAACAACAACGTTTGAAGTTTTAAAATCTTTCTTTTATTTTGCACACACTCTCAAAACCGTAAATTTAATTCACAAAATTTTTACTAATAATTTACAAAGGATGTTCATACAATGTACGTGATATCAAAACTAAAAGAGCATTGAAATAGCCTTAGCGGATGGAGACGGCACGTTTCCATTCAGCACATGTGACGTCATAACCAATCAGAGATCGTTTTTTATTGCATCACTTAAGGAGTCCTTTTGGGCAATTTAAATGTTTAATAACTAAATAAGTTAACATTTGCCGAAAAAAACAATCAGATTTTCGGTTTCAGGACCGAAATTTCGGTAACATAGTTATGAAAATAAAAAAAAATTATGATACGCTGCAATTGTCCATTGGAAGTAGAATGAGACAAGTGTGGACATGTCCATAGTAGACTTACCACCTAGCGTCTACACTAGCACCTCAAAGACATGTGTTTGCTTTTACCTAATGCTGGTTAGTTGAAACTGTACAGAGTAAGAGTTAATATAAAATATGTAAAAAACCGTATAATTTATAGCATATTATCGCTTCTTTTAAAACTCTGATAGTAAAATATTTTAATAAGATTTTTTTTTAACGTATGGCTTTATTGGAAATCAATCCATACATTGCAGGAAAGATATACAATAGCGAGAATATGAGTAATATGAATACACGAACAATAAGAATACACGATAATTAAAATTCGTGAACAATAAAGAAGAACAGTGAAAATTAAAGAAAACAAAATTAATGTAATACTGAGGCATAGAAAAATCGAACTTCCTCATCTTCCTCACTCAATGAAAGAAAGAAGCCTGCATCCAAAGTTGTTACTCATTTAGCAACACCCAGGAGGCACGTGCGGGTATCACGGACGCGACTAACATATTACCTCCCTTGAAGAAAAAAATGTGAAAGTTACTTTTGCGCTTTACACCTTCCTTCCTTTACAAATTTCTACTACAGTATTCACATAGGGATTACGCAGTTGCACATGAAATTGTGCATCATTGTGCAATTGTGCTATCTACGATATCTCATATAGAAGATTTGATTAACAATTAAAAATTGTATTCAATGTGTTCAAGTTTGGCCCATTTCCACTCTAGCCCCTCCTCACCTCTATACGGTTTTAAAATTAGATAAAATTAAAATGTCTGATTTGAAGAAAATTAAGTTTTAATGGAATATTTTTTTATTTCAGGGGCTATCTAGCCTTAGCATCTACCGATAGGTTCGCATGCAAGGTTAGAAATATTGGAGCATTTTAAAGCATACGTATATGACAAGTTTTACCACATTATTATACTTCTTAAACGTATTTACGCGTTTCTATTAATTCCACTTTAACGAAAATGTAGTCTTTTTAATACTTTGCCAAAATATTAACACATTTAATGTTACAGCGAAACGTGAACGACATTTATGGCTCAAAGTAAAGATTATTTAAAAAAAAAAAAAAGTATAAAAGCACTAAAATGTTAGATTACCTGTTCAAAAACTTACTGTTTCAAACCTTTCCAATTTTATGATTTGAGTTTATATCCTCATACATAAAATGTTTTATTTTAAAATCCAATTTGTTTGTAATTTTACGTAAAAAAGCATCCATGTAGTGGGAGTTGTAGTGTGCAAACTCTTTTATTAGTAGTCTATATTAGTTTATATTAGTTCATGGATGAAGCCATTTTATTTATTTCTTTTTTACATTACCGATCTTTAATTTCAAATTATAACCTACGAAAAAAGTTAAAAATCATA
Organism: Parasteatoda lunata; assembly: GCA_949128135.1. NCBI lineage: Eukaryota > Metazoa > Arthropoda > Arachnida > Araneae > Theridiidae > Parasteatoda > Parasteatoda lunata. Next base: position 113,372,011 of record OX421974.1, on the reverse strand, counting down.
ATGCCGGTTTCCACCAATGCATTTCTCTTAAGGGATTTTGTTTTCAGGTTAAAAAGTAATTTTAATCTTATTTTTTAATATTTTTTTGAATAAATTGAAATTCTAATAATTTTTTAGAATATTTATTAAAAAAATATCTTTTTACAAATTGTTGAAGTAACTAGAAAGTTTATTTTATAAGTATCTTTTGATCTTAAACTGTCATAAGAAATTAATAGACATTCTTTGCGCAGAAGAATACTGGATATAATAAGAAATAAAATAAAAAGCAAAGTTATTTCATTTTAGAGTTTTTTTTTAAAGCACGTGATGTATTCACAAAAAAACTTTGTATCAAGATTCATTAAATTCGAATTTTTTTTCTCCTACTTACCTTGTTCAACTTCATTTCAATTTTTTCCTTCGCAAGAGTCTATAAGGATTCTTTTTATATATTTGTTCAGATTTTTAAATCCGTTTAGCTCGATAAAAAATAACAAATGAGTACACCGAGTTGATGAATGGGTAAAAAAATTATAAACAGCGTTTGTTTTCTAAACAAATAAATTTAAACAGGAATGGTTAGAGAAATATTTTATGATGGAAAAGTTTAAATTATTTATTTATTTATTTAATTTTGTGAATTTTTATAGATTATAATTTGAAAGCGAATGATTTTTTTTACCACGCTACTTACAATAAGCTCTAATGAAAAACACAAAGATATGCTTCTTGAAAGACTGTGCTAGCATTCGTCGGAATAAACACTTGTCTTTTCTTATTTTTTTATTGTTAAAAGTAAAATGTGAAATAGCTTTTGAATTTGATGCTAGACCGCCAAGTTAGTGTTTGAATCCAGTCAATACAAAACAATTCACCACTCACTAAATATTACTGGATAAAAATTTAAAAAAAAAGTGTGAAACTATTAGAAGTACAGTTTAGAAAAAATACTTAATTCTGTAAATACTTTAGTTAAAATATTTGAAGGGATTTCGGCAATATATTGATAAACCAAATTTTCAAATGGTCTAAGAAAGCATTTTTCATAAAAGAATACCACCTTAAATACGCAATAGGAAGTTTCTAAAAAGCCCAAAGCATTCCAAGTGAAATTCCATTTCTTTTTTCCGTTGGAATTTTAATAGTTTTTGACTTTAAATTATTTTTTTGTATATTGATAATTTTTAAATGAAACAAAATAATCTTCAAATAAAACAAGCATACTCGTTTCAATAGTTTAACAACTGTGTTCAGGACATTTAATATTATTTAACAAAATATTACTGCATTATTAAATAATATTATGATATGATAATCAATTGAATACATTTAAATCAGACATTCTAATTATTATCCCAATTTTTTTGTGATAACTTTTTAACATTTTAAATGAGGAGGATAATTGGTGGATCTGACCCTGTTTGCTTTGCTCACCGATCTCCATGGTTGCTTCGCATTCATCATGGTTTCTTTTATATGAAAGCCGATAAAAAAAGTATGATTTTGCTTACAAAATATATAATTATTGTAATTTATGTAAGCCAATTTCATTAATATGTTAATCATAACGAAATTAAAGGACACCTTGATTTGAAAAATAGTTAATTGTACTATAAAATTTCTTTTGAAATATAGAATGTGTGCAAAGTAAGAAGTAACAAAGAAGAAGTAATCTAATTTTTAACAATAAATATCGATAACCTTACATCAAATAACAGTTTGTATTGGAAAAGGTTTTTTTATCGCTTTTCAGTCTTTATATTTTTAAAAATTTCGATATAAATGTGAAGATTAATATCAGTCAGCATCTCATTTCTCTCGCTTATAGTATTATTGAAAGTTTTGTTACTTTCGACATTAAGTAAAGCCCGAGCATATAAAATAAAAATTATGGGAAAGATAAATTTTTCTACAACACTGGATAAATTACAATTCTTATTGAAAGTTGCAATTTAACAAAAAATACTTAGAATTAGAATTAACTTTCAAACCTTATTAGAAAACTTTCGTTAATTTCAAAAAAGTCTTATCAGCATTTCAAATCTCAACTCTAATTCAGCGCGCAGTCGATAGTCCAGCATGGAATTTTGTTTACTAAAAGTTTATCATTTCTCAAACTGATAACCAAATCATTTTTTTTTATTCCATTGAACTCCTTGTTCATTTTTCTGAACAACTTCATACTTTCAAGTTTCTATGTTTACTAATTTCAAACGACAAAATAAAATGTAATGTAAAACCGAAAAATGTGAGAAAAAGTCACAAAAGAGCACTTAAAATTACAATAACTTTCAAATATCGAACAAATTGGAATTTAAAAAAAAATAATAAATAAATAAATAAATCAATTAATAAAAAAATAAAAAAATAAAGAGCTCGTGATAGGTTTATAAAAATTATCCTTTAAGCATGTCAAGTTTCAGTTCTGTAGTTGCATTTTTGTGGCTTGTGGAGCGGCCCGCATTGTATTTTCTCCAACAAGTTCACAAAGTAATTATTGAATGTTAATTTTTTATTGCGTCAGAATTCTTATACATTTTTCTACACATGATGCCAAATAAATTATAGCATGGGTAATGAAAAAAACTATTGTTCTTTGTGTTATCACATGTTTCTATAAAATTTTCAAATTCAATATCACTTCTATATCCAATAAGCGACGAGGTTAAAGAAAAAATAATGACAGAAACATTTTTAAACAAGTATCTGGCTTAAAATTATCAGCAGTTCAATGCCTAAAAGAATGAAAACATGTGGACTGGGATTTGCAAGAGAAAAAAATTAAACCTGGTTTGTGTATTAATGCTCATACTTTGGTATCATTGGTGGCATAAGGGCATATCTTCTGTTTCTGTTGATTCAGAAATCTAGAAAAACTGTACCATTAGAAATATTGTTATTAAAAAGTAATTAAAAAAGATTTCGTTGTTTGGATTTTACAAACATTCTGTGCTTAAGCTGCATCCACCGTTTTGACTGTCTGTTGCTTGGATGTAAAACAGTCGCACCTAATGCATTATTTTTCTCAATAAAAATTTTGGATAATTCGTTGTATTTAATTTAAGTACCCCTCAGTTATTTATAATTGTATTCAATAACAGTTGTACAAAATTATTTATAAGAATCTTTGTGCAATGAAGTCGAATATTCATCTTTAGCAAAATTTTTCGAAACATTTGTGTAACTAAGAAAACAATGTTTTGATATTTTGCTGCTTTTGCAGTTAAATCTACTACAAATTTGAGTTAAAATAAGTTCTTCTTATTTTCGTAGCACCTTTAAGCAAAGTATTGCTTGCATTTACGCAACGTAAACATTAGCGATACGTAAAGTTATGAAACATTTGCGTACATACTTTTCTTTTCTCACAATAAACAAGTCTCCTGAAAAATACCCAAGACGAGAGTACTTCTGGTAGAAGAGCGGTGACGCCTTATAGTTAATTAGGCGAAAGTCTCTTTCTTTTTGTTTTATTTTTAATTTTATTTTTATTTTAGCTTTGAATATTCGTGCTTCACCAGGGAACAATTCTTATGATATTATAGATTTGAGTTTATGTTGATCAGAAAGAAATTGGTTTATGCCTAAAATCTTTTTTGCCATCTACATACCTTAACAGACAAATATATTTTTCCTTTAGATTTTCCTCATATCAGAAAAATTGCACAATTTTTATTATCAGGAATAAGAAAACAAAATCTAGCTGCCATTCTGAGGTCGACGATAGATATTAAGTATATTTGCGTACATGTTTCCAGTAGCTCATTGGCTGACAGATGACATTAATTTTTTGTACTCAGCTTTTCAATCTCATTTGTGATTAAATTTTATATTTAAATATCACCATTAAAAGAGAAATTATACGTTAACTATCAGAGCAAAATTATATTCATTTGTAACATTTAATAGTTTTATTCATGTGGTCGATATCTATTGTGAATATGGTTAGTTTTTCTTACAATTTTAAAGTGCTGAAAGAGCTTTTTATCACCAAATTGTAAGATGAGCAAATAATTTGTGAAATTTGCATTTTGGAAAAAAAAATACTTTTATCACTAGTACACACACAAAAAAAAAACAAAAATAAAAACAACTTAATTCGAAAAGCTGTTAAATGGACTTGAACAATTTTACCACCTGACCCATCACCTAAATGTATTCTAGATGACCATAAACTAGTAGTATACTAATATTGCTAGTACATAACTTTTGAGAAACGAAATATTGTCTTTTTGTATGTTTTACCTTAATATAAAATGGTTATCTGGTTAAGCTAAATTACTTTTTAAAAATTTAAAATTATCACTGCAATTTTCTTAGTTATCCTGCTTTTCTGATTCATAGGGATTTAGTTTTTCAATGCAAAAACATTCTATATAACTTGATATGCCTTTTATTCAATTTGAAGAATATTTTTTAATGCATCTTTCATTGAAACTGCTTATACTCACTGTTGTCTGAATATGGGATAAAATTTCCATTTACAATGAAATAAGAATCGAATAAATTTAATTCAAAAATAAAATGTATTTAGGTAATGTAAACAGCCTCTGAAGAACTGATAATTTTAACAAATTGAGTTCTTCAATAATCTTCTTAGAATTCGAATGGAAAAGGTAGAAGTTTATTTACGAGAGACAAAATAAACCAAAGATTTTCAAACAAATTTTCTTCAGTTTATAAACTTCAGTTTATAAACATTATAAACTGAAGTTATAACAGGTTTTGTTTATTTTAAACAGGTTTATGTAACATTATTTATGGTACGCTTTACATATAAAAAATTATTTGAAGCGAAAATATTTCAGAATATACTTTATAGAAAATTTTTTGAGGTACTTCATTAATTTGATTCACTTTTTAGAAAAAGAAACAAATCCAGACGATGTTTTTCCAAGATCAGAGCTAATCTCCTATTTTTTTTCGACTTAAACTATTTATTATCTTATGTGGTAACATCAATAAAACATGTTTGAATACTCGATATTTTATTTTTAGTTTTAGGTAATACAAATGCATCTATATTACAGAAAAGTACTTTTAATGTTTAGTCTAAAACGCATGCAAAGTTATAAATATACACCGTATGCTTCAATCAAGTTTAAAACCTTCGAAATCTTTAAATTACATTTTAAGAAAAATAAAATTTAATTTTTGATCTCATGGACTATATAAGTTCTTTTAGTTTTCATCGGATTTACTTTAGACTTCATCAAAAGTTAAAAATACTGAAGACGTTTCTATTACATGTATGATACTTTTAATTTTACTGCCATTTTTTAAAGTAAAAATCTTAAATTTTAAGGTATTCTTTTCGTTCAATGTTTCACTATTTTGTACAAACTCTATATTTTTTTAAAAATTCTGTTCGAAAACATGCAATGCAAAGGAAATTTAATAGACTATAAAAAAAAAATTTTATTATGGGAGGAAATATAAAAAAAAATTATAATTACATCAGATTCAATGCAAGACTTGCTTTTTTTTTTAACAATGTCATATTTTGTATCAAATCAAAGAAATTGTTCAACAACGTGTTTGAATAAAAGTATGTCGGTTGTAATAAAATTTCTGAAGATTTATCTATTATTCAGAAACTCACATTATGCACTAAACCATTGGGAATTTCATTAGGAGTACCAATAAAATGAACTTAATTTAATAAGTTACACTAGAAGCAATGGATGTGTGTCAGTCGCTCTAGTTGTTGAAAGAATAAGAAATATACATATGAATGAGAAAATTGTTACGTTACTTTTGCAGTACCTTCAATACTTAATTTAGAAATAAAGTAAATAGCCACAATCTTTAGATAATTAAAGTACTAGAGCAAGTTATTAGTTTAGCAAAAAAGTGGATGATACAAATCGAATTAATTTGCAGCAAAAAAAAATAATAAAAAATAAAAAGGGAAAAGTTGAATAGCGTTACTTATGAGCTTATGAAAAAAGATCATAATTGTTGTAAAATTAATTAATTATGATTAGTAAATAATGATAAATAATTATATCCTAGAATGTTTCTTTTGTGCTCAGATTATGAAAAAATACACAGTGACTCATAAAAGTCTTCGTCCAATATTTTTTTATAAAATTTTAGGGATTTTAATTGTTTAAATGAGAGAAAAAATAAATAGTTTTTATTTTATTTATTATTATAACTAAATTCAAAGAATATCACATTATTTCGTATTAATTATTGTATGTATAAAGATTTGTAACCATAAAATCTAAAATAAACTGCAATATTTTCGTGTTCAAAAATATCTTGCCAGATTATAATTTTAATTCAATGAAAATTATTTTTAATAAATATAGCTTGAAAAATTATTATGACCACTGAAAAATTATATAATATTGTTAATACATTGTAGCCATGTTTTTTGTAGCAATTACTGCAACACAAAGACACGGTAATTGATATCCAAATGTCTTCAATATGCGCTTCTAACCCCATTCTGGTTGCAAACTTTAGAGTAATAAGTTTTATGTAATATTGATGTCTTCTTACATGCTGCTTAACCCTTCACACAAATCATAAATGGGAATTTGGTCTGGTGATTGACTCGGCTTCTATAAAACACCAATGTTACGCGCAAACCATTCCTTCATAACATTTAAGGTGTATATTCGGGTCGTTGAAACACTGAAATGTCCAGTTTGAGACATCATTAGGTTTGCTTTCTCTAAAAGATTGTTTCATAGATTATTCCAAAGTAAAGTGATTCATAATGCCATCAATTTGTAGTAATGGCCTGCATCCTTGCTCCGGAAGGCCCCGAAATCATAACATTGCCTTTATTATGTCTGTCAGTAACAATGCAATACTTATTTTTTTATTTATAGAATTTTTTTTATTTATTTTTTATTTACACTTTTTTAACTACATACCGGCATTATACACTACTGGTCATTAAAATTGCTACACCAGGAAGGCGACACACCACGAACGCGAAATTTGAAGGACGGATAAAACATGTTGTGGTATGCAATTTATTAGCTTATCAGCGCATTCATGCAAAGCTGGCGGTGGTAGCGACACCTACAATGTGTATAAAAGAAGAGATTTGACAGTAAGTTTCTCATACAGAAATTGAATTTGAGCGTTGTTCTTGAGTTAAAATATTTTTTGTTATGCCTTGTGTAAGAAGGAGAAATGCCTACCAGCAAGTATCTGAGTTTGATCGAGGTCGAATTGTGGCCTACCGGGATTACGTTTATCATGCCAAAGTATTGCTGCTCGTGTTGGTCGTAAATCCCATGAATTTTAGCAGAATATGGCATCAATGGGTTCATAACTGTCATATGGAACGCTGTGCAGGATCTCAGTGGCCCCCATCACTAATAGCCGAGAAGACAGACATGTTATCCACATGGCCTTAAGGGATTGTACAGCTGCGTCACGAACCTTGAGTCAAGAATTGGGGTCATTTGCAAAACAACAAGTGTCTGCTCGAACAGTTCGGCGAAGTTTTCAGCAGCATGGATGGTTAGCGTGGAGACCATGGCTTCGGCTACCCTTGACGCTACATCACAAGCAGGAGCGCCTCCAATGGTGTGATCAAATGGCCGGGATAGCCTGGTCGGTAGGGCACTGGGCCCATGTCCAAGAGGTCGTGGGTTCAATCCTCGCCGGCCGAAGACTCCCCGTGTAGTAAATGGTGACTGATGCACGTTAAATCTGTCGAGTCTCAAAGTCCCCCAAGTTCCCATAGCAAATCAAACCTCTGGGGGTACTGATCCAGGAGTTTCCTTATCTTCTGGATTAGTTCAAAACTACAAGGCTACGGAGTTGAACATTAGTAGTCGTGAACACATGAAATTGGGTCGGCTGTTCAACGACGGTTATTAAATAAAATAAAATAAAATGGTGTGATCAACGACGAACCTGGACGCAGGAATGGCATGATGTTGCCTTTTCCGAGGCACCCAGGTCCTGTATACAGCATCATGATTGCCGCATCCGTGTTTGGCGACATCGTGGAGAACGCCCATTGGAAGCTTGCATTCGACATCGTTATACTGGCCCATCACCTGGAGTAATAGTATGGGTTGTCATTGGATATACGTCTCGATCACCTCTTGTTCGCATTGCCGGCACTTTGAACAGCAGCCGTTACATTTCTAATGCGTTAGGGCCATTTGCTCTGCCTTATCTTCGAGGCTTCCATAACGCTACTTTTCAGCAGCACAATGCACGACCGTATGTTTCCAGCACTGATCTTACCTTCCATGAACAGAACATGTTCACCTGTTGCCCTGGCCAGCACGTTCTTCTGAATATCACCAATTGAAAACGTCTGGTTAATGATTGCCGAACGACTGGCACACCACCACTCGTCCGTCACTACGGTCTATGAATTGTGGCACGATGTTGAAGCTGCATGGAATGCAGTACCCATTCATGCTATCCAATCTTTGTTCGACTCGATACCAAGGAGAATAACTGCTGTTATTGCTGCCTGGAGAGGCTGCGAAGAGTATTGATCCAAATATACTGAAAATTTAATCACTCTCTCTTCTAACTATAATGTATGTGCCCAATAAATATAATTCTGTTATTTGCATTCCTTCCTGGCGTAGCAATTTTAATGGCCAGTAGTGTAGATAAAAAAATCTCGTGTTCTTGTTGGACATCGAATATACTTCATGAGTAAATGGAATTTGTATTCATTAGAAGAACATACTTTTTACCAATTTTCAAAATTCCAGTTTAAATGGTCTGAAATTTCTTACTCAACTTTGTCCACCTGAACCTTTTTACTAATTAATAACTTATTCCTGCTTGCAACCAACACCAGATAAATGCCTTGTAACAGGAATGCGACCAATATTTACAATACTTTCTTTGTATACATTTAGTGTAATTTGAGTTGCAGTTTTCTTAATGTCATTTGTTAAAATGTATTTTATAATAGGATTTTTTTTTTTTTTTTTGGTCAACCTCTTTTAGGCTTACATTTTAAACCATATCCACTTAGATTCTGAGTAACTACGTCAGATACGGTTGGCTTCACAGATGATAATAAAGACGGAATTTCTTTAGAGAGTTTGCCTTCTTCTGATAATTTGTAACTCTAAGCATACATTTCTAACCCATATATATATATATATTTTAATTAAACGATTAAAAACTCCTCATGCACCACAAAGTATAGCACGAGACTTACAGAAGAAAGTAGAAAACAAACGAGAAAATTTAAAAATTTACATTACAAGCAAAATTGTGCAAGGCAGCAAGCTTTTGACGAGCTCTAAAAAAACAGGAAGCCAACAAATAATCCATATTGAAAGTTTTATTATTGCAAACTGAATGTCTATTACAGAATTATTAATTTTCAACTTATATTCATTAAAAGTTATTGTGATTCAATTAAAATCATAATATGACGGGAGAATTTTAAACTCGATAATATAATAAGTTATTTTATTTTTTGTTATTAAATATTTAATGCGTCTAATATTAAATAAAAATAATGTGATATTAATTGAATTTGATTATAATAAAACATGAAATGAATTTTTTTTTGTTTTTCACTTATTTAGACAGCCCGAGATTGAACATTTTTAGAAAAATATGCTAGCACCTAAAACTTTTTTTATGCCATTGTATTTTAAGAACTAAATTTGTTCTTGAAACTTGAACTTTCGCGTAGAAGTTAATTGTAAAGAGATTATATAAAAAATTCATTTTAACTAACAGCAAAGTTCTTTCACTTGAAATAAGGCTTTTTTCAAGACAGGATTTGTTTACTCTAATAAAAAACTGTTATAAATACGAAAAAATACTTCAATGATTTTGATTTAAATTGAAACCCTGATCACAACATTTAATTTAGGAAAATAGTGCTTGATTTTTCATCTTCTTTTGAAGTGAATAATTAAAGTTTATTTTTTTTATTCCTTCTAGGCATTAACGTTTCTCCCTGTATAGCTCATTTCAATGTTATGCTTAAGTAATTAAGGAAGCCAGATAAAGTGATTTAAATTTGCGTTGCCAGCGGTAATGGATATACGGTAGTGTATATACGGTGATGGGTATTTAGATACACACAAAAAATTTTAGATTGAAAATTACCGACACTTTAGATGCGAGTACTTTTTACGTCACACTCATTTTCACAGTAAAGTTTTATGGAAAAAAACGTTTGATAGAGACAGTAATTGGTGTACAGTAATATTTACCGTAAAATCACTGTAATTAAATAAATATGATTAATTTTTTCATATCAAATTTTACGGTAAAAATGAATTTCACGGAAACTCTACTCAAGTGTCCAATAATTTTTACAGCAATTTAATTCTGAATTTCTACCGTCTGCTTAAATTTTTTTACAATAATGAACTGTTTCTTGCTATTTTCATTCGCTATTTTATACTTTTAAAAAAATGTACCAAGAATTAACAAAAGTGATGCTGTTTCAGAACATTTTCAAAACATATCGAACAAGCATTGAATAAATATCATGTTGGAGTCAACGTCAATAGTTTACTTGATATCAACTGGTAACATTCTCATAATTTTTAGTTTTTTAGTTATTTCAGAAATCTCTTTCTTACATATTTTGATTAAACTAATATAAATTAAAATTATGTCACATTTGAAAATATTTCTTAAATTAACTGTAATACTCTGAAATTATATAATAAAAATATAATTTTATTTATTAAAAATATAGATTTTATTTATTAAAAATATTTTATTAATTAAAAATATGATGATAATATTTTAATAGTAAATAGTATTTCATTTAAATTTTTGCACGTAAAAGTCAAATAAAATTAGTTCTGATTAGGCCATATTGAAGGAAGTTAGAATATTAGGGTCTTGAATCTAAAATAATAATGATACCATTTAAAATTAGAAAGAGTTATTTACTGAATGACACGCGTTAGAAAAGCTGAAGAATAGCCCAGATTAACAAATTAATATTTTTTGCTTTGAAGTTAAAATCAACTTTTACACTTACTTATCTGGTTCGTTTAAATCGCAATTCAAGTTGGCCAACGACTTTTATATTGAAAGTTTTACAGCTAGAAGAGAAATAAAATTGCTTTTTTTTTAAATAAAAAAAAAATTTTTTTTGCATCCTAGGCCTACTAAAAATATCTTCACAAAATTTCTAAAGAAAGAGCAATTTTTTTAAGCGCTTCTTGAAAAATCTTCAGATACTTTAAAGATATTACTTTTTCTTTAAAATATCTGCGAATTTGAGTCCATTTCATAGTCTTAACTTTTCTATCATATCCATGCAGACTTCTTGAAGACATTTCACAGACATTATGAATTAGCAAAGGAAAGAAGAAAGTAAATTTGAAATATTTTTGAAATTTAACCCGATTTAAACATTTGAAAAAAAATTGCTTTTATTCGGCACCTTCTCCATTATTCGCAATTTGTTATTATCCTTCTTGGTGGTTATACGTTACTAGTTTAAGCAAAACATAGTTTTAGAAAACTATCACATCAAAATAAAGAGTAACTTTATTCTGTATTATTTGGCATGATGGTATTGCTTCTGGCTTAGACTTAATTTTTAAAATTTACCACAATTCACCACACTTTTGGCGTGATGTAAAACACTCTTTGCCTCAGTACCTGGATTAGATACCTTGGTACAAATATTAAATACCTTTATTAATATAAATGGTACCTATTAAAAAAACACCAATTATAATTGTATCTATATTACATATTACTAAACTTGATTCAGAGCTATTGGCGTACCTAATAGTATAGAAAAATTTTTACATTTCTCCGAAATGAATAAATAAGTAGCTTTTCTTCATTGCTTCTTAGTACATAATTTGTTTCTTACTTTTTTATTCAATTATCAGCATTTTATTTTATAAAAATGCATCTCAAAAGAGAAACTATAAGCAAAATAAACACGTAGTATAAGATAACCTTAGAAAGCTTAATTTGGACGCTGTCTCTGCTAGCTAAACTCTACGCTACACATTTAGGTGTAGCGTAGAGTTTAGTTGGTGTAATAAAAAAAAAATGATTAAATAGTAAAGAACATTCAACAAACCTCTTTTTTTTATTAAACGGTGCTATAAGCTAGCAGACATCAATGATTCTGTCTTTTAAATATTTGGAAAAAAAGAAAAGAAAAAAATAACAGAATCGTTTGGGAATTTAAAGCCTCAGAGAAATATCAGAGAATAGAGAATAAGACTTTACACTCTAATACTACACGAAATAAAAAAGTGACGCGTTTTATCTTTTAAGCTTGCCAAAAAAACAATAAACCTGCCCGAATGGTTACAGTGACTTTCTGCGGTAAAAAGCTTAACTATTAATTAGATTGATTAACTTATCATTTTTTATGTCATGTAGTATTAAACTGATCAGTCGGTTCTCTGAAATTCATTTTACTATTGTAATGAAGTAAATTTTGACCAATCATAAAGTGGGTTCTGTTCACATGATTTTCTCCTATTTGTTTGTTAGTTTTGCTGTTTGCAAATGAAAATAAAAGTACAATTAAGGACTTAAAATTAAAGAATTAATACTATTTTAAGAATAATATCGAACGAAAATCCATGAAAAAAGATTTGAAATAGATTAGAAAATTTTGTTTCTACATAAACACACAGAACGAAAAATTTTTTAAAAAATAACATAAATGCATGCAATCTAAACTTTATTCAATAATTTTTATTGAAATGAAGCAAAACCCTTTCTTCAGAATTAGGGTTATAATTATGGTATAATCATATTATAATTACATTATTATTATATTTTATTTATATTATAATTATACATTAAATATACTATCATTATATTATAATACTTTATTATAAAACTACATAATAATTATATTATAATTATAAATCTCAGAGATTATTATTCATTCATATTATTACAAATTTTATCGTAAGGAACTAAACAATAGTAGGAAAAAGACACTAAAGTATAAACTGTTAAGTGTAAAATTAATATTATTTCCTAAGTGTTAACGTTTAGTAGTGTTAGTGGGCGAAGCAGTCGGTTGGATGAAAAGAAACGTTAAGAACAGTGTTCCGCAAACGTCAAAGGGAATCATACTTCAGTATTATCGTTCAAGTTTAAAACAATAGCTAATGCAAAATTAATGAGAGAAAAAATCATTTTTTGAAGCTTCTCCCGAATGATTGAACTGAAGTTTTTGAAGATCGGGACCCAAAAAACCCTTTTCCACCTGTTGACTAAGTTTTAGGACTCTAGTACAAACATTTCCATAGTTACAAAGTTTCCAAAGTTACACACGCAGAAACTATTCCTTTGATTCTTATCGACTTCAAGCATTTCTACTAAAAACACTTTAATAAGCGTATGTTTGACAAAAGAATAATTTTTTTTCGTCTAAGTGTGTCCTTTTCTAAGTTTTATATTATATTTACTTATTTTTAATATTTATTTAATTTTAATATTTATTTAATTTTATTATTTATTTAATTTTAATATTTATTTAAATTTTATATTTATTTAAATTTAATATTTACTTTTGTAGTTTTAAAACACTTTAAAATACTTTGCAGCAATAATATATTTAAACATTTTTAGGTTTTTAAAAGACTATAAATATTCATAACATTTCTCGGATGAGTTTAAATTTGAAATGTTACTTTTATTATCCCGTTTTAACAGTGAATATATACAAGCTTTTAGCTTTGAAATGGAAGATTGGAAATTCGACTAGAAATTCACGTAAACTAACAACAGAGAAAGTAATATATTGCTGCATCATGTTTCACCACTTCCATTCAACTCCCTGTCACTAATTAAATTTCGAAAACTGAACACATTCATTAGAAAGTTGTATTCATTAATTACATCCGGTAAAGTAATTAGAAATTCAGTATGAATAGTTAACGACTTGTACAATAGGAATTAAACATGCAATTATTGCAACAAATGTCTTTAGTTATGTGTGTATAAGCAACATTGTGAATGAATCTATATGCTACAAGGTTTTAAATGTAATAATTTAAGAGTATATTTTTAAGTAAAATTTCAATATGCCTATAACATGTTGCTTTCCAGAACGAAAACAAATAAACAAAACAACAAATAAATAAAACAATCAAACTTTTTGATTGCAATTATCAAATGAATTTATTTTGCCCGTGAGTAAATACCTGTCTACAATGACTAGTTTTTCTGCTTTCAAGTTTTGTACTAGTACTATATGCGTTACATGAAGAATTTTATTAAAATTAGCATTTTAATGAAATTTTTACCATTTGTGATTTCAAACGTTGGTTTTATTGAAATTTAACTTCCTCAAAAAGAATCACTCTAGTAATTTTATAAATAATTTATTTCGTCAGTACCTGTTCACAATATCCGACTTTTCAGCTTTCAAATTTTCTAACAATTATTTGGAATTGCTGCATAATAACTGAAACATTTATTTTGCTAATGAGTATGTACCCGTATCCAATTATTAGTTTTGTAATTTTTCAAAGTTTGTTATTACTATTTATATTAGTTGTATAATAAATGAAACATTTACATGTTTCGTCAGGGATTTAGCACCTGCAAACAGTATGAATTATAAACATGTAGCATTATATTAATACAATATCTCCAAATTAAATTGTAGTGAAACATGTTTGAACGATTGAGTTCTGATTAGAATTCTTGAATATTTCGAATAAAATTTATAGTCGGTTGCAACTTTTAAACTAATTTTAACATAGCCATTTCCAATTTAAATTTAGAACTCATTCGAATACAAATTGAGAATTTACACATTGTTCTTGTATTTGAAATGAATGTTACACTTTATACGAATTTATGGTTTCCCTCTATCGCATCTTTCAAAAGCAGAAGTTCCGTGTGTTCCCTATTTCCACAATAGCTTGCATTTGAATGGAATAATAAGTCTTTTCTCTGTAAGTTAATTTATCACCAACGAAGAATGGATCTATAACATACATAGCTGCTTATTATGATACTAAGTTGAAAGGGAAATCGTTAGAAAACACATGTTTAGTAACTATGCTTAATTTGTAATTCAGATTAAATGATCTAAAACACGAGCATTTTATTGCATTGGATGAGTACGTTATAAATGGGCAGGTAGAAATGATTAGGACATTGTCAATTATAGCAATTTATAGATATTATCGAAAAAAGTTTTTTATATAGTATTTTGCTCCTAATTAAAAGGTGAAAAAAAAACACATCAAACATATAAATTGATTAATTTTTGTTAATGATATTGCATTTGTTAAAGTATGATAAACCTCCATTTAGTACAGTAAAATAACATCTTAAACCTGCCTAGATAAATAAAGTATTGTTTCTTATAAATATTTTTACGCTGAATCGAATAAAACCCCATTCGTGTCAAATAAACTAATCGATACAGTAGCTGTAAAACATATTTTTTACATTTTTAAGTCATTATTACTTTTTACTTATTTACGTTTTTGACATTGCCATCTGAACTAATAAGACATAGCCGCTGCAATGACATATCATGACATACTAATTTCCAATTTCATTGGTACCAAGGGTTGCAATTAGGAAATTTGGGTCCTAATAGCTTAGTCAGAGGAAGGGTAATTTTAATTTTACTTTTTGTTTATTTCCCTGTATCTTACGAATTTTAAGTGATTGGCATATATATGTATTGCGAAGGCCACTTTATAAACTTCTTAACTCTCCCGGACTGGGGTGTTCAATTATAGTGATTAGAGCATCACATTAAAGATCCTTGAGGTCCTTGATTTGTATCCTGCCCACAGCCAATGAACATCTTCACATCACTTCTGTGACTGCAGTATTTTTTGTTCAAAAATGAATATATGCTATTTTAATTTGGAATACTCGGGACTTTCAAATTCAACTATATTATGTTTTGGAGCTATTTTGACACATTTTTGCTCAAGTTTGAAAAAGGCAATTTTTCATTGCTCCATTGACTCATGTATCATTTTATTGAATTCTTGGATTAAGCGTAAGAACTACATAAGAAAAAATACTTCATTTTCAGGAAATATACCTGGCCAATTCACGAGGAGAATGGCCATTTTGATAATCGACACAGCGACAAAATACGACATTCAACATGGAGCTAAATGAGTAAAATTACAAAAGAATTAGGAAGTCCTATTTTTTATTTTTCAATTATATTTTTAATACAGCGAAATTTAAAAATGGAATTTTCTCTTTGGTTTAGCAGAAGCCATTGTTTTAAAATAAATTATAGGCGATTCAGTTTTTTCTAATATTTTAAAGACATCATCAGTGATATTTGCTAGCTTATAGTACTGATCATAAGAGTTGTTTATCGCACCTTCTGTGATACTTAATTATTTTTTTATTCCTTAGTTCAGGTTATTTGTATGATCAAGGTGATCATGGTAACATAAGCGGATTACGTCATAAAATTAGTATTTCTATGGTTATCTGAAACCACGTGTTCCTTTTGTTTATAGTCACGCTTTTCAAACGCGTTACTGTTAAACTAAATAATTTAACATACACGGTAATTAAAATTAAAAAAAAAGAGGTTTTGTATTGCACTGTAAAATTAATGGAGAAACGAAACTGATTCATTGAAGATAGGCATAAAAAAACACTAAAAATACATATTGATGCCAATAATAATTAACTTATTTTGGTAATATTTACAAATTGAAGTAAAATAATAGGCTATCTACTTAAAAGCAAAATTAACGGAGAAATATTACTAATTCGATTTAGGGACCGAACAAAGTCGGTAAGCTTTTGTTTACATCAATGATGCTTAGTTGGCTGGGATAGCCTGGTTGGTAGAGCACTGAGCCCATGTCCAAGAGTTCGTGGGTTCGATACCCGCCGGCCGAAGACTCTCCGTGTAGTACATGGTTACTGATGCACTTTAAATCTGTCGACTTGCAAAGTCTTCCATGTTCCTATTACAAATCAATACCTCTGGGGGTACTGATCCAGGAGCTTCCTTGTCTTCTGCATTGGTTCAAAATTACAAGGCTACGGAGTTGAACATTGGTAGTCGTAAACCCAAAATTGGGTAGGCTGTTCTACGACGGATATAAAATGATGCTGAATTAATTTTGGTAATAGGTAAACTGAGATAAAAAAATATGAACTATATGAACTAGAAATCAAAATTAATGGAGAAAATGTACCTATTCGTTACGGGAAAACGTATAATTCCCAAAACTATGCTTAGTGATGTTTAATTTTGTTAATAAGCACATGATATCATGGTGATTGTTAAAAATTTGATAGATACCAAATATACTCTTATCTAGATGCAAAGTATTTTATTACTAAATTTGTTGCTACTGTACCTTTTGTATTGTTAGGATTCGGATTTCTGACCCACAAATATATGAGAAATCTTAATCCGTAAAAAAATAAATAAATGAAAAAGGTATGTTTATTCAGAGAAAGTACGTTTTTGTGTTTGATTTCGTAACTTAAACTATCGTTTGCACTTATTAATTAGCATATTTGAGGTTTAGTCATTAAGATTGAGTCCTAATATGTGAAAATCCGATCATTATATAAAAAGTTATTCAGGGTGTTTTTTTTTTTTTTTTTTGGTGCGCTGTGCAAGTTTGTGAGCCAGTTTATTTTTTATAGTGAAGAGAGTACTTATCAGTTTGCTATAGCGTCTTGAAATTATTTGAAATGAAAGAGTCTTAAACATATCATATTAATTTTACCAAATTTAATCTTTCTCGTGAGATTATTTCAATGTTAATTTTTCGTGTAATTCATATAAGATTTATCAAAAACTATGGTACAAAGTAAAATATCGCCACTTAAATATGAAACAGTAGATTTTAAACACCTTTTACTTTTTCGAATCTATGTAAAAAGAGTGGTATTACTGTTTTTTATAAACAAATAAAACAAAGCAATGTTGAACGAGCAGAATGCAAAACGTGTACAAAATATATGAAATCAAATCCTTTCCCCTTTAAAACTGATATTCTCTCTAAGGTGGAATCTTTCTTGATTGTGAACCTCTGTTTTAGAAATATGATACATTTTTGATCCAAATAAGAAAACGATGAAGTGGCTTTTTTAATCTCATATCGCAAAATAAAGTTTTAAAATCTATTGTAAGTTAACTGTAAAATATTTTAAAACATAATAAATTAAAAAAAAATTAACATAAATTTAAATTTGTATATAATTCAGACATATGTTCTGAAAAAAAAAATAATAGAATTTTTATTTAGAATGAAATCCCAAAAACTCTTGCAAAGCAATTTAATTTACTTGAAACGCCTTTGTATGTAAAATATGGTAAAAATTGCGCAATGTAACTTCAGAAAAGAGAAGTAAAAATCTTTTGACTTTAAACCAAACAAAAACCATTCTTCGTAACGATCCTTTTGTTAAAAGATGACTCATTTTGCTAAAAAAAGACGAGCAGGCGTTTTGAAATGAATCAAAGTAAATATCTGGATAAAGAATAAAATGAATTTAATTTCCTTACAATGAGTTCATACATTATAGTAGAATTTTTTTAATATCATTTTTTATTTGGTTTAGATAAATCGCGAATGATGCAGCGTATTTATCTATTAAATAAAGGATGATGTTCTATATTTACAGGGATACATTTTTAATCTTTTATTCTTTCAGTGATCACTCTTGCTGTTTCGCAGATTGTTTAACAGTAAACATTAGATCTTATAGCAAATAATTATTTTATTGTAAAACGCAGATAACTATTCTACAGATGATTTAATGATATATGTTTCACTAGATATTATTATTATTTTATGATATTACGTTTAAATACAGCATATTGCATGAAAGTATTATAATGCTGTGAATCTAGTGTAAATCATTTAAATATGAAATATTATGTTAAGTAAACCATTTTGGGGAAAGTGATTGTTAAGATTCGAAATTCTGTGAAGCTAACTGTTAGACATAAAAACTGTCAGACATAAAAACTGTCAGATTTAATGAAAATAATCATTCTTTTGTAATGTACAATATATCATTCCTCAAAAGTCATTGATGCACTCATTTTTTATAAATGATTATCTTTAAGAAAAAGGCAAATCACCGTGTTTAACAATACTAGTAGGGTAAAACGGTTTGCATATTTAACTCGAAGGGAAATACTAGAATTTCAGTGAAAAGTTAGTAAGCATTTGTATTTTCAATGACAATTTAAGAAAATTATAATGTAATTTACATGTCATATAGTCAAATGCGTTCTCAAGGAAGGGAGATACAAGAATCCGGGACTGTTGAGTGCTCGACCAAAATTTCTTAAAAAAAAATAAAGCGCTTATTATAGTTATGAATAAATTTTTATTTTCAAAAAAAACATTTCAGAGAATTTCTTTATACCTATATAAAAACTTCAAGGTCCTATATAGGGTATTAAAAAATCTTATAAAATATGAAAATAATGCTGATTGTGCCTTGAAAAAGGGCTCGTAGTAAATTTTGTTCCACGACGAGTGGAATCTTTGTTCTTTGGTGTATTTAATTTCTTCTTCCTTTGCACTGCAGCTTTCGTAGGCCCAGCTGAGACACAGATGAAGGGATTACCCAATCTTATCCTGAAATCAGAAAATATCGAAATGAATCAGAACAGTGCTACTTATCGGACTAAATACCTATTATTCGTTTGGGTATGAATCAGTAGTAAACATATAATAATCTGGAAAAAAATCATTTTTGTAAGTGTAATGACAAATAAGGATAGCTTTAAAACAAGAGAAAAGTAGAGAGCTGACATGGTAAAACAAATTTATCTACACAAATGCCGTAAATTAATCAATAAAATACGTCAACATGGTGGGTTTTCTCTTTGACTAGTAAAATGTATTTCAGAGTCAGTCCGCTAGGAAACAGAACTAATTTCCACACAATCGAGGTACTCGATCTTTCTCCACTACTCGATCTAATCCCACTCTCTTCTATATATATATTTACAGCGATGGTTACAGAGGAATATTTATTTTTATTCCAGAAGATGCTGAGTAGCATGTTTCATTTTCATTGGTTAAAATAAATATTCAGATTGACAAAGATGCAATTTGTCAAATTAATAAGTTCATAATCATTTCAAAATAATTAGCTATTTTATTCTAAGGAAATTTATCGAAGCTGTTTCCTGTTTCGTCAAAGAAAATTGACGAGTTCGCTATGTAAGTGCCATAAACTCGAATCAAACCTGCCATTTTAATCAATATATACCCTAGTTTTATTGGTCTATAGATCAGACATATAACTTTATATACATGTAACAAAAATATATGAATAACTGAATAGATGAATATATGAAATAATATATGAATATAGGAAAAAAAAAACTCTCATTTTTCGAGATTTTTTCAATTTGCTGAAAATAATTAAAATAAAAGAATAATTTTCTATTATTTTACATTTCTGTCAGACCAGGCAATACAGTATTTAAGAAGTTTTTCAAATATTAAAAAAGTTAGATGACACACTTTTTTTCTATTCACATAACGGTGATTATTTTTCCACATTGATATTTTTTAGAGCCACTTTTATAATCGGCATTGAGAACAGTGTCTTAAGATAGGCAAAAGAAATAAGCTGAAAGGTTTGAATAACTGTCTGGAACTCACATCAGCTATAAAAATGACTTATTATTGTTATTAACGTTTATTTCATAAGATGGCACAGTCTTCGAAAAACAACCTAAAATAAAATACAGTCGAACCATGCTATAAAGAATTTCGGATATAGTGATTACACGGTGAAGTGATCTTTTTTAGTGGGTCCCTTCACAATTCCGATTAAAATAGGCTTGTTTTATAAACTTTTAGTGGACGAGACCGCTGAAAAATAGTTAGTTTGCGTATGGTGGACTCAAATTTCCCCCTTTTTTTTTTTTTCATTTCTTCACTTTAAAATTAGCAAGAGTTGCGATTACAAATGACACCCTTACTTCTTTATATTGTATCAAATCTTATTCTTGCTTTGTTTTTAATCAACAAACAACACAACTCTCTTCTACCCTTCTTCCTTTTTTAAAAAAAAATAGTACTTCGTCTCGGAAGCGAAACATTTTAGCAAAATATGGGTACTAAAAAAATATCGGATTCTTTATTATCATCTTCAGTTACTAATTTATAGAAAAAAAAAATCAAGAAATTAAATTTTCAAAAACTTGGACGTAGTGAACCGAAACCATCGTTCATTCCTGGGTCCGCAGACAGTTCGCTATAGCGGGGTTAGACTGTAGCTTGCTTCCATGAAGTTTATTTCAGGAAACAAGCTTTTTTATTCTCTTCTATTATTTCATTTTGTATCGACGTGGTCGTAAAAAAAATTAGTTTCCTAAATTACGCCTCTTTTTCATTAGTCATAGTGCACAAAATGTCTCTTCGAACGAAATTAGTGAAGCCATTTAATTTTTACTTTTTTCAAAGTTTATTTAACTAAGCGCATTTGCATAAAATATTTCTTAATTTGACTGCGATGTATAGTATTGCGTGTCAATTCTCTTTACTCTTAATTTTCACTTGTGGAAGACGATTGCTTAGACTTTCACTCAAGTTTTTTTTTTGCGTATGGAAAATCACTTATTAATTTTTGAAGAAACGTTTTTATTATAAAACAACTCTTTCACTCACAAGTAATTGAATTCTAAATAGTAATGAAATAATTAAATAAAAGTATCGTGCATTTTGTAATTAAAAAATTTTCTAAAATTTATGTAAATGCTACATTTCAACAAAAAGAGTCAAAAATGTGAATTTAAATTGTATTTCATTTAATTAAAAAGTTCGTATTGCTGTTTAAATATATTTTTTTAACAATTAACGCGGAAAAATGCTCTAACTATATCACGCAACGAAAAAATTAAGTTTTAATCCTGGTTTTTAACGCAATTTGATTCATCGTCATTCATTATCAGACCGATGTAATAAAGATCACAAAATATTTCTTTTGTAACTTTACTTTGGAGTTAAGCTGATTCTTAATTTATTTTTGAGCTTTCGTCAGGCGTTTCCTTTAATTTAAGCAAATATTTGTTTTTAATTCTGAATAATACTGTGTTTATTTTATAATCGGTGGTGAATAGCCGGCACAGTTTTGAGTTTACAACTACCAATGTTCAACTCCGTAACCTTGTAATTTTGAATCCATTCTAGAAGACAAGGGAACCCCTGGATCAAGTATTTCGTTGAAGACTTTATGATGGGACTAACCTGCTTTCACGTTACATGAACAGGAAAACAGTTAAAGCCTCCCATGGTTTCCCTGACGGCTAGTGGACTCTTACCCATGATCCGTCTACCACTGAGGACATTTTACATCTGCACGGTAGTCGATGCGAGCCGGTAGCTGAATTCTTAACGATCAGCCATCACTGAGATTCAAATCCGGATCACCTTATTGGGAGACGAGAACTCGATCCCCTGACCCACTACGGCTCATACTTTGTTAATTGTAACTATTTCACAAACTAAACTATGCATTAACTAAAACACAGTATCATTATTAGTGTCTGCTGTAATTATAATTATGATGGGGAAAACAAGGATGTTATTTTCATCGATTCCTAAATAGGATTTAATATATATTGAACTTCGGTTATTTACTTCAATGATTTCAATTCTATTGCTTAACATTACATTTCAGTTTAAGATACGGCAGTTAATGAATAGAAGCAAGATATATGTAATTTTCCTGCGTTTAAACAGTATGAGTTTTAGAATGCGCTAGATTCTTATCAAATAAGTATTTGATACATTCATTTAGTGTTATCACCGCAAGTAATTATAAAATTTTCCTACCTTATATTTTCCACATATTGTATGCTGAACTCTAAAGACTAATTAGTTTTGAAAAATTTAAAACAAATTAAACATTGGAAATATAATGAAGAATCATTTGAAGTATTATAAAAGATTAGGAAGTTACAACCCCTGTTCACCTCGCTTACCATCCCACGCAGTGGCGTCTCATTCAGCGTTGTTATTTTATCCGTAAAGGTCAACAGACTTTAATCAATACATATAATAAAATATCATTTTACTTATAAAATATGTAATTTGTACATTTAATGTAGAAATATTTGTTTATACACATAAACGTTACGAAACGAACGTTACGAAATGAGCGAGAACTTTGATGTACAAAATAACCAACTGAGCTTGAAAAAAAATATCATAGAATGTGTGATGTAATAAGTGAGAAGTAGTTTTACAACACTGATATCTAGTATATAGGTTGTTGGATTGCTGATAAGAACAACCTAAACGGTAGCAGATTATCCTGTCGAATTCTCTAACCTACCCCTTAGGCTTAACTCTTATGTTTAGCATTAATATCAAAGGGCGTGATTAAAATCATAACTGTTTTAAAATGGTTATTATTTGAATTACTTGATTAGTATTACTTTATTATTATTTGAATTACTTGTTTAGTATAAGTTATCCCGTAGTTGTTTAATAATAATATAATTTCATACAAGTAATAATACAAGTAATTTCTTTTAATATTTATTATTTTATTTCATAATGGTCAACACAGTATCGAATTGTAAAGTTTTGCAGAATTTTAAAAAATATAATTTTGCATGGCAAAATTCAAAATTTGAGCAAAATCAGTTTATTTCCTGAGAAATTACATTTCAAATAAGTCAGATGTTTAAAGTTCAAATTCTTTTTTCTATTCCAATTTTGCTTAAATTTTGTATTCTGTCTTGTAAAGTTATATGCCTTAAAATGATACAAAAATTTGCCTCCCTTAAAATTCAAAATTTTTTCAACTATTATTTAATGACATAATAAGAATTAATAAATATTTCCTAAAAGTTACTTTTTTGCATGGATCTTTGAATAAACAAATTCAATAATTGTGTGCAAAAATTTTTCAGTTCGTTTAAAAAGTTTTCGAGATATAGCGAAATACGAAAAAAGTGAAATTCACATTAAGAGGTCTGGAGCGCTCTCCTGACTAAACTATAGGGACCATATTTCACATATTGTGACTGCCCCCTATATTATGGGGGTCAGAAATCTAATTCCGTCAACAAAAAAACAAAAACAAAAATGTCTTTTACCCAGGTAAAGTACGTTTTCGTGTCTTATTTCGTAACTGAAAACATCGTCTGCTATTATTAAATAGCATAATTGAGGTTATGCTATTAATAGCTTTCAACCCATTAAAATTGAGTCTTAGAATGTGAAGATCCGATTATCAGATCAAAAGTTATTTAGGGTGGTCCGTTTTTTTCTCACTATACATTTTTCTACACACTTTCATAATTTCAAGTTTCGATGTCGTAAAAATTTTGCGCTGTAAAACAAAATGCAACATAAAAATATATCGCAAAACAGCATTTGAAATTGCAATGACGTTCGAAAAATTAGAGTTAATAAACAAACTCTGCGTTTTTTCATACTCAAATATGGCCGTATCCTCATGTCAAACTTTAAAAATGTAGTTTAATTTTGCGCCCGCATGCAATTTTTTCCAACACGTTTAACAGTTAACAATTCTTAAACTAATAACCAATTATAATTGTTTTTATTTTATTGTAATTCCTGTAAATTTTTTTTCACTTGATTTTAATTTGAAATCGCTAAATCGTAGAATTCTTTTGGAAGCAAAACAAAATGTAAAGTTGAAAATCCTAAACATCATCGGTGGCACTTCCGATTTTTTAATACAGAGATAAATTATTATTATTTTAAAAAAGGAAAAACAATGAATCCTCAAATCATATAGTTTTCCTTTTTATTTGAGCAGAGATTTACTAAAGAGAATAAAAATCAAACTATTCGTTCAACTATTATTCCACCTATTAATAAAATCCAAGATTTAACTAAAAGTGAAAAAATGAAAAAGTTATTTCGAATTATTAAAATTGAAAACGAACTTTTTAAAAAGTAATGGTAAAAATGGGTCTCACTAATTATAAAATTAATTACACGCTTTTCAACAAAAATTCTAACCTAAAAGAATTTGTAAAAGTCTTTTAAACATATATTTTACGTAGATTGCAGGAATTTCAAATTATCCTTTCTTTAAATTATCAATATTTTTTTTTTTTTTTACTGAAAGAATATCCATTTTAATAATAATGGTAAAAAAGTTAGAATTATACTGAAAACTAATTTATAATATTAATTATTCTCATTACAACATACTTTGAAATTTTTATCTGAATAATTATTTAAAAAGAAACATTATTAATAATTAGTTAAAGTGTAAAATAAATCCTAACGAAAAACTCATTAATGTTAGATTAAAGTTTATTTTTCGGATAAAAAAAAATATATTTTGTGAACGCTTCATAATAATCCATTATATGAATTAAATTTAAATAAATTTGCAAAGCATAAATGTAATTTTATTTTCGTAATTTGAAAAATCAATTGCGGTCAAATTAATTTAGGGAATGAAAATTAATACACAATTTATGTAATAAAATTTAGTTTGTCTTCTCATGTTATTATAAAATCATTATTATAAAATCAGCATAGCAAAATCGGTTAGCATTATTATAAAATCAGTGTATATACGTATTGCGCATATCAGAAACATATGTCACTTGTGTTTACTGTTATGTTCACATAGTGGTTAGAATTAGAGTGATATAATACGTTACGTCGTTGGTTGGGTTAATTTATCATAAATGATGAAGGATTTGTCGACATATATACTGATGCATTAAATCATTCTGAACTGAAAGGCAGAATGTTATTGAACAATTATTGTAAAGCGTAATCTGATTTTAAACTCTCTACTGATTGTTATAGAACGTATGAGCTTAATTCTAAAGTCATAATGCGTATTAAATTTTCATTTCTAAATAGAATTTAATTGCAATAACTACTATTATGCAATGAATTTGAGCTATGATTTTTTAATGAAGCATTTTTAAAATAATTTAAGAATATTTTGAAACTAATATATTAATAATAGTAAAAATGAAATATTTTTGATATTATGACAATTATTCGGAGTTCAAATGTGTGTTTTTCTTAATTTTAAAAATAATAAAGTACTTCAGATTATAACGAAATATCTTTCAGAAAATGGCATTGATATATTGTGACTATAGTATAACTTTACAGTAACCCACATAATTAAAAGCAGTCACAAAAATCTTTAATGAATCATTTTAGAAATATTTGTATCACTTTTAAAAATCAAATTACTCTTTATAATACGTTTAACTTCAAGACTGTTAATGTGTCTAACTTCAATACTCCAATACGCAATTAACTTCAATACTGTTAAATGACAAAATGTTTTAGTTTCAATCAGACAAAAAGCTCATTATATGATAAAAACATATGTAACTGAAATTCGAAAAATTAAATTAAGCAATTCAATTTTTTTGTCATACTGAATACTAATAAAAACAAACAAATATAAAATGAAATAATTATTATGTTATCAATGATCAATAAACATTTTTTTCAGAATTGTTATAAAAAAAAAAGTAGACTATATTTGAGGGTGTACCTTGATTCTCGACAAGTTGTGATGATTCTGATAGGTTTAGATTTCAGCTTTATTTTTAAATGTTCAACAATATATGTAAATTCAGAGTTCCGTTAGTTCTAAGTTGGACACCGGCTGGTAAGGTTACTTTTGCTTATGATTCATAAGATCGAAGGTATGAGCCCAGTCATAAAAAGTGACTATAAAAAAAATGTCACCGCAAGTCCAGTACCACAAACGCCATTTTCGATTCGTATTTCGCCGAATTTATGTGGCGATGGAGGTACACCATCGGAGTATTCCATTCATGATAAATTTAGACAGTATCTAACTGCTATTAGACAATTCTGTGCACCTAAATCTGAGGGTATTCAAGCTTAATGAAGAAGTGACTTTTTTTTTTACTTTTCTTTCTGTGCTTACTCCAAAAATTCTTGTTTCGATTCGAAATTCATTTTATTGGGAAAATTAATTTTGCTTATATTGGGTTCATTAAAATTTTGTAAAGTTTTGGCCGCCATTCCTGTTTCTACAGTGTTTCGCGCAAACAGGAATGGCGCCAAACATAAGTCACCAATTTCACCAACGGGCACCCTCAAGTATATTTTTACCTAAAAAAAATAAGATGAAAAGAATAAAAGTAAAATTATTTACAATAGATCTCTGAATATTCACAAAACATTTTGTACATTTTTCATTCATATTTCTTTTCACATTATTTCGTGTACCAATAATTTGCACTTTTATGCATTATTTAAGAAATATCTCAAATATGAACTGTTAATTAATATTTCTGGATGAACAGTTTTTTGAAAGTAAGTAAAAACCAATTAAAATAAGTAAAAGATATTCACGGTGATCCATTTTATGTAACAAAGATATAAGTATTTTAAAGTAAACTCTGGTCATAGAGGAATCAATATATTTCACACATTCAATACAAAATAGAAATCGCAACAAGCTTTAGCTGGTAAGTTTAGTTCTAACATTTCTGCAGGCAGCATTATTAAAAATTATTACCTTTTCACACACATGCGTTCTCAATTTTGATTGGCTGCTTTGTGCGTTACTAACCAGAAGTCTTCTGTGATTGGTTATGTGGTTATGTGTTATCATTGCACTCTCTTCTTATATATATATATATATATATATATATATATATATATATATATATATATATATATATATATATATATATATATATATATATATATATATATATATATATATATATATATATATATATATATATATATATATATATGTATATATATATATATATATGTATATATATATATGTATATATATATATATATATATTTATATATATATATATATATATATATATATATATATATATATGTATATATATATATATATGTATATATATATATGTATATATATATATATATATATATATATATATATATATATATATATATATATATATATATATATATATATATATATATATATATAATATAGTATTATAGAAAAAAAATTGCACTAAAATGTAAATATTACAGGCTAAATTTTGCACCACTTAGGCTAAATTTTGCACCACTTAGCACCACTACTTCATTCATTAATGAAAAATACACGTAGTGCGACGTTGCGAATTATGATGCAATATTAAATAACGTTTGACATTTCAAAAAATGTTTTTAAAACATAGTAAAAATGTTACATGTTATTACGAGTACTACGGTACTGTAGAAAAACAATTTTCAAAAATGGTTTTTTATATAAATTTGTGTCTAGTAAAGGCAAAGTCAGGGAACGAAGACGTCACTAAAAATTGAGAAATATCTCAGCTTAAATTTGTTCTTTAATTTGTTAATGTATGGACATCACGCTTCACATTATACCTAATTGGCAAAATCGCACCCTTTTTTTTATATAAATATACGTAGTAAGGGAAATATTATACGAATCTGAGCAACAAATGTTTAGTATTTTTTAAAAATAATTTCGTTTATTTTCGTGTTTGCTAATAGGTATTGTTAAAAATTTAATTGCAACGTTGTGCAATTTTGAATTTTTCTTATAACCATTAAGAGTTTGTTTTTATTAAAAAACTTAAATATTATTATTATTACCATTTCATTTGTTCCATGAATCACGATTAAAGTAATTTGCCTAACATATTATATTTTACGAATTCGTTATTTATAAAATTTATTTTTCACATTTGGCAATCTCGGCGTTGACTTTTAAGTTTGTCCTCTTTCACGGTCTTCTTATAGTTTGAACTGACCTTATAAGTTTCAAACCGTAGCAGATGGAAAATAAAATGTCTAAACTCTAAAGTAACAGCATTAGTCAAACAAAGTTTGACAGGAATGGGATTTATATGAGACAGTGCACTTAGACGTAACGACGAAGATTACTTGCCCTGAGGGATGAAACACAAAGTAAATCTTTTATAGATAAATTTGTGTCTAGAACACTCACTAAAGTATAAGTCAGATGATCATATTTCAAATATATTTCATCTGAAAGTTGAATAAATATTTTAAAGTTCCATTGTATTGATAGGACGATGTCTTAAACTTATATGTATAAGAGTGCCTTGAAATAGGTTTTAAGAATTCGAGCAAAATTACAGTTTCAGTAAAGGAATGCATCACTTCACATATTAGAGATGGATATAAGTTTCTGTTATAGTATCGTACCTGTTCCGAAGGAAAAGGGTAATTTTAAACATATGTTTCTAATGAAAAAACAAAATTTAAAACTATATTGTATTTTACAAAATTTAGTTTTTCTTTTAACAATACCTGAATACTCTTTTATATTAAATGTAAATCAAATAAGCTTTAAATTTTAATTAAGAGATCTTTTTTTTTGACTCACTGAGCATAAAATTAAGGTCAAAAATAGTGGAATACGCTACAATTTACCGTGTTTCTGGCTCTATGGCAACAACAAAATGCTCTGCTAGTTTTTCCAAAGCAGTTTGGTAATGTTTTATGTAAAATTTACAATAAATTATGGTTTTAATGTGATAAAATGCAGCAAATGCTTTAATTTTGGTTAATTTTCATGGTACCGTAGAGTATGTTAGAAAAACTTTATACTCGGTAAATAGTTTTTCTGACTTTTGAGTTTTGTATTTTTACAAAATGTGTAGCGGTAAGAATTATAAGTTTTAAAACCAGAATTTCTGGTGAACTGTTTCGATATGAACAGTAAAATACTAAATGAATGGTTTTAACAACATAAGTTTTGGATTCATTAACCAGAATATTTGGTTTTTTGACCAGAAGCTTTATTATTATACAGTGCGGTAATTTTACCTGAATTTTTTTCTCCGTGCTGGATAACAAAAAAATTTCTCAAAAATTTAACTGACGCTTTACTACATTTCATCTTAATAAAAAACGTGAAATGATCTGTTTTTAAAGCTACATTTTAAGGTTGTAATAACTCGTTTAGAGCAGTTCAGTGATATTCAAATATATTATCGTTCAATGACAATCGCTGATAATCGCTTCTCAGTTTCCTTTCAGTCAAAAACTGTATTTAGTAGAATGTTGTTTACGGTAAAAGAGAAAATATCTTTTAAGAGTGGTTTTTTAATTCCTTAAGTTGTTTTTAAGTTCTACTATTTTATTTTAAAGATAAAGAGAGATTGTTTATATTAATTCTGTTTTCGAAACAGAATTAGTTTTCATAATTCTTATTAGGAAAAAAAAATATGCAATTTAAAATATAGGAATGAAAAATATTGCAGGATGATAGAGACGATTTCAGTAAATTTTATGGAAATACTCGACGCATTAAAAGAAAGGTATTAAAACAACATTTTTCATTTATTATGTTCTAACTATTATGTTCTAACTTCAAAATGGTAAATTTTCATAGAAACTTTACAAATTTCTAAAAAGGTCGTGATGTATTACGGTGCATCCGTAACAGAGTAATTAGCGAACACAACTTCATTTTTATATAAATCATAAAGATTGGCAATTTTATTTGTAGACAGATCATTTCCATAAGAGATTCTGAGGACAAAACACATCATAAACAATATTCCTTTATGTCACGTGAACGCTCCCTCTGATCATAAATGGCATCAAAAGCATAAAAAAGTGATATTTTAAAATTCAAATTTTAATAACATAAGCAGATTTAATGATACGCTTAAAATCCTTATACAAGTATAATTAATAAGAAGCACTTTAAAAAAAGCAGTTTTAATATGATTCGAAATTAGATCTAATTTTCGAAACAAATTCGTAGAAAATATTCTTTCACCGTCATTTATCATTTAGTTGAAGAATTATAATAGTTTAATTGAATAAATTAACTCCTTTAAGCTCTGAAATTTCATTAAAAGGTATTTCTTTTAGACGCGAAATCTGCGTTAAATATTGATTTCGTATTTCATAATAATTCTATATCTCCACCTAATATTAAAATAGGATTAATTTTAAAATTTAAAATCTTCGCTTCGTAAACATCTATCTAGTTTTACCTTTGAAATTTTCAGCATTTTATTGCGTTTTTAATCCTTAAATTTAAAAAATGTTCAAATTGTAAACAATCTCTTTCATAAATAAGTTTGCTTTTCTGTAACATTTTCATTAAAACTTTTTAATCAATTTTACGCTTATAGATGAAATGATTTTAATTTTATTTAGGAACAGTAACGCTTTAAAAGATTAAATATATTTCAAAAAATAATTTCGAGATTATTAAAAATTAAATGTTTTAAAGTGTAGGCATTTCTATTGAAACTACTATTAAAATTGAATATAATTAAGAATTTGGTTTGCAACACACTCTCAAGTTAGTTGTTTCGCAAGTTTTAAACTTTTAAAATACATCTTTAAGCATAATACATTTTGAAATTAGTACTACAACTTACAGATTTAATTAGATTTCGACCCCCTTAGTCTCAATTGAAGACAAATCTATGTCATCGAATATTTATGTTTGCTTGAGAATCAAATCTGTTATTCTTGGTCCTTTTCCAATATTTATTATTTTGTGTGCATATCGGTAGAGTTAAAAACGAATGAAAAAATAATTATAAATACATGAATAATTTTAAGTCGAACTTTAACTTATATTATTTGCATTATCATTGAATGAATTTGAAAGCACTAATTGAGAAACACACAGACTAATTTTAATTTATATTGTGTTTTTAAGAAAATGAGTTTTAATTCATGTGTCACTACAAACTATCTTCTATTCCTTTTTAGGACGTTCACTACAATTATATTGCTAGAAAAAGTAGTACTTCAATTTATTTAAATGCAAGCTATAAAAGAAATCAAAATTTCCATCGCACAAAAAATACTTTTGCAGGTGTTCTTTTAAAAATAGTGTATGATTGTGAATAAAATAGATTTAATCATTGAAAAAATTTTAAAAAAATTACGAATACGACATATTTATTCAAAAAAGAAACAATTCTGAAGTGCCTATTTCTACTGCGGTATCTTGATATAAATCGCAATAAATTTGTACTTTATACCAATTAAAGTTAAACACCAATTAAAGTAATGCAGTTGCTAAAATTTGCTGATTTAGCCATTTAGTAAAGAACATATTTTTTCGTTTCAATTTGAACCTGTTACTAAAATTAATCAAACATCTTTGGCGTCATTAACAATATGGTAATTTTTTATGATTTATAAATACCATTTCATACCATTACAAGTACCACTTATCCTTTAATTTGTATTTTATTACAATTTTTTAAACTCAATTTTTACCTGTTAACAAAACTAACTAATTGTAATTCTCGAAAATAATCAGAAACGATAATAGGGTGATTCTCACAAAATATGACAATTCACTGTCCCTTGCTCCAAGATCTAATACTATATAATACTAAAAGAACTTTTTTTTAAAAAAAATTAATAAATAGCAGTACTGTTAGCATTTTAAAATAACTTTGCACTAGCATTGACTGTTTTGTATAGTTAAAAAATTTAATTGAACTTCAAAATGTCTTTTTCCTGGCATGTCCCAAACAATGTTTCCAATAATAACTAGCTTCAAAACTTCCTATAAATTTTTCAATATCTAAATTTTTTTTATCTCAACCGGTGTAAGCATTTCTAGAATATACGCAGAGGGTATTATTTACAAAAACTTCGTTTCAATTAATTTTTTCTGTCAAGAATTTGTTTGTCCTAAGAAAATCTGTTATTTTTCTGGCTACTTTTATTTAGTGGTTTATAGCCAAAATAGATAGAGCCAGCAATCAATATCTTATGTTAATAGATTGATTAGATACCCTCCTATATGAACATGTCTTGTTGCATGAACAAAGAATCAATTTTCTGGTTCAAAATCTTTTTAAAAATTTTTTTCAAGGTGAGTAGGTTTTTGTGTTGTCATTTTCCTGGTTTCTTGAAACCATTAATACCATAAACTACATAGATTTATCTGAGTTATTTTAAGAAATCCTCTTGTTTTCTACAGAATATAAACGCTTTAGGCCAAAATATTTGATTAAAGTAAAGTTATATGCTATAAAATGGCGAATTTATCATTATCCTGGCTATCATTTTCCTGGCTTATGAATGCCAGGACATTGAAGTGTTACCAGAAATTTTTTTTAACTGCTAATACTGTAAGGAGAGAAGGCAAATATTAACCCAATACCAAGTTTATGCATGATTGTAATATGCTTGGATGTAATCAAAGTTATTTATTAATTTAATGATTGATTATTATCCACAATTTTATTCCGTACTGTAAGAAACAACTTTTAAAATAAAAACAAAACAAACGCAGTTCATTTACTCTTTACTTTTATTAAAATTTACGCACACCGTTATTCTGAAAACTCAAATTCTACATCGTACACAAGAACTGCTGTTGCCAAAACATGGAATACTAAATACTGCTGTTGCCAAAACATGGAATACTAAATATGTAATAAGAATATAATTAATGTTCACGTTCACACTTTTACACTCGACCATCCTGACTTTTGGACGACCTCGTCCTTTCAAAACAACTTATAATCCTTCAAGTGAAGCGGCACACTTTTACATCTCTTTGGTCTACTGTTATCTTGGCTTAAATTTTTATTTGGATCGTCGTTGCATTGATTTGTACTGTTGTAGTCGTTTATGGGTTCGCAAGCAATGAAGTTTTCCTTACTTCCAGTAATATTGTCCCCATCATCAGACAGATCTTCGTCGTTGACCAGATGAAACAGTTTCATTTGCGAAGCGTGGGCGGTAGTCGTATAATTATGTTGCCATCTTCTTCCTTGTCCAACTGAGCGTAAATCAGTAACTTGATAAGTGTCGGACGGTAATATTTTGATGACTGTTAAAGGACCTCTGTACTTAACTTGGGTTTTAGTGTTAGATAAGGCAGTTTGTTCGGGCAATCGTCTTACGACCACAACGTCACCTATATTGTACTTTAATGCATCACATCGATGTTTGTCATAATTCCTTTTCATCTTTTCTTGTGCAATGATAATACTTTCCTGGGCATCTCTTTGCAGTTTTGTTGGATTTATGTAAGTCATTTGATGTTGGTAGTAGATCTTGAGGAAAATATCCAGGCTTTACTGGCGTGTATCCATACAAGAGTTCAAAAGGAGGTTTTCCAGTCGACTTACTCGGAGACCAGTTAATACACCGTTGTACTTCTGGTAATATTTTATCCCAATCCTTGTGAGATTCCATTTGGACATAGGAAGATATCATTGGAATAAGTATACGATTGATGCGTTCAACTTGTCCATTAGCTTGTGGTCTTTGACTGGAGTTTAATGTATGCTTGATTCCTAATTGCTTACAATAGCCTTCAAACGTCGAGGACGTGAAGCAGCTCCCTCTGTCTGTAATGACTCGCCTCGGAGAACCAAAATCATCAGTAAATTCATCAAGGTACTTCAAAACGCTTTTAGTTGAGCAACTAGGACATGGACGGAGACGCACAAACTTAGTCATATTGTCGACAAAAACTAAAAGCTCCTTGTTGCGAGCTGAACTTGTTAAAAATGGGCCGAGGAAATCGATATGAACAACTTCAAATGGGCGACTACCAGGTGGAATGGCATTAAGTTTACCTTGAGCTTTTCCGCCTGGTACTTTTGTAAATGCACATACGACACACTGTCGTATATGCTGCTTGATATAACTTGCCATACGTGGAAACCAAAACTGTTGACATATCATT
Organism: Parasteatoda lunata; assembly: GCA_949128135.1. Lineage (NCBI taxonomy): Eukaryota > Metazoa > Arthropoda > Arachnida > Araneae > Theridiidae > Parasteatoda > Parasteatoda lunata. Next base: position 113,337,442 of record OX421974.1, on the reverse strand, counting down.
TGAATTACTTTCTCAACTCCAAAATGACCACAAAAGTCGTGGAAACGAACAGCAAGATACTTTATCATTGATTTTGGCATTACAAACAACTTTCGTGTCTTGTTTCTATCACCAGATTCATAATGGAGGCGATAAAGTATTCCGTTAATCAACTCGAAATTATCGGCTAGTTGTTTTTCTTCTAGTGACCTATTTGTCTTTGGTTTTCTTAAGGAAAATACAATTTTTTTGCATATCTTGATCTTGAGCTTGTATGAGGGCTACCCTGTCTTCTTCAGTAGAGATGTAAAATACCCTAGGCTCTCTTGTTAGTTCTACAGGACTCGTAATGTCTATTTCATGCAATGGTGTGCAAATTCTTTCTTCGACTGGTGAACGACTGAGGGCATCTACATGAGCCATTTTAGTACCATCTCGATGTTTAACATTATAATTAAATTCGCTCAACAGTTCAGTCCACCTCGCTACCTGGGGTTTAATGTTCTTTTGCGTAGGAGACCGACCCCGCCCGCCATAGGGAGAAGACGTGTTTGTTCCGCGCTCCTCGTTTACGAATAAATTTGAGACATCTAAAACTGACAAAATATTTTTGACCTTTCCTTCAATTAAAACCATTAATTTAACTATCCATTACTAAAGTATCCAAAGTTTTGCTTTTGTTTCTTTTGATTCTATCAAAGCATCGAATATTGAACATCGGCAAATTTCGCAGCCGTGGAGCCAACGTAGCCGTTCCGCAAGGCGTCGGTGAACCAGATTTCAATTAATACCCTTTTGCTTCAACACCTCTAGAATGTAATTAGAATCCAAAGTTTCATCAAATCATCACCATAAGAACAACAACAAACATCCTGATCTACCTCAAGTAAACAAGAGCAAAAAAAAAAATAATAATAATAAATTAATTCAATATCTGGCTAATTTATATAAGTTTCAACTCTTCAAAACAAACCAAGGAAATCAACGGATATACCCCCAAGTGAGCGGAAGTGAGTCACCCACTTCAGGGAGCAGAAGAAGTCAACAACTTTCCACCCACTGAATGTTTTCAAGGGTTTCTTCCAAGATATCTGCGGTTTTTTCACTCATCGCTTCATAGATGCACGTAAACAAAACTGATTCTATTTTTCTTTTGGTGCTTATTATTCAGGAACAATATCAGTTTCCAATCCATTGCTGAGTTTCGTTTTTCCGTTGATTTTAATTTTTAGTAATAGTCTACTAATTTACAATTTAAGTGTTTATTTTCATTAGTTCAATATTATTAACACATATTCATACAACTTATTTCACCAATGCACCAGGTATGTTAAATTTATCCATTTATTTTATCTAATAGCTTACTTCTTTTCAAGACCTGAATTATCCGGGTACTGTCCGGTAAGGGTCAATTAACGTATGTTTTTTCTTTTTTAATTTTTTAATAGTAACAGTTTAACCTAATTATTTTCTTTTAAATACTTATTACTTGTTTTATTATTATTTGCTCTTTTTACTTATAATATCCGCTTGTTTTTTCAAGTTATCTTTGTTAATCGTCAGTTAAGGGTGTATATAAGCAATACTGATCTTATATTTCCTTTTAGTGATTCTTACCGAAAAACAATTGTTTTTTTATTTTTTTATTATCCTTTGCTGATTATCGGTTCTCCCTTTAATTTAACTGTTTTTTTTATTTTTTTTTATTTTTATTTTTTATTTTTGTGTTATTGTCTATTACTATACAATCTAGGTGCATAGTTTGATTAGTTGATTGTACTATAATTTAATAATTCTATTTATTTATTTTTCTCACCAATGCATGAAGCATGTTAATTTTATCGGCCTGTTTTACCTAAATTCTTACTCATATTGCAGACCTGAATTATCCGGCTACTTTCCGGTAAGGGAAAATTAACGTATGGTATTATAGTAACAGTTCAGTTTTATTATTTTTGTTTAATAACAAGATTTTTCCTATTTTATTATTATTTGCTTTTGTTTACTGATTTCATTCGTTTATTTTTCATGATATCTGTATTTATTGTCAGTTAAGGGAGTATATAAGCAAAACAGAATTTATATTTCTTTTTAGTGATTCTTATCAAATAACAATTGTATTTTCCCAACCTTTGCTAAATATTGGTTTTCCATTTAATTTAATTTTACTAAAAAAAATTTTTTTTTTGTTATAATCTACAAGTTCACAAACTAAGAGTTTGGTTTTAATAATTCGATAAATTATAACTGGACAATTCATTATTTTTCCTAAATATAATAGATTTAACAATTACAAAAACTATAACAAGACAAATTTTTTTTTGCTCAATATCAATAGATTTTTGATATAGGGCAATTATAACACAAACATGGAAGCAATGACTAAAGATGACCATGACTTTTTATCAGAAGTTTATACAGTTATCAATGACATTAAAAAGTGTGTGAACAATATTTCAGTAAAAAGATATAACCTACCACAGGAACCTAGAAATAGAGCACTTAACCTACTGGATAAACTATTTCAGGGCATTAACATCCAAATGCAAGCAACAAAAATCTCTGCAGATTTCCCACCAGTAGAAGATAAAGAAATATCAGTCAAACTTACAGAAATAGTAAACAAAATACACACAATAAAAATAAATCAGGAACACATCATAACCAATCAAGAACAAACTAAAACAACAATGGAAGAACTGCTAAAAGGACAAGAGCAAACAATTAAAAAAACGTACAGTGAAGTTGTTAAATCCAAGCCACCACTCCCATTAATAATACTAAATGAAGAAAATAGTGAATTAGATGAAGTCATGCAAAGAATTGAAAATAAAGAGCCCACAGTTTGTCCTAAAAAGATTTTCAAAAACAAAAAAGTAATAAAGATTCACTACAAGAACAACAATGATAAACAAAATGCAGAGAAAACATTAACAGATTTGAATATAAAACATAAAGAAGCAAGACAAAGAAAATGGCATTTGATTTTGCTAGGTGTCCCTGCATATTTTGATAATGAAAAAATTAAAGAACATTTAAATGATATTGCAGGTATGAATTTAGATGAAGAAGATATTGAAGTTCTTAAGAGAAAATCCCAAAAGTACAACAACAACTTAGTCAACGTTAATATTAAACTCCATACTAAACAAGCTTTAATTCTACTAAAGAAAAAATACACATACATGGGCATCCGACGGGTCGTAATCAATAGACGAGCAATCATACTAAGATGCCATAATTGCCAAACATTGGGGCATCACCAAAACAACTGTCAACAAGATACAACATGTGCCAACTGCGGAAATAACCACAATACCAAAAATTGTGATGCCAGCGAAGATTTCTGTATAAACTGTGATTTTAATAACTACAGATATAATACTAACTATTCAGCTAATCACTGTGCCTCTGACATAAGCTGCCCATCATATAAATGGGCACTAAATGAGGAAATTAAGAGACTCAATATTTCTCCAGTTACAACACAAGAACCTAACTTCCAGAACAAGTTTAATCAACTTTATTGAATAAAAGAAAGAAGGAAAAAAAAATAATAATTAGATCATTTTTTACTCATTTGCAACTCTTTCTGATGAATCAACAAATCACAAATTATAATATTCCAATAATTGATAAAACATCAAGAAACACGATTAATCAACATGCAATACAGCAGCACTCAACAGTCATCCTACATGCAAACCTTAGAAAATCCAGGCCACCAACGAGTCTACTTAATATAGCATATAAATGCTTCAAGCCAAACTTCATAATCACACAAGAACCTCACATCCAAAACAATGCCATTACAGGAATACCAGTAAACTGGAAAAAATGGTTGTCAAACAACATGAAATCTGGAATTATACACACAGGAGGTCCAGATAACCCAACATTGATTATGACAACGAATAACACTGTTTCCATAAAAACTAGAATTAATCAACAAATAATTGTATTAATTTCAGCATACTCCTCACCTACAGAAGATATCATGATAACACTCAAAGAATTAGAACAGCAAATAAACAAAATAAAAAATATTCAATTTTACATAATAGCGGATCTAAATAGTCACAATAAAAATTGGGGCTACTCACATAACAACAGTAGAGGGAACAAAGTACAAGATTTTATCACAGCAAGAAACCTCTTTCTACTCAATAAGCCTGACGATCCTCCAACATTTGAAAACGGAACCTACATAGGATGGCCTGATTTAATGATCACCTCTTCAAAACATCTGGCGAACATATCAAACAGAACTGTACTTGAAAATGAAACTTTAAGTGATCATCGCTGGATTAACCTAATAATCGATAATTCAACAGAATATATTACCTTAAAGCGTTATAAAACCAACTATGGAGGTTTTACTAAATTTAAAAAACATTTAAAACCACTTCTCCCCACAATAAAAAACAGCATATGTTTATCACAAAGTAAAGATACTCTTGATACTGCAACAGATAACCTAATCAACACAATCATTAATGCCTGCAATAAATCACTTAAAACAAAAAGCCATGCGTTTGAACCCAAATTATCATGGTGGACTCAAAGCTTGCAAATAAAGAAAAAAGAATTAAGAGCAATTAGAAAAAGGTTACAAAGAACGCAAGAAACAGAAGATAAGCAAAATATTACTATACTATATAATAGAAAGAAAGCAGTATATTTCAAGGAAATTAAGAAAAACAAAATTAATTCGTGGAGAACTTTTTGCACAAACATGACCAAACCATTCGATAAGGCATACAAAGTAACTTTTAAAAATGGAGAATATCCAACTAATTTAATTGAGCAAGATGAAATTGCAACATCCAAAAACAATGCTCTAAATATCCTGCAAACAATTTATAAAACAACTAATCAAAAAATTAATACGATACACAGCAATAACTCAAACAAAGACAAAATGTTCACTCAAGAAGAACTAGATAGAGCTATAACAACTCTACCAACAAAGAAAGCTCCTGGAGTAGATGGAATAGACAATGAAATTCTAACAGCAGTTCACCAAACAGACGAAGAACTTTTCCTGTGCTTGGCCAATTCGTGTCTGCGTATAGGTTATTTTCCCAAAGCTTTTAAAGTAGGAAATCTGATTCTTTTCCTTAAAAAAGGAAAAGACAAACACAACATATTGAACTACAGGCCTATTACGCTTCTCCCTACGATAGGAAAATTAATAGAAAAATTAGTGACATCAAGACTGATGTTTCACCTAGAGACCAACAACTTACTTAGCGACAGACAATTTGGTTTCAGAAAAGGTAAATCAGTGGACGACCTTCTAATACAACTTTTTAGATACATAAAGAAACATAAAAATAAAGAAAAACACATGCTGCTACTCTCAGTAGACATTAAAGGAGCCTTTGACCATCTAAGGCATAATGACATACTAAATAGCCTTAATAATAAAAATTGTCCAAGTAATATTTTTTACATTTTTAAAAGCTTATTAACGGATAGACAAATTATGCTTCATACAGATGAAGGTTTAGCTTCAATAACACAAACCATTGGAACTCCTCAGGGCTCGTGCAGTGGTCCTACCTCATGGATAATCTCTGCTGATGAGCCATTACAATTCAACTGGACGGAGGCTACGCAAAACCTAAAACACCCCACAGAAGCAGACGTCCAACAATTCGCTTTTGCAGATGACTTCAGCTTTGTCATAACAGCTAAGACAGAATCAGATCTTGGCATTATAACAACAAATACCTTAAATATCTTAAATAGCTGGGCCACTATGCACGGTCTTGAAATCTCAAAAGAGAAAACTACATACATCCTGATCAAAAGCAAGCTAGTAAACGGCCCTGTAATAAAACTAAACAATTCGAAAATAAAAAGATCCACATCAGTAAATCTTTTAGGTCTCATAATTGATGAACAGATTAACTGGTCAGAACATATAGCAACACAGGGAAATAAAGCATCTGCAAAACTTCAAGCAATCCAAAGAATAGCAGGAAGATCTTGGGGAATTAAAAGAGAGCATAGACTAATCTTATATAAGTCATGTGTAGTCAGAATGTTAGCACACGGTGCAGCAATCTGGTGCTCAGAACCACAACAATACATAAAAGACAAGATTGACTCAGTACAAAGGAAGTTCCTACTAAATATAACAGGCGCATATAGGACAACTCCAACAAAAGCACTACAAGTTATCCTGGGGCTACCTCCTCTTCATCTAACACTGCAACAAGAAGCAATCAGAATTAACTTGCTAAAAGATTCCTTTCACACTATTCTGATAGACAATTTAATTATTAGTCATGAAAAAATGGATACAAAAATTAACCTCCAAACAATTCATCCTGCAGACTTTAACTTAAATACAACAGGCAATATTCAAATAAAACAAAAAACTGAAAAAAATAGAAGAATTAATATTTACACAGATGGCTCGAAGATGGAGGCAGGAACAGGAGCCGCCATAATAATCTTTAATGGTGACACGAAATCAAATACCATAAAAATGAAGTTTTTCAATTGGAACACTATTTTTCAAGCCGAAGCAAGAGCTATTTTAGAAGCAGTCCAAATTGCAAAAAATAACAGTAGTGATACAACAATTTGGACTGACAGTCTATCTGCCTTATATGCTATCAAAAATTACAACACAACACATGATATTATTAAAAAAATCCAACATATTTTAATCAATCATCCGCAATTAGAAATCTCTTGGATAAAAGCACATGCAGGTCATATGGGTAATGAAGAGGCAGATAGGGCAGCAAAGGAAGCAGTCACGGACACAAATCTCACATCAACGAATTTAGGAATGCCTCTATCATATATTAAAAAGAAGGAAAAAGATTTCATTTTAAATTATTGGCAACAACTGTGGACCACACACAAGTACGGAAGAACGACTTACGAAATTCTTCCAAAAGTTTCTTTTAAAAATAGTAAATGGCCAAAGGAATTAATAATGTTCATAACTGAGCATGGTCCCTTTAGGACATACTTGAAACGCTTTCAGTTGTCAAGACATAAACTTTGCAGTTGTGGAGAAATTGGTTCACCACTACACTACGCTACCAAATGCCTGTTAACAGAATCCTATCACTTTAAAGTCCCCATGGAACAAAACATCATAGCCTGGAAGAAACAAATTATTAGTAATAAAACTCTTATAAATAAACTAATTAACTTAATTAACTTCATACAAAATTATGAACAATTTCTAACGCCAAGTTAAAATTTACTACTATCCGACTAATAATCAATATTAAAATACATTCCCCTGCAATGTTATCCATTACCATAGTGTTAAAACCTTATGCTACCCAGGTTTACATATTAATCAACCCATATTCTTTCTAATTTCTTAACATAAATTTGTTTTAAATTTTCATGTCATGATTATAACAGTAAGCTCAAGCATAGTTTCGGTTCATACAGTGTATGAAATTATTACCACTTGTATTAAATTATGTAAACTTTAAATGAAATGTTTATATAATGCCCTATTGCTTTTTATGTATATATCTACTAGCAAACTATATTTAATTGAATGCATCTACATGAACAAACTGTCATAACCCGATTTTATAGTCTACCATCAGTTAACATCAAGCTTATGTGCTTATGCACAACCTCTACAACATTTTGATGGAATCATTTTTGACAACCGTTATTGAATAACCATGTATATATATACTAACAATTCCACAAATGTTAATTGTGCCTCAAATATAAATCCCCGTGTATATAATTTCCCCACTCCCCATATTTTCTGCAACATATTAGTGTTTTTCCTACATTATCTCATGCAATGTATTTGTTTATCAAGACGTATTTTCATGATATGTTATATTTAACCACGCTTCTTCTGTATAGTCACTATTTTTGACGCTCAGCTCCCATGGGTCTTAAATGTCAATAATCAACATTCTCTTATAGTCACACAATGTTTGATAATATCTGTTTCTCTAATTAATTGTAGTTTTAATTAAATAATAATTTTAAGGATCCTGACGGGAGATGAGGGCAGATCTTGGGCCTAGCTCTGGCAACGATGCAGATGATAGGGTGGGCTCGTGATTAGGGACTCAACGGGGGAAGCGTGGTATGTCGCAGTTGTAACTCTCTGTTTTCCTGGCCACAGTATTTCTTTCTGATAGATGCCCCCTCCGGGGGCATAGGTGCAGAGCTGTGTGCCGGCGTCCATGTCCATGTTCTTTTGCGTATTCAAGTATGTGATTGCTGAACAATCAGTGACTAACGTAAATTGCAAACCCAACAACAAAGGACGAAGTCTAGTCATTGACCATACCGCAGCTATCAGTTCCAAACGACTTGAATGATACTTTTCTTCTTCAGGAGTTGTACGGCGACTTACGGAATAAACTAACTGAAAAGCACTAGACTTATTTCGTTGCAAGAGCATTCCAGCTAATCCAACAGAACTTGCATCAGTGTGTAATTCAGTTTCATCGCGTGGATCAAATAGTTTCAACACTGGTCTCGACACTAATTTAGAACGTAAGTTTTCAAAAGCATCATTTTGATCATCAGTCCATGTAAACGATGAATTTTTCTTTAGCATCCTTGTGAGGGGTTCAGCAATTGAAGCATATCGTGTTATAAATCGGCGAAAGAAATTTGTTAAACCAAGAAAACGACGCAATTCATCTTTGGTCTTAGGAACGGGGTATTCAGCAATGGCAGCAAGTTTTCTTGGACCTGGTCGTATTCCATTTTTATCAATTACAAATCCCAAATACTCAATATCTGACATTCCGAACTCACATTTAGATAGCTTCAGTGTTACCCCAGCTTTTAGCAACTTTTCAAGCACTTGTCGAAGCTTCACTATCATATAATCAAAGCCGATAGAACCGAAGAATATATCGTCAATGAAGCATGATACACCTTTCCAAAGCAAATCACCCAAAGCTAATGACATCGCTCGCTGAAAAACAGGTGGTCCATTCGATAAGCCAAAAAACAAGCGTGTAGGCTCATAATGTCCATCAGGAGTTGTTAACGCTGCCTTTCGTGAGGATTCTTCATCCATTGCTATCTGATTAAATCCTTGACATGCATCAAGGATGCAGAATAAACTAAAGCCAGACAGTCTTTCAAGCAAATCATCGATGCAGGGTAATGGAAATTTATCCTTAATAGTTTGTGAATTTATATGTCTATAATCAATTACCATACGATGATCACCAGTTTTCTTAGATACAAGCAAAACAGGGCTACTGTATTCTGAAGAACTGTCACGAATAACACCCTGATCTTTTAATTCTTGAACGATTTCTCTTAAAACTTGTCTCTCGTAGTTCGAAGCTCGATAGGGTGAACGAGAAATATGTTTACTACCCGGTGTCTCAACGATACGCATTATAGTATTATTAATGCATCCTAGTTCATCTTGTTTTAAAGCAAAACACAACCTAAATTCATTTAACAAATCGCATAAAATTTGCTGTTGTTCTTTATTTATTGATGGTCCAATTTTAACACATTCTCTATCGATAGGATTTCGCACAATTTCCTTTGCTAATAAAACGGCTGGGGTTGAATCCGCATCTTCTTTAACCATTGAACTGTAACTATTTTCAGATACCCAATTTCCTCGCAAGATAACACGATTTTTCTTTAATTGTAATTTTACGCTACTAGGATTCACGACGGGCACTTGTGATTTACCATCGTGGATAGCAAACGTAACATCCTTGCTTAGATCATCTCGACTACTGCAGGAAATAAATCCGTTTTGAGATTTACATGCACTGAAGACAGTTACCAATTGAAATGTACGTGGTTCAATCACGAACTTTTCGAGAGTCTTCAGCACAATCCTATCAGGCATTTCATTGATTTGGAAATCATGCAAAAAATCCAGCTCTTCCACATGAACTAACTTGGATCTGCCTTGATTTCTAACCATTATTATCTCGGGTGAGTCAATGATGTCATTCCCAATGAGAACATCAGGGCCTTCAAATGTATCATCAGTCACTACATAAAACAGGACTTCCTTCAGCTTTACCCTATCTATAGTCACATTAAGTATGATAATTCCTAGTGACTCCCTTACACCTCCAATACCTCGAATTCGGGTAACTATATTTTTATGTATACTTTTATTAAACGTTTGTGCAAAACTATATTTTAACATAGATATATCAGCAGCGGTATCCATAAGAACACTAGTATTTACTTCTTCAATGATTATATTCTCCGTAGTACTATTACTGGAAATGGGTAAAAACGAAACTGCATTGACTAATGGGAAAGACGCTCTCTTTGGACATTCCTTTGTACCATGTCCTTCTGTTTTGCAGGCAGTACAAAACTTTGGACGTTTTGGTTTTACACAATCACGGGCAAAATGGCCGGTCTCATAACAATTGTAGCAAACAGTTTGATTATTAGTTGTACTTCTACTTGGCTCTGTTTGTTTACCCTTGGCGATATTTTCCTCTTTCAAAAACTTATTGTTACTAGATTTATTATTATACTGAATATGATCCTTAAAAACATCTTTGAGTTCAATAAATTCATCTATCTTTTCAGCTAATGTATAAGGTGAAATTATATGGGTCCACTGATCCAAATAACGTTCTCGTATATCTTGAGGCACCCGAGCTTTCATTCGATCTGTGATGATCAGGTCTTTTAAACTCTCAAAACTACTTATTTTAAGTCCTGCAGTCCACCCATTAAAATACGTTTCAAGCTCGTGGTAATATTCTTTCCATGACTTTCCACCAGTATTCTCATGAGAATAAAAAAATTTTCTAAATTTTTCTGGACTTAGTCTGTAACACTTAAGTAAAAGAGATTTAACATAGTCATAATTTTCTGACTGTTCTTCTGGTTCTCTCATTATCATTTGGACAATTTCACTTGGTAACTGGTTAATTAAACATGCCATCCACAATGTACTCGGCATTTGTACTCTTTTCATTACTCTCTCGAAATGTACTAAATAAAGGCTGATATCCTCATTACTCGTAGAAAACTTTCTCAGCTGTGACTGCCAATCAACCTTTGGCGCCGATGTTATTACTCCAGTTTCGACTACTTCTGAAGTTTTAGCAGCAATATCTAACTTCTTGAGTTCCAATTCATGTTCCCGATCGGCTTTTTCTTTCTCTTCTTGGCGAATGCGCTCGGCGTCTTCAACCAAATTTTCAACCATTCCTCGAACCATTTCTTCATCGTATTTCTCGCTATTCAATATTAACTTTCTCAAGTCAGAGATTTTCAAAGTAGTAGACGAAACGTCTTCAGATAACTCATTAGCTACGTAACGTAACTGATCTTTACGAAGTCGCGATAAAAATGCCATTTTAAACTCAAAACTCAAAATTAATTACAGTTGCTGGTTTATCCCACTTCTGATAATGTAAGAAACAACTTTTAAAATAAAAACAAAACAAACGCAGTTCATTTACTCTTTACTTTTATTAAAATTTACGCACACCGTTATTCTGAAAACTCAAATTAGATATCGTACACAAGAACTGCTGTTGCCAAAACATGGAATACTAAATACTGCTGTTGCCAAAACATGGAATACTAAATATGTAATAAGAATATAATTAATGTTCACGTTCACACTTTTACAGTACACATCAGCAACAAACTTTTTTTGGATTCTTTCTACAGTGGATAAAAAGAATCAATTTAAGCAATTTATGGTCCATCTAACATAAAGGCTTAAGTTGAGTTACTTACTATTAAATTAAAATGACTGTTTTTTAAACTTCTAAGCTAATATGTCATTTTCCTGGCATTCAAGATTTGGTGAATTTCTATTTTATTTTTTTCCTCCAGCAAATGTCAATAAACTACACTGCTGTTTGTAAGATATTAATAAGTGTAACTAAAGAAGTATACAAAAAAAAAATTTAGATTATTTTGACGACTTTAAATTTGAAGAAATTTTTGGTACGAATTGTCATATTTCGTGAGAATCACCCATTAATATTTTCATACTTATTATTGGCGAACGAAATAATATCAATACTTAGTTCGAATGCCATAAAAAATCGACAAACTATTATCGACATCAGTAAGGTTAAATTAAATATGATACTAAATATTACCGTTATAAGAACTTTGGTAATGAAAACCTATTATACAAAGAAGCATAAATTAGGTACTGTGATAAGAGATTTTTTATCACCTTTCAAAACATCTTAAGTGATGTCATGGCACGTAATTTACAACCTTTATTTTTTATTTATTTTAATCTGGTGCGACTTTAAATTGTTAGAATTACCGTAATCTGATTCAGACGTTTGATTCTGTATAAAGAGATTAACTATACATACAGTATCTTTAAAATGTGATATTCAGAATATACCATAACTTTTCCATGGCTCTATGAATAACTTCAATTCTATTTCATAATTTTTGTAGAGTTTCCATTATGTGAATCGAGACACGCTTCAAAGTTGCAAGTCTTAATAAAAGAAGCACGTGACTATATTTACTTTTTAAAATACGAAATCAGTGGCATTATCACCATGCAGTGTGAAATTATTAACGTTGATTTTACTTGTTATAACCTAATATATTAAACCAAAGATAAATAATTCATAAGAAAGTGCGATAAAAATAATTTTTGACCTGTTAGAGCTGCAAACTTGGAAATCGTCTTATTATAAAATATTTATCAATCTTCATAGGAAACTCCTTCTTTGCGCGCTTTCTTTTAGTTAGCGCGTGAAAATTAGGTCCGTCTTGTCTTCAAATGTATTTAAACCAAATTTGGTGATGATCGGTCCGGAATTGCGGATTTATATACGGCACATGTATGCATACAAACATTCTACTTTATCTATTTAGATTAGATGAAGTTGCTCTATCTTCGTGGTATATATTTCCACTTTTTATAACAGTTGTATCTATTTATTTATTTCTTAGTCACAAAATCAAGGTTGCTTTATTTCAGTGGAACACACCTTTTTTATTGTCAGGTTCTTTGTTAAGGTATCTAAAATGCGGTAGTGATTTAGTAGCTTAACAAGAACAACAAAAAATACGAGAAAGAGGGGACATGATTTACCCGCACAGATTTTTAGTAACGGATCTCTCTCTCTCTTTTTTTAAAAAAAAATAAATAAATGTTAATTTTCTAAAATCATTAAAATTGCATAGTTAAATACAAACCTTATTAATGATAAACTTATTACAATAATATAATAATACTTATAAACAATTATGTAGTATAATATTATGATCTTGAGCACATCCATTTACTGGCCAATCCTTTTCAACTAACAAATAAAACGTGCTCCAGTATCTCGGTAAGAATGCTCCATAAAACAAAATCCCTCTATTAACGCTTTTAATTCCATTTGCGCTTCTGTTTTCTCATTTTGTAATCTAGTCATCTTATTACGAAAATATTTTAAGTCATTCTTGAAAGATTCCGGTACATGTAAGTTCATTTAAATTCGCTACTTGCTTTATAGATTTCGTTTTGAGTTTTGGTCTGTTTTTTCTTTGCATTTTATTTTTTACTTTTTGCGTAATATATTTTTAATTAATGTGTTCTATTTCGTTTAAATTTTTTGAGTGTTCCTCACACTATTGTATTGATATATTTTGCTTTGGCTACATTGATACAATATTAGAAAGCACTCCTTTTTGCGGATCTAATAGTGTGAGCTGCTGAAGAGATTTATTTTCCGTTTTTTTGTTTTTCGGTATTTCAATATGTATTATTTTAATTTTTTAAAAATACTTTTTGAAAATATTTTATTTTAATCATTTTCCTTTTTCTCTTTTCATTAATCTTTATTATTTTGCATATTTTCTCTATATTTTTTTAATCTTATTTTATGACTTGTACATACTTGCAGCTTATGCGCATTATGTATAACGTATTAATTTTCTTAATTTCCTTCACTTTTTACTTTTTTCTTTTTTACCTTTTTGTCTTTATTGTGATATATATATTCACATTTATTTTGTCTTGTTCTAAATACAACCATACGAGTACAACTTGAATATTGTAAATTATATATATCATTAAAATATATCTGTTTCAGTAATTTAATTTCAACTAAATTCGATTACTTAAATGCAAGTAAACATATACATCTGTAAATTAATCCTTTCATCTTCGCACTTTCAAATGCAACTACAACAAGAAACAAATAAGAAAATATTTAAAAATAAGAGGGAAACATTTCAAAAATATCTCAAACCTTCCAGCTAGAATTTACGGGAATATTTAAATTGAAAAATTGCTTAGATTAATTTTAATAATACTGGTTCATTTAAGAAAAATGTTATATACTCTTCTTTTTTTATTTTCAGCTAATATTTCATAAACACTTCTCTGTTAGGAATAATTAAATTCAGCTTAATTCCTAACCTCACACGAAACGAATATATCCGAAAAAATTTGGCGACATTTAATTTAATTTATAATTTTTCTAAAACAAATTAAATTTAAACTACATATTGAACTCAAGAAATAATTTTTCTTGCAGAGTTCTATTCAGGGGCTCAAGTTTAGATTTAATAACATCTAGAGACGATTATTTTTATTTCTTTGAAAAGGCAGAAAAGTTTTTGTTTTGCTAAATTTGGCAATATTTAATTAGTTTGGCTTATTGTTAAGAAACAGTAAATAATTGAATCTCACGCACATTTAAAGGGGAAACATTTTGAGGGCTTTTGAAGAAATAAAAATGAATTACTTTTAAGGCATAGTATTTGGTTTCAAAGTGTTTCGTCTAAAAGTCGTTTCAAAAGAAAACAAAACAATTTCATTTTCGTTTCAAAATTTAAAATGATTGTAAGTAAATTGAGATAAGTTGATCTTTTAGATTCCATATGATTGTTAGAGACGTTTAAAAAATGTGCATTATTTTTAATGCAGATCATACAGAAATTTTTTTTATCACTACCGTTGAAAAGTCGATTCAGATGGCATTTGCCACTATTAATGTCTAACTTCCTGCCCTTGCAATTTTGAAAAAACACAAAAACTTCCACAAAAAGTCTTGGAGCAAACTCGCTTTCGTGTAGGGCTATATAATGGAACTAATTTATATTTGCGATACGTGATGAGGAAAACCACGACAAGCTCAATGGCAAAGAGTTTCTAACTCACAATCCATCACGAAATATATTTTAGTCCGGCAATGTGTTCGGTGCAAGCTGGGAGTAGTAGACATGCAGACCAGGATTTTAACCCTGGTCACGGCAAGCGATGGTCTTATTCCAACTTTGAAAATCGGATGGCAGTTGATACTTGGGTATTTTCTTATAACCATCGTTGAACAGCCAACCCAGATTTTGGGTTTACGACTTCTAATTTTCAACTCCATAGACTTAATTTTGAACTTAATCCAGAAGACAAGGAAAAATTCTGGATCAAGTATTGGGGGAAATTTATCTTCTTGGAGGACATTTTAATGGAACCAACCCGCATTTGCGTGACATGGTGAGGAGGACCTTTAGAACCTCCCACAGTTAGCCTAACGGCAAAGGGACTCTAACCCATGATCCGTCTACCACTGAGGATATTTCACGGCAGCAGTGTGGTCGGTGCAAGCCGAATAATCTTACAGTATAGAGACTAAGTGTTAATAAAATTAAGAGTACGCAATAAAAATTAAGAGTTAATTAGGATAAAGAGTTCTCGCCAACTGGTCAAAAAGTTCTTTTCATAAATGAGTAATAATTTAATTTCACAAATATTTGACTTATTGAATAAAGAACATATTTCTGGTATCCTTCTTTGGTTATAAACTTAGTAAACTTATTATTAAAAGAAAGTGGTAAAAAATAATTGACTGCTTATTCTCTATGATTTAATTCAACCAAACTAAACTATCATTCTTTGCATTAAAATTAATTATACTAGAATAAACTGGTTAAATGAAATAGCTAGGCGAAGTATATAATGATTCTTATATTTCATACTCTGTCTGAAAATGTGCTGTCTGGAGATATTGTATACAATATGTCCCTCTCGCATATTTCCGATATTGCATCTATGCACAAAGAAAATTAAAAAAAAAAAAAAGATTTCGAATAGGAACCGAAGTTTGTTTAATATAATTTTATGATAATTTATAATGATAATTAACTATTCAATATAATAGTAAGCAAGTTTTCCAAATTTTTTATACTCTCTTTTTTATTAGAAAATGACAGATGGCACGAGTCTTTTAACATTCTTTTAGATGAACCAAAACAACCATATAATTAAACTTTTTTTTTAATTTTTAAACATATTGAAAATTAAATATTTCTGATCACTTAGGCAAAAATTTTTGCTATTAATGGCTCATTATCTCTTAGACGACGCATGGGTAATAAATTACAGTCAACTGCCGTATGAGCTTTCATATAGTATTAAAATATCTCTCGTCATATCTTCGTTTGCTAGCTTATAGCTCTTTTAAACCAAATATGTGAGAACGTTTAAGAACGTTTGATTGAGAGAATGTTTAGTTAAAGAAGAAATTATTCTGTAACATGAAAGAGGGATCAATATAGCAGATGAGTCTTATCGAGAAACTTAATTTTAGTTTTTTTTTCGTAGAAACATATTTTTACTCAAGAAAAAAAAAACTCTTTTATCGTTTTCAATAATTTTGAAAACAGTGGTCTCATTAGATATGATGGCAACATAACGATAGCTATTTGATAAATGTTGATGTTTTGGTTACACAAAACAAAAGTTAAACTACTCATTTAAAAGAGAGATTTTATTTAGGGCTATGGCTTTCCTTACGCTAATTGAACTTTGTGGTGCATGCGCAAAAATTTCACTACAAATCCTCGTGCCACTAAAGGGTAGAAAAAAATACAAAAGCTTTGTCCAGCAATCAAAATATGAGTTCTCATTAAAGTTGCTTTCAGTTAGCTTCAAAGCACATCTCGTGATAGCCACATTGTGTTTTGAATGTGATAGTCTTCATTTTTTTAAACACTGTAGTATTTTTAGCGTCACCTTATCATCATACTTTTTCTGCTTCAGATAATAACGATAATGCATAAAATAAATGAATTCTTCTCTAGATTAAATTTCAATCATTAACAACGTGTTAACATATTAGAAATAGAAAAATAGTCACCTCCCATTTGCCAATAAGCCTCCCATTTTATCTCCCATTTGCCAATAAGCATATTTGAATAAAGTATTCTTCCTGGGAAATGAGTGACCAGCGGGAATTTTTAAATTCTTTAATGTGACACTACGTCGCAAAAAGATGTAGATGCCTACTATAGAAACTTAAAATGCGTTGGTGGGAAATTAATGACATATGTTTTACGAAGCAAAGACAAATTTTGTATTTGTAGTTTTAAATGGTGTCGAATATTTATATAAAGTTATTAATAGTTTAATAAAAAATATTTAAAGAATTAGAAAATTCCGCACAAATGCGATTATTATGAAATTTTTTAATGAATGGCTTTATTAAGAAATGAAATTTTAATTGATAAACAATAAGAAATAGATTGTATTTATGTCTTATTCGGCATTTCAATGTATTTTATTATTATATTTTTCATCGCAGATTTTTAAATCAAAAACAATGATGCAGAGATAAGAGATACGTGGAAAGACAAGCTTACTAATTGTCTACTCAAAAGAGGCATAAATATTTATTATTATTAATAAATTTAATGAACGCTTCATTTAATCTTCTTCTTAATAAATATAATCATTAATTTTTCCTTAACGCTTACCTTAGCAATCAAGCAAAAATCTCATTCTAGTTATTAATTAGCTAACTACGATGCTTAAAACATTAACATAAAAGTCTGATAACCGTAACATGGTCACCGCAATGTTGTGACTTCATAAAATAGTCATTAGTTTCCCCCACCATCAAAACATTTTAATAAATACTGAAGAAAGTAGAAACGTGGTAATAATTTATAACCTCTAGAAGCAAAATCCTGTATTACTTGGCCTAGATTATCTTTCGATTTTTGGCGAAGAATCTTATACCATCTAATTATAACTATACTTAATACCAAACCACGTGTCCCCATCCGTCCAGTTAAATTACATTCTTTTCTTTTCTGATTTTTCGATTCGTCTTTTAAAGCTTTCACTTAATTAGATATAATACCTCATATTTTTCTGAAAAGCAAACAAACAATTATTTTATTCAATCTGGAGATCTAAGATGCTCTTTTTTTCAACACTAAAAATAATATATGCTATTTTATCTTTATTTACTTTATCTTCACATTGTTGTTTATGCAATTCATCATCTGTCGATGCTCTGACTAATCCTGCAATGTAATGATAAGATTCAAACTTCATATATTGGATTTCCGATTTTTAATCTTGAATCTTTAACATACAATCTTCATCAAAAATATCCATTAAGAGACACACTTTTAAATTGAGCAAAAATCTTCATGAAATACCCAATTGGGACGTTATTTTATAGTTTAAAACCTTTGGCACAGATCTTTATAATTAGAAAGCCTTTTTTTTTATATACTCTATTTGGGTTGAAATTGGTTTTTTTATTGGAAGTATTCAGTTTTAGTTTTTAACAACGTGAAAATGCTAGAACGAATTATGCTGGATGTATAAATATCGTACTCAATTCTCACGATTGCTTCTTAATCATTTTTTATGATAACATATTTATAATGACTTATTCTGTTAATTCAGATTTGACTTCTGACCATGATCACACACTCTCATTAATTTCTTCATTATATTGGTACAGTGTGTCTGAAATCTTTCTCAACAGAAAAAAAACCCTACTTCAGCAAAATTAGTTCCTGAAAAACTAAAAAAATAAGGTCTAAGACTTCATTTTTTGATGGATACCATATAGGAGTTGTAAATCTGCATCCCTAACCCTATATAAGTGTTGTGCTAGGATATTTAATTTTTTTACGATAAGTATTTATGCTAATAATTGTTGCAACATAAAAATTGTTACAATAAGCAAATGTTTCATCAATTTACACAAGGAATATTTAAGTAAATAGATCCAAAAAAGTAAGAAGTATCTTAATGCAGCTTAACATGTTTACAAAGAGCATTATAAGGTTTAAGTTATTCCAAAGAGCCTTTTTACTCGAGTTTATAGTATTACAACGAGACTTAATCTAGATAAATTTATGCTGCCAATTAATATTTAATATTCTTTGTATTAAACATCCTGACATTTCAATGCATTTTAAAGCAGATTGTGACAAATTAACTGAAATTGAACTTGAATTTTGAATCCCAAATTTTTCTACCACTAAGCTTTTCAATTGTGTTCTTATCTTTAAATATCTCTTATTTTATTAAAATTTCTGAGGTTTTTTCTCATTGTTGTAGAAGTTATAAAGCCAACATTTCTTTTCAACTGCTCTGAAAGTTTTAAAAATCCAATTTAATTCCTTTGAAGCTTTCATTCTTTTACAAAGCAATTGTGACATAACAGAAAATACAACATAATACTTTACTTAGATTCCACAAAGAACTATACGAAACAAAAACAAATATATGTTTTATTTCAAATAATACCTCCTAGAACGCTCACATCTCTTCCGTGAAGCTTAAAGAAATACGTTATTGATTGTATTTTTGTGTCAAGAGACTAAAAATTTCATTTCGGGGATGAAAACTATTGTTATGTTTTGCTTTTATTTTTTTCATATTTTGATTGGAGTTTTTCTGTATTTTGGGACAACAAATACATGTAATTGTTCTTGATGATTATTTAGATAGCAGAATGTAAGTCTTATTAATTTTCATGAAATAATTTTTAGTACTAAATACCTTTATATTAAATAATGCTTTATGCTTATATAATTTAAATTTATTTAATAATATTGCATATAAAAAATTATCCAATCATATTCTTAAATAAAAATTTGTTAAATGAAAGTGAGTTTAAAGGTGTAGAATAAATACAAGATAACAAAAACTCAGTCTAACTTAGAAAAGCGCTAAGCCCAAAATTTGCTTTCAAAAACATTTATAAAAATTGGATAATTAAACCTAAATCAAAATAAAAAAACAAGCAAACAAATCGATTTAGTACAAAATAAATATGTATGCAGTACAGGACTTCTTCCCTGCGAGTATTCAGTGGGATGCTCCAGGTTGGCCCCTGAAGAAAACCTGTGTTGTATCCATATTTCTTTTGTGCTAATTCAACTTACTTTCCTATATTAATTTATTTTTAATTATCTAATTATTTTGTACATTTATATCAAATACTATCGAGAAATAATTTTTTATAGCTGATTTAGTTTCGAGCTTATTAAAGGGAAAGGAGTGTTAAGCAAAAATATGATATAAAGAAATAAGAAAACAGTTTGCTAAGTTTAACTTTGAAGAAAAGTAACCATGTTTCGAGAATTGAATGAACATCACATCTGAAAAAGAGTTGAAGAGAAAAATCTGTAGGTTGATTAAAGTTGAGCAAACTGTTTTGAGTATAGTTTGATAGTTATGGAGGGTGGAGCAAAAGCTGGCTGATTACCATCATCATATGTTTTCCGATGTAGATAATGGTAGTGAAGTGTAAGCAAGAGTCAGTATTATCGTCACATTTTTATTTTATTTTAATTGTTTTTAATTATTTTCATATTGGCTGTAAAATATAAAACAATAGTTTTATCCACTAGTTCGTTATCTAATTCCTAGGCATAAGTACACATATTCCTGCAAAATTCTAGGAATTTTGATTTTAATTATTTTAAGAAGATGTGTTTAGAATGAAGGAAAACCTAATAAATAACCTAAAAATTAGTTATTCAAATAATGCATAAAAAGACACAATGATTACTTTAATAACTAATGTTGATTTTTTTAAAAATCATCTGTTCAATTCGACATAGAAACAAAAAATCTTTGAAGGAGGAAGGTCAATAGTCTAATTTATATATATATATATATATATATATATATATATATATATATATCCGTTTTCTGGCCCATCCTTGGTAACTAACAAATTAAACGCACTTCAGTAATGCAGCAAGAACGCACTTTAAACTCCTCTAGTTACACTCAATTTGCGCTTTTGTTTTCATAGTTTTCATATTTTGCAATCTGGCAATCTTGTTACGTAAACATTTTAAATCATTCTTCAAAAATTTCCCGTTGATGTAAGTTCATGATATTTCACTGCTCGCTTTATAGATTTTGTTTTATTCTGCTCTTCCTTTATATTTTATTTTCTGTCTTTACGTGTTATTTTTACTTATTGTGTTTAATTTTATTTGTCGTAATTTTTGCAAAAAAATATTTGAGTGCTCCTCACACTATTGTATTGATATATTTTGCTTTGGCTATATTGATACAATATTAGAAAGCACTCTTTTTCGGATATAATCGTGTGGGCTGATGAAAAGATTATATCTTTTATTTTCCGGTTTTTTAAAAAAACTTTATCCTCTTTTTTTTTTTTTTTATTTATTTTTTTTTTTATTAATTCTTTTTCTTTCCCCAGTTGTTTGTTATTATTATTATTCCCCCCTTTTTTTCCTTCATTTGTCTGTAATTTACCTTTGTTTTATCTTCATTTTGAACATATCTTATGAGTTCTATTTACTTGCAGCTTATGCGCAATAAATGATACTTATTGTTTTTCTTAATTTTTATCTGTTTTTTTTGTATTTATTTATTTTATATATATATATATATATATATATATATATATATATATATATATATATATATATATATATATATATATATAAGCTTTTTAATTTTGCGTTGTTCAGTACTGATTTATGGATAAAATTTTTTTCTCATTCACCCCGCATGAAAAAGGGTAGTCAGCTTATTCGGTGAATTTAAATCTTTACTCATTCAGTGGAATGCCGTATAGCTGATTGAAAACCAACCAACTAATCTCCTTCCAAACTAACGAATCTCTTCCAAAGTAGATTGCAATGTTGACTTCTGTCATTCAAATATTTAAATATTTGTTAATTGCTATTAATTCAAATTCAATTAATTATTTAGACCGAATAAATAATAATAACCTGTAATAATAAACCTGAAATAACCTGTTCAATACCTGCGAAATATCCTGTTTTAGATTAAGTTATCTAAATACTTCATCTATATAGTTGAGATACTCCTTTCTTTTATTGCAAAATCTGAAATAAAAAATACAAATGAGCAAACTGTAATGAATGTGTTAAAAACTGAACAAAAATTTAAAGTAATTTGAACATAGATTCAGCTGGAAAACATATTTTCAAACTTAGCTGAGTCTATTTAACGTGCATATTTACATAAAGTTAGACTGGTTGGCTTAAGTGTTGAGAAGTCGTGCCCAATTTTCAACTTTGAAGGCATTCACATATTTCAACAATCAAAGAACAGTTTGGTACTTCCATATAGGCTATCTTTAAATAAAACCATTCAACACAGAAATAAGAATCATTCAATCAAAGAGCTGTAAGCAAGCTCCATTTATTGTTTTTCTCTTAACTGTCATTCAACTCAGTGAACCATTTCACTTCCAATTTTTGAATTGAATCAGTCCAATTCTGAAGGCATGAACTTAGGTAAAAGTTGTGATGCTCTTTCTTTGCATAGATAAGCAAGTCTCATTAATTTTTATAAAAATAATTAGTAAATATAAAAACTTGCAATGACATTCATCATCATTAGAAGTATTGAGAAATTACAAAAAATTTACATTTAACATTGCATTAATTACAATAAACAATTTACAATACATTACATTAATTAATTACCATTACGGATTTTATTCATTAAATTTATAATTATTTTCAAAAGTTTAACTTCTCTTAAATTTTGCTTCGGATCACAGTCTGGATAGCTTTGTTTTAAAGGGTGAAAAATTACTGAAAGTTACAGAAAATGTACTAATTCAATGAATTCCGTAAAATACTTCTGAAATAAAATAACTAATATGGTTCGAATTTTATTGTATTTAAAACAGATTAGCTCTTGAAAAATTTTGAAAATTATGAATCTCTTTTGCATTTTCTGCAGTATGCCAATAAATTATGAATTATATATTTATTTTATGAATCTACAGCTATATATGCGTAAAAATTTATAAGATTTTAATTATTTATAACAAGTAATTATTTATTTAATAATATATCTAATAACCTTAAGCAACTACAGAGCTGTATAACTTTTTAAAAGTAAATAGAAAAATATGATTAAAATAAATAGTATAATCTTTATTATTAATTATAAAACTCATTTTTATTAGGGTCGTATTAAAAACTTCTTGATTTTGAATACACCAACCAAATTTCAAAAGCAGCACTTTTCACTGAACAACTTTTCTTTCTTTCACGCTATAAGCTACACTATTTTTACTTATTTACCATTTAAAAAAAGAGATTTATTTTCCAATAACTTTTTACTTTATAAATTATAAAATAATTGTGATTTGTTTTATTACATTAATAACGTTAAAAAATGTTTAAATTTTAAGTTACATTGTAAGAATAGAAATTCAAAAAATATTTAACATGGTTCCAAGCATATAAAAGTGTTTTCAGCTTAAACAATGAGTAGTTTATTATTTTGATATTAACTAATTTGCAAAAACTACATTTAAAGTTTACATTTTTCATTTTTAACTAAGCATGTATAATGCTTTTTTTTGTTTTTAATTTCCTAACTTGATTTTTTTTTTTCAATTTCTAAAATTTTTAATTAAACCTTTTCTTCCTGATACACAACTTCAAAAGATTAAGAAATGAATGAATTTTGATGTTTGAACTTATAAGTTTATGCAACACCTTACACACGCAAATGTAAACACAGTTAAAAAAAAAAAAAAATTGAAATGCAATATTAATTTGAAAGCTTAATAGGCTGTTAAAGTTTAACTTCATTTAATTTATTCTGCAATAAAAAATTCTAAATGCAATGGAAAGTAAAAGAAAAAAAATTAAAAAAGAGGCTTGCATAATTTCCTACATGGATTATAAATACTTTAATAAATGTTTTTCAACGAAAGTTTCGGTTTCAAATTTCCTTTAAATCTTTTTTTACATCATTTTGTTTGTGTCTAAAAGTGTACAGTGAGGAGCAATTAGTGATTTTTGACTCGTGGATAATTATGGTAATATTTTAAAGTTTATGAACTTAAGGATATAAGCAGCAAAAAAAAAAAATTCTCAATGTTCTTACATACGCATAAAAAGGATAATTTATTACTGTATTTAAAAAAAAAAATTCTTTTTACAAGAATTAACTGCGAACAAAAATAACGCCTTGAAAAATTTTATAATAAAAGTGTCTTGATAAAATTAAATGATTTGAAATGTGAACAAGAATTTATTTCATATCCTTTCATTTTTTCGCTAGTTACTAAGAATGGAAAAAAAAAATATTTGTAATATCATTTTCCTTTGAGTGGTCTGTTAAAAATTGGAAAGACTGGTAGCAATATTGTGGCTGAAGAGTTTCCTTTTATTGTTAGTTATCTGTTTAAAAATTATTCTTTTGGAAAATAACTGTAGCAATTCGAATACCTTAGCAACTTAGATCTGTGAAGCTAATAAAATACAGGTACTTCATTATTTCTATTTGTGTCACACATAATATCCACTAGAAGAACGTGATGGTCTAATTTTATGCTCATATAAATTTTTATTTGGGCAATGCTACCTCTTGATCCATAAGAAAATTGGGGTTAATTCAACTCCATTCTTCCCAGAATGTCAAAACGACTGTAATGCGAAATTGACTCGTGTGATGAGAATTGGAATTTTTGAAAGTTCCCTGAACATGCAAGTAAGAGACTTGGTGGTTGAGAAGTATCTCGGGGTAAAAACAACAAACTTAAAAGCATTTCCTGACAAAAATTTTAATCATCTATATTTTATTTTATAACTGTCGTTAAACGGCCTTCCTAACTTTTTCGGTTTACGACTATTAATGTTCAAATCTGTAACCTTGTAATTTTGAATCCAATCCAGAAGACAAAGGAACTCCTGGATCTAGTAGTGGGAGAAATTTGCCTTCGTGGAGGACATTTTGATTGAACTAACCCGTAGTTGCGTGCATGGAGAGGAAAACCACAAAAACCACCCACGGTTTGCCTGATGGTAAGGTGATTCTAACACATTATCCGTCTACCACTGAGGATATTTTACGTCAGCACTGTGGTCGTCGCAAGCCGGATGCGGAATTCGTATCAAACAACCATCCCTGGTATTCGAACCCGGAGATCACCCCATTGGGAGGGCGATCCCCTGAGCTTTCACGACTCAATCAAGACTGTTGAGAACCAGAGTCATTTTCTTCTAATGGAAAGATATATAAATCAAACATTTCTCTGAGCGACGTGGTTTTCAAAACTCTATCCATAAAGAGACGACGAGGGAAAAAAAATTTAAGACGATTTCTTTAAAAACTTTAAAAGCGTGTGAACCATCTTCTGTAGCTACATGTATGTACTATTTGTTATTTACTTATTATCGTACTTACTTATTACTTATATGTGTTCTTTTTACTATTATCTTGTTATATATTTGTTATATACTTATTATCTACTAAAATTGTGTAACGAGAAACAAACTATTATAATATCGTTCTGAAAGCCTTCATTTTGAATGATAAACAGAATCAAATTCGTAAAAATTGCAGAGAATAATATTATAATGACACGATAAATAGATATTACTGGTAAGTGCCCATAAATAAGGAAATAAAAAAACAAGAAATTTAAATAACTTAATAATTTTTGTTAGTTTTATGATGACTAACAACCAAAAATACATGTATTCTCTTTGTCTATCAATAAAGATATAAACTTTTCTGCCCAATGAGACTGCACGAATACTAGCTAAATATCCATTTTTTATGGTATGAAAAAGTGAATGATCAATAAAATTGTATTGATCAACACTGTGAAATCATCGTGCTGGTATTGCCAGTGGCTTGACGTTACTCAGCCAAACATGGTTTTGAAAATTTATTCCATCTTAATAAATATTATCCATATGTAGTATTATTAGGCATTGTAATGTAATTCGGAGACACATGACAGTCAAAATTTGCATCTATCACGTAATTTTTTCTGGAACTTATCCGTTTTGGAGGGTCATAGGAATTCAATTATAGTACCTGTTAATACGATGAAAATTACTTAACCAGTAGTACCTATTATCAAGATTAATCATCATTGGATTCAATACTGGTGTGGTGATTTCTTACGGTTCTATTAAACAAAGAAGTAACATTTCTCCATTAATTTTAATACATAAAGTATTTTTTTACACTTCAATTACTGATTATTATATTATTTTAAATAATTTAATATTAAATATCACGTTTTAAAAGCATAATTATAAGAAAATTAAACACGTGGTTCTAGATAACTAAAATAATAATAGCTAGATTCTAGAAATACTCTTTCGGTTCTAAAGCCCTCATCTGCCATCCGCGTTGATCATTGGCATTACCAGGCATAACGAATAATAAATAATTAGATATAAAAAAAAACAGGAAAAAAGCTTTTTTAATTCAATATGACTGTGAGATATCAAATATCACTAATATAATCTGTTGAGTTCGAGATTATTTAGGTAGTTTTTGAGTTTCCTGTTCTGGCAACTTCTTCTTTCTTTTGTATATTTTTTTATGTAAATAAAATAAGTTTCAGTTTGTTCTATGTGACACTTGCAGTCTAATTAACTCGCAACAAACCCCAATATTTCGAGTCGAAATAACTCGGTAAGTCATACTGAACTTGTTTTAATTACTTTCGTCATAAATCTGAATTAGAATGGCTTCCGGTAGTGAAAAACTTGTAATATTTAAACGTAAACGAACAACGTAACGTACCGCCAGTACGAAACTAACGACGAAATTGAACGATGCTGCTCGTACACAAACTGAAAAGGAATACAACATTGAACGTTTACAAGTTAAAATTAAAGAATTAACCTTGGCTGACGATGAAATACATAATTTTTTAAATGATGAAGAATATCAGGAAGACATTATAGAATGCGAAAGATATGAAGCGTAATGAATGGTTTGAAGAATAAACACAATAAATAATTACTATTTATATTTATTTACAATTTATACATGACTAGTTTAGGCTAAATGCAGCATCAAATATTTAAGATGCAAATATGCAAAGATAAAATTATAGAACAATATTAAACTGCAATTCTAAAATGTAAGAATTAAAGTTGTAGTAAAAACAAACTTAATGTTAATAAATAATTATAAAAACAATTTATGCAGAATATGATGAGTGACGCCACGTCGCTTTATTACTCCCCTTCCAGTGAGAACCTCATTCGAACGAATCGAGAAATTTAGATGGAACTTTAATAGGTCTCCCAACACGTGATGTCTTGTTGATAAAAGACTTCTTAGGCGGTTCGTCCGAAAACGTAACCCTTTTCTTCTTGACATTTGAAGCAGCCATTTTTGAAAAGACTGGAGGTGCGCCGACAGTAGGCATTGAACTGAAGGAAGAGGCGTTGTTCTTCAAGTCTGGAGGCTGTTCTAGGAAGCATGGTTTTAAGGTATCCGACTAGTTGCGACAACTTTTTTTTAAAAAACTGCTAGAAAATTACCATAAAGGAATTTTTTTGTTTTATTGTGTGCAAAAACTTATGTAATAAGCAAAAAAAAAGAAGAAAAAAAATTTTTTTTTTAATATATAGCCATTATTTGGGATACAATTTGCCGTTTTCTACATGTTGCGCCAAACGCCGTAAAAAAATTTTTTTTTCATCAAATACAAAATCCTTTTAGAATGTTATTCATAGATGTAACATGCATGTTTTGAACTATTATCTTTGGAATATTTACATTATTCAATGAGTTAGATATTAAAATAGCTACAAAAAGCAAATTTTTCAAAATTTCAATGTCCATCACCAAATAAAAACACTTATAAAAAATTTTAATATACTTCTTTCCATTATTCCTTAGTTCAAAACATGTCTGTTATTGTAATAAACACTCATGTAAAGTTACAGGCTTCTATCTTCAAAACATCATGAGATATCATGTTTACGATGTCATGGAAATCGAGAAAATCTGATTTTGAGAAAAAGCCATTTAAAGTTGGAAAATTTTTTTACGCAGAAAAAGGACTGTAAATACCACAATACTTATCACTAATATAAAATATACAAATATATCTAGTTATTAAATGTCTACTATGAGTTTTATACTTTTTATTGGCGCAAAAAAATATTGTTTGTAAGCAAACAAAATCATTTTTTACAGACAATCGACTATAAATATCACAATACTGATAATATATATATATAAATATCTAACTGATAAAATTTTGAGCTGTCACACTTTTAATGGCTTAGAAATTACTTATTTTTTGTAAAGAAAGTATTTTTAATATTAGAATGATAAAATTTAATTCAACTATAAAGCTGTGTTACATTGGAAATTTATTTTTATAAGTACAATCAACAATGAAAGTGAACAATATTAGTTTTACAGTGAACAAAATTTTTTTTAAAACTAAAATCCTCCACGTGAGTATGAAGGACCTTCTTTCTTTTCATTTTTTGTAGCTTTTGTTTTTCGTGCAGCCTTTATTTTTTTTCGCGACAGTTTAGTCGAAGGCAAAGAATGTCTCACAGACGTAGAAATACGTTGTTTATCAAAACATACAAATTCATGTACAAGACTATGTGGTAAGGATAAATCATTTTGAAACAGTGGTATAATAAGCCAGTATATCCCGAATTAAAAATTATCACAGCTATTAAAGCCCCCAGTTTAAATGTTTCTAGTTCAACAAATGTTTCCTTGGGTATGATATTCCACAACACATTAATTGAAACTTTCATTATTGTTTTGAGTTTTACCATGAAGGCATTTTTGCAACAAACTTTGATTACATAATTTCATATATGTCGGTTTTATAACATTGATGAGCTTATTGGATAAACCCGTGCGACTTTCTAGTAAAATAGTTCCGGCAGCCTTTGCTTTTTGAAACTTGCACCAACTTTCTGGACCTTCGGGACACTGACCATGAAGAGGATTGTTTACACCTGAGACATTATGAAAGAATGCAGCTATTACTGCACTTGTCATAGCTCTCAGGTCACCAACATTGCTTCTTATGGCAATGCCATAATAGTTTTGAATTTTATCAATAAGTTTATCTGTCAGCTTTCCTTTGCCGCCAATACCTTTGTTTGTGTTTTTAAATGACGTAAACGTCCACCTACGCGTTTTTGTACATGTCCTATACACTCGAGTTTATTAACTGTGTCGTTTCCATAAAAGTTTTTCACACTTTCATATCCCTTCGAATCCCCATCACCATAGTATTCATGATATTGAATACTTCTAGAAGTTGAACGTAAAAAAATTCGTTGAACACCTACAACTTCCATATTCCCAGAAGAGCCTTTATAATTTGCACATACGTGTTTCCTTGATATTTTGCCTTTTGCACAAATACGACAATACTGGGACATTACTTCAATGTCCAGTATTTTGCCAGTATCTATAGATATGGCACTAACGCAGCCATTGAGTGATGAATATCCTCGACGCTGCCAGGTGCCATCGAGAGATATTCCACACTTATCTTTATTGATGTTTAATTTGATTTCATTTAGTGCAGAATCCATGTTTTCCTGTGCACAACATTGAACTTTTGATAATAGCCTTTTTTCCTGGTTTCGGAAAGCCTGCTTGGAAAGAAAGGGAAGACTAAGGAAGGAGCACAACTTTTTTCCAGCTGAAAAACTTTTTCCTATGATGCACAGTCCCAAAACAACATAAGTATTTAGAAAGCAAGAATTATTTTGCCTTTCAGTAGTGGGAAAAGCTTTCACAAATGCACAATTTTTGCACTTCAGAGTCATATTAGTTCATAAGCCCATCACAGAATCTTCAATCAGATCTAGTCCTTTATGTAAACAATCAGGGCAACAAACCATAGCAAATAAAGTAACTAGAGTGGCTAAACTGACAATTCTGTTTCCTTCATAACTTGCACGGATATTTTCAGAACACTTTTCAACTAGTTCATGACTAACATTCAACTTTTTAGAGCTGGCAGATTGAACAGTAGAAGAAATGGATTCATCCCTTTTTTCACTATCACACACATCATTAGTGAAACGATTTCCATAAAACTAACGTTTCTTAGATCTACTACATCTAGATTTAGGCATTATAATAAATAATTTGTCTTGAAAAAGACAGTTCTTTTTTATAAAATTGGTAGAATAATTAAGAAAATAGCAAGAAAAAAACGATAGATTAGAATGTAAACAATTCGAAAATCAACAAGAATATATGATGCTGTTGCCAGGTTTTAATGAACTTATTTACAAATTTTACAATAAAAAGTAGTAGCTTCTTATTTCAAAAGATAATTTTAACCAATATTATAAAAAATAATTTAATTAAACTTCATAAAAGACCGAAAATTTATTGAAAAATGAATAGTTTCGGTTTCGTAATTCTACTTCCGGTATAATCTTACTGAAATTGCGATGCGCAAAAATGCTTATAACTCGGCAAATGATTGCAGTAGAAACAAAAATGAAGCATTTTTAGAAAGGTAAGAAAACAAGGATTTCAGATTTGTCAAAACCTCAATTTCGGTAATTTCTTCGAAAATCGTGTTTTTGTACTAGTCAGATACCTTAAACGATTAATGGAGATATTTCTAGATTTTTCCTTTATTGATAGTGTGAAGTAATCTTTATTTCTAGAAATTACTTTAAAAGGTCCTTCATATGAGGGTTGAAGTGGTGGACGGACGGCGTCAGTTCGTACGAATACGTGAGAAGTAGTGTTAAGATCTTTCATCACAAAAATGGGAGATTTTCCATGTCGTAAAGGTGGAGCAGGCCTAACTTGAGAGAAATATTTTGGTAGTTGACCAGCAAAAGTAGAAATGTCAATAGATGTTTGTGGTTCATGGAGAAAATCACTAGGCAATCTTATATTTGAGCCATAAACCAATTCCGATGGAGTTGTTTGGAATTCTTCTCTGAAAGTGGAGCGTAGCCCCAGTAGTACAGTAGGTAGAACTTTCGTCCACTGAGGATTATTATGGCACATGATGCTATTTTTCAGAGTTCGATGCCATCGCTCTATAAACCCATTGCAAGCATCATTGCAAGCAAGATGTGGTTCGCCTTCGCTTGATTCCTAAGAGATGTGCAAGTTCGGGGAAAAGAGACGACTCGAACTGACTTCCTTGATCTGTAATTATTATTGACGGTGTTCCAAAGCGAGAAATCCAACCACTATAAATTGCTTCTGCAACGGTGTTAGCTTTAATATCAGGCACCGGTATGGCTTCTGGCCAGCGAATAAACCGGTCTATTAGAGTTACACAATATCTTTGTCCTTCGGAAGTTATCAAAGGTCCAATTATGTCCAGATGAATTTCGTCGAATCTTTTGGAAGTTGGGACATACTCACCAACCGGTTTATGCATATGTCGCTGTATCTTGGATCTTTGACAAGATAGACAGTTTTTAGTGAATTCATTGACATCCAGATACACAGAATATGCTCATTTAGCGTTTTTAATTTCAAAAGATCTGCGAATCAAAATACGAATTCAATTTCTGATCTCCGAATTAAAAATCAATCAATCCGAATTAAAAATTATCACAGCTATTAAAGCCCCCAGTTTAAATGTTTCTAGTTCAACAAATGTTTCCTTGGGTATGATATTCCACAACACATTAATTGAAACTTTCATTATTGTTTTGAGTTTTACCATGAAGGCATTTTTGCAACAAACTTTGATTACATAATTTCATATATGTCGGTTTTATAACATTGATGAGCTTATTGGATAAACCCGTGCGACTTTCTAGTAAAATAGTTCCGGCAGCCTTTGCTTTTTGAAACTTGCACCAACTTTCTGGACCTTCGGGACACTGACCATGAAGAGGATTGTTTACACCTGAGACATTATGAAAGAATGCAGCTATTACTGCACTTGTCATAGCTCTCAGGTCACCAACATTGCTTCTTATGGCAATGCCATAATAGTTTTGAATTTTATCAATAAGTTTATCTGTCAGTTTTCCTTTGCCGCCAATACCTTTGTTTGTTTTTTTAAATGACGTAAACGTCCACCTACGCGTTTTTGTACATGTCCTATACACTCGAGTTTATTAACTGTGTCGTTTCCATAAAAGTTTTTCACACTTTCATATCCCTTCGAATCCCCATCACCATAGTATTCATGATATTGAATACTTCTAGAAGTTGAACGTAAAAAAATTCGTTGAACACCTACAACTTCCATATTCCCAGAAGAGCCTTTATAATTTGCACATACGTGTTTCCTTGATATTTTGCCTTTTGCACAAATACGACAATACTGGGACATTACTTCAATGTCCAGTATTTTGCCAGTATCTATAGATATGGCACTAACGCAGCCATTTAGTGATGAATATCCTCGACGCTGCCAGGTGCCATCGAGAGATATTCCACACTTATCTTTATTGATGTTTAATTTGATTTCATTTAGTGCAGAATCCATGTTTTCCTGTGCACAACATTGAACTTTTGATAATAGCCTTTTTTCCTGGTTTCGGAAAGCCTGCTTGGAAAGAAAGGGAAGACTAAGGAAGGAGCACAACTTTTTTCCAGCTGAAAAACTTTTTCCTATGATGCACAGTCCCAAAACAACATAAGTATTTAGAAAGCAAGAATTATTTTGCCTTTCAGTAGTGGGAAAAGCTTTCACAAATGCACAATTTTTGCACTTCAGAGTCATATTAGTTCATAAGCCCATCACAGAATCTTCAATCAGATCTAGTCCTTTATGTAAACAATCAGGGCAACAAACCATAGCAAATAAAGTAACTAGAGTGGCTAAACTGACAATTCTGTTTCCTTCATAACTTGCACGGATATTTTCAGAACACTTTTCAACTAGTTCATGACTAACATTCAACTTTTTAGAGCTGGCAGATTGAACAGTAGAAGAAATGGATTCATCCCTTTTTTCACTATCACACACATCATTAGTGAAACGATTTCCATAAAACTAACGTTTCTTAGATCTACTACATCTAGATTTAGGCATTATAATAAATAATTTGTCTTGAAAAAGACAGTTCTTTTTTATAAAATTGGTAGAATAATTAAGAAAATAGCAAGAAAAAAACGATAGATTAGAATGTAAACAATTCGAAAATCAACAAGAATATATGATGCTGTTGCCAGGTTTTAATGAACTTATTTACAAATTTTACAACAAAAAGTAGTAGCTTCTTATTTCAAAAGATAATTTTAACCAATATTATAAAAAATAATTTAATTAAACTTCATAAAAGACCGAAAATTTATTGAAAAATGAATAGTTTCGGTTTCGTAATTCTACTTCCGGTATAATCTTACTGAAATTGCGATGCGCAAAAATGCTTATAACTCGGCAAATGATTGCAGTAGAAACAAAAATGAAGCATTTTTAGAAAGGTAAGAAAACAAGGATTTCAGATTTGTCAAAACCTCAATTTCGGTAATTTCTTCGAAAATCGTGTTTTTGTACTAGTCAGATACCTTAAACGATTAATGGAGATATTTCTAGATTTTTCCTTTATTGATAGTGTGAAGTAATCTTTATTTCTAGAAATTACTTTAAAAGGTCCTTCATATGAGGGTTGAAGTGGTGGACGGACGGCGTCAGTTCGTACGAATACGTGAGAAGTAGTGTTAAGATCTTTCATCACAAAAATGGGAGATTTTCCATGTCGTAAAGGTGGAACAGGCCTAACTTGAGAGAAATATTTTGGTAGTTGACCAGCAAAAGTAGAAATGTCAATAGATGTTTGTGGTTCATGGAGAAAATCACTAGGCAATCTTATATTTGAGCCATAAACCAATTCCGATGGAGTTGTTTGGAATTCTTCTCTGAAAGTGGAGCGTAGCCCCAGTAGTACAGTAGGTAGAACTTTCGTCCACTGAGGATTATTATGGCACATGATGCTATTTTTCAGAGTTCGATGCCATCGCTCTATAAACCCATTGCAAGCATCATTGCAAGCAAGATGTGGTTCGCCTTCGCTTGATTCCTAAGAGATGTGCAAGTTCGGGGAAAAGAGACGACTCGAACTGACTTCCTTGATCTGTAATTATTATTGACGGTGTTCCAAAGCGAGAAATCCAACCACTATAAATTGCTTCTGCAACGGTGTTAGCTTTAATATCAGGCACCGGTATGGCTTCTGGCCAGCGAATAAACCGGTCTATTAGAGTTACACAATATCTTTGTCCTTCGGAAGTTATCAAAGGTCCAATTATGTCCAGATGAATTTCGTCGAATCTTTTGGAAGTTGGGACATACTCACCAACCGGTTTATGCATATGTCGCTGTATCTTGGATCTTTGACAAGATAGACAGTTTTTAGTGAATTCATTGACATCCAGATACACAGAATATGCTCATTTAGCGTTTTTAATTTCAAAAGATCAGCGAATCAAAATACGAATTCAATTTCTGGAACATCACCAACAGCTGCCAGTATAAATAATTTTTCGGCTTCGCCTTCAAATGTTACAGTAAAGTTGCCTACAATAAAAATAAATACGTTTTACGGCGAAATTGAAGAATTCCATAGTTTTTGGGAGCGTTTTGAAAACTGTATCGACAAAAACGAAAGTTTATCGCTGATTGACAAGCATGTATTTTTGCGGGGATATTTAGATGGAGAAACAAAACGAATAGTTTATGGAATTAATATGACTGCAGAAACATATGCAACAGCAAAGGATATTTTGAAATCGAAATATGGCGATAAAGATAAAATCATACTGGCTTATCTCGATTATTTAGAAAACCTAACACCTGTCAAAAATCACTCTACAGCAGCAATAAATGAGTTATATATTGATTGTAATCGAAGAATACAGGCTTTAGATGCTTTAGGAGAAAAAACTTAATCATACGGAAGAATTTTGGTTCCTAAAATGCTTCGTGCTTTTCCTCATGAAATCTGTCGTAATTGGATTGTACGTGCCAAACGTGAAAATTTTGCTGAAAGTGATATTACAAAATTAATAAGATTTTTATCAGAAGAGGTCGAGGGAGCAATTACTGCAAATAATATTAAAGGTTCACTAGCTCCAGACTATCTAATTAAATCCTTCTTAGAAAATTTTAATGTGAATTCTAAATCAGTCACCAAAAATAAAATAATGTCACCCTTTTGTCCTTTCTGTGAAACTGCCGGACACTGGCCTCAACAGTGCAATGTTGTAACGGACATAGACATGCGCGTGCAGAAATTGAAGACTACTAATAGATGTTTTTTGTGCACTAATCGAGGACATACCAAAAAAAATTGCCCCCGAAAAAAAAAATTTCTGTTCCAAATGCAAAAGAAAACACCATACATCAATATGCAAATCTTTAACTAATGAGCAGCCTGTGGCTACATCAACAAACAAAACGGATATATCGTCTTCCAGTTTCGTTCATTTGCAAACTGCACGAGTTTTCATAACTGGGCTCACTGTCATTACAAAACTGACACGTTGTCTTTTGAATGGAAGTCAATCTAGTTTCGTTTCTTCTAATCTTGTGGATACTTTAAAACTTCCAGTCATTTCAACCAGACATTTGGACATTCAAGCCTTCGAATCCCCAGTTAATGTTGGCTACATGCGAAGACATATCAAATTTCAGTTATCAAGCATCTGGGACAAATCTAAAGTTAATGTTACCGCAATTGAAAGATCCAACAAATATGCATCACACCTACCTCCATCAACAGATGTTTCCCTCTTTGCTAAAAACAAGAGAATGAAACTTGCTGATCCAGATAATTCATTGTCGAACTTACCAATTGAGATTTTAATCGGTGCATATTTATACTGGATTGTTATGAATTCAGAAGCTCAGGTCAGGTTGTCAGATTCTCTGGCCTTGGTCCCATCAAGTTTTGGTTGGGTACTTAGTGGAACTCGATCACACGCGACAGTTTCCTTCATTTCAACAGTTCATAATGTTGATGTGGATACTCAGGAATTAGACATTATGGTACGAAATTTCTGGAACTTAGAGAGCATTGCCATAGAACCAACACAAGAAAAAATAAGTCCTCACAACTCTGAACTCTAGACAAACTTTCATTAATTTTTTGAAATCATCGATGGTAGAAGAGTTGTAAAATTGCCTTGGAAACCAGAAGTTCAACTTTCGTCGAACAATTATGAAGTCGCAATTCAACGCTTTAAATCTTTAACAAGGAAACTGCATGCAAATTCAGAATTCAAAGAAAAATACTGAACGCATGCAATATTACATTGATAAAAAACACGTTTAAGTTGTCTCAGAAACACATAATGAAGAACGTTTATATTACTTGCCCCATCACGCTGTAAAGAAAATCACAAATGGAGAAACTAAGTGGCGTTTTTGATGCATCTTCACATTCTCCGGGTCACCCATCTTTGAACGACGCTCTTGAAGTAGGACCAAATCTTCTTCCTGATATCTTAGCCACATTGTTGAGACTTCGACTTTCTAAAATAGCAATCACTAGTGATGGGCGACCAAGCATTTCTGCAACTGATTCTAGCAGAAGAAGACAGAGATGCAACACGATTTATTCGGTACACTACTACATATACTCCTGATGGGAAACTCTGTACTGAAGATAAAATTGTAACTTACCGATTCACACGTCTTCCATTTGAACTCGTCTCTAGTCCATTTTTATTAGCAGCTTCTCTTCGTGAAGTGGCTGCAAAACACAAACAAGCATATCCTACAGAAACTAGACACGTTGAGATTAACACCTATATGGATGATTTTGTAACGGGAACGTCTACGGATACTGCAGCTCTGATTCTTTACCAAGAACTGCAGCAACTTACATCGCATACTAGCCTACCATTAGACAAATGGACTTCAAATTCTAAGATTTTGAAAGATATGTGGAAACAAGAAAACGTCTCGTTTAAGGATACTACGCAGGTGTTAGGAGTTAAATGGGATACTAACAGTGATGTTTTTCAAATTGATGTGCCAACAAAAATTGTTAAAGCATGTAAAGAACCCGTAACAAAACGCTTACTACTGAAGTTGATGTCAAAGTTTTACGATCCTCTAGGATTGTTTGCTACAGTTACAGTAGTTTTTAAGATATTGTTTCAAGATACATGGCTTAGTGGTATTCAGTGCGATGAACTATTACCTCCACCTGTAGCACAGCAGTGGCACAAGTGGATAAATGAATTACACTATCTGAATGAAATATGCATTCCAAGATGGATTGGCTTTGCCAAAAATTCCGACGTTACCATACATGTGTTTTGTGATGCTTCTGAACGTGTATTTGGTGCTTGTTTGTACGCTCGTTACGTAGATGATATTTCTACAGAGATCTATCTCATTTGCAGTCGAAATAAACTAGCCCCAATCAAAAAAGTCACTCTTCCGAGGCTTGAATTGTTAGCTGCACTACTAGGAGCTCGCCTACTCCAATATTTTTGCAGGGAAACGAACATGAATTCTTACACTGCCATACTATGGAGCTATTCTACTGTAGCTTTAAGTTGGATAAAGGGAAATCCCAGCCATTGAAAAACATTTGTCTGCAACAGAACAACAGAAATTCTACAAAATACTACTTCGGCACAATGGCGCCACTGTCCCTGTACAGATAACCCTGCGGATCATCTTATTCGTGGTACCTTTCCATCACAGTTATCGATTTTAGAATCTTGGTGGCACGGCCCGAAATGGCTAAAACATGATTAAGAAACTTGGCATATCAAATTTTATCTACACGTACACAGAATTTAGTTGAAGCTGAATAACGAAAAACCAAATTTCAATCCTCCTACGTTGCAACTACAGAACCCATCATAGATATATCTCGTTATAGCTCTTACACGAAACTTCTTCGTGTGATTGCCTGGATTCTACGTTTTGTATGCAACAGTAAGGTTCAGCAACGCATAACTCATGAACTGAATTGTAATGAAATAGAGAAAGCTAAAAACTATTGGATACAAACTGTACAGAATGAATGTTTCTCAGCTGAAATAAATGCCTTAAAAGTTGAACGTCCCCTGCCGAAAAAATCCAAAATTTCCAGTTTCAATCCCTTTCTCGAAGATAATTATTTGCTCCTTGGGGGAAGGCTGCAATTTTCAAACATTTCTTCTGATACTCGACACCCTTTATTGCTCGATGGTAAACACTATTTTGTACACCTTTTGATCAAGCATATCCACATACGACTTCCCCATTTAGGTGTGCGTATAATCCTGTCCGAGTTACATTCAGGCTGGTGGGAACGCCTAAAAGGAGTTGTCAAGCAATGTCTACGAAAGGTACTCGGACGAGCACTTCTTGACGAGGAAGGCCTGTCCACGGCCCTCATTGGAATAGAAGCCGCTCTGAACAGCTTACCATTGGTATACGAAGGTGGAAAAGATGACAGTTCCACAGCCTTAACACCAAGCCACTTCTTGACAGGACGAAGACTAACGGCCATTCCATCCAGCCCAAATAACAACACAAAGCTAAAAAAAATCTACAAGCAGCAGGATTTATTTGACTG
Source organism: Parasteatoda lunata (assembly GCA_949128135.1). Classification (NCBI taxonomy): domain Eukaryota; kingdom Metazoa; phylum Arthropoda; class Arachnida; order Araneae; family Theridiidae; genus Parasteatoda; species Parasteatoda lunata. The sequence continues at coordinate 113,298,952 of OX421974.1, read as the reverse complement.
CTTTTGGAAAAAATGGTCCAAGGAATATTTGCTTTAAATGCGGTCTTTTCATCAAGTTCGTAATCAGGACAATATCATTAACGTCCGAATTGGCGATATTGTACTCTTACAAGAGGACGTCCGACCACGGCACATGTGGAAGAAAGCTAGAGTGGTGAACTTACGTGAGGGACGAGATAGAAAAATAAGATCCTGTGAGCTGAGAGTTAATGGTCACAATATAACCCGCCCGGTAGTCTGGTCATCCCCCTCGAGGTCGACCAGAGTGGGGAGGATGTTGAGTTCGAGATTATTTAGGTAGTTTTTGAGTTTCCTGTTCTGGCAACTTCTTCTTTCTTTTGTATATTTTTTGATGTAAATAAAGTCAGTTTCAGTTTGTTTTATGTGATACTTTCAGTCTAATTTACTCTCAATAAATCCCATTATAATCTTTCAAATGAAGCAGAATCATTTACAGTTTCATTTAACAACGGGTAACGACAAACCAAAAGAAAATTCTACTTTTCAAATGAGTTCCTCAAACTATTAAATTGAAATTTTTGAATAATTTTCAGAATTAGGTGTTGAAATTGAGCCATTGTCCAAATTTCAGCCACATTCAATTTCTACACAGTTAGAAACACATACAAACTCAAGAGGCTTCAAATATGTTTTTAGGAAGAAAAAAAAAGATTGTAATTTCGACTCAATTCTTTTTTAATATTTACTTAAATTTGATTTAAAACAAAAATCTACAAAGTAAATGCATTTCCCCCATAAAATACAAGGTACTATTTAATTTATATACATTACAATAAATAAGAAATTTAGTTGACAAACCAAATAACCTATATCCCTTTACCATTACTTGCGTGTTGTGAATATGCTATTAAATGAGAGAAAAGAAAATAATGTAGCCAAAATATGAGAAAATATCATTTTTACGTTAATTATGTGAATGCAAAATTACAATTTTAAGCCAATTTTCCTGGAAATTGCAGGCATCCCTAGCATTTTCAATTTCAAGAATACAAGTTGTGAAAGACGATGAGTAAACTATTCTCGCTACTTTGTCTTAAATGTCAAAGGCAAAAGTCTTAATTGGACGAAGTTTAACTTCAATCGGGAGATCATAAGATTTGAATTTTGGATTTAACTATTAAATATTGATTTACAGCACCTTACTAAAATTTAATCTACGTCATGTGTTCAATAAAAAACGAAATTGTTATAAAAAATATCTTAAAAACAATATAGCAACGTGTTATTTTCCTTAAAAGTACAGTGTGTAAAATAATAATAATAATAATTAAAAAAAAACGGAACTCCGTGTTTAATAAATTTTTGATCAAATCGTTGGATTTTCAAGTAATAATACTCAATTTTAAGAGCCTAAGCGGGCCAGATTTGTAACATAAAAAACATACGGAACAAACATTATTAAAGCTGACACAAAAGCGTGCTTTCCAAAATCCCTTTTTGGTACATATAATACAAAGAGAAGAACTTTTTGAGTTATTCAAATAAAATTTAATTGGATGTCATGGTAAATATTTGTTAGTTTTTAAGAACATTATATAAAACTAAGGGTCATTTCCCATGCTCGTTAACCTCCGGAACTTTTTTCACAGTTTCTTTCAGATTGCTTTACAATACGAGCCTGCTTCGCTTTCTTATTTGATCATATTGAATTTTAGTCTACTTGTTGTGTATGATGATACTTTTCTTGAAAATGAAGCCCTATAAATATAAAAACATATCAAAACTGTGAAACTTTCGATTTTCATATATTTCGAAACCAATGCTTTTCGGCTGTCCTAAAAAAACATTCCAGCAGTATCTTATTTACATACTACCAGAATACCTGTATTCGGTATGGGTTGAAAAAAAATGAAAACAATTAATAAATCATCAATACTGAATAACACTACGAAATCGTGAACAAAACTGAAAGACCAATACAATTAATAAATCAAAAATGATTACATGATTACTTATTTATTATTATTTGTCTATTATTATTTTTTTATTATTATTTATTTATTATTATTTTTTTTATCCTTATCAATGACTTAGCGTTATTAGATTAAACAAAACATGTTTTTATTTGTTCGTCCCATCAAAGTAAAGCTTCATTATATTCAGTATCAATAATCATGATGCTGCAGCTCGAGGTAATCAAAATTATAAATATCAACTACTTGTGAAAATGCTTTTTCCATAGTATGTCTATATTAAGACTGCACAGTTTTGATGATATAGTTATTGTACTTATATTAGTTAATTTGGTACTAATTTAGTTAATTTTTCCTTTTCATTACATAACTTATATTTTTTTATATTTCAAATAGAGATTTTTAATGAGAGCCATAATCTAGCAAAATGAAGATAAAACAAAGATATAAATTACAAATGAGTAAGAAAAGGGGGGGGATAATAATAATAACAAACAACTGGGGAAAGAAAAAAATTAATAAAAAAAAAAAAAGGATAAAGTTTTTTTAAAAAACCGGAAAATAAAAGATATAATCATTTCATCAGCCCACACGATTATATCCGAAAAAGAATGCTTTCTAGTATTGTATCAATATAGCCAAAGCAAAATATATCAATACAATAGTGTGAGGAGCACTCAAAAAATTTTTTACAAAAATTACGATAAATAAAATTAAACACAATAAGTAAATATAAGTAAAAATAACACGTAAAAACAGAAAATAAAATATAAAGGAAGAGCAGAATAAAACAAAATCTATAAAGCGAGTAGTGAAATATAATGAACTTACATGAACGGGAAATGTTTCAAGAATGATTTAAAATGTTTACGTAACAAGATTGCCAGATAGCAAAATATGAAAACTATGAAAACAAAAGCGCAAATTGAGTGTCACTAGAGGAGTTTAAAGTGCGTTCTTGCTGCATTACTGAAGTGCGTTTGATTTGTTAGTATCCAAGGATGGGCCAGAAAACGGATGTGCGCGAAGGTAATATTATACTGGATAATTTAAAGAAGTTGACTATAAATAATTTTAGAAAATAAATATTTATTTAAGAAAAATATAAATAGAAAAGAGAAAGAAACATGAATTGCCAGTTTTGCACATAATTTTAGCCACGGATTTGCCCGAAATGGATTTGCACATGGAAAAATTATATAAATTGACAATGAAATCCTTTTAGTAAATAATTTCAACCACGGATTTGCACATGGAAAAATTGTATAATTTCACAAAGAAATTTAATAGTAAATAATTTTAGCCACGGATTTGCCCGAAATGGATTTGCACATGGAAAAATATAATAAATTAACAAAGGAATTTTTTAGTAAAGGGATTTTTTAGTGAATAATTTTGACCAAGGATTTACCCGAAATGGATTTGCACAAGGAAAAATTATACAAATTAACGAAGAAATTTTTAGTAAAAAATCTTTTGGTCATGGATTTACCCGAAATGGATTTGCACATGGGAAAATTGTATAAATTAACAAAGAAAATTTTTAGTAAATATATGTACAAAATATGCGATTAACTGGATGATTTTATATAGAATTTTATTACTTTAGTTGGGTATCTATTGTTTTTTATCAAATTTTGAAAGAATTTATCGATTTGTTTTTTGGATAAATAAATATTACTACATATTCTTTTAATTCTATTAATTTCATTAAAAGTAGTATTTAAATAGATGCTCCTAGAAATATTAGAATTCCAAGTAATTAGTGTATTTATATTAAAATTAAAATCATTTCTTTTATCGTATAAATCAACAAAGCAGAAATTTTCTTCTTTTATAATACCCAAATCCAAAAAATTGAAATTAATATTATCATCATGATTACGAATCAAGATTAATTCCTCGGGGTAAATATCATTTAATAAAATAGTATAGTTTTGAAAATTAAAGATAATTAAGTCATCAATATATCTAAAAACAAATTTAATACTAAGAGTGTATTTTTTTTCATAATAATGCAAAAATAAGTTAGCTAAGAGAGATGAATAATTAGAACCTTGTGGTACTCCATCAATTTGAAGAAAAATGTCCCTTCCATTGCACAGATACATATTAAAAAGACAAAAATTATCAGAATTTCCCAATAATAAAAATCGCAACAAAGGATATTTTTGAAATCATAATAATAATTCAAAAGGACATCTTTTAGTTTAGAAAGGGGAATGCTATTGAAAAGATCCTGGAAATCAAAAGTTGCAATAGAATTGATTTTATTATGTTTAATGAAATCTAAAATCGGTTGATTATTAGTGATAATCCAAAAGAAACCTTCTTTAGAAATACTGTTAATAATTTTATTTAAGTAGTTAGAGAAAATGGTGCCAGGTTTAGTTAGATAAGTATTAGATCCACATGTGATAGTTCTAAATTTAACAGGAATTTTATGAAATTTCGGACTGATAATTAAGTAAGGAAATTGTATATTGCTAATTTTAATTTTTAATCTCTTATATAAAGCTAAAATTTTTTTAATGACAGTATTATTATTCAAATTACTAAGTTTAAAATTTTTACTATTTTTTAATTCCGTATTTAAAAGTTCAACATAGAATTTTTTACAGAAGATTGCATAATTATTGTTCGGAGTAATTAAAATTTTTTTTTGAAGTTGCTTAATTGATTGAACAATATTAGATTTAGATAGATTGTTACTATTATTAAATATATATATATATATATATATATATATATATATATATAAATATATAATTTAAATATATATAATATATATATATATATATCTAAAAAAAAATTAAAAAATTCTATTTCTCAAACGTCTCTTCCGAACGATGTAATTGAAATTTTTGAAAGATTCACAGTATGAGCTCAAAAATCCTCTTTCACCCTCCGTCCAAATTTGAGGACGCTAGAAAATGGTCTTGTAATTGTAAGATAGACACACACAGATATACTCTGCATTTTATTATAGATTAGGTACTATAACCGCAACCTTTTTAGTAACTTTTAGATCACTATAATTTACAAGCACCAGTTTTAAGATACAACAGCAATTCAACTAAATCATGTCTATACGGAAAACAGAATAAGTTTAAAAAATACGTTTTTTTTTGCATTGTATGGTAGTATATATGCATTCCATATTATTTAAGTTGTGTTTTTCTTTTAGATCTGTTTTTTTTTCATGCTTGTGACTGCTTAGTCGCCTAATATTTCAGCTTTATGTTCTTTGTTGCCAACGTGAAAAAGAAATTTAATAAATTTTTTTTAACGTTTCAGTTAATAGATAAACATAATCTATTAAACTAAATTAGTAAACTCAAGAATTTTTTTAACATTCCATTCCATTATATAAAACATACGCATGGGTGTTCTTTATAAAATGCTAGGGGTTTTATACAATCTCTAAGATTTTGAACAATGTTAATAGTACTGCATTTTGTTATAGTCTTTGTGTATTAGTTTGTTTTTATTTTTATGGTTAGAAAATTTTTATATTGAATTGCATCTTTATATATATACATAAATTATTTCTGGAATTTGAACATTAATTTTTTTAATACTTCATGCTCGCTGTGGTTTCTGAATCTTAGAACATCTTTATCATTTCTGTTTTTGCTGTTGTTTGTAATGCTACTTGCTAATATCAGCCAGAAATCAGAGGGTACGTTTCTTGCTTTTCAGTGGCACCATCTGTGGCAGAGAATACGACTTCAGCCACACACACACACGCCAGTGCCTGTTTATAGAGTGGACCCATTTATACATCCATTCATTTTTCCACAGATCGTAATTTTGACCTGAACCAGATAATGATTAATCCCAGAGGTACTGCTTTGTTATGGGAACAGTACCCCCAAGAGGTATTGGTTTGTTATGGGAACATAGTGGTTTTTGAGACCTGAATAATTTGTATAAGACACTGGGAGTCTTTAGCCGGAGGGGATAAAACTCACGATGTCTTGAACATAGTCCCAATGCCCCAAAAACCAAGCTCTCTCAACCCCAAAACTGGAAAATTTAGTTCTCAGTTCTTTCCGGATTGATTTACAATTCAGGCTTGATGCTGCAGCTCTTTTGATTAGCAATGTGTTATTATATAAATGATGGGTCTATTTTTCAAACTGAAATCCTAAAAGTATGTAACATTTGCATCTTCTGAAATCTTCTTTTTTATTATTTATGTATCATTCTATTTGTATACATCAGCAAATTATCTTTTGTTAGCATTTTTTACCATGTTAAACACACTTCAATTTAACCCATGAATTGATCATCCTTTTGTAATTGAAAAATATATAAGGCAATAAAATAATTGGGAAATAAAGCAATTTGGAAAGAAGGGGAAAATGAGTAATATAGGAACAAGAAGTAATTAGAAATATTTAGATAACGAAATAAATTATCTAATTACTATCAACAGTCTATTACCAACATTTTAAGTAAACCACACCATAATTCATAATGAACAGATTTCGAGATATATTATCCTTCTATTTCGTAAATATAGCCTTCTGAAGTCTAAAAATTATAAAGTCAGTATTAAAATGTTATGTTCTGAAGAATTATCTTGTAGTTTGGACATTTCTTCAGAGCATGGCAGACAGATCATTGCTTCTATTGAGCTTTCTTTTCAGTTTTCAATTTTTACAAAAAGGGCGAATAATGAGAAGTATATTTCTGAAAACCGGTATTTCAGATAAATCTTCATTTCAAGGAACATAAAAAAATCAAGTAAATAGTATAAATACCATAATGTATATATTATATATTTTGTATATATTATAGAGCGTTCGTCTTCCAATGCTGTGAACCGGGTTTGAATCCCAGTTGATACGAATTCCTCATCCGATTTGCACCGACCACAGTGCTGACGTGAAATATCCTCACTGGTAAACGGATCATGGCTTAGAGTTCCCTTGCCGTTAGGCTAACTTTGGGAGGTTCTAGTAGTGTTCCTCTCCATGTAACACAAATGCGGGTTAGCTCCATCAAAAAGTTCTCCACTGAGGAAAATTTCTCCCAATACTCGATTCAGGAGTTTCGTTGTCTTCTGGATTGGATTCAAAATTACAAGGCTGCGGAGTTGAACATTAGTAGTCGTAAACCCATAAAATTGAGTCGGCTGTTCAACGTCGGCAGTTCATTAATAATACAACAAATATAACCTTTGGTGTTTATTACAAGAGTTCTCTCTTTTTTTTTCATTAAAAATTTATTTATAAAACAAAGTTTTTTTGACGAAATATTTTCGTAATATTAAGTTTGTACATTTTGATGAATAATTTTTAGCTTGAAGGAAAAGTAATACTTTTCGCCCAAAAAACAAAATCATAGGGCCTTACAGAGATATAAAAATAGCTCGCACAGTCACTTAGGTACAAAAATAAGTTGTCTGATGTAAAAATAAATTATTTGTTTGTAGTATCTTTTTTTTCCTCTTTTGCAAAAGATTTTCTTTCTTTATAAATAAAAAAAAAATACAGTATTTCCTTCTTTTTTTCTCTTTTTCCACTCTTTTTTTCTCCTATATTTTGCTCTTCTTTTACTCTTTTTTTTAAAATTCTTGTATATTTTTTTTTTTAACGCTCTTGAACGCATTTGTGTAACAATCAAGTTGATTCCGATTCAAAAATCTGTATAACCTAGTTCATGATTTAACATTTGTTTTGTCTCGTAGATATAATAAGAACACCGCTGCAAAAAGAAATATAAAAATTTTAAATGTGTGATTTGGCTAGACTGCTAATCACTAAAAATAATAATAAAATATTAAATACATTTTTTATTTGTAGATAACAAATAAATATTACATATATGCCAGCAGATAACATTTTATAAGGAAATATTATTTGCAAGAAAATCTTAAATTCAAAAATTGAACCTAATTTTCTTTTCAAAATATATCCAGAAATATATGCTGTTTTCGTTTTACTGCTTCTTGCAAAAAATATTAAACCTTCCTAAGAAGTATAAAACGTTCAGGAAAGGAACTTAAAACTTCTTCTTTTTCAAGACTTACACTCTATTATTGTTTGACAGTGGGTAAAGAAGATTCATTTTCCATTTTTCGCCTCGGGAAATTTAAATCATAACTTCAATACAAAATTTAACTGGAGTGAAAAAGAGTTTTACTTTCTAAAGATATTTTGAATTTTCTTTATACAGTGAACTGAAACTATACAATGAAATGTAATTTTTAAAAGGTTTCTTCTGAAGCGAGAAAACTCATTAGAAACAAAATAAAGAAAGTTTTATTTTGAAAAAGAAAAGAGGTTTTTAATGGTGCAAGATATTTAGATTTAGATAAGGTTTTTCAAACTGACAATGTATCCAATAAAATAATGTTTAATCATTTTTTGCTTTGATAAAAAAATATTCATTGATAGTTTTGAAATGAATACATAAATTGTTTATTTGATATAGCGTTTAGAATTATAATTCTTTTCAAAAAAATATATTATTTCAACGTTTATTAAATAAATGTGGACTTAATAAGTATATGCTTTTCAACTCGTGATTTAATTCAATAAATGGATGTAATTTAAAATAAAGTCCAATTTCTTTTCATTTTTATCTCAATTTAAATTTGTACTCTTTTCTTTTTCAAAGATAACGATATTCATTGATATTAGGATGTAATTATTTTCAATTATTTTGTTGTCAGACGCACAGGAAAATAATTTTTTATAGCTTTATTAAAGCTGACTGAAAAAAGGGTAATCTACAAAGGAAGGGAATATCATTCGACTGTTGGAAAGAAGATTAAAAATGAAAGAATGACAAATAAAAAATTTCACATAAAAAGTAATTCTTTTATGATTAATGGTAGGAAGAAATTGATCTAATTCTTTTATGCAATATATCAAAACATTAAAAAATTTTCTTAGTGAGTTAAATTGAAATGTTGCTTTAATTCTATTTTACATTATATTATAAGATTTGAGGATTAAGAACTTGCTCTAATTAAATTATATGTTCCTAGCAAACTTTTTATAAAACAAAATTAAAACAATTCTATGAAATGATATTCAATAACTTTTTTTCTTTATTTTATTAATTTATTAATTTTATTTATCTATCAAATTCAAAACAAGACCCATTTAAAAAAAAAAATCATATTTTTTGAAGCAAAGAACTTTAAATTTCATTAATATCAGTTAATAATGTTTCGACATTCCTTTTACTTTTATTAACATATTTTCTCTTACCCCGTGATTATTTCTAAATATACTTTGAACTATTTATGTGATTCAAACCGTTTTTTTAATTATATTGTTTTGTATATTATACATTAATAACATCATACATACTTATTATACATTAATAATATTATACATAAATAATTATTTAATCTGACACAAACAAAAATCCCAGCAAGAAAAAAAATTAAAAATTTTCCTCCTTGTACGTAGTAAAAAGTTGTGCGCTCGCTGCCTCGCACCTTGAATATAAGCAGAAAGAGGATAATAAAGCATCCTTCTAACTATAACTATATAGAAATTACAGGATAAGAATTTTATGAATAAACCTTTATAACTACGTGTTTTATTCATTCTATTCCTAAACTATGTATTCCATCGGTTCAAGCTTGCTATTTATTGTGCCAAATACTTACTGGGAAAATATTTTACTTGCCCCGTTAGCAACTAGACAGGAATTTTAAAACTCTAAATAAATACGAATAATTTTTATATATAAAAATCATTGAATGTTAAAATGAAGTCACTGTAAGAACACATTTGTGGTCAAAGGTTGTACTTCTTGTCGATAAAACAATTATAATATTAATAAACAAGTATAATTCAGGTCCAATTGACTTAAATTTGTTCTTAAACGAATAGTGTAAAAAAAAAAAAAAAAAAAACTACATTAGGAACAATACCCTTTTTGCTAAAATAGCAGTATCATAATTTCTCCTCCTTTTTCTTTCATTCCAATTTTCGACCAAAACCTGAATTAAGAGGCTGTGCAACTTTTTATAACTTACAATGAAGAGGATAATTAAAAAATTTTGGCTAGGAAGATTTTTATTTTTATGAATTTCTGGGTTTTGATAATTTTTATGTAATCTTCATTGAGCAATTAAGTGTTTATCTGGGTTAACTTTTATTTCAAAAAGTGATTAATTTCAATGTTCATAATGATAGGGATTACACTTTTTCTTTATTATATGTAGATTTATTTTAACACAAAAGAATGATTGAGAAAAACACCCTTGTTTTTTTCTCAAATATAAAAATGAATAAATCTCACATGTAGAAAAAAATTCTACATAAATTGCCATACTTATATGGTAAAGACATTTCTCGCAAAAGAAACCATGATTCTGGTAGTTAAACTAAAATAAAAATAATTGAAACCATCCGTTTGGTAATTTTACTGTTCGCTATGATAACGGTTTGTCTAAAATTCTGGTTTTTAAAATAATCGTTATAAAATTATTATAGCTGCCAAGTGGAAAAGTATATTTTATCAAATAAATGGTTTTTACGCCTTACTGTAAGGTATCAGAACAAAATTTCCAAATTCATCAAAAAACTATCACTCATTTTACCATTTAGTTGGTAAATGTAACTTTTTAATGTCTCTGCCTCTTACTAAATAGAACAGTAAATATCTGTTTACACTTCTATGGCTTATTTTAAAGGATAGTTTAATTAAATGGTAAAACACTAACTTAATTTACGCCGCACTAGATCTGATACAGCACTAGATACCAAAAACCGTTTAAAACTAAAACTTATGAAATTGTATTTTGATTTCTTAAATCAAATCTGTTTAATTAAGAGGCCAGGTTTTTTTTTATTTCTGTGAAGTCAATGATTATTGTAAATATTTATTGTAGAAAAAGTGGACATTTATGCAAAGAAAAGGATCATTTAGTCATCTCTAGAATTTGATCACGGGATACATGTTTAACAAGTCAACTCATCAATACCTGTATCAACCCGGGAACAAGGTAAGGGTGATTTCGAAATCGGATAAAGAAAAACTAAAATCCTAACTTAACACCATAGCTGATAAAAAAAAGCGCTAATATCGTTCTTTATGAATTCTCTCAATTTTCTCAGTAAAAGTTGTTTGGCATTTTAGAGGATTGATAATCTAGAGAGTTGTTTGGTATTTTAGAGGTTTGAGAGTTGTTTGGCATTTTAGAGGATTTTTTGAGGATTACATTAAAATTTATTGTAATGTAATTCTCAAAAAGTCAAAAGAAATTTTAATGCGCTCGTTTTAAATCTTTTTTGATGATTTTGAATGATATCTATTAGAGAATTGACAAAAAATTTATATTTTGTGTTTGTAATTTTCTATTTTAAAAATCCCTTCGGATAATACAAGTCACATACACGCTTCGCTCACCGACCCCCACAATTATTTTGGTTTCTTGATGATAAACAAATTGCCACATTAAAATTATTATGTATTATTCCATTTCTTTTAATATATGATATTTTAAGTGATATATCATTAACAATATATTTATTATCAAATTTTATGTCTTTATTTCTAGCATATATGAAATAATGTAAAATTTTCACTTATTTTATAATAAAATTTTTCTACTACTGGTTAGTCTATATTGCATTGAATGCATAAAATCAATAAAAAGAAGATTTGCATGATAGATTAATTTCAAAATTTGATATCACCAAGTTCAAAAAGGATCATAATCAAAAAGATGCCCCGGCATTTCAAGCTTTCTTTGTATTTCAAACAGCCTTTCTTGCAACCATATTGTAAAAGTTCAATACATTCTTACGAAGTTTCTGGAAGGGTTTTCCAAGTATTTCCCATACATCTTTAACTTTCTATTTTTAAGCCTAACCATCTAGGGACCTAATCACGAGCGTTGGGACCATATATGGCAACGTTACTTTTAAAAAGTAACGAGTAAAAGTACAAGCATTTTTAAAAAAAGTAACGAGTAAAAAGTAAAAAATTCTTATTTTAAAAAGTAACGAGTAAAAAGTACAAGCATTTTTAAAAAAAGTAACGAGTAAAAAGTAAAAAATTCTTATTTTAAAAAGTAACGAGTAAAAAGTACAAGTAAAAGCACAAGTACTGAACAAAAAAAGTAACGACTTAAAAGTAGATTTCTAGGAAATCGAAAATTCAAAGTAACCTAAAATTTTATTGAATAATATTCTTATGTTCTTTAATGTTTTTATAAAATTGTTGCTATTTATTTAATTATTTTTAATTTTGAAAGTTATGGACATTAATTCATTTTTAAATTCGGAAGAATATTATAATATAATTTTATAATATAATCGTATAATATAATTTTAAAATCAAATATAATTTTAGTATCAAACTTTTTATGGATTTGCACGAAAAAGAAATTTTATCTATTGATTTTAATTTTTAGTTTATTATTTTTATTTAATTAAATTACCATTGATTTAAAATTGTTTTACTCTATAGAAACGCGTTTTGAAAGCACAAACATAAACAAAGCAAACACGGGGTTGGGTTTCAGATAGCTTTGTGATCTTTGAGCTAGTAAAAAATAATTGAATGTGCAGTATAAGTTGAAACAGAACAGTCTACAGTTTTATTTGTAACAATGGCTTATGCTGAAGTCATGCGAGAAAATCATTTTCCGAACATTTCTGCCTAACGGAATAATTATAATTTGTAAACGAATTTTAGTATCAGCGGCTAAATTAATACCTTCGAGTTTTCAAGAGTTAAAATAGTAATTATAATAGTTTTCAATAGCATAAATAGTTCTGAAGTTCTTAGAGATTTGACTGGGAGTTGTTTGACAAGGTCGGGCATAAACATAATTTTAGTAAAAAATGTACTAGGTAAAAATGTATTTAGGAAAAAATGTATTAAGACAAAAATGTATTATTTATTTGTGAGTTCAAAAAGAAAATTGAAAAACGTAATAACAAAATCCTACATTTTTTATTTAAAATGTATTAAATAAATGCATAAAACTCGAAAATGAATGAAAATAACTTGCTAATTAATAATTTTATTCATTTTGCAAAATAATTGCATTTCGAAAGTGGTGTCACTGAGATTGCTGCGAGAATTTCGCAGAACGTGCTTAGCCACGCTGAATAAGCGCTCCACGATAGCACTAGAAGGTACTGTAGTATTATATTTCACGAATAATTTTTTTACGATTGGATATGAATTGAAAATTGATATGTTTTCCGTTTCGACATTTGAGCTCATGTATGCAATAAATTCTTCTGTCGCTGGTGATTGGCATGATGTTTTCAGCTTTAGAAAATTTAAAATCCCTGGGTTTTTTTCTGTTACGTTATTAGTTATAGCAGGGTGTTCAGCTTGGACAATTCTTTCCAATTTTTTTGTAGCCTTTAATTTCATAATTTAAAAAAACATAAGCATTTTTTTAAATTTTTTTTTATTTTTATTTTTATTATTTTATTTTTTATTTTTTTTTAAGAAAGCTTACCGAGTTTTAGAAAAAAGTAACGATTTCATTCGACATTTCCGTTACATATACTTATACTTTTTTCTTAATAAAGTAACGAAAGTACAAGTATAGTACAAGTATAGTACGTACGAAAGTACGATTTATATAACATTAATGCGAATAAAAAGGCTTTTTTTATTTCAAAGAGAGATAACTTGAGATAAAAGTAAAAAGTATGTTATCTCATAAAATACCTTATACTTTTAATAACAGTGGTCGTCATATCTTTCTGACTCTCTCTCTCTGGTTGTTCGTAATGAGAAATTTGTATCCATATTTTTGAAAATTAGGATTGAAATTAACGGGTTTTCGTTTGATACCATGAATAATCAAATCAATCCTGTATTTACATATTACTATTGTCATAAAGATTTTGATGTTTGACAAAAATAAGAGATTAAAACAAATTTGTTGATAAAATGCAATGAAAGTAGCATTTATCAACAAATTTATAAGGTTTAAAATTTATCCTAAATGAATTAGAAAATAAATTTGGAGTACCAAACCTGATTTAATACATTATAAAGTTTTGGGGTCTTGAATAATTTTTAATTTCAATGCATTAATCTGTTTATCGTCAAGATACCAAAATGTTTGAGAAGTTATCGGGGGAGTCGTGAGCGATGCGAGTAAGTAGTAGAGCTCCCAAATGACGTATATTTATCAAAATAAAAAATACTGCAAGCACAAAATGCAAAACGTTTGTCATTTCTTTAATAAATATCATTCAAAGTCGCCCAAAAATATTTATAAGTAAACCAAACATTAATTAATTTATAAAATTTTATTTAAACAAACGTATTAATAATGGAATATAGTATATATAATTGTAAAATAGACGAGCATAATAATTTTGATGTAATAATCCATTTCACAACAAGAAGTCAGTTTGATTGAGAAGTAATGGTGGGAGTAAGTGAGCGAAGCGAGCAGGTGAGATATGTTGTCTTAAGTGACGCATATTGATTAAAATAAAAATACTGCATGAAAAAATATAAAATTTTCGTCTGTTTCTTAATAGATATAATCTAAAAAACATGAAAAAATATTTAAAAATAGTTCATCAAAATTTTTCTGAGACCACCATTTAGAACGACGGTCATTATGGTTATGGACTAATTTGAGATGGCCTCCCATCCAAAATTGAAATTTCATTTAAAATGATATATGTGTACCAAGTTTTATGCTTCTATCATTAAAGGCGTGATTCATTCATTCATTTAACCAATCAGTTGTACTATTTAGTGTTATTGAAAAGTAACAAAGAAATCGTGTTTTTTTAAAAATATAAAACAGATATATAAAGAAACATTTGTATTGACTTTCAATAAAAGATAAAATTCCAAGAGAAGAGATTTTTTTGATCTATTGAAGTAATCGAACTGAAAAGCTATACGATTTCCTCCTGCTTTAGATACTGTGTTCAAAAATACTGATATATTACATTTTTACCTCCTTGAGAATGTCAAAATTGATTGCAGTTTTTGTAATATAAAAGCTGCAGAATGCTTTTAGGGAGATAAAAAGAAAATTACAACAAAAAGTAGTTAATTAAAATTAATTGAATTTCTCATTAATAAGAAACTGAAGTTTCATAAATTATTTCTTTAAAACATTGCACTTTAATCAAAGAAAGGTTTTAATTAGGTTTATAAAATCAAATTGAAAATGTGAAAAGGTGCAAGGGATATATTGAAATATCTTATCCATTTCTAGTTTGAATAAGAGTTAATTTACAGTTATGACATTTCTATTCATAGGAAATTTGAATATAAAAAAAATATTTTCAGAAAATCCAGATTTTTGTTTTTTGTTAACAGAGGGAAATCAACTATTTCAATCTTTTGCCGACATTATTTATGAAACTATTGTATATTTTATGTAATATTTAAAATCTTTTATGCAATATTTAAAATATTTCATGTCATATTTAAAATATTTTATACACTTTATAATAATTCATGCAATATTTAAAATATTTTATGTCATATTTAAAATATTTTATACACTTTATAATATTTTAAAATTATGATATAAATTATATTTTAAAAATAATTTTGTGCACAGCAAAAAAAAAAGTTTAGATCAGAAAGTTGATTTCTTTGGCATTATGGCCGCAATTGACAGGTGAAAACTGTTCTAGTTTCTGACTGTTCAAACAAAAGTTTCGTAGCCATGTTACCATGACCATGAAAGTACATGGTTACAGTACATAAAAGTAAGTACAGTTTCTGTAAAAATCTATGATCAATGAATACAAATTAACAATTTGCTTGTAAAAGCAATTTTTAGTTCGAGTCTTGACATTGTTTGAGACTTCGACGACTTTTTTCGTCAAATTAAAGATAACTGTAGAAGCAAGTGAAATAAGCTATAAATGACATGAGGTGAATTTCATATGTCATATGTCTATAGGAGTGAGAGAATTGTATTTTCAATGTATGTGATCACCAGGAAATCTCGAGGAAATGCGAGAAAGAATTATTCCTTGGCCGCGACTAGGATCGAACCCGGAACCCTTGACCGTCGTAGATGTTATGGCCTCCGAGGAAGCGACTATACTCTGCTGCAAGTTAAGAAAAGACCATTGTGATAAAGGATTTAAGTAATTATCCACGACTGTTTATAGTTCTGTTTTATTTAGTTATAAAATTATTTACATATGCTTTCAAAATAATATAAAAACTTTAAGAAATTAAATTCGTCGGTTAGAAATTTAATTTGCGCTTTCTTTTACGATACATATCATAGAATTATTTAAAAAGGTTACAGTTTCGTAGTCTTACTAGAATCCTAGATTTGGCGACACATTTCTATAAATAAGGAAATTATTCGTGCTTGAAAAGGAAACAACTATATGACGTTGCAAGAGCATTGGGTTTGATTGGACCACTAAAAATGGCTCGTCTTATGCTGAAAAAATGGAATTAAATCAAATTTGAAATAAAGAATATCTTTTTTTAACTTATGTTTCGCTGTAGAGGAAACTCGTCTGCAAGAAACAATATTTATTAGTCTTCCATCATTTTCTTTTAACGGGAAAAAAAGACGAATATTTGTTACGATTTTAAGATATCTATTATATTAATTCTTATGAAAAAAACAATAGTTTTTTTTTTTTATTCATTCAATAAGTTTGATTTTCCTCATTTCACACGATTTAAGAAGGCAACAAAAAAAAAAAGAAAAAAAAAAAAAAGCTATGCAACGGCTTCTCATGAGTTGGCGATGTTGATATACGTTCGCGCTGGGAGCTTAGTATCCATTTGGAGCGCACTTGAATGCATGCACTCTCCATAAGGATAATAGTTTTTTCTTAACTTGCAACAGAGAATAGGAAGCTATAGGGATGAGTTATCAAGTTTTTCTCTTTTTGCGTTTTCACTCTATCTATCTACGCTGTCAGAAATTTTGGAACATATTAAATTATAACATTAAATTTAGATGTAACTTTACTATTATAGAGCAAATTGAACTTCATTGTTCGCCAATTTGATTGCGCAGTACTATGGTTAAACTTGAATGGATGCTTGTTTCAATTCAACATCTTATTAAGAAGACGCGATGTCTTAGTAGAAACTCGTTCGTTACAAATTTTCTTTCAACTACCTGAGTAATCAAAAATTTAAAAAATGAGTTCATATAAAATAAGAGTAAATTAAAAAAATCAAATTCTGAAATAGTTTTTTTCAAAATATTAAATTGTGAACTAATTATGGCTTATTTAGCTATAGCTGCAGAAGCAATAATCAAAGGAAAAATAATCATGTAATAATTTCTTTATGGCGCGATATTAGGAAAATTTTTTTTTCATTTGAAACTTAAATTACGTTTGGTTTATTTGAACTCAATTTTTCTATACTTTAAATTTCAAATTATTCTGGTAGTTGAAATAAAATTCGTGATTGTGGTATTGTGTCCATTTAAGGTTACAACAAATTCACACGATTTTATGATTCTGATTACTGATGTTATGGTTCCAGGTTTACCCAATTTTGCTTGAATCATAAAATAAATACGTTTCTTGAATTATAAAATAAATATGATCTAACAGTGTGTTTTTAAAACTAAACAATAAATTAATGTAACGGCAATTGTAAAATAACATATAAAATACATAAATTACTTTGTAGAGCACTTTTAAAGGTCGAGGAGTTTTTAAAAATTTTTACTTTGGTTTTTCACATATTTATCAGAGTTTTGGCTTCTTGCTGCCCATTTTGAAAATCATGAAACCCTTTCGTGCTTACAAATGTTGAATTTGATCTTTCAAATTATAGTTAAAAATATTTAATAAAGCATATGCTTTACTTCTAAATGCTTTAATTTACTTTTTTTTCCAATTTTATCAGTAATACATTAGTAAATAAATAATAAAAAAAAAACAGAAATCGGTGAAACTGATAAATGAAAAAATTTATATTTCGTCGAAATTATTAGTTCTTATTAAAATATACTTTTTGGCTTTACAGGAAACTAAGAAAACTTGAAATCAAAACTTAAATTAATTTTTAAATAAAAATTACTCAAAACAAGTAAAGTAAAATAATTTATAAAAATCTAATCTTGTTGTTAAATTTTTTGGGGGAGGATCCATCAAATCTCCCCCCTTAAAACATGCTTATGAAATATTTGAGCTGCTCTTTAATAGATAACGAATTTTTGAGTGAAGCATGTTTAAAATTTAGCTGTTGGGCCTGAATTTAACTTCCGTTTAACTCAAAGGATGAACAGATGGTGGACAGGTTGTGGTTGAATGCTGACAGCTTATAGGACACAAAGTTTTCTCTATGAGAACTAATTTTTTCTGATTCTTAGCGTCACAGTAGCAGTTTTTTTTTCTTTCTGAGATGCGTTCAAGGATGGAAGTTAGAAGGATTGAAAAGTCTAATAATTATAATAATAATAATTTTTACGATCTTAAAATTGAAGTAAAAATGCATATTTGATATTAGGTAACATACCACAGTTCAATACATATAATACCTAATTTATAAATCAGACAGTGGCTAATTTTATTTCTTTTGTCTGAACGAAATTTGCTTTCCATTGCCATAAAAAGCCATCCAACGAGATAAACAATCAAGATTTCACAGTTTTAAAATAGTTGAAATTTACACTAAATCATATAATGGATAAGCACCAAATTTTAAGAAACACACTGAATAGTAAAATAGGCTGGTTTTTTTTCATTTTATATTAATATATTCATATTGTAATATATATTAGCAGAGTTATAAAACACAATATTAAAATTTTATGAAGTTTTAGAAATACTATTTTTTGTCTTACATAATTTACTAATACCGTAGTAAAAAATGAAACCAATTTTAGAATGTTACTCAAAATGAAATAACACCTATATTTACTTTCCAAACTCCAATACGGGCGCAAAATACGAATTTAAGACTATCACCGTAATGAGTCTAGACCGTAATGGGTCTAAGGTCGTTCAAAATTAGAAGAAAAGGAAAATGGTCATGTGTTCGATGACTTGCAATACCAGTTAGGAAATGCCGATACCCGAATTGGATTAAAGCTCTGCTACTTTAGCTCTCAACCGTTTCGTACTGCCGATCACGCCATATTTCTTTTAAGTATATTAAATACGATAATATGTTTCAACTTAACAACATATTTATTATATTATAGAACACTCGCCTAAATTTCTAACAGTGTTCTCAATAAATTTTTACTACATTAACTTGATTTTTTCATTTTTTTCTCTCAATTCCTTTCCCACATTATTTTAAGATAATTTTCATCAAGTCACGCTCACTGCTTCGAATCGCCCGCATGGCGGTATGGCAATGCGAAGCGTACTACAAAGATATTGAAATAAGCAAGAACTTGATTCGTACTAAACAAAAATTAAGGAAATTTTAAATAAACTTGTAGTAATTATAATTAAATTTTTGGTTTTATACGATATTTTACTCTGTTAATCACCGGTAAATGACGTGGTCTAAAAGAAAGATTTAATGTCAGTCACCCATGACTGACGTGACCTTATACCATGCCATGCATCATAATATTCGTATTTTTATACCATAATATCGTAAAAAAGAAGAAATGTTTTGAATAAAAAAGTAAATTTTAAATCAAGGCTAGTAAATAAATTGTGAAAACTTCTGCATTTGCATAAGCAGATGCATTTGCTCTTTAAAAAAAAAGGAAAAAAGATGTATATTTTTTAAAAAAATAATAACCATTCATAATTTTATAATTCATAATTTCATTTCATTTTCATACTTTTTTCGATAAGATTTGTGTTCTTAAAAAACGACAAATTTAATTTACATAATCATTTTAAGCTGTGGACCGAAATGAGTCCGGATAATTTATTTTAAAATCTTAAGAATTATTGAGTAACGCAATTAACAAAAACATTTATTGTCACGAAGTTAGTGGCCCGTAAAATCTAAACAAGTTTTTTTCTAAAACTAAGCTTTTAAACGGAAAAACGTTAAAATGTAAAATTGTGAAAACGTTAAACGTCTCCAGTTACACTTTCTTACATAAGAGATAACAAGAAATTTTTTTTAATCCAACTGATAATAAAAACGGTAAACAACCATTGATCTTATATCTAACTGAATGGTGATCCATACTCTGAGCTATAGTAAGTAATGCACTAATTAGAAGATTAATAAATGATTTACTTCTCAGCCAGAATAAAAGAAAAAGAGACAAATTAATCTGCTCTCAACTTTCACTCCGTCTAAAACAATAAATAAATTTATGAAATAACTTTCTTTTCAGTTATTATTTCGAAGTAAAAATCACATTTCATGCCATTTTTGAAAGCTCGGGAGTTAAAACGATATAAAACAATTAATCTTCAGTAAACTGTAAAGCTTTTAGTTTTCTACTATAGGTCTTTTCAAACAGTATCTCAAAAAGTAAGCATTTGTTAAATTAAGACTTACTGTTTCTAAAAACACTCTGAAAGAAATATTATTAAAGTAAAGTGGGATCAACTTTCAAAACTTTTGTAAAAAAATATATGGTTTCCCTATATATTAATCGAAAAATATAAACACGTAATTAAATTTCAAAGCTGAAATGCACATTTGTCCCATATTTAAAACAATCTCAAGTTTAAATCCATTTTTTATTTCAAACTACTCTGGTGTAAGAAATTAAAAGAATTTACTGACTGGGTCGATTATCTCTAGAACCACGGGACAGATTTTAGTGAAATTTGATATGTACATACATTGATACAATAGAAAACAAATATCCATTCGACAATTGTACACACGCATCATCGTGCGTAATACTCGTTGGAGTCGGAAGGTATGAAGCAGTGGTTGCAGAATGAACAAAAAAAAAAAAAAAAAAAAAAAAAAAGGTTATTAGGGGTTGTGGTCCCCTCTTACAGATATACAGGCCTTGGAGCGTGATTTCATACTTGAAATAAGGCAGTGTATCATTTCCTGTGGCAATTGGCCTGAATTGTCATGTGGCAATTTCATATCTTCCAACTCCAAAGAGTGTTATGCGCGATCATGCGTGTGTATTACAATTGTTGCATGGTTATTTATTTTCTATTGTATCAATGTATGTACATATCAAATTTGATTAAAATCTGTCCCGTGGTTCTAGAGATAATCGACCATGTCTGCAAATTCTCTTAATTTCTTACACCAGTGTAGATTATCTTTCGTTCTTCGTACGGCGTAGAAATTACCCTGTGGCAGTAGTATGCATTACCAAATTTAATTAGCCATCATTGGCACAAATAATAGCATCACGTTTTTTTTACATCTCTCTTAAAAGGACTACTACTATTTCTTCATTTATATTGCTTTTCAGTATATAGCTTATTTTTTAAAATCGTTTAGTACCTATTCCTAATCCCAAGCATCATTTGCGTCAGTTACAGCATGATGATTTTTTTACATTAACGGAATGGTAACATTTCTTCATTAATTTTTTCTCTTTCTTTATCATATATATTATTTTTATCGCAATTACCGCTAATTGTAAATTATTTAGCTTTTATAGAAACACGTTTTAAAAGCATAACTATACAAAAGAAAATAAACACGTTGTTTCAAATAATTCAGGAATACTAATTTGTTGGCATAGTTCTCGCGTGCCACAACGTCCAGATTGATTATTGACTTTATCTAACCTAACGGATAAAGAAAAATAATTATTAAATAACGTGCAATAAACTCCTTTTTAAATAATGAGAGTTATAAATTAACAAACATCACTGCTAAAATATTTGAATAAAAATATGGGACCGTCCACAGTTTAATTTAAAATAATGGCCAGTAATGAAGTATATATTTTTAAATTGTCTCTCCCGAAAGATCTGATTGAAATTTTTAAACGAATGCGAAAATAACCCCTTTTGCTCGCATTCAAATTTCAAACGCTAGCAGAAACGGTGTTCTGGAGTTATAAGACGCACACTCTTTATTTTATTATTTTTTATTAGTGTTTTCATAATGAGCATCTATTACACCCTTAACTACTCGTTTTTATTGAGATTTAGTATCTATGTGTGACACTTCGCAATTCTGAGCAACTTTCTCTCAGTTCTTCGTAGTATCATAAAAGTTTCTTTTTCTTTGGTTAAAGGGTTTTAAGTCTAATTCTTGAACATATTAAAGTATTTATACTTTACTATATTTCGCAACATTTTCTTTGAATTTGAATTAGTATTGATTTAAAATTCAATTAAAATTCAATTAGTGTTCATTCACATATTTGAATTTATGAAATTGAATTAGTTTAATTTTTTTAAAACATTGTTAATTATCTGCAAAATGTTGTGTTTTGAAACTGAAGATATATTATGCTAGAATGAAGTACGTGTGAGAAATTAAATATTTTTTTTTTAATTTGAAATAACTAAATCAAATAAAATAAAGTTCATACCTTATACTTTTTTTCATACTTTTCATACATAGTTCATACTTTTTTCTAAATTTTAACATAACATGTAAACAATTTTAAACCATTTTAAACCTAGTAGTAGCTTTCGTAAATCAAAAGCATAATTTTACTTTCTTTCTTCAAATAAATCTGTCACAAGAACAACTAAAAGAATAGATTTCGAAGCTTGTTGTTTACATTGTATTAATTTAGATTATACTCCTTCTTTCGTGCTTATTTGAGCAATGTGAAATATATTTCTTCCTAAAGCACTGACCGCACGTAATCAAGACTTATCAAATATATGATGTTACCAATTATTTTGTTTTACGGCTCGACGCGCACGTTGATCATTCTCGGTCCCTGATTAAATGTTGTATAAATCGTGGTAGAAGAAGATAATGAGAAATTAGTTTTTATATATTGCTGATTTATTTCCAAAAAGAAGTGGCTTGTAAAGAATGACATGTTATTCTTCTGATAACAAAACTCTTCGTGATCAACAGTCAATTTGCGAAATGTTATATTTGAGATTTGTTGAAAACATTTGACTTGCATTATACACAAAACCATTAAAAATTTTGATATTCTGTAATAGCATTCAGAAAATTTGATAACCAATATAGCCTTTTTTAGGAATAGTAACATTAGAGCTTTATTTGCAGATTTATCTGCAGAGCTTTATTTCCAAATGAAAAGAAGTAAAAGAAAACTATTAATATTTAAAAAATTTTTATCGATAATATTGAGTTTAATCGTGAGCGATTATAAGACTGTTTCAGTTTACATTGTTCAATTAGCTAAAGGACCAAACTCTGTGAAGTTAATGTGTCTTCTTATATTCTGTGATAAAAAATTTCGTTATAATTTAATATAAATTAAATTAAATTCTCATTAACATAACTGTGCAATTGTTTGGTAAATAATTATCATGTTATGGCCTTCAGAGCAAATTTATCTGCTTTTTAAGAATAGAATCCCCGATTCTTACAGTATAAATTTGGCAGAACGGTAAATAACGGAAATATTTAACGCAAAAAAATTCTGTGATCACAAAATTGAGTATTTTGGAAGAGAATAGGTTAATGTTTACTTATGAAAACTGAAGATATTTCAAAAATTGTTAAGAGAAAAATAGTCAAACCAGAGCTGATAGCCGATTGTGCTTCAGCTAATTTCCAGAATAAGTAAAACCAAGAATTAGTCATTTTCGACAAGAGTAATAGACTTGTTGGTTTTTTCCACGGAAATTAGATTTAACAATTTGGAATTTAGTTTCCATGTGCAAAATAGCAATGTAAAGCTGTATGAATTTGAGTAGAAAAATAAGCAAGCACTCCATGCATGCCATTTGCAGTTTTCATTGCTTCAACGGGATTCTAGTGATACAATAGTGTCGCGTATAGCAAACTTAGAGTGTTTTGTGACACGAATTTATGATTTTATTTTATTTTATAACCGTCGTTGAACAGCCGACCCAATTTCATGGGTTTACGACTACTAATGTTCAACTCCATAGCCTTGTAATTTTGAACTAATCCAGAAGACAAGGAAACTTCTGGATCAGTACCTCCAGAGGTATTGATTTGTTATGGGAACATGGAGGACTTTGAGACTCGACAGATTTAACGTGCATCAGTCACCATTTACTACACGGGGAGTCTTCTCTCAGCCAGGTTCGAACCCACGACCTCTTGGACATGGGCCGAGCACCCTACCGATCAGGCTATCCCGGCCCTTAAGAATCGAATTTATGATTTGAAATTATTAGATTATTAGTTGTGAGTTAATTGCTAGTAACTCTTTCTGATGAATTTGTGCCACAAAAAATTGCTTGGTTTGTAAGCCCGCTAAAAAAGATAAGACGAATCATGCCGCGCAAAATATATGTCAGAGGCATCTTGAGAAAGTTAGTTGCACTGTCGCAACAGTCTCGCTGAAACTTTAAGAATTTTCAGTAGTCAGATGGGTCGTAAATGAGTTTCTGGATACACAATAAAACTAAACTACGTAAAAAGAGTTTTCATTAAGGGCCGTCTATGTTGCGCATCATTTGAAACTCTGGCCATACCTTTTTGGATCATCTCAAATTTTATTAAGGGATATGAAAGTTATGTTATTTCTGCATACTGCGATATTCATATGTCCTTTTTCATCTCATTTTGTATTTCTAAGTCGTACGAATAACATTTTACGGTTAGCGTGACTTGTTAATTAGAACTGTTAGAGTTACAATTAATTAGAACTTAATTTTTTTTTTGTAATTTATGGTGAAATGACCAGACGAAAACGAAAAGAGGTACGTATCAGGTGATCTATATGTTTTTTTCCTTTCTTTTCTGTTTTGAACCTACGCAAGGATAGCATTACAGAAACTACTTCCAAAAACACTTACGATGTTTCTTCAAGTAGATTAATCGTTCGTAAATGTCAAAGGTGGTTTATGCCACCGGTTTTAATATTTCTAACTTGTTCCATCTAGGAAGGCTAGTCTCTGAAAACAATAAGGAGATTAGAGTTAGAAGTATTACTTCGTCAGACATACTCTTTACTCACATCACACCATTGGAGTTATAAGCTTTTTAGATGCGGCAAAAATATGAAAATTTGGATGTTGTTCAAAACGCCATCTGCAGGTAATTCGCTCAAAATGAAATACTTATAAAATTTGTATACAAGAATGTTCAGGGTTTTTACAACGATGTTGACTACATTATTGATTAAAAATAAAAATTTCTTAAACTTTAACTTTTTGAATTTAATGTTAAAAAATGATAATACTTTCCGTTCCCCCTAACGTAATATATGTATTTATTTTCCACTTTTTTCTATTTTTCAGTCAATCGCTTAGTTATTTATTTGCTCATTATATTTTACTTTATCTATTATTTGTCTATTTTTTACTTTGTCTATTTATTTACTCCAACAGATATTCACTCATAATTTAAATTATTAAAAACTTAAATTACTTTACAAAAAAATCGGAAGCTGAATTTGCGGAGCTAAATATGTGTTAATAAAATAGGAAAAATCGATATGTTTTAAATGAATTTTTTTTAAGTATGAAGCTGTTTATCATCAAGAAACAAAAAATATTGCAGTAACGTAATTGGGTTCTTGCAACTCGAGGAGAAAAATTACGTGGTTGTGCTTAGCAAATTAACGTTGCAGTTACTAAGGCTATAAGGTTCAGTTTATTATCACGATGAACCAATTTTCGGATAAGATTTGATCGGATACATGCAGGCGAAGTCACATAGTGTGATGAACCTAATTAGTAACTGAATTGGCATAAACGAATGGCATAATACCCACACGGGATGACATTTGCAAGTATCTAATTAAAATTAGTGAGTTATTTGAAAGAGGGCAACACCATTTAGTCAATGTATGAAACATTAAGTATGATATATTAAATAATTCAATTTTATTTTTGTGCAGATTTCGTAGTTTAATTATTTTTAAGTATTAGTTGTTATTGTATACTTGTTTATACCGAATCAAGTGTTTTTGTCTTTATAATTTGGAAGAAATATTTTCAATAGTTCTCAAACAAGCTGTTCCAATTGTATTTTTCTTTTTTTTTTTGCTATTTAATTTATGGAAAATGTTTTGTTCAAATACGCGGATCACAAAAATTTAAAAAAACTCGTTTTGATCGTTTTTGGATTTAAACATTTTCGACACAACTTTATTATTTATTTATTATATTTTTTAGTTAAATTTCTCTTTCTTCGCAAATACAAATAAACCAATTTAACAAATATTCTTTAACAAGAGTTTAACGGTTTTTGTTAAGCCTTAACAAAAAACGTATGGCGGTAATTATCATCCATTTAATAAAAATGAACTCATTATAGCTTTTTTTTTCTTTTTTTGAGTGACTAAGTATCAAAAAA
This sequence comes from Parasteatoda lunata, assembly GCA_949128135.1. Classification (NCBI taxonomy): domain Eukaryota; kingdom Metazoa; phylum Arthropoda; class Arachnida; order Araneae; family Theridiidae; genus Parasteatoda; species Parasteatoda lunata. Next base: position 113,272,748 of record OX421974.1, on the reverse strand, counting down.
GTGTTTTTCAAAATTCATTTTGACAGAGTGTCAAATATCGTTAATTACTTGTTTCAAAGTGAGTGATTTTTTTATGCTCATAACGTACGTATGTCATGATTTTTAATCAATACGTAACATTTTAACTAGCAATAATACTATTTTAGATTTTTCTTTTGCCTGCAAGTGTTTCTCTTCATAATATTGTATTATCGGGGTATTAAAAAGCATATTCACACTTAAGGAAAAATATTAGCTGCTTAAATTTCAATTAAATTTATGGTGATTGGTTGTTTTAATAATATATTTTGTAATTTAAGCTCGTGAAATAAATATTTTTTACCACTTTTAAGTTTTGGATGTGATGGGTTTATGATTTTTAGGTAGTTTGTTTTACTATTTCCATTTAAAATTTGTTTTAGCATTATTATTACAAAATTTAAATACTAATATAGGTCTAAGTTAATATTTCAAAATAAAAACAGTTATTTCGTATCTAAAAATAATATATTATGCTCTGTAAAAACTTTTGTTATATAGTTACCACTAATTTTGGTGTTTATTTAAACTAAATACATTTTTAAGTACTGAACTTTATTTATGGAGCAAATATTATATAGAACTGATCAAATAACTATTGTTTGAAAGAATTAGTCTGAATATATTAATTACAATGTTCTTGTTTTTTTAAGTCTTTAAATTTATTCTAAAATGCATGAACATATATATTGACAGTAAACAAACAAAAAATGAGTAAATAAATAAATAAAACTATAACAGTGAAAAAGTAAATAAAAAATGTGACTACATGTACCTTAAAAATTTAGTTTACATCAACAAGCCAAAAATTAGCCCGAAAGTTAGAAAATAATACATATATTCTTTAGTTTTATAAAATTTTCTTGAATTAAAAGAAATATGCGCTTTTATAACTCATGTCTTTTAATTATTCGACCATCAAGGGGTAAGAGGTATTTTCTTCAGTTGTAAAAGTAGCTGTTACAAATTTGATGATGTTAAGCTGAGCAAAATTTGAGTGCAATTACACACTCTGTTAATGCTATCTGATTGATGATTATTTGTCTGTGTATTAATTATATAAAATTAATTTTTTTCGTCATAGCGTTTCAAAACAACCGATATGTAAAAGTAATTCGTATGAAACTTTTTAGAATTTAAAGGGATCAGTAAATCTGAATCAAATTCGACGAAAAAAAAAAACGCAAAAAACATTATTAACTTTTCAATGCATTTACTGTCGTTATCTTCTTATATGATGTACAGCGATAAACTTGATCGTAATTGTTAGCAGCCTAACGTTAAATTTTTTAAAAAATGGAGAGATGTTTTGAACTACACTGAGAAAAAAGAAATTCGGTCAAAGACACCAGAATATGACAAAAATAACTATGTCTCTGGCTCTTTCGGAACGCAAAAAGCTGGGTAATCTTTACAGAAGCCAATTTGGTAATGATTTTGGTAAAATTAAAAATAAAATATATGGTTTTAAAATATGAGATAAATTTGGAAAATGTGACGAAATTTGGTAATTTTATTTCGGTACCTTTACTTTTGTTTTTTTTTTACTAAATAAGAGCTATAATTTTGAAAACAGGAATTTCTGGCAAACCGTTACCATATGATCTGAAAAATTACCAAATGATTGATTTAAATACTATACATTTAGGTTCTATTAATCAGAATTAAGGTTTTTTTTCACAAGAAATGCCATCACTATGCAGCATGGTAATTTTACCAGAATTTCTTTTCTCTATGTAGCAGGTAATATATATAGTTTTTGCACTTATTATATATATATATATATATATATATATATATATATATATATATATATATATATTAATAAAATGGAAAAAATTTCAAATACATTACATAATAGAGATAAAAAAAGAACACTTTTTTTTAATTATTAGCAACCATAAAAACAAATTATGCACATTCTTAGATACATTCAACATAGAGTCACCCATTCTATTTTTTAAATTAAATATTTTATTTAAATATGTAAAAAATCTTTTAAATTGAAATCATAATTAGTTAAACTATAATTTAAGAAGAAGTTATCAGGGGCAATTTTTAGATTGAAAAATGATATTTTTAATTGCATATTCAACATAAAACATCAGAAAGATTAATAATCTTGATCACACTAAATTTATGAATATAAATAAATAATTAAGCAAACAAACAAAACCTTTATAACTTTATATTATTAATGTAAATTAGTAAAGAGCTTCGATTAAATTGTGACTTGGGATAGTATTTCTTTAATGAAACGTTTAAAAAAATTTGTATTAATTTTGAAACGTAAGTACAATGAGTATTGAAGCCAAACTTTTTTGTTCGAAGAAAATTATTATATGGCCCCTACATTCATATACATTCATAATAATTAACAAACTTGAAGTTATTGATTGTTTCATTTTAATTATTCTCTTAATCAAATCATTAAAATATGAATTAAAGTCCTCTAAAATGACATATCTGAATAACATAAGATGTTTTACTGCATTTCCTAATTGTTAAAACAGTGAAAAGCCCCTAAATTGCCAATTTTTTAAAAGCTAGCATCTAATTACTATAGAATTTTTGAATAAAATAAAACTTAAGTGTTCTGGAAATTTAAAAAAGAAATAATACAATAAAAAAAGTAATCGAGTGCACTTAACAAATTTTAAACATTTTATGCAATTAGTGGATCATCCTTGAGGTAAAAAATCCTACTAATAAAGTTCTCAATTAATTCTTATCTTTATTAAATTAACTAAATAAAAAGGATATAAACATTTTAAGGTGATCTCTTTGGATCTCTTTTGGAGACTCTTTGGAGCCACATATAAATATGTAAATAGTGAATGATCCATAAGTCAAGTTTGAGGATTATGGCAACAGATCGATAAATAAAACAGCTTGAGAAGGACAGTGACAAAGATGATGATGCTGCACCATCTATAAAATAAACAAGATAAATATTTTTTTCTTGCTATTAGGGAAAAAATGGTAATGTTTTGTCGGCTCCAATGATCAGCAAAAATTTGTGAGATTTTTTTGTTCGATTTCAGAGATCGGTAAATGAAGTAGGAAATCAAGAATCTCTTTAATCAAATATCTTAAAATGCAGTAGAGTTGCAGATGGGGAGGGGGGGCAAGAATCCTTTCTACCAAATGAAACTCAAAGTAAGCACATATGGACCTGCAAATATAGCAGCAAACACACAAATTTATTGATGCTTTCACATTCTACGGCACCATGGTTCGTCGAAATAGATTGTTGTTGAATGAATTGCGATCATGTCGAGTAGAACAATGTGAAAACCTTGATTTTTTTCGTAATTCAAATTAACATAAAAAAATCTAATTTTGGAAAAAGAATATTAAGCACTTTTTGAAAGCCCTAATGAAAAAAGCACCTTTAAGGGCTTTTAAAAAACGAAAATCAAAAATAAGCACCTTTAAGAAAATCACTACACACACTGTTTAAAGAAACTGGAAAAGAAGATTTTAATAGAAAATACAAATAATTCACGTTAAGAGGAATCTTTTTTCCTAAAATTCCTCTCAAATAAGTAAATCAGCTTGTCTAAAATAAAAAAAAAAGTCATAGCGAGCATAATCAGTTTATAATAGAAATCTGAATAGAATTAGTTCGAACGAAATTCTTACTTTTATTAGAAAAAGGCAAATTAAACTGTTTTAAAAAGCGGCGGAGGAAAAATAAAAGCAAAAAATGATTGAGAAATATAAAATTATCTTTATGCAACTTTTGCAAGATACTGATACAGAATGGTATTCAATAAAAGAAACAAAAACTGATCTATAATAAAATTTTTTCCTATTAAATTTAAAATACTGTATAATGCATTACTCAAACTTTAAAGGACAGGTACAATTTTAAAGGAAACAACATTGATGATAATATGTAAATTTGGTATAAAAATAGGATTTCTAAATTTATATATTAATGTTAACACGTGGAAAATTTAAAAAAAAAAAAAAAGACATTGAGTATTATTATCTCTTGTTTTCGTATAATCTTATTTTATCATATAGCTGTAAAAAAATACTATCTAGATGCTGATTAAAATTAGTATCTCTAATTTTTCAATAACAAAAAATAGTTTTTGTGGAATAGACTTTTATTAAGTTTGCACAATCTCTAAAGGAAACCTCAAATGAGAATTTAGATAGCTCTTTGCAAATATTAGCTTTCTAAGCACTTAAAGGATTAATGTATTTCATGCAGGCAATCTGAAATCTGCTTAAGACGTCTCGTTGGATATTTGACAGTTTATGAAAATGATTACCCTCTTACTTATATGTGGTTAGGGGATTGGGCTTAAATTTAGTAACAATTTAAACGCAAAGTAAATGTTTGGGCATAGAAATAAATTAAAACATGCGTAGACATATTTGAAATATTTTGAACGAAAGCTTTAAAATATATTTACTTAGAAACTAAATGTGCATAAAAACTTAATAAAGCAATTATATTTGATAATAAAGCATTTATATTTGAAGTAAATATTTTCAAAATATAACCTGTCAAACAAATTTCTCTCATTAAAAAACTTCAACATGCACAGTTTATTTTTATAAAATTTTTAATAATAAATATATTTCTTGATGTTTGATGTATTTAGTAATTAACTACATTATCCTTATTAAAAGTAAAATTAAATATTCAACTGTGCCGCTTTTATTACTCAGAGCTGGAACATATCATAAAAATAATTAAATCCTTGAAATTAAAAAAATATTTTTTGATTATTTTTTGGCTGAACAACCAGTTACAAAACTGCAAGTAACTATGAATGTAAATGAATTTAATTTGATAATTTTTTGAAATATTATGAAATAATAAACTTCAAACAATTATATCACTTGAAGACAAATAAATTAGATAAAGAATGATTGAACATATCTGCAGGGATAAAAAATTGGCGAAAATTGCTTGTATCATCAAGCGCATGGCATTATTAGCACCCTTTACAATCTCCTTACATTTCTTTTCTGTTTCCGAGTTCCTGTCTTTGAATACCATCGCCACTCCCAAAGAGGTATGCATTTCCAAATTTCACGCCAAAGGATTCCTAACTTAACAATACAAACTGAATAATCTTGAAAGCTCAACTTAAAATGAAAATATATATGTGTATACCACAATAGTATTGTCCTTGATACATAAAATGCACAAAGAAAAATCATTATATATATATATATATATATATATATATATATATATATATATATATATATATATATATATATATATATATATATATATATATATATATATATATATATATATATTGAAAACAAGGAAAACTACTTAAAGATTTTCTAAGAATAAGAAACCACGCGAAACACGTAATCTTAAAATGAAAGATATCTACTAATTTATTAAATTACTACTTTAATTAGTTAATAAGGTTTGTAAAAGTAAGCAGGAGCATTGAGTGGAAACAATGGTTTCCTCAAAAACTATTCTTTGGTGAAGAGAAGCTTCATCTTCTGTCGTGTAATCACCTTAACGTGTCAAGTGCTTTTGAACCTTGGCAATTTGTGACCAAGACTGTCTTGAAGGTAGGTTATTACTTTTTAGTTTGAAATTGGCAGAGTAATTTTGCTGGATGCTAAAGATTTGATAGTCATTAGTTCATATTAAAAAAATAAATATTTAAGTTATTTAAGCTGAAGTGACTTAATTTCTATTGCGATTTATTAAGTAATCGGAGAAAATGATGTTTACTTTATCAAAATAAAAAGGTTATCACAGATTTAAAGAAAGAATTAGAATTTAAAATTCGAGAAAAATATCATCCTCAATAAATATGTTATCAATGAAACGAGTTTTACTCTTTCTTCGTCAATATTAGTAGAAATAACATTTCTGAAGATGGGTGATTGCGTCACGAACTAAAAGGAGTGGTTTAAATGAAGTTTAATCTGGTAAGGATACTTGACAGTTCGAGAAAGTTATTGCCGGCTGTCTAATATAAGATTAGATTAGAATTCAATTACTGCAAAGCTGTTGATCCCTTTAAAATATTTAGACTTTGTCTGAATACGAGTGAAGCCAAATCTTCAAATTTTGATTAGAGGCTGCTTACATTTCTCAAGTGCGTTTTTGAAATGGTCAAATTATAAAAGGATATTGAACATAAATTTTAGTGTAGGATATATATTGCAGTTTAAGACAGAGTTTTTAAATAAGCTATTTAAATGTTATTTTTACTTAGTTTATTATTAATTATTTCCAAGTTTTATATTTAAAATATTTTATTAAGTATTCGTCGAACTTTGAATTGGATGCTTTAGTGCTTGAATGCTTGAAGTTAAATAAGCTGCTTATTTTGTCTTCTTCATAAAATTGTCTTTGCATATATACATTTTATGATGATTAAATTTATTTATTTTAAAAGAGATTTAAACAAGGTGTTTCAATTTTGAAAAATATAAAATAAGAAAAAGTACATTATTTAAAGTAATAAAAACTGCTAATTTTATAAAATTTCAATTTTGTATTGTTGTTTATCATGTACTTTTTTATAATTATTGAGTGGTTTACTATGGGACAATAGTCATTATTTTACGAAGTATATTTACTTTTGCGCATCTTACATTTTGCTCAAACAGCAAGCAGATTTTATTTTTTAAATATTTTTTAGAATTTCTGTAGAAATAAAGAACACACATAATTATGGGGAAGCGAGTTTGGATCATTACTTCCTTTTCTTTTTAAATCCATATTGTTTGCTTGGAACGAAAATTCAATGTTTGACTGAATTAAATGCTTGTTTGAATGAATGATTCCAACGTATTTGTTGGAATCATTCATTCATCGTCTACATAATCAATGATAAAATTATAGTTCAAATGTAGAGATTTCTTCTTGATAGGATAACGAGTTCATAGTTATTTGTTACCATATTTAAGACTACAAAATTATTTTAAAATTAATAAAACGTTTAACTCAATAATTATAAAATAACGAAGCATTCGAAAAAGAGAAGTTTGTAATTTTGAAAATGTTATCTAAAATGTGAAATAGAATAGAATTCTAGAATAGTCTTATGGGACTGGGTCCTAAAGTATTAAAAGAAAATTTATCTTTCAATAGTGTACTAAGGATAATATTCAAGCATAATATAAGAATGGTCACGTAAAAAAATTTATTAGAAATAAAAGAAAATGAAAAATAAATAATAATTAATTTCTGCATTTTGGAAAAGTGATATCAAATAATAATCTAGAATTGATGCATAATAGTATTATAGAATAATATTCTGGAAAGTATAGTATTACATTATAGTTGTTTTCCAAATATAGTTATGTCGAATATTATTCAAGAATAGTAAAATATCATTTGCTTCAGGAATCCAAGAAATTAACTACTGATTTGAAGGGAAAAAATAAAACTAAAGAAAAACTTGAAATCCATTGATTTATTTGAGTAAAAATATGTAACGTATAAATTTATTTTATCTGAGTTGGCATATTGTGATTGAAATCGATTCGTTGAAAATATCGATATGTTTTTCCAGAATCAGAATAAGGAATAATATTCCTGTACTCTGTTCCTTTGATCATATGCCTCGCGGCAGACTTAGTGTATTTATGGGGACAGAAACACCGAAACAAATCTCAATTTACGTTTGTCACAAAAGCAGATTGGAATACATCAAAAGCGCTTCGAAATTTTCAATTCCCAATGTAAAAAGAAGTGAAAATGGCCCTATAGACGTTTTCTTTATAGAATTTAATAATGAGCATTATTTTTTCTTTCGTCTCAAGTTTTTCTTTTATTTTTGTATAGTTTCTCTTTCTTTTCATTAGATTAATATTCTCTGGTTAACTTTATTTTAAATTTATCTATTACGAATTTTTACTATTTTAACTTAAAAGTTTCAAGTAGAATAATCGTTTGTTGTTTGTTTGATATTTGTATCTCTCCCTATATGCATTGTGTATAATATATTTATTACCACATCTGCCTAGTATTCCTAAAACTGATGTTTTTCCTCATCTATCCAAGTCGGATATAACGAATAATTAGTTAAATATTGATAAACATTAAATTATATCTAGCCTAGGCCTTGCTTCAGACATTTACTAAAATGGCTATATGATTGTTGGCATCAACCGGTGAAAGTAAGTCAAATATCTCTAATTTTTGTCAATTACTGTTACATACGTATATGTTAATTGAGTATGGAAAATTTGTACAAGATGAATTTGTATTAGGAAATACCGATCATTGTACAAATTTTCTTCTTTCTTTCATTAGTTGGAGTTTAAATAACGTTTCCTGATCAGAAATTTAACCTTGGGAAAAAAATAACTTTTTTTTTTAAAAGTTTCTGTATATTGATAAGTGAATAATTTTATTTCTAATTTTATCAATTTTCTAAAAAATTATTTGCAGTTAAATACTTTATTGATAATCTCTATCCGAAGTGATCATGTGGTCTTTCCGTCTCTCAATCGGTTAAGTAAACATATTAGTCAAATATTTTTAATAAAATTAAGATTAAGAATATATTATTTTGATATGGATTTTATTCTATGTGTCTGAAATAGAGAAGATTTCTAATTTTTTAGTCAAAAGAAATAGAGATATTTTAAGTTAACTGTACGCTTTATTTTTTAATGATTACTGATTATGAATACTTTCGATATAATATTAGACAATCATGAAACTTTTAACATAGTGTTAAAGCATTGAATCTTATATTTATTAGTTTAGTGTTTGAGGACTTCCCATGGCCTCATATTCCTGATTTTCCTGTTGTATCAATTCAAAACTAGTCTATCATCCATTTCATCTGCATGTAAGTTGTAAGCATATATTTGAATAGAATAATGAGTTATGGAGAAATGATCTGGTTTAATCTATTCTAAGAGAAACGTGACTCCAACTCATTACGAAAAGATGACAGAACATTGTTTATACATCTCAATGGCAGTTACATAACAAATAGGAAATCTCTAATGGAACATACCAATAAACAGACTGCACGCATCCGTTTCAAGTTGTTAGTTACAATAGGTCCTATTCAAACTCATGCTACTGATATTATTGGTGTCATATCATCCTGATAAATTTCAAACAAATGTCTGAAGGTAAACTCTAAGAATTACCCAAATAGTAAAATTTCTTCAGGTCAATAATAGTTACCTTTATTCGTAAAAAAAAAGAATTATGTAAAGTACTGTTGATTTTGAAATATTTTAAAATTATATACTTTAATTTATTTAACCTATTTATTAAAAAAATTTTTATTATCACTAATTTGTAGTTGTTAAACAATTTGAAAATACTTTATTCAAAACATTTTTTGCCTAACAATTGCTCTAAGATTCTAGTTTTGAATGTTGCGTATGTAGTTGAATGCTTAAATATTTATAGCTTGATATCGAATAATAAAGTTTGAAATTCAAAGTTTAAAATTTTGAAAAATTTAAAATTAAGAAGTTAAAAAGCAAATGAAAATTGTAATGTTTTATTTTCTATTAATTTCTTAAATTAGTAGAAAAAATCTTTTTATCGGACTCTTTTTTTTATTTTTTACAAAATTTTATCTTGTTCTTTTTTTTGTACAAAAACTTACATCACGAAGAAAAAAAATGGATAAGATATTAAGAGAACGTATTTAAAATTTTATTTCAAACTAACAGAAATATTCCTAATAGTTATATTGAAATGCTACAACATTTCTTGTCTGTAATAACATGAATTTTATTTGAAAAATAATTATAGTTTAAACTCAAATTTTCCGTAAATAAGTTTATAAAATTTTCTCCTTTTTTATTATTTATTTAATGGCTGCTTGTATATGTTTTTAAATTATGCTCAATAAATGCATTAATTAAATATTAAAGGCGCTAAAAGGAGCATAAATCTTGACCTGATGTTTTATTAACTTTAAATTAATTAAATTCTTATGATATTAAATAAGAAAGATTTTTGTATTAAAAGCTAAAAGTATTTTTAGATTTTTCAGGAAAATGCTAACAGCCATTTCGGCAGAAATATTTTGCAAAATCCTTGAAAAAAAGTTCTTATTTCTTTAAAAATTTTATTTTGTATTACGGAGAGTTTTCAATTTTTTAAATTTCAGAATGGAATAGTTTCGAATAAAGGTCCGTAATAAAAACTCGAAAACATTATTCAAACAAAGCAAGATGAAATGAATATCCCATTGATCTGTTTTGTGAAAGAAAAGAATTTTACGGAGAAAATAAAGTTTACAAAAGTTAAGCTTTTGTATGTTGATAAAATATTTTTGATATAAAACTTTATTCATACTTTTGTATATCTAAGCGGAGAAAAATAATTATCTCACTTTCATTAGAATAACATCTCTGGTAAAGAAAAAAAGACATAATTCTGGCAATGAAACCAAATATGCGGCACTTAAACCACTCATTTGAGATTCGAACACACTACCTTTATTTTATGTTGCGTTTGGCGGAAAGCCGAAACTGTCTAGCCAGAGACACCCTTGCAAAATAAATGTTTAAAATATTTAAACATTATGTATGCAGGCTCGTGTGGTTAGAACTAAGTGCTATTTAGTATAATCTCATGTCAAGTTGACTAACAGATAGCCCAAATTAAAGAAAAATATTACAAAGATATATCTATCGTGACGTGGAGGTACCAATTTAGAATCTCACTGGATAAATGTGTGATATTTTTCTATATTTGGTGCTATTAGTATTTCGATTTGATAAGAGCTTTATAATCCGAACTTTGTAATAAGCATACAAATCAGCATTTGCAGGTGCAAAAAATAAATAACGAGGTATTTTCAGGGTAGTATTGGGATTCGAGCCTGCTCCCTCGACGCTTCCATTTTTGGTTACTGGGACTGCCGTGATGCTTAAAAGTTAAGCTATTTATTTAGTTTAGCTTAGTCCAGGCATTTGCACTTCAGTAAATACACATTTTCCATAGTTTTAAGGACTTTTAGATGCTAGCTTATAAATTGCATAAAAATAAAAGAAAACGAAAAATAAAATTAATATGTTCTTACTAAATAAAATAGAAATTATCAAACTGAATTATTAAACTAGTGCTGTTAAAATTACTTACTTTTGGTAAAAATTACATTTTTTAAAAACATTTACTACTTATTAGCAAAGTAATACCAACCATTAAATATTTTATCAAAAGTCATCACCAAATTACTTTGGAAAAAATTTTATTATTTTCTATTCCCCATAGAGCAAACAATACTGTAAATTTTACTATATTCTGGTAGTTTTGACAATGCTTTGTGTAGACTCCTAAGTATTTTTTGTTCTTATTCCACAGTCTACTATATTTCCTTTTTAACGTTTTATATTGTCAACTAGTTTAGTTTAACAACTGATTTGCAACTGAAGTTATTTAAGTAGTTATATTATAGAATGGGAGAAGACTAAGCTTCATAGAAAAAAATTTGTTTTTAAAAAAATGTCTTTTTTTCAAAATTATTTCAAAATACTATTAATTAGACAACGTATTTCATTTTTGTACTATCTGACTATTATATGAGTATTTTTTTATTGATATTATTAATTGAAAACTAAATGAATTATCCATTATTTCTACATATATAAGCGAAATATGAAGATTGTGGTGTATGAAATAGTTTTAAAAATAACATTTTTATAAGATTTTTTCATTTCAATTAGTAGTTTATGTCTTTCGCTATATTATTAACAATCAGAGAAGGATTATGACACAATGTTTAAATCATTAAGATTCTGATTTTTGCTTTCCTTCGAAATTTTAAGTACTTTTGATCACAGCACTGAGGTAATTATGTTAACATTTAATGAAAGAAACTCCGTATAGGATTCATTTAACAATAAATATTTATCTGATTAATAATTTAAAAAGGAAATACTTGGAAACTAAAAGAAATATGAGTTAGAAACTTTTAAAGCAATTTTATGAAATGTGTGTAAGCAATGCTATCAATGATTATATAAAAGTATTTAATCAGATAGCTTAAAAACATCTAAGAGTGATTTTTTTTAAAAACTTGCACTTACAAAGATGAACAGATAAAAAATCGAAAGAAATGTTAAAATAATAGCTGAAATCAGATAAATTAATTAATTACCTACATATAACATTTGATGTTATAAAAAATCATATATCAGCAGGTTAATAAAACATAAATACTTTATTTAAGTTCTAAAATTAATATTTGTAAAAACATTATATTAGTTAGTGACTTCATTTTTTAGATTTTTTTTTAAAGTCTTTAAAAAGCTAAAAAGCTTTGAAATTTCTTTAAAAACTGATTTAAAAAAAACAGACATTTGTTTTCCCATATTTTTGTATTGTAGCTTTAAGATTTTAAAAATTCTTAAAATGTTACATAGGGCTTCTTTTTTAAAAAATAATTTATTCCAGAACCAATCATTTCAAATTTTATCATTAAGAACAATATAAATTTTCCAATTCAATAAATTTTATCCCCCTTAGGATTAGAAGATTAGTTTCTCCCGCCCCACCCAAATTTGGGTATGAAAAGACAGACTCGTCACCGCGACATGCACATTAGATAAATAAGTTTTTTTTCAAGTTTGCAGAAACTTAATCGTGCATTATATTTATTTTCTTTATAAAACATATTTTATTATAAATATATTTTCCGTAATTAAATTGAACAAAATCATTCCCATATATTAAAAAATATAAACGTATCGTATCATAATTTTTCCAGTTAAAATTTGGTTAGCATCCGCATAACAATACTTGATCTGTAAAACTATATTTTCAAATTTTCATTAGCGTTAAATTTTACCTAGAAAAAAGCATGAATTTTGCATTATAATTGGAATGAAAAGGTAAAATAGAATCGGATTCATTTCAAATCATGTTAGAATGATGAAAAAGAATAAAAAGAAATCACGCCTAAAGCTTTTTCAACCTATTGTATCGAATTCCAATAGAAACTCAATGCAATAAGATGAAATCATTTTTATCGTCTTCTACGAAAAGAAATAGGAAATTTAAAAAACAACTTTAGAATATGCGTATAGTACATAGAATTGATGATTTTTTTTAAATATGTCATAAGGTTTCATTTTGAGAATTAAAAAAAAAAAAAAAAAAAAAAAAAAAAACTGTATAGAAATTTTTTAGCACATCTAGTTTTTCTATTTCAATGTCTTTACTTTTATTCGAAATGAAATTTTCAATTTCATCTGAAAGTGTTCTCTTCTGATTTTGATTTTCTATCAATAAAGTTCTAACTTTCCAATTCAATTTGTGCGAAGACTTCTAAAAAAAGATTGAGAATGCTCATAAAATGCTATTCGGTAATTGATTATATCTTTTTTTTTTTTTTTTAAAAAATCACCATAGAAACAGAATTTCAATTTTTCAGAAAAGCTGTTAGAAATATTTTCAAAAATGACTTTGACGTCCTCTATTATTTAGTTTGTTAAAGAAAACTTTATCCAGTATTTTATTGAATATTCGAGTGGTGACTATCATATATTATAAAAAATATAATAATTTGAAATTTATATTTTGACATGGCATTCTCATCTGAGACAGAAACATAAGATTTTCTTTGTTTGAATATTTTATGCCGTATCGTTTCTTGTACGTTTGTCGACAACTTCAATTTGGATTTTTGTTTTTTTAATTCTTATTGCACTTAACGGTAAATTCTGAACTGCAAATTTCGTTAATAAATATTTTTATTTTAATATCATTAAATTATCGAAAATTATCCAATGACATCAAAATTTTTTTAATATTATTTTTCAATTTTAATTGTATAAATCGTTTAATTCACAGCTGCAAATTTCGTAAAAAAATGTTATATTATAAAATTATCTAATGCTATAATTATATTTAATTTCAATTGTGAAAAACGATAAATTCACAACTCTAAGTATCTGCAACAAATATCAGATTCTGAAAACAATAATAAAATAACTAATAATTTAAATTTTTTAATATCATAAATATTTTTCTATTCTGTTCTAATTGTGTTAAATGTTAAATTCACATCTATAAATTTCGTCAGCAGATATTTTTATAACATTATAGACTCATTTTTCAGTATTCACTTTTAAATTTTAATTTATTTTAAGAAACGTTTGTTAAAAATGTAAGCTTTGAGTTTTATTATTAGTTGTTAAGGTTTGAGTTTCTAGCAACTCACGTAACTGAAATTTTACATGTTAATATCTGTTTTTTATAATTTTCAAGCTTGTTAAATGTAGTCCGTGGCCTACTGTATTCAAAAGCAAGCAAATAGAGACACAATGCATTGCATTTATTCTGTTGAAAACCCTGTGATAGCAGAATAAAGAGAACAGAATCTCCGTTTTTTCCCTTTCATAATTGGTAGTATTTGCAAGAAATCCCTAATCACCTCATTTTGAAGAATAATGGTTCGCATCGTGGATCGAGGTGGTCTGAAGGCAGTCTTCCATAACAGGCATTTTTTGAACAAAATTCTACCAAATTGATCCAAAAATAGAATTTTTAATAGGAAATGAATGGAAATTGGAAGTTAGTTGAAAGAAAAAAATTTTTTTTTTCTTTTTTTCTCTTTTTGTTTAAAAATTAATGCTAATTGTAAGAAACACTTTTAAAATAAAGATCAATCTCTAAATATTCTTTAGATTTTTTTCATATCGTACAGATAAATCATTATTTTCTAACAAAAATATTTGCGGCTGGTAATTTAATTATTTTGTAGAAAAAAAATTTTTTTTTTCTTATTTTTCTTTCTATGTCATATTCTTATAATCTGATTTTGAATGGGTTTCAAGGCATCAAACTATTATGGGAAAAAATTTTATAAAATCGAAATTCTTCACAATTTTATTACAATTTATACTGTCTATTAATATAAATAAACTTATTTAATAGAAAAAATGTAAAAGCACATGAATTTTTTTTAGTTAAATTGAGTTTTTAGATAATTTCAATGAAAATTACTTTTTAAGGAAAAACACTCTACACAAAAAATTATTGTGCATGCAACAATCAAATTTTCTGATCAGCTTCGTATAACTATCTGAAGTGCTGCGAACCTCTACTTAAACGATATCATAAAATTAATAAATATTATGGTGTGTGAAGCATATTTTTCTAATTTTTTCCTCATATAACAAAAAATAATACATTTATCTGAACTCTAGAGGTCTGTTATATACCCACAAATACAAGGAACATTCACTGAAAGTTTGAAGACAAATTTATAATAATTTATCTAAGTATTTTTGTCTTTTGTAGACAAAAAACCTTAAAATTTTCATTTTGTGAAAAATGTAATTATAGTTTATAATTACATTTCAGTTGGAAATTATGAATGTTTGGAAGCTGGAAGTTTCTATGTTTTATAGGTGCCACATTCCTTCATACATTTGCTTATTTTCACATTTAATGCCTGCAGTTTCTTTTGGTGATATTTTAAAGTAGTCAGTCACTTACATAGCAAAAGACAATTAAGCCCTTATGCAACTGAATCAAAATTCGATTGATTCGAACAAGTGTCTGCTTGTCCAATCAACTGCAACATTTTGAACGTTTTTCGACTCGTAGCCAGCACGGAAGTTTGACTTAGATGACTAGGTTTGATGGAATTGTTTCCAACCAATCACAAAGCTGATACTCTCCTTTTTTAATAAATATTATTATTATTATATAAATATAATAAATATTACTGCACTTACCTAACTTATACTTTTTAAATAAAATTAAAAATATATATATTAGTTTTACTTAAAGCAAAGCTTTTTCTCTGTTTTCTAATATTTATTTTTAACATTTTCTTACAGTAAACTACAAAGTGTAGGTACAGACAATATCTATATTTAAATTCAATAATTTATATTTTTTTATTCTTCAGAAAATTGTTCTTAATCATTGTGCGATGAAGAACTGGATTTAGTAAAAAAATACTGTGAATACTTCGCTTGTTATTTAAGTATGCCAATTTAGAATTTTGCCTCAGCCAGCATCGTTTCTGTATCGTATGCTGTTCACATTATTTGCCACAAAAAAAGTATTTTTAGCAACATAATTTCTAGAGTTCTAACCAAAAGAGTTATTTGGGTTTTATTTATATAAAAAATTTGTGTTGGAAGTTTAATAAGTTGGAAGTAATTTAAAATTTAAAAAAAAAAATTCAGTGACAGAATACTCTCAATTTTTTTTCTATTTGATGATGGAAGTTTTTATCTTTAATTTACCATTGTGGATGCTAATAAATTCTGCTGAAGTCATTCAAAAAGATTTTGTTTTAAACGGGGCGCATGAATTTGTTAAAATTATTTTTGAATTAGAATCAAATGCATTCATTAAGATAGTCTAAAATATAGTTTAAATAAAGCCAAAAAAATCTAGTACAATAATAAACTTTGACTATCACAGAATATCTTTAAAAATACCTATCTATTTTTAGAACACTTTTCAAGAAAGTCACAACAGAAAAAAATGATGCTTTAGTTTGTTTTTCTCCCTGCGATTGCAATTCAAGATTTCTTTTTAAAAATAAGTATTTTTGGAAGTTACAAATGTTAAATAACAGTTTAAAGAGCAACTAAAACGTATTTCGTATTTAAGTCCTTTTCTTTTTTAGCGCAATTTCTAATAAAAAATTTAAAAATTCTGATTTTATAAATTTTTTATTATTAATTTTAAAAGGTTTCATTTCTATAAAATTTCATAATTTTCTTTCTAACAAATTATTCAATATATTGCAATATTATCGACATAAAAGTAAAAATATTATTTTGTCCTGAAATAACTTAAATAAGAAAAATTCAAAAGATTATTAGAAAAAATAAAGAAAAGAATTGTTTCTTAATGATGTATCTGAATCTATCAGCAACTTTACAATACTATAAAACAAGATTATATTAAAAAATATTCCATTCTTTCATGTTTCCTACGATTTTTCTAATAGTAAAATGTATAGTAGAGGAAAAATACTCTCAGAAAATTATATTTCGTATAGTTTTTGATATAGTTATTATAGTTATCTTACTTATTTTTTATATCATTTATAACTTACCTCCTTTCTTTCCTTCGAAAATCAAGAGATTTTACTAAAAGACTGGGATAAATTAAATACGAAGCACTATTTTTTACTAAATAATCCAAAAATAATCAAAAAAGCAGCTGCAATAAAATTTAATAAAAATAAGGCGATGATTATACAAAATTTATGTAAAAGAATGCACGAAAATTTGAATCATTAAAATATATTACGTTTTATTTCGACATAAATTGTTCAAGAAAATAACTTACCTATTGTACTTTTATATGGAATAATAATTTTGAAAGGGAGAAAATATGTCTGTGATTCATGAAATATGTGGACAAATGTCCCAAAGTTATCCTTAAATTCAGAAACCTGTAGTTAAAGACATTCTATTATAACGTTTGAAAGACGTTTGTGAGCAAATGTCTAAGCTAAATGAAAAACATCTGATAGTTGGGAGAGAAGATCCGTTAGCAAAATCTGTAAAAAAGTGCGAGTTTTCAGGTGACATAAGGAAACGTGATGTCAGAAAGAGGTCATTTTTTAAACTCGTGCTTATTCGATTGATCCTAGTTTAGAGCTTGAGATCACATTTACTCTCGAGTAAAAGTTTAAGTAAAACAAACCAACATTCGCGCAAAATGGATTCAAAAGCCCCGAAAATCTCTCATGGTTAGCCAGATGCCAGCGGAGCCAAATGGTTAGCCATATGACAATATCTGTTTTTGCCAAAATTATAAGTTGCACTCAGCAATGGAATATCTGAAGGCAGAGAGAAAAATAAAATGTAACCATCAATCTTCGTGAATCGTTCATTTGAAAACTTAATTTGTCTCTGATGTGTCATGCCAACTTTTTTAAAAAAATTTCTAATTAGTTTTTCCAATTATGTAAGATGCATACTTAATATTTCGGATTTGACACTTAGCATTTTAAATGTGTGTATACTTCCTAATGACTGCTAATGAGTCATTTGTTACCTTAAATTTAAATTTATCAATCCTAAGAGGGAAAAAAAAAATGCTAATAGAAAGTGCTGATTTTATGTTAATGAGTGCTGTTGGTTGTAAGATACTATACGCAATAACATGGGTACCACGTTACCTACTGTAGGTACTGAGGAAATAGGTTTTTACTACCAACTGAATGGAATAAGTACGGGAGAAAATAGCTGATTACAGTAATTTTTGGCCATCAGGGGTAGCCTTGAGCAATAGTACTATGCCAAATAATACTAGATACCGTTAATCTTTATTAGATAATAATTATTAGGTATAAGATAAATTTTAAAATAATGATGTTTTGCTTGATTTAATACCGAAAAGCCACCAGGAAGAGAAATCGATAATAATAATAATAATAATAATAAAAAGGAAATTGGAACTGTTTCAACTTTTTTAATCATGTCATATCTTTTGTATCGTTAAGCACTGCAATTTATTTACTATTTAGCTTTATTTTTATCCCGCACTGAAAAACGACATTCAGTAATCATAATATACGGAAGAAATTTCATAAACAGAAAATATTATATATTGGCGACTTTTCTAAGAAAAACAATTTCAGTTCTTAACAGCACAGTCTATCTGAAAACACAATGTATTCCGAACTAAAAACTATAAAATTTTATAAGCTATTTAAATTTACCCCTTGAACTTTTTCATTATTTATTCGTAAAAGAATCTGTATTCTCAAAAGCATAAAGGCTGATGTTTCAAGTTTTTTTTTTTTCATTTTCTCTAGAGTTTCTTTAAACTCTTCGCATAGAGCCGTTCGATGTCCAGCGAGTGATTTTCTACGGTTGTTTGTTGACCATTTGCTGCCAATTGCACTTGTATAGTTCTTCCACTCAAAAAATACTCAAATATTGTCACGTTTTTCCTCTATCAGCTAATAATCTTCGCAGTCAATAGATTTGTAATATAAAGGAAAGTTATATAATCAAATCAAACTAAATTAAGAGCTTTTTCAGAGAAATCTTATTTTTATTATTTTTTTTACAAGTCACTTACCTGTTTAATTCCCTCAGTTTTTCAAATTTCAATAAACGTATTCTAAATACAGACCGGATTATTATAATTATAAATTATTACCGGAAATTTGGAGATTGTTGGTAATGAAGATTTAATTAATATTTTAGGCAAAGGTTCAAAATTTAGGACAAGGTTTAGAATGAATAAAAAAGATTTTATTTTGTCCATTAAAAAAGATCTTGATTTTTTTATAGCAAAAATTTCCAGAAAATATCATTGGCCCGTTGAGGGTTTTTCAGTGTGGAAGGCTAAAATTATTGATAAGGTTAATTTTAATTTATTTAATACCAGTTTTGGTTCTTTTCCTAGTGATACCATTATTGATTATGATCTGTCTAGTAAAATTAAAAATCTTAGGGATAAATTTATTGTTACGGTTGTGGATAAAGCTTCAAATAATTTTTGTATTATGTGTAAATATTTTTTTAAAAATTTGATTATTGGAGAATATAACGCAAATAATACTTATTTAAAATTAAAAGTGGATAGGAAGGTTGTTGAAAAAAGAATTATTGCGTTTAGTAAAAAATTAAAATTTAGGTTAAATAGGATTAAATTTCCATATTTATTTCCTATTGTTAAATTTCATAAAAATCCTGTTAAATTTAGGTTTATAGCGTGTGGTACTAATTGTTACAATTCTGATGTTAGTAAAAAGTTTTTTAGTTTTCTAAGAATTATTTTGCTTAAAATTAAAAAAGAAAAAAATATTATTATTGATAGTAATGTTGATGTTTTGGATTATATTAAAAATAATGAAATATCCAACATTAATACTTTTGATTTTGAAAATTTGTATACAAGTATACCACATGAAAAGATTATTGATATCTGTAATGACATTTTTGATAAATATTTAATTAATGAGAAAATTGATAAGTCTAATTGGTTGGATTTGTGTAGGTTTAATCTTTTTGAGAATGTTCTTTTTAATGGTTTAGATTTTTATAAACAAATTATTGGAATTCCACAAGGTAATTCCTTTTCTGGTGCTTTTGCTAATATTTTTTTGCATGTTTTTGAAGCTAAATTTCTTGAAAATAATGATTTTAGAGCTTTTAGATATATTGATGACCTGATTTTGTTTAATAGTGATAATTATAATTTTATTTATAGTATTTATCCTGGAGATTTGGTTTTGAAGAAAACTAATGAGGATTGTTTTAATGTTGAGTATTTAGATTTTAAAATTATTATCATTGACAAAGTTATTAAAATTGGTGTTTTTGATAAAAGAAAGGCTTTTAAATTTAAAGTTATTTTTTTCTGCAACTTTTATACTAATTTGTGTAATAAAATTTTTAAAAATTTAGTTTTTTCACAATTGGTTAGGATTAAAAATATTTGCAATAATGTTGAAAGTTTTCAAGTGGCTGTGAATAATTTTTTGAATAATTTGAGTAATAATGATTTTCCTTATAATTTTTGTAATGTTAATTTGTTAATTAAGAAAATGTTTGAAGAATATTAGTTTTTTTATTTCTTTTAACAGGGCGCAATTCAAGACTTAACTGAGCAGCCCCAGTTAAGCATTCTATTAATATGTGACGTAAATTTTCTTTGACAACTTCTACCTATCTTTTTTTTTCATTCTGCGCATTTTAAAAGAGGGCGTTGTTTTTCTTTTGGTTTAAGTGATTCCTTTTCATTTGGTTTACTTTAGAGTTTGCTGTCTGACCTTGTTTATGTGAGTTTTTATTTTCTGTTGATTTTTATTTTCTGAATAATTTGAGTTTTTGATGAGTTGTATGAGTTTCTTTTCTGTATTTGTTTTATGTCTTGCTTGATTTTATGTCTTGCTTGCCTTCGGGGTACTGAGGAAGGTTTTTAGGCTTTTGCCTTCTTCCTCAATAGAAAAGGTTTTGTTTTTTGGCCACTGGGGCCGGTACCCCCTGAAGACGTCGGCTTCAGTGGTCATATTTTTAATTTTGTTTTTTCCTTTTCTACATTTATTTCTATTTCTAAATACAGATGCATTTTTATTTTTAATAATGGAACTAAATTAGAATAATGCCTAACCAACCATTTTTTGGTGTGGTTATTACATTATAGTAATACTTCGCTAGAACGATTTTCATAAGATTCTTTGACTTACTGCATTATCAAGGGTCTTTTTTTTAAGCCTAATACTGCAAATTTAAGATAATTTACTTCTTATAAAAGAGGTTGAACTTATATAGGTATTTGTGCAGCGCCAATACATGCTTCAAGTTCACGTATTTAATTCTATCCACTGTAACACGTTTACACACTTTTCCACTGCGTGGAAGTTACAAGGAAACTTAAGTATTTCTCTGTTGCGCACTGTGAAAAAAATTTCATATGATTTTCACTTAAATCTCGCAGCATTGGGGTTAAATATACCAAACAAGAATTCCATTTAATGACTTTAAAATAATCAGAAGCTCGAAAGTTTATCTCGGCTGTATGAAATTCGGTCTTTTCTCAACAAATAACTGTCAACGAGCAATATTCGCAGTATATT
The DNA here is from genome assembly GCA_949128135.1 of Parasteatoda lunata. Classification (NCBI taxonomy): domain Eukaryota; kingdom Metazoa; phylum Arthropoda; class Arachnida; order Araneae; family Theridiidae; genus Parasteatoda; species Parasteatoda lunata. The sequence goes on along the minus strand of OX421974.1, from coordinate 113,251,215 downwards.
TTATATTCAATAACTTTGGGGCATTGTCCGGAAAACTTGGAGACCACGATCCTGAACCTTTGGCCCATTACAAACTGCTAATTTTTGTCAACCGAGTCTTTTGGTTGTACATTTACACATAAAAAGGATTTTAAAAGTAAGACAAACACTTCGAAAGTAAGCGTCCATTTGAAATTTTCTACTACCGGAGAATTTAAAAATTATGTTACTGATTATAATTCAATCTAGTTAGGTTATTGAAACTATCAAACGAACATAAAAATTTAAGACGTAATTGTTTCACGAGTCTTAAACAAATCAATTAAAAAATAAAAAATAAAATAGAAGAAACATGAATTTTTTAAGTTTTTATAAATTCTAAGTGAGCTGCGCGAACGGAAAATATTATTATAAAATTGTCCGATTCTAAACATTTTATTCTTATGATTTTTTTATAATGATATTAATTTTATGCTATTACTTGATATTTATTATCTAAATATTTTACTTTTATGATTATTTTTATGATGTTTTTATTCTCAATACACTAGACAACTTTTCCGCGCTAAAACGTTCCGAAGTTCAAAAATTTATTTTATCAGTATCAAAATATCTATATACAACATATCCACATCTATATACCACATTCCTCAAATTTATATACAAAACAAATAACAAATTATTATAATTAATATTTAATTAAGGTTATAAATAAGTACAAGAAATGTATTTTTTGAAAATTATATACATGTTTTCAAAACCAAAACAATTTCATGTTGTGAAGAATTTACAAATTTTAAAACTATTTTTCATTTTGAAATTTTGACTTTAATAATAAATTTGTTAGTTTATATTTACTATACTAGATGGCAGATATGAAACGATTAACATCCTGTTAAACATATTGTGGAAACCAGGAAAATTAGAATATTTGACAGACGAAAGACTCTTTGTAAATAGAGTGAAATCGATAATATTGTGTTTTTTTGCCCATCAGCATTTTTTTAAATGCATTAAAATTTTTTAAAATCATGATTTCGCCGTAATACTTTCCTTCGTAATTTTTATATTTTAAGTTGTTTTAGAGGAATTGTTTTCCCTGCGCTTTCTGAATAGTTAATTAATTGAATTAATGATATTTTCATGCAAGTTGAAAAGGTTTCCAATATCAAAATTAATTCATACACTAATGTATTTGGATACTAATTTGGAAATTTTGAAGTGTACTTAAATACACAAATTCATATGTTCTACAGTTTCACCATCACTAGAAAAGACATAGTTTTTTTTTTTTAATAAACTTTTTGCGCATGAAATATCTACCCATATATTGCACTTACAAAAGAAGTGTACGGTGTGCAAAAGGAAAACAAATCAATAACTTTGGTTTTAATGATAAAATCTGCACGTTCTAGAACTTAATCTTAATGGTTTGAAAGGGTGTCCACACACATGCTAATTAATTAAATTTTAAATTTTAATAATCGTCAAATACTTAAAACTCATTTTTACGGAGTCATTCGGAAGTTATTTTTAAAAGTTTATATTACCGTAGTTCCTGTATTGATGTTACCCCCATACTTTGAGTGTCAGAAATACACACCTGTCGAAAAAAAAGCTTTTTATCTCTGTAAAATTAGGCTTTTGTATCTGATTTCGTAACTTAAAAATTCCGTATGTACTTATTACTTAGCATATTTGAGGTCACTTCCTTGAACCATAAAGATTGAACCCTAAAAGATAAAGATTCGATCAATAGATCAAAAGTTATTCAGGGTGGTCTTTTCTTTTCTTTTATTTTTGCGCACCGTATAACTGAAAAATCTGCATTTAAAAGAAATTAAGCTTAAATAAAACAGCAACCTGTTGAAAATCTTATATAGCGTAAAAATTTTGCTTCTTCTGTAAAAAAACTAAATATAATTATATTTTTTATTAATTTACTAATAAAATAATGAATTATTTCAGCTGCTGTGGATTCATGTCTGTTAAGATATTTGTCTTCTTTTCGAGAGATCGGGGGTTCAAATCCCGGCTGAATAATTTGTTTATATTTCTGGATATACATTTTCTAACAAGCAATAATCTAACAAGATAGCTATTTAGCATGTTTTTACAATAGATAAATTAGTATTTTTTAATTTAAATATTTTTTCACAAAATTTAAACTTTAAAAAAGTTTCTACTTTATTATTTTTTGTATTAATTTATATGAATAAATAGATAAAATTTATTTGTAATTAAGTAATTTAATGTCTTTAGCTGATTTTCTTTTATCTTGCAACAAATATTTCAAAATTGTATTAAATTTAATTTGGAAATTTAGAAAAAATTAAATTATTTTTATTTTAAAAAAATAGAAAAAATTAAAACGACAGAAAGAAGAGATAAATCGAAATAAAACTATTTTCAATATTACTGACAAAGAAGATTATGAAATACATGTAATACAAGTTGCAAATTACATACTTTTTTTATAATTTTTTGACAAGTGTTATAATGTAAAGTTGAAGGAAGAAATCAGCAACTTAAATTTTAAAAAAAATGCATTTATGAAATGAAACAAATAAAATTACATTCTGAGCATTTTATTTCAAACGCTGTGAGATATTTTGTTTTTTTTTAAACAGTTAAACCTAAAAGAAGTTTTTTCATCCTGAAAGGTAAATTCGATTCGCAAATATTTTTATACATCTATTTGCGGAACAAATACCGTAACAGAGAAGTACTTTTACTTTATATTTGCAGACCAATGATTGAATGTTTTAAAATGATTGAATAAATTGAGACTAAGATTTTGTGGGTTTTTCTGTGAATTTTGCAATTCAAAACACTGTTTTTATCTAGAAATGTAAGAACTGGTAGTTTACAGTGGCATTTTTACACTATATAAACCTTTAAAAAAATGTAAATAGAAACTTCTTTTTGCAAATCAAGAAATACAATTTTTTTTTAACATTTAAAAAGTTATTATATCAATAAATATTTTATTTTAAAGGAAAAATATTAAACCTCAACCGATTTTCCTTTTTTAAATGCTTTAAACTAAAATGGAAGTTTCTTTTTCTCCTCGAATTGAAATTTTCTGATCAAGAAAAGTATTTTTTTTACCATGATTTTTAACAGAAAGCAATGCACAATAGAAAATTGTTGAGATTGAATTTTTGAAGTAAAGATTTAGTTCGTCAAAGATTTAGTTGTACTACAAAAAAATATGGAATTTGAATTTCAAGAAATGTATAAAATATTTACTTTTGCTTCATGTTTTAATTTTTTCGCTTAGTAAAAAATAATGTAGTTAATATAAAGACGTTAAACAAACACTTTACACTAAGGTAAAATTATAATACAATTTTATTTTGTTTTAAAGTATAAAAAATTCATTGAGTATAAAAAAAGAAATTTGAAAGTTTCCGTAAATCATTTAAAGAATAATTGGCCTGACGTATACAGCGCTCCTCTTCGGTATCAAGCTAAACTACTCGCTGAATGATATGCTTTTCAATTTCTTTTATATTATTTATTTATAATTTATATGAAAATAACTGAAATCGTTTGGTTGGTTAATTATTTTATTTTGATTTTATGAAAATCCTAAATACCCGTTTCAAAGATGTGAAGAGTTAAGGAAGGCAAAAGTTTATCTTTACAACGAAAATAAATTTATATTTAATTTAGGAATTTCATCTTCTTTAATTTTTCTTGTTTTTAAATTTATTTTCTTAATGGATGTGATATCGATGTATACACTTAGAATAACACGACTTGTCTTATTTGAACTTCTAGAATTCTAGATCAGTGGTTCACAACCTGGGGGCGATAATCCTCAGCGGGGCGATCAGGGGGCGACGAGTATTCAAAAGATAAAAATTGCTAATAATATTAATAACAAAAGCTATTTGAGATCGAAATTGAAAACATCTATGGAACTTATGATTCTGGTGTAGACAAAGAATTATGATAGTTAAAAATCAAAAAATTTCAAGTTCAGGATCGTTTTCGTCATACGTTTTGGTATCGCAGGCGGAAATCTTACCTTCAAGAATTCTCTTTTGTCATGGTCTTTTATATACCTTCTTCTCCTCAAATGTTCCACTCTCGTCTCATTCACTGCCCTCCGATTTTAAAAGGCATGTAATAGGAGAAACGGATTGATAGACAACTGTGAATCAACTGTGATAGATAAAAAAGCTATTGTGTTAGCTTAAGTGAGATTCATAAATGAGAGTAAGGTGATTAAAGAGGAAATGTTGTTTACAAGAACTTTGATTACTGATACAAAAGAATCGTCGATTTTTAAATTGGTCAAAGATCATTTTGAGGAAAAAGAAATTCCCTTTACAAATGTAAGTGCTTGTGCAGCAGATGGTGCTCCTGCTATGTCTGGTCGTCATACTGGGTTTCTGGCGCAGCTTAAAAAAGAAGTACCGGAGGTCATCACCATTCATTGTGTCATTCATCGTCAATATTTGGCTGCAAAAAAGTTTAGTGGTGCCCTGTATGACACTTTACAATTCGTTATTTCTGGCATCAACAAAATCAAAGCTAATTCTCTCAATGACCGTTTGTTCCGAGAACTTTACCATGAAAATGATGAAGATTTCGAACGCTTGCTCTTGCATACAGCTGTGAGATGGCTTTCAAAAGGAAACTGTTTGAGCCGTTTCTTCGAATTGTTTGACTCGGTTACTGAGTTTCTCGACACCACTGATCCTGTTTTAAGTGAGAGTTTGAAGCAACGCAAGTTGGAAACTGCGTACCTCACGGATATTTTTGAAAAAATGAACGAAATCAACGTATAACTTCGAGGAAATAAAATGAACATTATCAAAGCTAAGAGAATCATATCTTCATTCATCGCAAGTTTGATATCTACAAGTCAAACATTGGTCGCAAAGAGCTAATGCAATTTCCAACTCTTAAAATGTGTTCAATGGCAGATATCGAGATTCTCGAAAATAAAATCTTAATTTTTACTGATCACCTTGATCAGTTAAAAACTGATATGGAATCAAGATTTGAAGATTTGATGAAATTAGAAATTCCGGATTGAATTTTGGATCCTTTCTCTTTTGATATTGTGGATAAGTTCACTTCCTCTTTGCAGACTGAGTTTTTAGATTTGAAGTATGACTGATGTAGTATGACAATGTAAAAAAAAAAAAAAAAGCGGTTACGAATTAGCTTGGGTAAAGCTTATGGACACTTATCCACAATTGTGGAAACAAACTGTGCCGCTCCTCATCTCGTTCCTGTCAACATATTTATGGGAGAGAGGATTTAGTTCTGCCGTCCAGCTGTTACAAAGCAAAGAAATTGGATGGACATTTGCTTCAAAGGAGGCCTGCGTTTAAATCTGACGAACATAAGACCTGACATTCAAGCTTTAACTGAAACATATCAAGCACAGGGCAGTTATTGAAGTGGTAAAAATGTACTTTCTCACTCTTCATTTTTTTCTCAAATTTTAGTTGTTAACTTTTTCTTGATTACATTAAAATATGAATTTAAAATAATGTACTTTTGTTTTGATTATTCAGTTTTAAATATAATTTCATTTAAAAAAAAAAGATGCACAATTTTTTTTAATTAATAAAAATGGCAGGATAAAATTGCCTCCTTATTTGCATTACAATTTAAAATAAAATCAAATATAGCTCAGCATATTTTCAGTGTTCGGTTGCTCACAAGCAACAATAAATGGTTTTTGCGCAAAAAGAGAGAGGAGCGATATGTGTTAGCCAAACCCTAGAGGGGGGCGATGGTCCATAAAAGGTTAGGAACCACTGTTCTAGATGATTAACAATGGATTAGTGCAATTTTTTTTTTTATTACCTAGCTGTTCTTTGATGAATTGCTTAAGGAGGTTTTTCTTTTCTCTGCTTGTAATGGAATTTATTATATAATAGAATGAAACAAAAATTAAATAAACTAGAGTAATAAAATCAGGTAGTGAAAACATAGTTTAATTCGAAAGTGTTTACTTTTTAAATCTGCAATCTCGATTGAAGATTTTCTATCAAACTGTAAAGTATCTACGTAACTAGGGTTTCTGTAAACATTCGTATCTGTGATGTCACAAGTATTCTATAACATTTTCATTACCTGGGACCACGTATGTGGACCTTCACTTCTTAGCTTCTAAAAGCACGCTAAAAGAAAATTCAAAGTTTTAGCTTCACTGAAACATTCGCGCCCGTTTAAACTTTCTGGGGATTCCAATAAATGCAGAACATGTAATTTATTTGGATAGAATTCCACCTAAACCAAAGTGATTTTCGAAAAATGACGCTAAATCCACTCGAAAACGTCAATTGTACGAAGTAATTTTTAATATTATATAATTTAGTTATTCCGAAAATATGTTTTTTCTTTTGATTCAGTAATTCTGCAATCTATATTAATCTTTTAAAATTTATATTTACTTGATACTTGAAAATAATATAGTCAAGAACATACAAGTATGTATATTGGCAAGTATAGTGAAATTAATGACAGCGTAGAAGTCAAGTAAAATCTTGCAATATTATGAGTAATGTTATATCTATTTAGTAATATTTTTATGTGTATTTTATTTTTATAAAAAATTAAATTATTTAATTACTTAATGCTAAGGTATACATGCGTATAATAATTTTTTCTTCATAATTTTGAAATTTTACTCCCTAGTGTTAAATATTTATTTCTAACTAGCTGAATACCCGTTCTTCTCACGGATTCAATAAAAAAAGAGAAGAATCAATAAATCAGTACTGAAAAATACTACGAAAACATGTACAAAACTGAAAGGCATATACTGTCACAATAAATACAAGAGAATTGATTTGTTTTTTGAACTGTTCACTTTGACCTTAACTCGTAACATAAATAATCCACATCAGTTTTTAGTATGCTTTCATGAAAATAAAGAAAAGAATGATGAGTCCGACCTTCTAATAAATTTGTAATAAAATAATTGGGTTACAATTTTTCTTTGTTCTTAAAATGTCACTTACCTATTTCTTTCTTTAAATTTTTCAATTAAAGTGGCCAAAATAATTTCAATTTTTTTATTTATTATTATTTGTCACCCTTTTAGATGGCTTTACGTTATTGAAGTTAGCAAAACTCGTTTTTATAGTTTATCCTTATAGAATAAAGATAATTTTTTTTTCCTTCCGTTCGCAGGATGCTATTAGACATGATAATCAAAATTTACCACTATCGAGTGATTTTCTCCTGTACATATCCCTTTTCATAGGCCGAAAAACCTTTGTTTCTAAAGCATTGGTATTAAATCTTCTCAGTATTGATGCTATTTTAATAAACACTAAATATATCCATGTAAATCCAGGAAACTTTTCGAGAGCGACCTCTCTCTCTTCAGTAAAATGGTCATTAATAGAGGTTGGTCGTTCGTAGAGGTTACCTCTATTGATTTTAAAATGTTATCGAAGGTATATGATTTTTCGCAAACAATATTAATTTTAGTCAGTGTCCTTTTCTTGGTGCGGAAATGCCACTTGTGTTGGTGTCATAAAAATTGGATTGATTACTAAACTTAAACGTCAATAAAAATGACCCCCACTGGTATAATTACGCGTAAAAACAAATTTATCAATTATGACAGAAATAATTATTTTAGATAAATAAACAATTATGTTTCTTGTTTAAGTTTGCATTTAATTTTATATCATAAAAATTAGTTAGCTTTAAAGCTTGTTTGTTTGAGATGCTTTGGTTTTTCTAAAATAAATTTTGTTTTCTAATTTAACTTTCAACTCTTAAAATAAATCAGTGATAGCATCGTCTTTAATGTACTCTGATTGCAACTTGAGGTTGTAGATCTCTTTCAGAGATTCAAAACAAACTCTCTAAATGAGAGTTTTATACAAATATTTTGAATAAATATTTGTTTTGATATTTTTTCCTATTTTCTTAATTAACTTTTTGGCATTTGGTTCAAAGGATTGTTCGATTACTGGGAAAAGTTTTAATGATCTCTCCTAAAAATTTTCTTTAACGCAAAGTATATGGAAAAAAACTCCGTGCTTCCCAAAAGCGTTCGCAAACAGAGAAGGTCGTTACATGGAAGTGGTTCCCTTGAAGTATTCACTGATTTTATACCTATATTAGTATATTTAGTACTTATTACGTGACCCTTCAACATTTGAGATTTGTGCAAAATACATTTGTCAGTAGCAGCCAACTGAAATTTAAAACAAAAGTAGAATTATTATTAGAAATTATATGGTTTTTGGACCACGAACTTTAGCTTACTGTTAAAATGTTTATAAGTAGAGGTGGGAAAAAGTTATTTTAATTCTACTTCATTGCAATATTAAAAAAACTATCTTTGCTACATATGAAAAAAATATTTTCTGAAAATATGGAAATTCCGGGTGTAAAATTCTTGCCAAAACCGCACCAATTACCATAATACCAGTGTTACATAATACCGTCAGTAGTGTTTATTAGAGCCCCTGAATTAGACATAGTATAGGAGCCTTAATGCTTATTAATTAAGCGTCATCTATAAACAACAATTTTTTACAGTTTTCCTAAACGAAATTCCTATAAATCTTTTCTCCTTTAATGTTGCTTTCAGGCACATAGTTTATTTTATTGCAATTAATATATACTATCAATATTAAGAAAGCATTAGTGCCAATTATAATTGGCAATTTTTAATGGCTTCCCAAAATGAGAAAGCATCTTTTCTCCATTATTATTGCTTTTTATTACATAAGTTTTCCTTTTATGTCAATTAATATATTACCGACATTAATTAGGCATCATTGTGGTCAATGATCGTATGACGATTTCTTATGGTTTTTCTGAACAAATAAATACATTTACTCCATTAACTTTTGCTTTTTAGTACAAAGCTTATATCTTTAATTTCAGTAGGCATATATTACCTCAAATAATTAAGCACAATCGACCTCAATAATAATATGGCGATTTTTTTCGTTTTTCCTATACACATTAGTACCACATTCCTATTAATTTTGCCCTTAAATGCATAAATATTTTTTTCTATTCAATTACTGTTGAGTTTAAATAAATAATTTTTAAGAAATGCGTAAAAATATTATAAATAAAAAAAAGCGTGTGGCTGGTATCAGACAACTTTAAAAGTATGAATTTGGTGACATAGACTACGCGTGCTACCACGCAATGTTGTTCATTGAATTTATCTGACATAGCGAATATAAAATAATGAAATATTTAAATACGTGCAATAAACAATTTTTTATTTTTACTAAATAGAGGTATACGCTAGAAATTATCACTGATGTTATCGTTAAAAGAATGATTAAAACCTCCTAACCAATCCTAAAATTTCATTTTGCTTTTCACTCATCCTGTTTGAACAGTTGGTCGAAGAATGTTCGACTGTAACCTTTCTGGTGCTTCACACTATCTGTATGCCACATTTTTTAGATTTCGGTTGGATTGTTTAGGAGTCTATAAAAAATGCGTGCGCACGCACCCACATAGAATCAGACAGATAGACAGACAGGCAGATTTCAAAAATTGAGTTGTTTGCATAGTTAAAATAGTTTTGAAACTGATATTTAATGCAGTATTGCATTACACTTAAACAAAACGTAATATTTTTTTATTTTTTTTTCTAACTAAATATTAAATCTATTCATCATTGTATTTAAATAGAGAATAATATAAGAATATGCATGTATATTCTTACTCTAGGTGCAATTTAAAATTTAAAATATTTATATTCTTTTACTTAGTTAAGACCGGAGATTTTGTTTATCTTTTTAATCTTATTACATTTTATTAAACTTATTATGACTTATGACAGTAAAATAGAAATTTGGATTTTCTCCATTCCTTTCTACTTAGGCAGTGAAGAGGATAAACTATTACTCGTCATTAGTATTATACACTAAACATTATTCTTTGTCCATAATAATTATTCTTCAATGGTAAAAACTAATACTTATAGAAAATTCAAAGTGACTCTCGTAAAATAAAATTCGATGTTTTGAAAGTCTGAAAGTAGCTTTCCTTCTAAAGTCGAGAGACTTTTAGTGAAATGCCATTGAAAGCTCGGAAAAAAAAATATTTCAAGAAATTTCAACGATGAGTTTTAAAAAAATTAACTATCTATAGAATAAATGATGTTCTTTATTTTTCCCACAAACACCGATATCATTCCAGTCGTTTTCATTAGTGCAAGGAAAGAAAACACTTATTAAGAACTAAAATTATTACTGTTATTTTCCCCTCATTCTCTAATAAACATTTAAAATTGAATTTAAACTGGATTACCAACAGTTTCTTTTTATAGATTAAAAAAATAAGCGAAGCAAAACAAATTTTAAATTATAAACTTTAATTACTTCAAGACCCCTTACGCATAATTTGAAATACATTTTAGATAATTTGGAACTCCAACACTTGCAGATAATTTTGATTAATAAATTTTATTTCGCGTTTTAGTTAATTGGATTTCTTAAGATGAAAACTACTCGGTTTTGTATTATGATTTTATAAGAGATGCTATTTTTTTAAACTCTAGTACAAAGTAAAATTAAATTAATGTTTACATTTTTTAACATCCCCGAACTATTGTGGTTTTATTTTCTAGAATAAATTTCACTAAATCAAAATATATTTGTCGCGATTTTTTTTTATGTTTGAATTTCATAAAAAGTTATAATTGAAAAATATTTGCAGGACTTATTGATTCCAATATTGAATCAGGTTTAAAGAATTAGTAAATATAAAAAATATGTATAGATAATTTAAATTAGTAGGCAGGTAAATAATAAAATACATATATTTCAGAATTTTTAATTACTTTTCTGCTGAATTTTTTATTTTTCATCTCTGTGAATATTTTATTTATAATACTAATAATTCTTTTGAACAAAGTTTTTAAATTAAACAGTGACACTATTAATATAACAATTGAAGGGTAAATAAAATGTTTCAATTATTATTCATTTTATTAAACCATGTTCCAATTTAAATTAAACCATAATACTTTATATAAGGTGAAATAATAATAACCGATTACGCTACAAGAGGTGTTCTGTATATTTAAGCAGTATTATTGATGATCACGCTCCAAATTGCTTTTAGTAGGAAACTAATTGCGTCAATTAAATTATTTACATTTTATAGCTTAATCTTAATCTTGAGACAAAGAGTTTTTAAATATTTTTGTTAAAGTATGAAAAACGCATGAAAATGAAAATTATAGTTTTTTTTAATACAAAACAAACTGGGTTTTTTTTCCGATTCCTATCATTCCTGGAAAATAATAGTGAAGTGATTTATTTTAATTTTTATTTTATTACACTAATGCTAATAAAATGTCATCTTAAATAAATTAAGTATCCTTATTTTATAATAGCAGACAATAGTTTCAATGAAATAAACCATGTTTTCTTCCATTTCTTTTCCCTGAAAATGAAATGCTATAGGCATGATATCTTTGATTCCCTTGTGATATTTTTACAAAAAATTTAAAATAATGCAGTTTATGCTTATTTCAAACATATTTACTTTAAAGTTACTTAAAAGCTCTATAAAACAAGCAAACAAACTTAAAATGTAATCGACAAAGAATATATAAATGTAAGAACTTCTGTTGAATTTATGGTATACATTATTTTATTCGAATGCAACTGTAACATTCAAAGAAAATACAAGTGCCACGATTTAAATATTCTAAAATAAAAGTCACTAAAGTTAGATTATAAATATTGATTGTGATTATGTTTTAGAAGTCTAAGATTTGTATACATTGTTTAGTATATCTACGCAAAATAACATCGAATAGATGAAACCGCATAAATTTCAAAGTAATAAAGATTTCATATCTATTTAAAAATATTACACTATAAATTAAGTAGGAAAATTTAAATGTTTTATTCTCCAGATTTTCAGTAAATATTATTACCTTTTTTCAAAAATCTCTTTACTTAATAAATTTTAAAATTTAAAATCAAATAAAAAGGACAATTTGGGCAGAAGAGCTAGAAATAGAAGAGCTCAATTCCGATTTATATAAATTAATTTATTTTTATTATTTATTCTTGAATAAAACTCTTAGTTATTTTTTGTATATTTTTTTAAAAATAGATCTTAAAGATTGAGGGAATCTATTTTGCTTCTTTATATCTAAAGTTCATTAAATAACTTATTTAAGAATAAAAACAGTCTTAAAATGCTCTAATGATTTCTTAAAAATTGTTTTTTATTTAATCCAGTTTTCTTTAATTTTAATCTCCTTATTTTTCAGCTTTATATTTTATTTAATAAAACATATTTCATTTTTAAATATTAATTGTTAAGAAATTCGATTTTATTTAAACTTCGTCTCGAAAATAAGATTATTGAAATGCAAAATTAATGGAAATGAATTTATATTCTGTTATTGAATATAAAAATTTGAATTTTGCAATAAAAAAAAGTTCTTATTATTGAGCAAAATCTGTCAAAATAGCTTTGAATAGTCGAATTTAAAAATTCCGATGTGTCCAAAATTGAAACAGCATATACTCATTTGCTTAAAATATTATAAAGTTAAAAATTGTTTTTACTAAATATTAATGGATAAAAATACTAATTTTCTCAAAAATAAAATCATGAAAAAAGTAAAACCCAGCGCTATGAAAAAAAAAACTATTCCAAACTACCAGAATAAAATTATAAAATTAATAATTAAATATGGTTTTATAGTGTGTGATATAATTTGGTAAAAGTGGTAAAATTTGATAACTTTATAACTTATATCATGACATTAAAATCATTTGTTAGGTTAAGTTTTCTATTTAATTTTTTAATTTTTACTATATGAGTGATTTGAAAACCAGAAATTTTGATAAACCAAATGAAAGAAAAAATTACAAGATGAATGGTTTAAACTCCGTTTTGTTTAACAGAATATTTTTTTACCAGAAATGTCATTCTTATACAGTAAGCTGATTTAATCAGAAATTTTAATATATAAGCACTTCCGTTGTTAAATTTTATAATTCATTTTAACATAAAAAAGTTTCTATTGATCTCACCAGATTAGAATTATATCCAATGTTTACTAAATAACTAAATGGAAAATATTTTAACCGTGTATTGGGTAATTATTAAGTAGGTTTTTGAAAATAAAAGTATGAAAAAATGTTTTATTACATTCTTAATTATAAATAATTTTGATTAATTTCTTCATATCATTTTCATATGTTTGTAGTTAGTATTAATAGCACTTTCTGCACGAGAAACACCGCGAGACTATATTATTATAATAAGACTTTACTCCACGTTTATTAACATACCTTTATTATTTTAAGTGTCACTCACCATTCTATATTGTTGCCATGTTTACTAATCTGTAATTATTAGGTTAGAATATTCTGAGATAATGAATTGTCAACAAACGAACTGTTTCTTAATTTTCACATGAAAGCATAGCAATAATTTTTTTTTATAGGATTAACGTTCTAAATTCTTAAAACGATTAATTCAAAGAATTAAGTGTCAGAATTTCACAACTTTAAACAATTTAAGTTGAAACATAGTTTAAAAACAAAGCTAATTAAAATTCCATGATTTTTTTCTGTTTTTTTTTTTGTCTAGAACTATTTGTTTCAGTATACTTTTATAATGATCAAGTTGAGATTTTAATTATGAAAATGCTTAGCATTAAAGAAAGTCTGAATAACTATGAACTATGTAATCAATCTTATAGGCTTTGAAACAGGTGTTCTTCAGCTGAAAAGTTTGTAGCATAATTAATTGATGATATTGAGTTTATGTCTCAGTTTGACCGTTTTATGGCTATTTTATGAAGATTAATTCATTAGATTTCATTATCTATTAATGTTAAAAAAATATATGTTGCATGGATTTTGGTGCATGACTTTTTTTTATTGGATAATTAATATTCACAACATTGTATTACATTTCATTTGCTTAATGCTTGAAATAGTTTTTAATATAGTTCCGATTTCTGAGTTGTGATTGTATTTGAAAACATATTATTAGTGTAAAAATTATTTACTACGTTATAAGTTGATCTACACAGATGTCTTAAAATAAACGCTATCAGTAAAAAGTTATTTTAACATTTCTTTTAAAATTCGTTTTTATAATTTTTAGGTTAAAACAAAGCATTTTAATTTATCTGGTGCTCTGACTCATAATTATAATTAAAAATAATAATTAAGAGCCGCAGTATTTTGCGTTGAATATACTGCGTTGTTCCCTGAAAAAAAGTGTGATCAAAACTACCAGAATATGGGAAAAAATTATCGTGTTACTGGCTGTATAGAAACTACGAAAATCTCGGTAATTTTTACCGAAACGATTTCATAATAATTTTGATAAAATTAACAATTAAATGTGGTTTTATATTGCGTGATACAACTTGGTAAATGTGGTAAAATTTGGTAATTTTATCATGTTACCTTAGAGCATGGCATAAAAATCATTTATGCTGCTAAATTTATTTTTCATTTTAGTATTGTTTACTAAATGCATGGTAATAAAAACTAAAGTTTTGAAAATCAGAATTTTCCTTTAATCAGGCTACCACTAAGGACATTTTGCATCAGCACTATGATCGGTGTAAGACGGGTGCGAAATTCGTATCTAACCAGCCATCGCTGGGATTCGAACCCGAGTCATCTGATTGGCTAGTAATCTATTTCCCAAGCCACCATAATTCACGCTGCCATTTTTTTTATAACCGTCGTTGAACAGCCGAACCAATTTTTAGATTTACGACTACTAATATTCAACTGCGTAACCTTGTCATTTTGCACCCAATCCAGAAGATAAGGGAACTCCTGGATCAATGTATCAAGTATTAGGAAAAATTTGCCTTCTTGGAGGACTTTTTGATGGAACTAACACGCATTTGCATTACATGGAGAGGAAGACCACATAAACCTCCCACGTTTAGCCAGATGGCAAGGGGACTCATGATCCGTCATGATAACGCATGATCCGTTTACCACTGAACAACAGAAACAACATACTTTAGTTTAATGGTGCCGAGGAAGAAATAAAGGACAGGATAGTGAATAAATGAATATTTTCTTTAAAGAGCTAAAGTCTGTCTTTACAGTTAAAATCAGCCGGCATTTGTCGTGTTTCAATTTAATAGCTTATTTATTCTGTGTCAATCAGTTCTCTTTATTATTTTCAAGCCTAAGCTAGTGATTAATTATTATTACTTTTCTTTTCTTAACAATAAAAGTTAAGACTTAACTAGCTCAAACTGAAATTTGAGCACTCAAACATATAATTTATCTGCATTTAATGCATCTGGTTGTTCTCGGCAACCAACTTCTCGCCATTAAAAATTGGGTTTCAGTTAATAGCGCTTATGATATGTTACTTAAAAGGATAATAATAGTTTGAGTTTGTGTTTAGAAAGATTTTATAATACAATAATTGTTTATAATGATGAGTTAAAAACAGTTTTAGGATTAGAGTTCAATAAATTTAAATGTCTTGAAAATAAAATACCGATCTGACGAGTAAGAAAGTTTACTTATGCTCACGGATGAAAATGTAAACAGATTTTTCCCCAGATCAGTTTGTGATATTATAAAATCTCCTTTTTGTATAAGAGATTATAACTGGTTTCGATTGTTTACAATCGAAGTACATCATCCTTCGCTTATTCATTTTCCGCATTGCTTTACAAGTTTTAAATAAATTATGAATATGTCCGTAGTAATGAAAAAATAATATTATACTTATTTTGAATAGTGATCGTCGAAAATCTTAATCTAAATATCCTATATTGTTAGCGAAGTCTTCAGAACGAATGTATTTCGGATGTTCGATATTTGCTCTGAATTGATATTCAGAAATTTTTGTCAGCTCAAAAATAAAAATTTGGATAATTAAATATGAACATGCAGTATTATTATTAAATATGAAAAGCCTGCAGTGTCGAAATCTTCATAAAGCGAGCCACCTGCGTAAATATGCAACCACTTATTCCGGATACTCGGTGTAAATAATGTTGATAGCATAACACCTCAAAACATTTATTGAGTTACTTTTTTTAAAAAAAAAAGCTCACACGAAAAACAATTTGTATCATATCTAAAAGATTGACAGGTTTCGCCATCAAAATGTCAGCCGGAAATTAAAGATTATGCTTCAGATCCGGGACAAGCTGTACAAAACTTTTTTGGAGTTTTTAGACTTATTTACATTATTTCAGAAATGATTACCGGTTCTGATTAATTTCTCATAGAGAGCCAGAACTTTCAATTCAATTACAGTGAAATCTCTCGATACAAATAGACGCATCTCATTATGACATTTTTTTTAAGTCCTCGTAAATTTTCAATGAAAAAAACATGATGTGCCCTCTCCGCAAAGCGGATTCACCCTTAACTGGACACGAACCATTTCTTATACCCCAAAGCATTATTTTTAAACTCTTCAAACAGGACACCACTTTTTCCAAATTAGAAAAAAAAAAAAATTTAATTTTTCACTTTAAAGAAATGCATCTTTTCCCCATTTATTAAAGCATGAATTTTTTTTGCCTCATCTATAATTAAAAATATTATTAATCTATTTTAACACTAAAGGATCAATCATTTTCCAGTTATGTATCTCCATCTTTTCCAAGACAGAAGAGAAAATGATACTGCTCATGCTCACAGTTGGCCTTACAGCTGAATTATGAAACTTCACATTCAATTTTTATCTTAAAATGTCGCTGAAAATGATCTTAATTCCTCTTTACAGAAAACTCTTTTTTGCTTCGAATACGGCTTCTTTGGAGATAATTGCAGTCTGGAGAAAAGTAGAGCTTTCAACCATTTTAAACTGTTCTACTAAGACAGACTTCAAAAAGAACACACCAGGTAGCAATATCCTTGCAGATGACACCAATTCTGATGATCACGTTTCTAAATGAACAAATTTGATTTGCATAACTGGAGAAAGGATTATCAACGGTGGCGATTTCGTAAACATTGACGATAGCATTAAATGTTAAAAGAATGATTTAAATATGGACGAAATTGTCGAAATAATCTTTTATAGTAACGTGGAGAGTGAAATGAAGAAAATGTTATTCAAACATGCTTTCTGAAAACGAACCAAAAGTGAAAACATTAAGTGATGCTCTGACTTTTATTGAAGAATGGAGAAGAACCTATCTAAAAATAATGAAATTGGTGAAAAATATGTTAATGATTTAAATGATTTAAAAATGTACCATGAGGATATTTTAAATTGCAGTCGCTTAAAACAAACTCTTATCGCATTTTATTCACAACTGGATAAATATAAAGCAAATACATGTATGATATTTCTTCTTCTACTCTTTTTATACTGTAAATATTATAATTTCGTTAAGTTTAAAGAAATATCGTTGTAAATAGCTATTATAGATTGTTTAAAGATTTTTATATAGCTACGTTATTCTACAAACAATCTATGTTGTCAACCTTCGTTATTATTTTATCCTTCCGCTAAACGGACAATTGTTTCAGTCTAGAAAATGTCCACTCAACTGAGTTTTCACTGTATAATTGTCATACTGCTGGATAAAAGTGAAGAAAAATGAACTATTTTAAATATGAGAAACTTTACTTAGCCATTTAATCATATAAAAGACAAATAGTTGTGCCACAATAGCCCTCAAAAAAAGTCACAACAATCTAAAAAACGGAATGAAAACATAATACCTAGAGTCTGATGAAAGCATAGGCCAGTAACATTTTTGAAGGTGACAGAAAATTCTTTTATAGGTGTCCAAAAAGCATCATATGAAGCACAACACAAAATCACGGTAGTAGAGGGGAGATCGGAACCAGGATCCCTATTACAATTAATAAAACTATGCAGGAAAAACTAGATGAGGTCAGTGACAGCATAATGACAGGCATGGTCTCGTAGAAATTTATTTAACATATCGATGCTGGAAAACTAGATGAGATAAACGACAGCACAATTTGAGGCATGGTCTCGTAGAAAATTATTTAACATATCGATGCAGGGAAAACTAGATGAGGTAAACGAAGCACAATGGCAGACATGGTCTCGTAGAAATTTTGTTTTGATGAAAAAGATGGTGATATATGATACGGTTGCATCATTTCCCCAAGCACCCTTCAAGGGGAGGGATGAAACAGCCCGAATAAGCAGATTTCATGGATATTGAGTTCGATATTCCTATACTGTTTCTTTACTTATAATTTTAAAGTCATCAGGGTATTTAGTTAAAATAACAATCATGTTAGAATGCTTTATCAAATAACAATCATGCTGATAAATAATGCTTTAAGTCCCGATTAGGTCTGATTTTTTTTTCCCCTGAATACATGGATGATTGACGCTTTTTTATATGTTCTAGTAACTACGCTCCCGATTAATTTTCGACCTCTGTTTCTCTGTTAATCACAAACATTTTCCGTTACTTTATTCAACGCTCTAAGTAAATTTTAATGTCCGAAATTTCTAAATAATTTTTACAGTTCATACTTTACTTTTGCGTGATCTTAACTCTCTGTTCTATACATCAACGGTATTAATTTCGAACTTAACTTCCAACGTTTGTTTGCGTTTTACATATATATAGCAGGGACTTAACCCTTCTATAGTTAATTCAGCTCTTACTAAGAAAAATAGACCTAAACACCCTTGTTCTTCAAATCCTTAAAATGATCTTTTTACTTCCTTTTATTTGCTGGTTACTGTGCGCGTGATAATAGCAAATAATTATTGTGTATATTTTAGAAGGATAATGCTTCTTGTTTTACATCCAAAGTCCCCATAAAGATGTTTAAAGAGGACAAAGGGAAATATTTTTAAAACAATCAAATTTAGACTTGCAATTCGTATAAGAAAATCACTCAGTTCAAATTTCAAAATGATAGTCTTGAAAAATATAATGTGTTTGGACATCGTATATCCATTCATTTTTTGATTGCGTTATAATTTGTCGGTAGTGTAATTTTAATTTCCTTTAAATATTTAATTAACTTAATAATTTTTTTATTTTATTTAAATTAAATGAAATCTAATTTTTTTTTAAAAATAATAAGCTGTAATATTGCATATTTTGAATTTATATGCAATAATGTATGAATTAATATGTAATATTACAATGAATCCAATAATATAACATTGTAATTTTCTTGAAATTTAAATGTAATCGGATACAAGTTACAAAGTTTGAGTGAGAAATAATTCTTATTAAACGAAAGAAATTTTGCGTTAGCCTTCTGAAAGATAGAATTAATTCTGGAAGGTTGACAACCAGTATGCGCTTAATACTTAATAACATTAACGCATCTCTGCTTTCTAACAAATCATGGCAAGAGTCCCATTTTTTACTGCTAATCGTCGGAGATTCTTATTTTCTGCTCACGTGACTTGGTTGAGGGCTAAATAAACTCAAATAATCTTATAATTTTCCAAAATTGCAAGTTTTGCTCTTACAAAATAAATTATTTTGTCAAGAGTTTTTTTTTTTTTTTTGACCGAGGTTTAAAAATTACAAAATACCAATGTCATTGCAAAGTTTGTTCTATTTACTTAAACTAGTTTTAAATTTGAGGTAGAATTTTTTTATTTGTAATTTAGAACAACACAGTCATAGGCCAAAAAGAGAAGCTCTCATACCGGAAAAAGGGAACTTCAGGAGCTCCTAACTATTTAAATTATTATTTTTCAGTTCCTGATTATTTCAAACTTTGTTCAAAGGAATAGATACCTTTATCAAAAATGTATATATGTGATGCAACTATTGATGAAAATAAATCTTAGTTTAAGGAAATCACGAATTAAGAATCTTGTTTTCAAGATCAGTTACTGGATAATATATATATATATATATATATATATATATATATATATATATATATATATATATGTTATGCAAAAAATAATAAAAATAGATCTTAGTTAACTGATGTCCCAATTTAAGAATTACGGTTCGAATTTACTGGATAATGGAGATCTGAAAATAACCTCTAGTCACTCGTTACGTGGCGAGTCAACAAAAGAAAGTGGAGATTTCAATTAAATAAAAAACCGGTCTCTTTCTCTATCTTTTTTTTTTATTTATTTATTTTTTTTTTTTTTTATTTTTTTTTAAATTGTTGAATGGTAAAAATACATCAATGCAGAAAGATTCTGGGAAATACAATTTTCATTAAAATATCAACTGTCTTTGCTCACAATTTCGATCCTTCCGAGTACCGGGAGGCGTATTGCCAAACCATACCATAGATTTTAAAAGGGTTGGCGAAAATTTCGATTGGCGTTAAAGGAGCGTTCTCGCAAATAACCGAACAGCTGTGCGCTTATGATTTAGTTTTGTTTTCGGTATCACGTATCTATCATTCACCAAGTTAGATTTGGGTGAGACATTTCAGAGTTTCAATTAAGCGGGTCTTCATTAGATTCTTCTGCATTAAATGAAATATAAAGCGTATTTTTTTGTTATAGCGCCGACATAATCGTTTGTATCTGTTAACAAAATTGTGTTTATTAGCGTGTTTTAGAAGGTCGTAATAAAACTAAGATAAAAAAATTATATATTATTACCTCCATTACCCCTTCTATATTTTCATAACTTTCATTAAATGTATTTCGAGTAGTGAACTTCTTTACCTACTCGTCCACTAATTAAAATTAATAATTTCACAATAACCTTTAATCTTTAATAATGAAATGATTATTACAATAAAGTTCGTTAATTTAAAAGATTTAAAAAAAATTTTATTGCTCAGCAGAGACTTTGTTTCCAATTCTATACTCATTAACTAAACTTAATGGTTCTGCTCGATAACCATTTACAATTTTTTTAAAATTTTATTTGATTTTCATTTATTATGGAATTCTTTAAATATTTTTCGACGTAGAGATTATTTAGCAATAATGCGAAAAGCTGAAATTTATAAATGTATAATATTTATAAATGTTTAAGAGAATTTTTAGCAGCTATTTTGTACTAATTATTTTAGTTGAAATGTTCATTATACGCAGTTTTATAATAATAATCGTAAAATGCGTTGAACAATTGAATATTACATTTTAAAATGCAAGTAGAATTCAATAATTATTTCATTTTATAATTGTAAAACGGTAGATAAGTAACTTCATCATAAAGTTTTACATTATACGAGAATATTATACGATTGCTTCATAATGAAAGAACAACAATTTAAGTTTTAAACTTTTTGTGGAAAAGAAAAGAAACCGAAATTTTTTCCTGTCATCGATGTTAGCGATTAGAGATATTTTTATAGTATAAATATTCAGTCAGTATTGTTCCCTTTAAAATAAAATGCATTTCGCTCCGGAAAAGAAAAATTACTTGAATTTTGTCAATAGAAATTCCCTAATTATTGCAGCAAAAACTTTTAAATTTCTAATCAAACTTTTCTTTATTATAATTTTGTAAAAATAATTATTATTAATAATATAAATGACTATTAAAAGGAATTATTTGGGAATGTCCAATTTTAATGAAGTAACTGTTTACGCAATCAGATTAATAACTTTTTTCATAATTTACAAATGGAGAAAAAGTCTTTTACAGTTTATAAATGAAGAGAAAAATAAAGTTGAGATTAAATTCATAAAGTAAGCACAATCCGAAGGAGGTTGAAGTAATGGCATTAAAATCAAAATTTCAAAAGACAAAAATTACGTTTTAGTTTACAGTGAACAGTAAACAAAAAATCTAAAACTAACTTTTGATCTTATGATCAGATGTTTAGGTTCTAGGACTCAAACTTTAGATTTAGAATTTTCTTAATTCCCTGCCACTATTCTAAGATATTTACTTTTCCCCTAACATGTAAAATTCAAAAGTTTAGAATTCCTTACAAAATCACTCAGGCGAAGTGATTGTGTTTTATTTAAATATTATTTAGTAAGAATTTTTCTAAAAGTATTTCATTTAAAGTTTTTATCTAACTTTTGTTTTTTATTTATCTATAGTTATTGAAAGTTAAGTTGATGATTTTTAAGTTGAAATGAATGTCGCCCTGCTTTGCATATTTCAAAAGAAATGTATAACTTAACATTAAACACTCAGGACTTACAATTATAAATCAAACAATCACTACATTTATTTTTTTAAAAACTCTCTTATTACCAGATAATAATTTGATCTAAGTCTTAAATGTGAGTTCTATAACATATAATTTATTTAAACTCAGCACATACATCGAACCTCTGTTGTCGTAAATGGTTCAATTTTAAAATTTAGTTTTTCTTTTATAAATTTTCTGATATTTTCATATGAAGGATAGTATTAAGCTCGAGAAATAAAAATTTGTGTTTAAAAAACTTGTTAAAGAATATAATCATTATTAATATTTGACAACAGGAAGTTTTTAATTGAAGGTTGACAGTTTTTTTAATTATGTAATTTTGTTAATTGTTATTTTATAATTATGCTTTTTTTAATTATATTTTTAATTACCAAACTCATATAACAGTATTTAAGAATCTATAAATTATGTTACGTATGATCGTTGTTGATCATACGTAACTGTACACAATATATATAAATTAAATATATTTTTAAAATTTTGCATTCTCTAATTATTGTATTTATTATTCTTATATTGAAAGAGTATCAAGGTATCTATGACCTCCATAATAAATGAAGTATTTACGGACTTTTATATATAATAAGGAATTGAATCAATTATTCGCGAAGTTTAAGATCTCATCTCATTGCAAAGAAAGTAATTTGATAAATATTTTTTTTACAATAAATGCTTCTAGTAATGAAACAAACGCTTTCAAACTTTATTTTAAAAATATCGATTATTTCGATTGCAAGAAACTATTATTTTAAAGCGTGATAACCTTTTTGAATACTAAATTTTTTTTCTAGTAAATAATAATATGTCTTTGTTTATTTCTAAAAAAAAATCTTCATAAAAATACTCACATTATTCTTTTATCGAGAATATTGATTTAATAAAGAATATCACTAAAACAAAACAAGTTATGCTTTCTTACAATAAAAGTTAAATAGAATTAATTCTTCAAAATAGAGTTCCAATAAAACATGGTATTAAAATGTTACGTTTTTTTGTGATTGGTTCATTAATAAATTATTTTTATTTCTTCACAAACACAATTCTTGTTAAAAAAATATAAAAAATAAATCTATTATATCAAAAAACTAGATCGTTTTATAAAATATAAATTATTGCGTTTGATAAATATAAATTATTGCGTTTAATAAAATATAAATACAGTGTATTTGTAAAGTGATCCTAAAAATTAAAAGGTAATTTTCTTTTTTAGTTCTCTACTAAAAAGAATTAATGAGTTATTTTTATTCATCATGGCTAGTCGAGGAGGAGAAAAAGAATATCGAATTACACGGTTTAGGTTAATGTAATTTCGTTCTCCCACCACATTTACGCGTAATCCATCGCCAGTACCACCTGGAATCGCCTAGTTTATAATCTATGGTATGGTTTGGCAATACGAATACCGGGAGTATTCGGAGTTTTGAGCAAATGTATACCGGGCAGTGGCACTGAACCATAAGAAAACATCAGTGTAGCACTTAACTAGATCTAGTATATTTTTCAGGCATTTACCATAGAGACTAAGCGATTGTCAACATTAAGCGTTTAAAGTCAACAACCACCAATTTCTGTCATTCCCAGAAACATATATATGTCCTGCAACTGTTAATGAAAATAAATCTTAAATAATTGAAATCACGGATTAAGAATTACGTTTCCATATTTAGTAACAGGTTAATGTATATATTTTAAGCAAAAAATTATGAAAATAGATCTTAGTTTATTAAAGTTTCGAATAAAAAATTACGTAATAAGTTTGCAAAGTAAATTTTCCAACGTGTTAGTTGCAAAGTTAAACAACTTTTTCTTAACCTTTTTTTTTCTCTCAAAATTACCATTGATTACTCTTTTCTTAATCTAATAGAACATCTCACTTATCATAGCGTATTTTTTTATTCGAAAAACGCTTCTAAGAGTAGAGCAGACTTGTTTTTTATTGCAATTCAATTCCGCCCCAAATCAGAACAAGCCTTGTGTAAATAGTCCCTTGAGAGTTGGACACAGTATTAATTTCATTATAGGCTACTTTTCATCACTTGTAAATTACTAATCAGTTTAAACTTTCTATAGAATTAAGTATGTTTTTTAGTAATTATTTTCATTATATTTCGTCAATATTTTTTAAAAATAAGACTATTTTCAACCTTTAAAAATAAAAGATTAAGTCTTAGAATGGTAAAATATAAGATCGGCCCAAAGCGCCCAAGCGACCCAAATCATATTTTTAAAAAAAATTATAGTTTTGCAAACTTTTTAATAATTACAACTGGCAAAAATCACAATTTGCAAAATATTATATAGGTTATTTTAAAATAATAAATTATTTTTATTAAAAGGAGGTTTTTCCACCTGCTCGTTTCACTTGTCAGGATATTTTGTTGATAAGCTAAAGCTAACGGTAAATGGTAATGGTTAATATGCTAATGGTAGCAAAATGAAGAATTATTTGGTCATGACCAAATAATTCTCACTATATCATTTATAATCATTTAGTCACTAATACTTAAATATTTCAACTTAGAAATACATAATGCTTGACACAATAAGAATTAATAAAAGATAAGTAGTTTTATTGTCTAAACTATGTAAACATAACCTTACATTGTATACCAGTAACTAAAAGAGATTTTTATCTTCCTTGAGTTTTTTATATTTTTAAAAACCTGAATATAAATGTTATAATTGAATGAAATAGATTTATAGAGGACAACATCCGATTATTTTAATTATTCATTTTTATGTTGCTTTTGACATCATATTAAGCACGAGCTTATAAAATTAAGATCTCAGGAGAGATAAATATATTTTTCTGCCACATTGGAAAAATATTCATTCATGAAAAAAGAATGTGACAAAAAAAATATTGACGAAAAGTACTTAAAATTAAAATATCCTTCGAATAAATTGAAATTTTGACGAAAGCTCACAATAACTTTATGGAAAACACTTTTTCTTTCAGGCATCAACTCTGTAGTTGATGCCTTTAAGTGGGCAGCAGATCAGCCTACGTGTTAGATTTTCCAATAAATTTAACAGTTGATACTTCTTAAATTAATAATCACGTCTAAAATAAGTCTAGTCGAAAGGTATAACAAAACAGAACAAAAAAAAAAAAAAAAAAGAAAGAAACAGTTGCAAATAAGCATATGAAATTGCTACCACTTTTAAGTAAATTATAATTTTTCAAAAAATTATAATTTAATTATTTTTTTTTGTTAAATTCTAAAGCTATAATGGATCTTCAACACATCACATTTCAAGTCTAGTGTCATTCCTACAGCGTGCAGTACGGCCCGCATGGTATATTTTATTACAAGTTTAATCTATATATATAAAAATGAATGTTTGTCTGTCTGTCTGTTTGTCCTTTATAGACTCCTAAACCATTCGACTGAAAGCTATGAAACTTGGCATACAGATGTTCAAAGCATGAGCAAGGATTCTGTCGACATTATAACATTCTGCGACAAACCGTTCCAGCGATATCAGCGAAAATCGAAATGGAATTTTCTGATTGGTTAAAAGTTAGCTATTGTTTTAAATTTTGCTATAAACGATTCAGTTTTCAAATATATTGAAGATTACAACAGTGATATTTTATTATCTTATAGCTCTATTCTTTTAGAAAAGGAAATTACATATACTTTAATATTTAATTATAATTCGCGCAAGTTTCTTTATGTCAGGTGAGCGCAAGCATGTAAAATCAACGAGAATAGATATTCGCGATCGCAGCACTCGAGTACGCCATCTAGCGGGAGACTGTAAATATCGTGCATTAGTTCCCACATAACCATTGGCAATGACGGACGCCATTTTCTTAGTATCAAAAAAGAAGCAAAATTTCCCTAAAGAAAAGGTAAAACTTCTTGAAAAAACTAATCAGAACATGCCAAACATTGAAGCAGAACACGCCAAGCATTTGAAGAACAATTTCTCAATAATTTTTACCTTTCTATTACCAACAACATAACATGATTTCATGATTACTTGCTGTTGCAGATGTGTGTATTGCGGTAAAATAATTTTTCTGTCTTCAATTCATTACAAGTTAAAATGAAGTCAACATTGCTTTCGTCATTCCAATGAATAAATGTGTTCCAATGAATTCCATACAGAACTGTAATAGTTATAGAATATTCTTCTTCTTCATAGAATAGTATATATTTCTGTATCTACATAATTCAGAAAACAACAATAAGGAATGATCCGAATTACTTGAAAAAGTATCTTTTGTGCTGATTATAAATAAATTTTTTATCGTTTTCTTGGTAAGTGTTTCTAAGTTTTGAAAGAATTTCAACTAGAATTCAGCTATTTTGTTTTTAAGCTACATATTAAAATTCATATCGAGATCTTACAATTATAAAATTTTGATGTGTGGTATGTTACCTAAAAGTAATGAAGGGATAAACTAGGTATATATTATTTGAGAATAAAGTTTTCAAACAAAGAACATATCATTTTGGAATTCTCCGGACTTATAAATCAGGTAAGTGTTATGATTTTTATAATACAAAATGTGCTTGTAAATAATTTTTTTTCTTACTTGATGATCGTTCTCTACAAAATGTTTTTTTTACGTCTGATTAAATACTATAAGAATTAAAAAAAAAACAATACGATAGTTTTTATTGAAAAATGAGGAATTTTTAAAATCGCTTTTATCCTAAGAATTTTTTATTTTTCGCTTTTTAGTTTATAATTTTTTGATAAAATTGTTGTCAAAATAATTTTCTTGAAAAATTAAATGGTATTAAATTATGTGTTTATGTATACTTCTTTCATATTCTAATATTTGAAGTAATATGATTCAGAAAAGTATGGAAGAAAAATTCGGTACTTACGTATTAACCACTGCTACAGATTTGGCAGATTTTTAGTGCCGCCAATCTACACTTAAAATTTTTGGAAAAAATCTTAAAATGAAACACTTTGTTTAAAATCAAAGTAGTCAATCGGATTTCGGTGGAAAATGGGCCGATATAGAGTTTAGCATAGATTCAAAACAAACTTTTCTCTCACCTGATTCTATAACCATAATGAACTCTAATAAATAAGATTCAAAATGAAATAACATTTCCAAAACGGACGTTTACTAAGATAAAGTTTCATGTTATGGACTTCGGTACATTTTCGTTATATTTCACTCCATAAAATATTTCGCTCCTAAAAAAATAAAATTGCATCTTGTTTTGTTTTTGGCAAGTCCCAAAGACGCATTTTCGTAACACTAAAAAATGGCGACAAAAAAAGAATGGTTCTTTTTTTTCTTTTTGTTTCGTAAGCATTCTTTATTTTACGTTAAAATTTAAATGGGCTTTTCATGTTATACCATTAAATTTAGTAAAACTATTTCTCAGGCATTAGGTTTGAACTCTTATAAGAATATACCTATTTTTTTCTCTTTATTTACAAATATTTTTCAGATGTGTTCTGGATGTTCCTTCTCTAAAAAAAAAAGAGATACCATTTTTTTTTTTCGTTTGCATAAGAAAGAAAACAAACATTTTTCTTTTTTAAATTTAATCAGCCACAATAAAGATGGAACGTTGCAATGCTATATTAAAGACGTCTCCAGTGTAACTGAATGACTGTTCATATGGAAATCGCAAGGATTCGGCACATACAACAACGCCCCCTATAGTTCGTTGCGATCGGGAATCCTAATTATTGGTCGTATCACGGATGTAGTATTCGCGATCGCAACGAACTATAGGGGCCGTTGTTGTATGAGCCGAATCCCTGCGATTTCCATATGAACAGTCATTCAGTTACACTGGAGAAGTCTTAAATGTAGCATGTAGCATTGTAACGTTCCATCTTTATTGTGGCTGATTAAATTTAAAAAAGAAAAATGTTTGTTTTCTTTCTTATGCAAACGAAAACAAAATGGTATCTCTATTTTTTTTAGAGAAGGAACATCCAGAACACATCGGAAAGATATTTGTAAATAAAGAGAAAAAATAGGTATATTCTTATAAGAGTTTAAACCCAATGCCTGAGAAATAGTTTTACTAAATTTAATGGTATAATATGAAAGGCCCATTTAAATTTTAACGTAAAATAAAGAATGCTGACGAAATAAAAAAAAAAAAGAACCATTCTTTTTTTGTCGCCATTTTTTAGTGTTACGATAATGCGTCTTTGGGACTTGCCAAAAATAAAACAAGACGCAATTTTATTTTTTTAGGAGCGAAATATTTCATGGAGTGAAATGTAACGAAAATGTACCAATGTCCATAACATTAAACTTTATCTTAGTAAACGTCCGTTTTGGAAATGTTATTTCATTTTGAATCTTATTTATCAGAGTTCATAATGGCTATAGAATCAGGTGAGAGAAAAGTTTGTTTTGAATCTATGCTAAACTCTATATCAGCCCATTTTCCACCGAAATCCGATTGACTACTTTGATTTTAAACAAAGTGTTTCATTTTAAGATTTTTTTCAAAAATTTTAAGTGTAGTTTGGCGGCACTTAAAAATCTGCCAAATCTGCAGCTGTGGTTAATACGTAAGTACCAAATTTTTCTTCCATACTTTTCTGAATCATATTACTTCAAATATTAGAATATGCAAGAAGTATACATAAACACATAATTTAATACCACTTAATTTTTAAAAAAAGGCATTTTGGCAACAATTTTATCAAAAAATTATAAACTAAAAAACGTAAAATAAAGAATTCTTAAGATAAAAACGATTTTAAAAATTCCTCATTTTTCAATAAAAACGCTCGTATTGTTTCTTTTTTTTTAATTCTTATAGTATTTAATCAGACGTAAAAAAACCATTCTGTAGAGAACTATCATCAAGTAAGAAAAAAATTTTTTTACAAGCAAATTTTTTATGATAAAAATCATAACACTTACCTGATTTATAAGTCTAGAGAATTCCAAAATGATATGTTCTTTGTTTGAAAACTTTATTCTCAAATAATATACACATAGTTTATCCCTTCATTACTTTTAGGTAACACACCACACATCAAAATTTTATAATTGTAAGATCTCGATATGAATTTTAATATGTAGCTTAAGAACAGAATAGCTGAATTCTAGTTGAAATTCTTTCAAAACTAAAAAACACTTACCAAGAAAACGATAAAAAATTTATTTATAATCAGCACAAAAGATACGTTTTCAAGTAATTCGGATTATTCTTTATTGTTGTTTTCTGAATTATGCAGATACAGAAATATATACTATTCTGTGAAGAAGAAGAATATTCTATAACTATTACAGTTCTGTATGGAATTCATTGGAAAACATTTATTCATTGGAATGACGAAAGCAATGTTGATTTCATTTTAACTTGTAATGAATTGAAGACAGAAAAATTATTTTACAGCAATACACACATCTGTAACAGCAAGTGATCATGAAATCATTTTATGTTGTTGGTAATAGAAAGGTAAAAATTATTGAGAAGTTTTTCTTCAAATGCTTGGCATGCTCTGCTTCAATGTTTGGCATGTTCTGGTTAGTTTTTTCCAAGTTCTTCTACCTTTTCCTTAGGGAAATTTTGCTTCTACGAAAATGGCGTCCGTCATTGCCAAAGGTTATGAGGGAACTAATGGTTACAGGCTCTCGCTAGAGGGCGTACTCGACCGTTGCGATCGTGAATTGTGAAAACTGTTAATAAAAAAAAAGGCAGTAGCAAGTTTTATTCAAATTGCACGCTTTTAATAATTATTTATATTTAGTACGCAATTTTAGGTTTTCACAATTAAATATAGTTTTTGAAGGTTTCATTGCTGACAGTTGTCAATTGAAAACTATTAGATTGTTTATTATTACAAAGTTTACGAATTCACATTCATTTTATTTCTTTCATTAAAAAAATAGATTTTGGTTTAAATTTTATCATTATTATATTTCTTATTTAATTTATTTCATTTTTATTGCTTTTTTTATTATTTAAAATAAATATGTGAATTTTCGATTTAGCAAATTTGCCACCACTGTCAACTTTTACATTTCTTTTTGTTTGAAAGAGACTATTTGCAAAAATATGTCGCCTAAACGAATCGCTCTTAATCGATCAGCATCTCAAGCACACAAAAAGAGAACTACCCGTGTTTCAGAAATATTGAAACAACGGGAATAAAAACTTGAAACTAATCGAGAATACAATGCTTTAGCCTGTTCCTTAGAAACGTCTGTGCAACAGGAAAGAAGACTGTTAACAAATAAACTACGCACTACTCAAGCCCGTTCGTCGGAAACATCAGAGCAACGGAATGCAAGAAATAAAATCAATCAAGAACGCCTTTCGCTATTCAGACGCTGATCCGACAGCCAACTATAGTCTTCACCCAAGCGACATCATCGAAGAAATGGATCAATTATGTATGTTTTGTAGTGCTCTCTAATTTAAGAATGAAACAGACTTGATTTGCTGTTCTGGAGGCAAAGTGAAACTACCAGATTTAACGTCGCCAGCCGATTCATTATCAATTTTGTTATCGGGTCAAGCAAATCAATAGAAACTTTTCTTGGCGAATATATGTCGGTACATTCTTGTTTCCAAATGTCTCCATTCGGTGCTACAAGTATCGGTGCGCATTTGGGCAGCCAGAGTTACTTATTACTTTCACATGCAATCCTGCTTGATCTAAAATTATAGAGCTTTTGTAACCTATGCAAACATCATCGGATCTTCATGATGCATTACCGCACGTGAGTTAAAACAAATATTAAGCTCCATACCTGCTTTTATTGCGAAGCGTCATGTTTTTGGAAAGACACGGTGTTTGAGGTATTCTATTGAATGGAAAAAAAAGAGGATTGCCACATGATTTGGCTTATTGAAAAAATCCCACCATGGCGAATTGGTCAGCTCATATCAGCAGAAATACCTGATGTTGCCATGGATCCAGATTTTATTTCAGATCATCATCCAAAATATGTTTCATGGTCCGCGTGCATCACCATACATGACTGTTTGAAAATGCACTAACGATATCCTAGAGAATGAACTGTTGAGACTATCACTGGCAGCTAATAAACAATATTTCTCGAACTACATCTTTTTTTAATCCATCATACTTTCTTTACTTTTTTCCACAAAACGTCGCAGCTGCAAGTTGTTCAGCCTTTCTGCAGTTAAACAAAATGTTATGTTAAATTAACTACTCTAAGTAGCGGATCTTACGATATTCGTTATTAAGAGACATATTTATTAACTTTTTCAATTTATTTAGCAGTAGATGTTTCATTAGATTTATGATTAAAGGATTGTTAAACTTCAAAACTGTTAGATTTAATTTATATGTGAAATTAATTTTCAAATAACAGATATTGCAAAACAGCATATAACTAAACAAAGGTCGAGTCGTGGCAAGAAATGCATAGGATAAATAGAAGCATTTTATTGCATTTTATTAGTTTAATATTGGTTCTGGTTAACCAAAAGATATAGTATTTAATTACGCTACATTATTTCGAGTAACGATGTATTATAAAATGTGCTTTACCTTTTTTTAACATAACAGTAGAATTTGAAATATATATATATATACTAGAGGGCTCCACCCCCTGCTTGCTACCGCACACCAACCCCCGATAATTGCTACGAAATTACATTTTTGTTCGCTTCCTGAACAAAATTAAAGTCGTTTACCTGGAGATTATCTGGCAATTTTTCTGCACCAACATCACATAGAGAGTATATGATAGGATTGTAAAATGTCAGAGGTCCTTTCTACCAGCTTTATAAACTTGTATAAAGCAATTTTAGTACAAACAATATTATAAATTTATATAAAGCGAGGAAGCAATATTTTTTAACACATTACTATAGGGCATCGGCCTGAGATTAATCTCTGTAACCGAAGCACGCGTGACACAGCCTAACTCGGGTAGACCATATTTGAGGGTTCCCCTTGATTCTCGCCAAGTTGGGATCGCGGTTGATCGCCAAACTGGGCGTTGTGAAACCCAATCGTGATTCTGATTGGTTCAGATTTTAGCGTTATTTTTAAATGTTCAGCGGTATATGTAATTTCAGAGTCCGTTAGTTCTACGTTGAATACAAGCTGGTAAGGTTACTTTTGCTTCTGGTCAATAAGATCGAAGGTATGGGGGCAGTCATAAAAGGGGCTTTAGAAAAAAATGTTATCGCCAGTCCGGTACCACAGATGCCATTTTCGATTCGTATTTTGCCGAATTTATGTGGCGATGGAGGTACACAGATTCTATTCATGATAAATTTAGACAGTATCTAAACACTGCTATTAGAGAATTTGGTGCACCTAAATCTAAGGATATTTAAGTTTAGCGAGTTGTTAAGTGAGTTGGTTTTTTTCCTTTTCTTTCGGTGCTTAGTCCATTATTTTTTGTTTCGATTCAAAATGCATTTTATTGGGTTTATTAATTTTGCTCATATCGGGTTCATTGCAATTTTATAAAGTTTTGGCCGATGTTTCGTTGAAATTTTCCAATGTTTTATTGAAATATCATTATATTTTAGCAGCCATTCCTGTTACCAGTGTTCCGCGCAAACAGGAATGGGGCCAAACATAAGTCGCCAATTTCGCCAAGAGGCACCCTCAAGTATATTTTTACCCCTAACTCAAATCATTGTTGATCTTATAGGATGCCGGACGCTCCCTATATGGTTTTTCGTCTCCCCCCCCGAAGTAATTTAAATTTTAAACTGAAAACAACTAAAACCTAATATAAAAAAAACTTTAAAATATTGCAAACAAATTAAAACATGTAATATTAAGAAGTTTATGTTGACTAATATTTCAAAAGCAAAAACCATTGCAAGTAATGGCCCAATTAACTTCTATACTGTCAACTGACAAAATATTTTAATTTCAATCTGACTAAAAACAAATTATATATTAAAAACATATGTAACAGATATTCGACTAATTAAATTAAGCAATTTAATTTTTTGTCATATTAAATACTAATAAAAAAAACAAATGTAAAATGAAATAATTATGTTATCAATGATCAATCAATAAACATTTTTGTTTGAATTGTTATAAAAAAATAAAGTGAAAACAATAAAATTAAAAATTATTTACAATAGATCTTTGAATATTCACAAAACCTAGCTATGCACTATTTTCATTGATTTTTCATTTCACATCATTTAGTGTACCAATGATTTACACTTTTATGCATTATTTAAGAAATATCTCAAATATGAACTGTTAATTAATATTTCTGGCTGAACGATTACTTGAAATTAAGTAAAAAACAGTTAAAAGTAAGGAAAAACAATGATAAAATTGAAAATTATTTACAAAACCTCCTTATATACAACATTTTTTATCTATTTCTTCTCCATATTATTCGTTTTCATTTTAACGTCTTGACTCTTCAACGTTTCTTCGCCGCGCATTTCGCTGTCGCGTATTGATAGCACTACGATTATTTTCCCCGTAATTTTGTGTTGCTAAATTATGTTCAGCCCAATGTCGCTGTTGATAATGCCTATGATATTAACGGTGATCCATTTTTTATAAAAGATATAAGTATTTTAATGTAATCTATGTTCAATATATTTCACACATTCAATACAAAATAAAAATAGCAACAAGATTTAGTTGGTAAGTTTAGTTGTAACATTTCTTTAGACATTATTAAAAATTATTACCTTCTCACACACATGCGTTCTCAAGTTTGATTGGCTGTTTTGTGCGTTACTAATCAGAAGTCTTCTATGATTGGCTATGTGTTATCATTCCACTCTCTTCTTATATATATATATATATATATATGTATATATATATATATATATATATATATATATATATATATATATTTCAAATACACTTCCGATTTTTTCTAAGTTTTAAATTTCAAACTTGAGATCATTATCCATATCCTTTGGCATTTTTCTTTCGAAAATAAAATACATTGAAAATCGATAAATTTCTTTATTTATTTTCTTCTTAAATAAATAACTAGACGTCTTGTTCACAGCTAGATATTGTATATCCTGTAAAGATTATGGATTTTCAGTTTTCGTATAAAGACAGAAAATCTATAAACTAGCATCATATTTGTCTGCAACGAGTTATTTTTTAAAAACTTACAGCACTTTCACGTATATAGTTTACATTTCCACTTCCAAATAAATGACGTAAGTACGGTATATTTTTGTGTAAAAATCATGTACATCTTTTGACAATAAATAGCAGGTTTTGTTTAAAAGATATTTACAACGGGACTATGTATTTTTGAAGGAGTTTAATATTTTGGAATAAATAATAAACTTTTTACCATTTACCGTTTGAATTAATTTAATTTCGATTCGCTTTGGATGATATAAAATACTGATTAAAAAAAATAAGATATACACGTAAACATTGGCATTACTTAATACTATTAGTTTACTATTACTTAATACTATTAGATTAATACTATTATTTTTACTTAATATAATTTGAAAGAAAAGTCTGCTCCACCCTCTCCCTCCTAGCTACTGGCCATCTAAAAGTTTTACTATTTTCCGAAGGAATCAAAACCTAATGCCCTAAATGCCATCTACACCGGGTTTCCGCCGATCATATCCTGGGCTATCTTAGTCTTCTCTGGGAAGACATCTACTCTACTCTCTTTTTGGTTTTCGATTTCATTCAAGTCAACGGGTTCATAGATCTCGTCTGACTTCGTTTGGCCAGAAGAGGATAAGCAACAGCAACAACAATACTATTAGCAGTACTTCATTGATGCTCTAAAAATGCGTCCTGATATGATAAATATATGATACAAAACATAAGATGTGAAAAAACAGACTGAAAAGTTTTATAAATTATCTTCAACTACTAAATCTCTAACACGTAAAAATATACAAGAGAAAAATTCTACAAAAATAATTTTTCACATTGTGCTGAGTTTGAAATATCAATACATAAAAGATATAATAAGAAAGAAGGGAATTAATTCATAAAAGGAAAATGTTAAACTATATATATATATATTATATATATATATATATATATATATATATATATATATATATATATATATATATATATATATATATATATATATATATATATATACTGGCGGTGAAGCTGTATGTTAGCTATGGAGCAATGGAACCGTGTGGACAATTGTTCACGACAGGTTGCGATATCGGAAGGTGTGTGCCGCTTGGGTTCTGAAGCAGCTCACCGACCAGCAAAAGGAACTGCGTATAGAGCGCACTGCAACATCTGTTTCGGTATCAGGAAGACCCCGCTTTTATGGAGCGCATCGTCACGGGTGATGAGATTTGGAGCCATCACTACGAGCCAGACACAAAGCGGGGCAGCATGCAGTGGAAGCATGCGTCGTCACCTCCCCCTAAGAAGTTTAAAGCCGTGCTATCAGCAAGCAAGGTGTTGCTCACCGTCTTTTTCAACGTTCAAGGTCCGCTTCTTGTGGAATTCCTCGATCACAGAAAAACCATTAACTCCAATGTGTACTGTAAGACACACCGACGCCTAGGCAGGTCCATCAAGAAAAAAGATCGGGGATGCTCACGGAGGGTGTGGTTCTGCTCCGTGATAACGCGCGTCCACATGTCTCCAGAGTCACACACATGGAACTGGCCAAGTTCAAGTGGGAGACGTTGGACCATCCACCGTACAATCCGGACATGTCGCCCTGGTATTCTCATGTGTTTGGTCCACTGAAGAAACACCTGAAAGGGAAGCTCTTCAACTCGGATGACGTCAAGGAAGCTGTGAAGGACTGGGTCTCGTCCCGGCCCCAGGAATTCTGGGAACAAAGAATCCTGCCGCTTGTTCATCAGTGGGATCGTAGTTCTCAGGCCCATAGCGTATATTTTTAATAAAATCTATATTTGTACCCAACGTTTCGTTCCATACCTTTTCATTTGATCACCCTTGTATATATATATATATATATATATATATACTAGGGTGCTCCGCCCCCTGCTCGCTTCCGCTCGCCAACTCCCGATAATTGCTACGAAATTACATTTTTGTTTGCTTCGCGA
Organism: Parasteatoda lunata; assembly: GCA_949128135.1. Taxonomy (NCBI): domain Eukaryota; kingdom Metazoa; phylum Arthropoda; class Arachnida; order Araneae; family Theridiidae; genus Parasteatoda; species Parasteatoda lunata. Next base: position 113,215,199 of record OX421974.1, on the reverse strand, counting down.
ACAAAATTAAAGTTGTTTTCCTGGAGATTAACTGGCATTTTTTCTGCACCAACATCACATAAAGAGAATATGATAGGATTGTAAAATGTCAGAGGTCCTTAATACCAGCATTATAAACTCATATAAAGCAATTTTAATAAAAACAATATTATAAACTCATATAAAACGAGGAAGCAACATTATTTAACACATTACTATAGGGCATTAGCCGGTGATTAATCTCCGTATCCGAAGCACGTGTGGCAGAGCCTAACTCGAGTAGACTATATTTGAGGGTGCCCCTTGTTTCTCGCCAAGTTGTGATCGCGGTTGATTGCTACGCTGGGCGATGTTGATACCCAATCGTAATTCTGATTGGTTTAAACTTTAGCGATTTTTTTAAATGTTCAACGGTATATGTAATTTCAGAGGTCCGTTAGTTCTACGTTGGATACCGGATGGTAAAGTTACTTTTGCCTCTAGTCAATAAGATCGAAGGTATGTGGGCAGTCATAAAAAAAGACTATGTGATCGCCAGTCCGGTACCACAGAAGCCATTTTCGATTTGTATTTCACCGAATTTTTGTGGCGATGGAGGATAGATTCTATTCATGATAAATTTAAACAGTATCTAACTGCTATTAGAGGATTCGGTGCACCTAAATCTGAGTATATTCAAGCTTAACGAAAAAGTGAGTATTTTTTTTTTCTTTTTTTTTTTCTTTCTGTGCTAACTCCATTAATTTTTGTTTCGATTCAAAATGCATTTTATTTTTTATTGGGTTTATTAATTTTGCTCATATTGGGCTCATTGCAATTTTATAAAGTTTTTACCGATGTTTTGTTGAAATTTTTCTATGTTTTATTGAAATATCATTATATTTTGACAGCTATTCCTGTTACCACGGTGTTTCGCGCAAACAGAAATGGCGCCAAACATAAGTCGCCAATTTTGCCAAGGGTCACCCTCAAGTATATTTTCACCCCTAACTCTAATCATTGTTGATCTTATAGGATGCCGGACGCTCCCTATATGGTGCTTCATCTTCCCCCCCCCCCAGTATTTTATATTTTATACTGAAAACAATTATAACCTAAAGAATAAAAACTTAAGCAAACAAATTAAAACATGTAATATTAATAAGTGATGCTGAGTAATATTTCAAAAGCAAAAACTATTGCAAATAATTGCCCAATTAACTTCAAAATATTTTAGTTTCAATGAGGCAAAAAGAAAACTATATAATAAAAACATATGTAACTGAAATTCGACTAATTAAATTAAGCAATTTAATTTTTTGTCATATTGAATACTAATAAAAAAACAAATGTAAAATGAAATAATTATGTTATCAATGATCAATAAACATTTTTGTCCGAATTGTTATAAGAAAATAAGGAGAAAACAATAAAATTGAAAATGATTTGCTATAGATCTCTGAATATTCACAAAACCTAGCTATGTACATTTTCCATTGATTTTTCATTTCACATCATTTTGTGTACCAATGATTTGCACTTTTATGCATTATTTAAGAAATATCTCAAGCAAATATATAATGCTCAACTGTTAATTAATACTTCTGGCTGAACGAGTTTTTGAAAGTAAGTAAAAAACAATTAAAAGTAAGGAAAAACAATGATAAAATTAAAAATTGTTTACAAAACCTCTTTATATACAACATTTTTTATCTATTTCTTTTCCATATTATTCGTTTTCATTTAAATGTCTTGACTCTTCATCGTTTCATCGCCGCGCATTCCGCTGTCGCGTATTGATAGCACTACGATTGTTTTCCCGGTAATTTTGTACTGCTAAATTATGTTCAACCGTATGTCGCTGTTGATATCGCCTAAGATATTCACGGTGATCCATTTTTTATAAAAGGTATATAAGTATTTTAAAGTAAATTCTGTTCAATATATTTCACACATTAAGTACAAAATAAAAAACGCAACAAGATTTAGTTGGTAAGTTTAGTTGTAACATTTCTGCTAACAGCATTATTAAAAATTATTACCTTTTCACACACATGCGTTCTTAATTTTGATTGGCTGTTTGGTGCGTTACTAACCAGAAGTCTTCTGTGATTGGCTATGTGTTATCATTCCACTCTCTTCTTATATATATATATATATATATAATATAGAGAAAACATGGAAAATAATAAAGGTTAATAAAAAGAGAAGAAGAAAAATTATTAAAACAAAATATTTTATAATAAATAAAAAATAAAAAAATATATATATATATCAAAAAGCCAGAAAAAAATGAAAAAATATAGTTAATATAATAAATATATATTTATAAATATAAATATATATATATATATATAAATATATATATATATATATATATATATATATATATATATATATATATATATATATATATATATATATATATATATATATATATATATATATATATATATATATATATATATATATATATATATATATATATATATATATATATATATATATATATATATATGGGTGATTCTTAGGAAACATGATAATTCGAACCAAAAAAATTTCTTAAAATTTAATGCCTTCAAAATAATCAATTTTTTTTTGTATACTTATTTAGTTACATTTATTAATATCTTACAGACAGCACTGTAGTTTAATGACATTTGCTCAAGAAAAAAAAAATAGAAAATTCACTAAATCTTGAATACAAAGAAAATGACATATTAGCTTAAAAGTTTAAAAAACTAATAGTATGTAACTCAAGCTAATAGTATCCTCTAAGCTAATAGAATGTAACTCAACTTAAGCCTTTATGTTGGATAGACCATAGATTGCATAAATTAATTATTTTTATCCACTGTAGAAAGAATCAAAAATGTTTTTGTTGCTGATATGTACAGAATAAAATTGAGTATAATAATCAATCATTAAATAAAAAAATAGCTTTGATTACATTCAAGCATATTAAAATCAAACATAAACGTGGTATTAGGTTAATATTTGCTTTCCCTCTTTACAGTATACTAATTAAAAAAATTTCTGGTAGCACTTCAATGTCCTGGCATTCATAAGCCAGGATAATGACGAATTTGGCATTTTATAGCATTTAACTGTACTTTAATTTAACATTTTGGCATAAGACGTTTACATCCCGCAGAAAACAGCATGATTTCTTGTAATAACTCAGATAAATCTATGTAGTTTATGCTATGAATGACTCTGGATGAAGACAGGAAAGTAACAACATAAAAGCCTTATCACCTTGAAAAAATTTTTAAAATAGATTTTGAACCAAAAAGTTGGTTCTTTACTCATGCAACAAAACATGTTTAGATAGGATGGTATCTAATCAATCTATTAACATAAGATACTGATTGCTGGCGCTATCTATTTTGGTTATAAATCACTAAATAAAAGTAGCCAGGAAAATGAAAAATTTTCTTGGGACAAACAAATTATTGACAGAAAATATTATTTGAAACGAAGTTTTTATGAATAATACTCTCTGCGTATATTCTAGAAATGCTTACAACGGTTGAGATAAAAAACAATTAGATATTGAAAAATTTATGCGAATTTTGAAGCTGGTTATCATTGGAAAAACTGTTTGTGATAGACCAGAAACATGAAATTTTGAAATTCAATTAATTTTTATAAATATACATAACAGTCGATGCTAGTACAAGGTCATTTAAAAATGCTAACAGCAATACTATTTATTAAAATTTAAAAAAAAAGTTCTTTTAGTAGTAAAGTATTAGATCTTGGAGCCAGAGACTGTAAAACTGTAAATTGTCATATTTCGTGTGTCACCCTTGTATGTATATATATATATATATATATATATATATATATATTGTATTATTTGATCTTATTTTTTTCTTCTTATCGGATCGGAAATATTCTTTAGGGGAATAAATAAACACAGTTTACGGTTAGTTGTCTAAAAAAGAAGAATACATTCATTCCAACAAGAAGTTTTGTTTTCCTAATTAAGAAATAACAATGTAAAAATACTTTCGTACGAAAGCTTATGTTACAGCTAATTAGCAAAGCACTATTTATTGTTTACAAATAGAGAAGAGAATTTTTTTAGTATTCTTTTTCGTTTTAAACCATGCCATTTTTGCTTTAAGAAAAATATGTTGAAATTCAAATTAATTTATCTTTAATTAATCAAACTGAATTTTTTTAAGTCGTTTGTTTCAATTTTATTGATTTGAAAAATAAATGTAATACTTTTTCATGAGAAAGTCATTTCCCTTAGAAATAATTTAGTAATTTTAAAAATTTTCATTCTTTAATTTCAGTAATTGAAAAAAAATGTTTTATGAGAGTTTCAAACAAGCAGCTTGATGAATTTTTTAAAGTTTTTAATATTAATATAAGGAAGCATTACACAAAGAAAAATATATAATCAAAGCTTCAAGAAGATATTAATTTTACCATATTTTATGGCTCTAAGTCTTTTATCGTTAAAATGAGGTAATTATACCAAAAGTAATTTTAACAGTTCCAGTATAATGTAATTATATATATATATATATATATATATATATATATATATATATATATATATATATATATATATATATATATATATATATATATATATATATATATATATATATATATATATATATATACAAGTTGTGGCCAAAAGTGTGGACATTTTTTGAAAGTTTCATGTTTTTCAACTTTGTCTGCTTGTAGAATATATTAATTTTCATTTAAATACAAACCCTAATATATCAAATTGAAGGTAATTTAATGTAAAATTTAATAACGAAAACAGAATTAAAATATCTGTTTTACAAAAAAAGTTATGCTCATTTTAGTAGAACAAACCAACACAAATCGTTTTGAATAAGGACGTGATTTGTAATAAAAACGTACTAACCAATCACAAACACTGTTCTTGGGACCAATCAAATGTTTGTAACTATAGTTTAGGTTATTTGGATGGTAAAAGAGTTATTGTTGTGGAAATATTTTGCGGAGTGATGCATACTAGCACAATTAAATAGAGTATTGCTGTTTTTGAATATTTAAAGTCATTTTTTTAATTAAACTAATTAAAAACACTGTCATCAACAAGAAGAACTAATTGGACATATACAAAAAGAAGCCGAATGGTCATATTGAGAGAAAATGGCCTCTCTTATGCTGAAATTGCAAGACAAGTTGGTGGTTCAGTGACTTGTTCTGGTGTAGAAAAGTTCTGTTTACGTTATGAAAAAACGAAATCAGTGGAAAGTAAAGTCAAATCAGGCCGCGCAAAATGCACAAGTGCTACTGCCGATAGAAAAAATTAAACCTCTAGATAGAAATACCTCTAGATAGATAGCCTTCAAGATAGAAAAATTTCATCAGATGCCATTAGATGTGAAATTCATGCAGCGGGTATTGCAGTTAGTTCCAGAACAATAAGATGTTGGTTATCAGGATTTGGACTACAAGCTAGAATTCCATGGAAAAAAACCTTATTTAAATCAAAAGCAACGCAAAAAACGAGTTAAGTGGGCAAAAGAACACATTAAATTGTCAGAAAATCAATGGAAGCAAGTAATCTGGAGCGATGAGAGTAAAATATCGCTTTTTGGTAGTGATGGTAGAAAATACGAGAGAAGTAGATTAGGTGAAGCACTTCATCCTGATTGCATTGAAGCAACTACAAAAAACCCAACAAATGTCATGATTTGGGTACGGAAGTCTGCAGATGGTGTGGGCTGAATTCAAGTGATTGATGGCATCCTGAATGCCAAAAAATACTTCGAAACTGTCCTGAAACCAAAATTGATACCTTCCATCAGGGATCTCTTCCCCAACAACGCACCATTTATTTTTCAGCAGGATTCAGCTCCATGCCACACAGCAAAAGTATGCAAAGCATGGTATCAAAATAAAGGCATAGATATATTTCCATGGCCAGGACACAGCCCTGATCTCAATCCAATTGAAAATTTGTGGCGACGTTTGAAAATTCTTGTACGAAAAAAACGTCCATCCAATAAAAGACAACTTATTGAAGCTATAATTGATTCTTGGCACCATGTGATTACGAAAGATGAACTCCAAACACTCGTTCACTCGATGAAAAGACGCTATGAAGCTGTCTTAATCCTACTAAGTAGTGATTGTGTAAGTATCACTTTAAAAAAATGCAAATCTAAGATAGATCTTACTATTAGCTGGATAACTTTTTTTTGTAATACGGATATTGTAAAATTTTATTTATTATTAAATTCTACTTTAAATTACCTTCAATTTGATATGTAAACGTTTGTATTTAAGTGAAAATTAATATATCCTTCAAGCACACAAAGTGGAAAAACATGAAACTTTCAAAAAATGACCACACTTTTGGCCACCACTGTATATATATATATAATGCGATTTAAGACCAATATGTACCACATTCTATAACCTATATAAGGAAACTGGTGACTTTTCCAGCTCTACAAAAGACACCATCTTGTCAGTCAGAGAGAAACACGTCTAATACGGTGTATAATCACCTTTTATTACAGCTATTCCTCTGAGCTGCCCTGACTCATGCTGTTGACACGGTTCTTATCAATCCCGGCAGCAGCCGCATCCTTAGTTGCACCAAGGCACCCTTCAGCTCATCTATGGTCGTTGGAGCTGGTCTTTGAGCTGCAATTGAGCGTTCTATACGTGTTCGATAGGATTAAGGCCAGGGGATCGTAGGGCACTCTAATCCGTTGAATATTCTCCGATTGGAGTTATTCCTTTACTAACTGAGCCCTGTGTGGACGGACATTATCATCCATAAAAAGGCAATTCAGTCCATATGCTCATCGGAAAAGTTTCACATAGGATGGAAGAATATAGTCTCTGTACCACTGATCTGTCAGAGTACTTTTATCGAACATTTGAAGGAAAGCATTATCGCCTGCCATGGTGCCTGATCAGACAGACCATCAGACCACTTAACCACAGACTGATGTGGAAGATAACGACCATAAAAATCAATTTCATTCTGAAAAATCAACGACATTCAACCATTCCTATGATTTCTTCAAGTGATTCCAAGAAAAACTTTTCATGTGTTGAGTCGAACATTTCTAACAGCTTTTTGTCAGTTATTTTTCCCCTAGATAAAATTGTCTTGTAATGTTGAATTGTTTTCATTCAAGGCTAAATCATTTCATATTCGTTAAATTTAACTGTTTGTTTATAAAGCTTTTCAGTCTTCAGAGTATTTTCTGATTTGGGTGGTTTTTCAATTGGGTTTCTTGTACTTATTAGATCCAAGTGCTGTAGATCAGCTCCTTCTGATTCTTTAACAATATAGACATCCCATTGAAATCTCATCTCAGTGAAATTATATTTTGCAGCTTTTTTCTAATGGCACTTTTCAAATTAAAGTTCAACCTGTTGGGTTATAATTCTCTCTTGACTACGTTACTTATTTAATCTAAATTTATCATTTATTTAATTGTATCCATGATTATTTTTGTTTTAAGCATCTGGCAATTTATTTTTGTGTTCTGCTAGTTTTCTGGTTCTATATGGCTTCGTGCCTGTTTTCGAAGGAAAGAAATAAACATGATCTTTCTTTGGGAAGATAAAAGATTAAATGAGTTATGTGTCTCAGGTTAAGTTCAAGTTTGTTGTTAAACTATAGTAGATTTCTTCTACGATTTTCTATTGAAGATAACAGAACATAAATTCTGAACATAAAGTTCCTATGGCAAGTGTAAGCATTGATGTTTCATCTATCAAATAATTTAGCGGCCTGAATTATTCTCAGTTGATATTCTATATAAATTGTGCTCTGAAAGGAAAAAGTGTTTTTAGTAGCCGATGGAAAGAACATTAGAGTATAAACTGACGAAACGATAATAGAAATAGAGACATAGAGAATATAAATCTTCCAAACCAGGCGAGGTAATCCACAATGACTTGAGTGGTCCAATGTCAATAACATCAGTAAGTGGACCAAATTATTTTAATAATTTATAGATGACTTCAGTGGATATGTTTCTGTTGCATTTTTAAAACATTAGTGAATTACATTAGATAATTTCAAGAACTTTAAGCGTTGAGAATAGATAATGGAAGGGAGTACATAAATCTTGATTTTAAATATTTCATTCGAAAAAAAATGCCAATGAACTAGAAACCACAGTTCCTCACACTTCCAAGCAGAATGGAAGAGCGGAAAGAGACACAAAAACAATAATGGATAGATCAATGTTACCTTGACACGAATTACCATTGTTTTTGCGGACTGGCACAATTAACATAGCTGTTTATATCATGAATTGTGCGCTTACTAGTTAGACCTCTGAATTGTCTACTCTATAAGAACTGTGGACTGGTAAACAAATGTCTCTAAAGCAGTTGGAAATTTTCAGCTCCAAGGCATAACTTCATGTACCTGACCTATTGCGCAAGAGACTTTCACGTTTATTTTCACGTTCACTTTTATTTTACGTTTTTTGCTATAACATTGGATATATTTAATAAAATTTAACGAAAGTTATAGAATGATTTAAAATTGATTAAAAAAATTTTTCTTTAAAATTTGAAAAAATTCGTTAAAAACTACTCAAGATAAGAGTAATTAAGTTCTTTTTATACTGCACACTCGTGAAAAAAAATTAAAAAAACATTTCTTAATTTTGTAGTGAATCGAATTTGATAACTAATAAAAAAGTCTGATTTCAATATGTTAAAATTTAAAAAGCAACTTTCTTACATTTTAAAAGAATGCTCAAAATAATCAACAAGTTTAATTTTTTACTTTTAAACAAGATTTATTAACAAATGATAAAACTTTCAAATGATAGTCCGGACAACTAAGTGCGATGGTATAAGGGAATAAAATATGCCGAAGAAAAGATACTTTTATGAGGATGATCCCAATTAATGCCGGAGTTGTTTTTAATATAATTACTTAATATTAAAAAAATGATATTTGTGGAATACCCCTCATAATTTCGAGCTTTCTCTTAAAAAGTAAGAAAACTACTTAGAAATTTGCTTGAAACTTCTTAAAATTTTAAAATATTCAGATCGAGTGTTTTTAATTAGTTGCCAAATACGATTCATAACAAAGTTAAGAAAACTTTTATTTTTATTTCTTCCGTGTATGTGTAGTATTATTATAACTACTTTAGTTGCGCGCATCTTGGTCAGTTTTTAATGTATTTTTCTTAAATTTTAAAGCAATATTTTTTTTTTATCAATTTTAAATAAATCTGAAAGTTACGTTTAATTTCATGGAATATTATTAAAGTTAAACCAAAAAAAAAAAAAAAAATGAATGAAAAAATTTTTTTTTTGCAAAAATGTCCATATTTCCATAAATATTTAAGTTAGGTTTATGAAATTTTGCGCAATTATTACATATAATAACTAAAATATTAGTTAGAATTTACAAATTTATTTTCTACACTATTTTGCATGAAGTGTTCAAAGAATTTTTTCCATTTGTTTTTTATTTCCGGTCCTTCAAACATCAAAAAGCTTCAAACTTTATTGATAGGTATGAGAAATGGCACGATATAAACACTTCTAAATTTATAAACTGATTCTCTAAGTATTTTTTTATAGGAATATCAAATTCCGAATTTATTCCGAATTCCATCCGCAAAATTTCAAAGCGATAATTTCAACTGCTTACTTTAGAAATCAAAATGATTAGAATATTGAACTTGATTCAGAACAGAATCTAAATAATCATAAAATAAGAAGTTCTCTTTTGTTTTTGTTGTTTTCCCCTGCAGTTTGAGACCCAGAAAATAAATTAAGAATTCATAATTCTTATGATCTAAACTTTGAGGTAATCCCTAAACATATGAAGAAACAGTGAACTCCCGTCCGTCAAGGACATGGAATGATGCAATAAAGGAGAAGCTGAAATTGCCACAGAACAATAATATTTGAAAATTAGTAAAAAGTCTTGAAAGGGAAAAATTAATTTGATACAAATGGGTATTCATTAAGTTCCCAATGGAGATATTGAACGTTTCAAGAAATCAGATGAGTGCCAAATCGACTTTACAAGTGGAGCGTATTGATTTCAAATAACATTTTCCCATCAAGACATGATACCATCGGAGTTACTTTTGGCAATTACAGTACCGAAAAGATTTAAAAAAATACAGCAGTGTGACATAAAGACAGCATTTTTGCAGGGTGATATTAATGAAGAGACTAAATGCAACCTCCTTCAGGTTTCGCTGTTGATTTAGACAAAGTATTTAAGTTAAGAAAATCTCAATGATATGAAGCAGTTATCAAAACTCAGGAACAAGAAATTTTCACAATTCTTGTCAATCTTTTGATTTAAGCAGAATGTTGCTGATTCTTGGCAATTTTATGGTTGTTGTTGTCTTATGCCACTTGTCAATACTAACAAGTCTATTTTATGGTGTTTTTCACAGATGGAAAGCTTTTCTTATACTGTATGTTGATGATATTCTCTTAAAAATGTAAAGATGAAGAAATCCTAAATTACAGCATTAACGATACGAGTAGGGACATTGAAACGAGTAGGAGTAGGAGCTTTTTGATGATCAGGTTGTCTTGTTGAATTGAGGGATTGACCAGAGAGCAATGATGGTTCAATATTTATTCACTCAATTTATAATATATATTAATTTTTAATTTATTAACTTATGTACTTAATTTTTAATTAATTTGTTTATTTTTAAATTTTTAATTATTTTTTAATTTATATATTAATTTTTTTTCGCTTAATATTTTCATACAATTTTTATTACCTGCATTAATGAAAATTTGAAGCAGATCAACGTTGAGGATTGTAAACCTGTGCTTGTTCCAGCAGATAACAATGCTATTCTATCATTTGAGCCTGATATAATTTCAGAAGCAATTTGTGCACCGTATCGTGAAGCTATTGCACCACTATTGTTTCTTAGAATACTGATAATCAAAGTGTAATAGCATTAATAAATAATTCTGTTTTTCCTAAACTCACCAAACACATCAACTTCCGCTTTCCCCGTGAGAAGTATCAATTCAGAAGTATAGATAAAACTGTGAAAATTGTATACATTAAGAGTTAGAAACAGTTAGTTTATATGTTCCCTAAAACTTTACCTAGAGAAAATTTTGAAGAACTTAGAACTCTAATAAACTGTCTTACTAAACTATAATTGTTTATTTATTATTTTACTTTCTGTGCAATTAAGAAATGGAGGGAAATATAATTCTCTATTGTCTACGTCAGTTATTTCACCTACATTTATTATTTGTTTAATTGCATCTGTGATTATTTTTGTTTTAAGCATCTGGCAATTTCTTTTCAATTTCAGTTTGTATTTTTGGTTTTATATGACTTGGTGCCTGTTTTTTAAAATAATAAATAAGCCTAATCTTGTTTTCGAACGGTTATAGAACGAGTCAATGGATAAGACCTAACAAAGTTTCTATGGTTGCGAAAGCAGAAGTTAACATCTAATGGCAGACAGTCAAACGTTTTCTAACAATAACGGTGCCAACTAAGATTTTGAGAGGATTCTGAAGTATCCCTGAAATCTGTTAAAGCAATATATTTTTTTTTTTTAAATCTTAAATCTTCTGTTCTTACGAATTATCGCAACCAGGTTGGCGCGATTTGTATGTTATGTTTTTTGTATGTATGCGATTTGCACTGATGTTTTTTTAAGTTCAAGTGCCACTGCCCGGTATATATTTGCCCGGTATAGCCTACACTGATGTTTTTTTAAATTCAAGTGCCACTGCCCGGTATACATTTGCCCGGTATACCCTACACTGATGTTTTTTAAGGTCAAGTGCCACTTTCCGGTATACATTTGCCCGGTTTATCCTACACTGATGTTTTTTTAAGGTCAAGTGCCACTGCCCGGTATAAATTTGCCCGGTTTATCCTACACTGATGTTTTTTTAAGTTCAAGTGCCACTGCCCGGTATACATTTATTCAAGATGTGTGAAGAAAAATAATATAAATCAATCGCCAACAGTAATTGCACACATTATTTTGTGGTACCTCTAAACAATGCATGTCTTACATTTTCTTGACAAAGAGGACTATAATTTATTTCTTTGTGGCCATTTTTTAATACGTCAGATGTTTGAGATCCAAAGTCTAATAAAATATTCACATACACATTAGATATAATGTTTGCTAAAAGGTTTGAAAAAACAATTTTGGCCCTTTAGCGAAATTTGACATACTTTATTTTCTGGTACTCTTTATTTCTAGCTTATATTACATTAATGGAATACTTTTTCCAGCGTATCACATTTTAAAAAAAAAAAACACTCAACATCTTTTAGTTGGATCACCAGATATCAAATAATCAAAACAATTCTTTATATCTTTCAAAGCATTTTGCTTGACAGCCAAAATCATCTTTTGATCTCCAAGACAGTTATGACATAAGGTCTGGTTTCTTAAAACGAGCGCCTCATCTGAGCGTCAGCGGGACGTTGACGCTCCGCTGCCGCCAACCTGTCCTAAGAAACCAGGCCCTAATGAGCTCAGTGTGAGCAGTCGGTCCAATGCACAAGCGACTAGACGTCGGAAGAGTAAAAATAGGAAAAGAGGGAAATTGCACTGACAATATTGGGGATATTTTCTTTCGCTTCCTTGGCGTATTGGCTAAATGTCAAAGATTTGCCGTCACCGTTCGCACTTGCATATGTTTATTTTTTGCGACGTTTGCTGTAATTTTCGAAATCGTATAAAATATCTTATTTGTTGAATTTTTTCGTTATGTCTTTGTTTTTATTATTGTTATCTGTTTTACTTTTGTTTTTTTAATTTTCTTTTTTACTTTAAAGTTAGTTATTTTTTTGTTATTTTTAATTTGGTTATTTGCGATCTGCAGTTTATAACGGATGATATGCAACATAAATGTGTTGTGATAAAATCAAACGAAAAAGAGTAATCTTAATCGTTTTAAAGGTTTTTTGTTTCTCTTGTTGGCAACACCAACAAACTTAGTGCTGGTTTACATTCTTCTCTCTGATGTGTGCAATTGTTATATGTTCATGTCCTTTTAATTAAATAATAACCAAATATTTCTTTAGCTGTGTGATATTTTATTATATACTTAGTAGTAAACTTAATTTTAACAGGTTATGGGCCCAGCGATTAATCTGTTAGTATAGTACAAGCTATTCTTTGTGAACTGATAACGGTCTTAGGCCTAACTTAGTGTTAAGCACTGACTGTAGTTTGTTGAGTTTTGGTTATGGAGTTTAAAACTAATATAGAAAAATTAAAAGGTTCAGTGAAGTGGTCTAAGTGGAAACGACAAATTGAATTGTTATTACGTCATCATGAAGTGTTGGACATCGTAAATGGAAGTAAAAAATTATCTGAGACTTTAAGTGAAAGTGCCACAAGTGAGGAAAGAACGGCATATGAAAAGCAAGTAAGAAGTTTTACCTTCATTATAAAACAAACAAGGATCTGCAGAAGATTGTTGCAAACCACAGCTTTCAGCAAATATTTTGAAACGTTCATTCTAACACGTTGAGGCTTGTTTAAGCCCATAAATACTTTTGAGAAACTTGCAAACTTTATTAGTTCCATCATTAAATCCATCTGGTTTACTCATATAGATCTCTTCTGCTAATTCTCCATAAAGAAAGGCCGTCTTAACATCAAACTGTGAAAGTTTCAGTCTCTTACTCGAAGCAACTCCTAAAACTGCTCTTATTGTTTCCCATCAAACAACATGACTAAAAGTTTCTGAAAAATCAACACCATACTTTTGGCTGAATCTTTTAGCTACTAAACGAGCCTTGAAACGTTATACAGACCCATCTGCATTCATCTTTACTTTAAAGACCCACCTACTACCAATTGCTTTTCTTCCGTGTGGCTGATCAACAAGTTCCCAAGTCTTGTTCTCCAGAAGCGAATTCATTTCTTCTTCCATAGTACATAACCATTTTTCAGAATTCTCAGAAGATATGGCTTCTTTATAAGTTTCTAGCTCGGCTAGCTCAGCTAAAAGAATAAAATCTTTTAACTTAGAAGGCTTTTTCAATTTATTTCTATATCTCAGGTAAGTAGAGTCATTGTTTTCATCTATAACTTCATCAATATTGATTTCAATGTTGCCTTTAACTAATGGGGTTATTAACAGTTCCTTCAACGATGTTTTCATTATCTATAATGTTACTAACTCCTTCAACATTTTCAGGAATAAGATCTTCTTTAAGTTTGCTTACCTCCACAAATTGTTGAGTATCCTCAATATAAGAATATTTAGTACCCACTGAGACTACCTCTTCATATCGAAAAATAACATCTCTACTTAGTATAACTTTGTCTTGTTCTTTAATATATATTCTATATATTGAAATTTTCCAAAGATAATGCTTTGGCGCAGTTAATTTTAGTTGGTAATATGGATGATAGCAATGTAGAATTAACTTTTACATGCGACAGTTCTAATGCTACGTGGAAGAAACTGCTGTCTGTTTATGAAAGACTCAAAGACATGATAGGTTAAGGGAAAACTTCTTTGCAGTATGTGAAAAAGATATGGATGAGGACATTGCAACTGACATTGCTAAACTACAAAGAAATTTTACGGAGCTTAATGATGTATTAACATTTTCACGTGGGCGCAAAAATAAGAAATTTAGGTACTCTGGTGGGCTCTTTCTGAGACTGGGGTATGAATTCAAGAAAGGAACCGCTAATCCCTTAAACAAGTCAAGTGATGGGTGTTAAACATCCCCGAGAGTTTTATTCTCCCTCTGTTATTCTAAACGCCATTTGCTATCTTTTAACCACCGCAGATCAGGATAATAGAAATACCACTGGTGGGGGATTCCCATTTTTTTTACAACGAAAAAAGCGCGGGAAAACTTTTTAGGTGGTTATATACGATTCAGTGTAAAAAACTACATTCCGAAAGTCACATGTTGACTATTTATGGTGTTTTACAAGCATTCAGATTTAGTGTGGTGTATCACAATTTCCTCATTTTATTGTTTTGAATTCTATAAACAACACATAATCCCTTACCATAGTTCCGAAAAACTATTCATTACGCTAGCTGTAAAAAATTATGCACACACACGCACACAATATATATATGTATATATATATATATATATATATATATATATATATATATATATATATATATATATATATATATATATATATATATATATATATATATATATATATATATATATATATACTAGAGGGCTCCGCCCCCTGCACGCTACCGCTCGCCAACCCCCGATAATTGCTACGCAATTACATTTTTGTTTGCTTCACGAACAAAATCAAAGTGGTTTTCCTGGAGATTAGCTGGTAATTTTTCTGCACCAACATCACATAGAGAGAATATGATAGGATTGTAAAATGTCAGAGGTGCTTATTATCAGCATTATAAAGTTATATAAAGCAATTTTAATACAAACAATATTATAAACTTATATAAAGAAGCAATATTATTGAACAATATTATTGAACACATTACTATAGGGCATTATCCGGAGATTAATCTCCGTATCCGAAGCACGCGTGTCGGAGTCTAACTCAAACCATTGATGATCTTATAGGATCCCTATATGGTGCTTCATCACCCTTCCCAGTTATTTAAATTTTAAACTGAAAAAAATTAAAACCTAATGAAAAAAGAACTTTAAAATATGTCAAACAAATTAAAACATGTAATATTAATAATTTGATGCTGAGTAATATTTCAAAAGCAAATACCATTGCTTTACCATTGCATACCCAATTAACTTCAATACTGTCAACTGACAAAATATTTTAGTTTCAATGAGACAAATGCAAAAGCACTACGATTATTTTCCAGGTAATTTTGTGCTGCTAAATTATGTTCAGCTCTATGTCACTGTTAATATGCCTAAGATATTCACGGCGATCCATTTTTTTTTATAAATTTTTTTTTTTTCTAAAATAAACTCTGTTCAAAATATTTTGATAATTTGAAATGTAAACAGTTTCTTTAGAGAGTGTTGATTCTTGCTTCCAATAACTCTACCTGACTTATCAAAGCTATTAAAATTTATTGGAATTATAAAATAAATAACTGTGTTTTATCAAAACAAACATTTTATTATAAAACTTTAGAACAACTATCTTTTTACAGTGCCACTCAAAATTATTAATAAACACTGGATATTATTTTTTTTTTTGGAATGGCGATGTTACAATTTTGTTGTTGAGTCAATAAATCTTCCTTTTTATAAACGTAATAGTGGAGTTTTCTTAATTATTTGATTCGAAGTCCTCTGAGTTTTATTTGAGGTCAGTTTGTATTTTGTATTTTTTGACAGCGTTATTAAAAATTATTACCTTTTCACTCACATGCGTTCTCAATTTTGATTGGCTGTTTTGTGCGTTACTAACCAGAAGTCTTCTGTGATTGGCTATGTGTTATCATTCCACTCTCTTCTTATATATCTTCTTATATATATATTTGCATTTGCTGTTTAAGACAAATAAAAAGAAAGAAAACTATAGATTACAATGTCAATATCCATTCTAAATAATATTAATAATTAAAATCTCCATCATGAGAGTAATTTTATTGAATTTTTTATCTTTCTCACGTTTGATTTCGATTACAGGTTATTTAAAAAGTTTTTTTTTTCTTTCTATCAAACATTTTTCATCATATATTTACTTTAAAATTATTGTAATTGTGGTATGTCATTGCTCACTGTTTTACATTAATACTTTCAACGTATTATTATGAAACATTTTAACCTTTTACTGTCTAAAATGTAAAAATATTATTGAGCATTTGGGGAATAGTTAAAAATACTTTGTTCTTTGAGATATTGTTTCAGCAGTTAATTCAGTTCTTGAAAATTTCAGTTTTGTATCGCTGGCGTTATTTATATCAGTTATTAAAGTTATATCTATTTTTTATAAGGTCTTTGATGCCATATTAAAACGATTGGTTTATTCATATGTTTCTGCAAAAGATAAACAAGCTAATGAGGTGTACAGCGATCATAAACACTCTTTTATTGAGTTAAAAAATGTGGGAAATTTCGAAGACAAAAGGGAAAAGCTCGGTTTATATCATTTTTTCACATAAATAACGGATAGATCATGCTCTTTTGCATTTATAGGATTACTATGTTTTAAGTGTGAAATCAGTTTTTCCTGAGAGTTATCATGCAGTGGAAAAGCCTTTTTTTTTTTTTTGCGAGTAAAATCGATTTTTCTTTGAATCTATTCTTATATGCATAAGGAGTTCTTTATCGTCGTCTTAATTATTTAATTATAAATATCTATATTAAACATTATAAATATCAATATTTTACTTAATAAATATTTGTAACATTGTTGAAAATTTATAATTTTATCGAAATATTATAAATCTTGGGAAAGAATATAAATAGTTGTAATGTCATATTTTGTAGACAGGTCTCTTCAGTCTGAGTTATTAGTGAAGGGATTTAAGTAATAGCCAATGGATGAAAATATAGGAAATCTAATTTGATATTAACTCTTTGACTGAATTATTTTATTTTCATCTTTTTCATCTATCGATTATGAAAAGTACCGGTCACTTCAGTAAATGATAAATAATTTTTCTCTTTATTCATCAGAGTCATTTATTTATTATTGTTATTATTATTGATAATAATGAAATAAAAAAGCAAGGTAAATGAGGATAATTTTGCCCTAACTCCCAGCTAATTTGAAAGATCCTCTCTTTTTAAGAAAGCAAGATCATTTCGATTGAAAATTATGTTATCAAATAAATTCTTTTTATTTTATAAATTTTTAAGGTTTCTTAAAAAATTATAAACTATGATAACTATGTTAATTATTTAAAATAAATAATACAGAATTTTTCAATTAATTTTCTAAATAGTATATAAAAGTTTAAATTATTCCCTTAAAAAACACTTTTCTTAGCACATTTATCCCATGAACTCTTAGTTAGAATCTAATATGCGTTCTAAATTTCTAATAATATTTTTCGTCAACTTCCCTCATGTCTTTTTAAAATAGTTCCAAAAAAGCGAAAACTCAGAAATATTTCAGTTAATGTGTTTCAGTTGCAAATGATTAACATAAAACAATCAGGCTCATTTCTTTTATTTTGCAGTAAATTTAATGAAAAGTAAGCACTTTATTGAAACTGCGTAGCATATATAATATTTTTTTCTTCTTCTTTTACATTTTTTTAAAAATATAGTCATTTACAATTGACTTATACTTACTCATGTAATAGATTTATAGAATTTTACTGTTCAAAAATTTAGCTTTAATCCTATAAAAAGTTACAAAACTGAGATATTGAAAGAATTTCTAGAACCTATAACTGAAAGTTGAACTGTGTGTAGAATGAGGGAAAGAAACATGAAAATTGCCACCATATGGAAAATAGTTTTGTAAAAAAAAGGTTAAAAATAGCGTTTATAATTTCAATTTCTTAAACATAGAAAATACATTAGTATTATAAATTATAAATTTATAAATATGATAATTGAAATATTTATGTATCCTTAAGTATGAATGAATACTCTTGCGTAGTAAATGTATATATTTTTTTTCGGAAATGCAGACATTTATTTAAAATCATGTAAGAACATTTTTTTTAAACTGCAGGAAATATAATCAAAATTTTAAAATTCCAATAACTTTATATATAACATGAATTTAAAACAGAACCTAAAAAAAAACTATTTATTTGTGTTTATGTAAAATATATTGCTTTGATATTTTATTTCAATTTGATTCAATTTACTTGAAAGAGTGCTTTTCGATTCTAATTATTCCATATTTTTTATATACAATAGAAAATATTCGTTAAGTTATATTTGTAATAAAGAAATTAATTTATCAAAAAAACTTACATCTAGAACAAAAAAATAGCAACATTGAAACTGACTAAAGAATAAAGAAAACGGTATACAAACAAAAAAGTACCCAAACTTGGTTTGTAATTGATTCAAACTTGATGTTTGAAGGTAGGTGGGAAATGCAAATTTTTTCTCCTTAACTTAAAAAGGTGAGATCTCCCATACTGAGTAAAACAATAAAACACATCCCTCTGTAACTTGATCCTCTGTCTTAAATGTGGGGGAGATTCCTTTCCCTATTTTTAAGTTGAAAGTGTCACATGCCCACCAAAGGACCCCAAGATCAGATGTGACAACTGCTGTCACAGCCCCCTGGAAAAGGTTAAATCGAGTTGCCAAAACTATTTTGCCTGACCTGTTATTAATGAGCAGAATTCTATCAACACTTCCGCAGGAATACTTCGAGTTTAAGAGTGTTTGGGAGTCAGTTCCTATTGAAGAACGGAATGTCAATAAACTAACTGAAAGGTTACGCCTAATAGAGATGAGGTTACCCCCCAAACAGACAAGTTCTTCGACAGCCTTAGTGGTTTCAAAAAAGAAATCTGTAAAGAAATTTGAAAGAAAATGTTATGTTTGTAGAAAAGTTGGACATTTAGCAAAAGATTGCTACAGAAATAAAAATAAAAACAAAGTTGATGGTAATGCCTTCATGTGTTTAGGTGAAAGTAATACAAACAATGAAGTTTAGTTGGCAGATAGTGGAGCTACTGCTCATATGACAAAATATGAAGATTATTTTGTGGACTTCAAACAGTTTGATGTACCAAAGAAAGAGTACATTGAAAACAATGACGCCATATTGGCCTATGGTGAAGGTACTATCAATGTTGAAATGAAAATCTGTGGTAATTGGGAAAGAAATCATTTAGCTTCTGTGTTGTATGTTTTCCTAATATTTGTAAAAATCTTTTTTCTATTGGACAAACTATAGCCAAGGGTTTTGAGTTCAAAGCAACAAGAACTGAATGTGTTTTTATTCGAAATGGAAATGTGCGGTTAAAGGGTGTCTGCACAGCTAATGGCCTATATGCTTTGGATCTGAGAGTCCGAGCACCTGCTGTCTCTGCAAATGTTTGCATTGCTACAAAAAATGACTTGCAATTGTGGCACGAAAGGTTGTGTCATCAGAATAAAGCACATGTTAAAGAGATTCTTAATAGACATGATATTAAAGTTGCTTGTAAAAATGAACTGTGTGAAGGATGTTGTTTTGGAAACTAATGCAGGAAGCCATTTGGAACTAGAGAGCGCCAAACAAAAGCAGGGGAGTTGATACATGCTGATGAAGTTGGACCCATGCATGAAAAATCTCTTGGAAATTCAAAATATTTTGTGTGCTTTAACGATGACTTTTCAAAAGATCGCAAAGTGTACTTCTTACAAGCTAAAAATGAAGTAACCAAGTATTTTCAAAATTTCATGAATGAAGCCAAAAATGAAGGGCATGAAATCCAAGAATTTCTGACTGATGGAGGAACAGAGTTTCAGAATTCTGAAGTAAAAAACATTCTTGAAAGTGAAGGAGTGACCTCTCGCATCTCTATGCCTTATGCTTGAGAACAGAAAGGTGCTGCTGAGCGCGAGAATCGTACACTTGTTGAAAGTGCGCGTAGTATGCTACACTCAAAGAATCTTCCCTTAAAGCTGTGGGCTGAGGCTGTAAACACAGCTGTATATGTTTTAAATAGGACTGGATCTTCATCAGTCAAGCCGAAAAGCCCCTATGAACTATGGTTTGACAAGAAATTTACTAGTATCAGTCATCTAAAAGTTTTTGGAACAGAATGTTTTGTTCACGTACCCAAGCCAAACAGAAAGAAATGGGATAGTAAGAGTCTCAAAGGTATATTTGTTGGTTATTGTGGTGAAAAAGATGGCTCTACGAAGTGTGGAAAGCTGACTTAAAATGTAATATCCAGTCCTTTAACGACTCAGACTATGCAGGTGATCCCCTTAGTAGAAAGTTTACTTCAGGAATGGTTTTCATTATTGCGGTTGGTGCTGTTGGGGGGAAGAGTCAGCGTCAACAGTGTATAGCTTTATCGACAACAGAGGTAGACTTTGTGGCGGCCAGTCAAGCAGGAAAAGAAGCTGTATGGATTTCAAATTTGATGAATGAATTATGCTCCGTTAATGAATTGCCTATACTTAATGTAGATAACCAAAGTGCTATTAAATTAATTAAGAATAATGTTCTCCATAACCGAACAAAGCATATTGATGTGCGATACAAGTTCATAAGAGAACTTTATGAGAACAATAAACTAGGTGTGTCTCACTGCAGTAGTGATTCACAATCTGCTGACTTATTTACTAAGGCTCCCCCAAAGATTAAGTTTGAATATCTTAAGAAATTGATAGGAATGTTAGACTTGTGTACCTAAACTTTAAGGACTTCATTTGTTCCTTATTTTTTATGGCGAGAACTTATTCATTTTTGACTTAGGGGAAGTGTTGTGAAAAAATCAAAAGAAAAAGAGTAATCTTAATCGTTTTAAAGGTTTTTTGTTTCTCTTGTTGGCAACACCAACCAACTTAGTGCTGGTTTACATTCTTCTTTCTGCTGTGTGCAATTGTTATATGTTTATGTCCTTATAATGAAATAATAACCAAGTATTTCTTTAGCTGTGTGATATTTTATTTTATACTTAGTGGTACACTTAATTTTAACAAAATGTATTGAATGTGAAAAGATATTTTCAACAAGTTCCAATATGTATAAACATATACGTCTGAAGCATCCAGATAAAAGTTTAGAAAATTTGCCGTTCGGATCACGATCCGGCATCATATGGGCTGTTTGTAATTAAACATTTCAGTCTAAAGAGACAATGGATTTTCATGATGAACAGACACATGATATTAAAATCCAGAAAGAAATTTTAGAATTTTCTTCGTTAGACTCATTTTCTTCTTGGAAAGAAAATATTGAACATGAAAATCATGTAATATATGTCCAGTATTCTTGATCTATAGAGAAAGGTAGTTCTAAAACCACCTACTACTATTGTCATCAAAGTGGAGTGTTTAATTCTTGAGGTATTGGTGAAAGAAGCATAAAATGTATGGATAGCAACAAAATTAATGCTAACTATCCTGCAATGATGAATCCCCTGCTATGCTAGTTTGGATAATCCAGTTTGAATCTTAAGCTTTTTCAGTTTTAATATTGATCACTCAGTGGTACATTGCCTATTTTCATTTCAGAAGTAAATTTCAGTTTTTAATAGGTGGAATTGCATAAAATCTAAAAGTAAATGAGTTCATACTTGTAATACCAAGGATAATATATATATACATATATATATATATATATATATATATATATATATATATATATATATATATATATATATATATATATATATATATATATATATATATATATATATATATATATATATATACATATATATATATATATATATACATATATATATATATATATACATATATATATATATATATATATATATATATATATATATATATATATATATATATTTGAACATGAATGTGTTATATAAAATATATATTTGCCAAGTCGTTAGAGTCTATGTGGTGCCTAGAACCTAGTGTTCTTTTGTACTTCTCCTTTCCATAATTTTATTTTTAATATTTAAAATGCCTATTGTATTACATATTGAAATCAATATATCTTAACTTTAACATAACAATTTGGGACAAAATGTAAGATTGTAATCACTATGGAATAATGGATAAACTAACTTAAAAGTGCATAAAAAATTACATAATGAAAAATATATATATTATTTAAGTAGTTTGAAGTGGAATGAAAAATAACTACTGTTTATTAATTAAAGTGGAGTGCATGTTGATAGACATTATAATCTTATGTTTTTTTTTTTAAATTCACCAAGTCCTTCAATAAATTTATTTTGGGTACCAAATGAGGAGTAGGGGATATAAAATTTGGTAAGGGTATTCAGCTGCCTCGTCTATGTTAATGAGTCTCTGGGTCTGTCTATTAATGATGTCCCACTTTCGTGAAAATATTTTTGATCTTTCTTTGTCACGATTCAGCCAAAATTCCCCGGCCTTAACACATTATACTACATGAATATATATTTACAATTTAGAAAAACACACTACACTATAGATCATAATTCAAAATTTATTTTTTAGATTGTGATATGACATTTGTAAGCTTAAAAATGATGCTTAAATCCTCAAAATTAGAAAATAACCGCATTATTTTTTTGAAGTAAACGCAAGTTGAAAAAAATATATATTAATATATTAAAACAGATGATTATAAGGGATTTTTTTTTTATCAAAAATTATAAATCTGTAATTTCTTATTTTTCTTTCTATCTCCTTTATACACGGAACTCATTTCACGATCTACCCTTCCCCTTCACGCTCCTCCAACATGTACAGAATTGCTGGAACCCCGACCGATAATTGTCAACAGTACCTTTGTGCATAAAAAAGTTCTTTAAAGATAAAAAAAAATCCATTCTAACTGTCTTCAGTGTAATGCCTAATAATCAATTCTTTCTTTTTTGATGACCCTAGTTAAGTTTTTGTTTCAGAAAACCTCGCCAAAATTTGGCTTCCAATGTTGGTGTTAAAATATGGCGATATTTTGCTAAGCTAATGCTCTCACCTGCAATGTTTTCCTGATATCGAGTTCATTTTCCCTTTTCTAAGTCCGTTTGTATTATGGCATCGTCCTGTTCCTAGTCGCTTGTGTCCAACGCAGACATTAACTCGCATTGCGCATGCGTTAATAACGTAAACAATTATTTATTTTTAATTTGTATTGATTTTGTTTTTCTCGACTAGTGATTTAGAGAATAAATCATGACTTTGTCCAAGAAAAAACACATTATAGCTTAACTATATGAAGAAGAAGAAGCTATTCTTAATGTTAAAATCAAAATCTTGGCTGATTTCAATGCTCTGTTGGATGTTGTCCGCCATTTCTTCTGTCGTTAACGATGCGCTGTAATCCAACAGCAGTTGATTCTGACGTCAGTCGTCGTTCAAACTGAGCGTTCGATGACGTATGCTGTCTAGCTCACAAATTGACTAATCAGGGGTTAACGCTAATTTCCAGCTGACGTTGTGTAATGACGACCTGCCCTAAGAAACCAGACCTTTACATGTCCACCCGGAAAAAAACACAATTAGAAAAAAGAGCTGATGCTGTCGGTATTATATTCGCTAAAAAAATTGAAATATTTTTCCTATTATATTACGCTTGTATTATATTATTATGCTTTTTTTACTATTATATTTAGTACTATATCTTCCTGATTATCCAAAACCCGCAATGAACAATTTTATTTTCTCTTTGACTTCCACTTCATGTGGCCAATTGGTTAGCGTGCCTGACTGCGAGGCTAGTGGTTGCGGTTTCGAATCCCGCTCTGGGCATGGATATTTATCTCTATCTGTTGTCCTCTGTTTTGTGTGAATGTAGCCCACCCTATGAAGGGGAATTTGTGGCAATGTGGCGTGGGTAATGTTGCTCACCTCCGTGACTTAGGTTCACAGGTGCCCACTGGGTAACGTTAAACGAGCAACACTTCCGGCATCTTCTGACGTGAAGAACGAAAGTTCAGTACCTGCCGTTAGAGAGAAAATAAAAAGAACTTCTACTTCAGATTTGAGAAACTAGAATAACTTATACAAGCGTTCTTTGGAGTCAGTTTTGAAGAGGAAATTGTGCTTCTTATCCATGCTTCCAAAACTTTTGGGAAAAATAATTCTACCAATGAATTCAAAATTTAAGTACATTTTTAGTTGTAACGTCTAAAGTTTCTAACGCAATTGTAGCGGTAGTAGATATTAATTTTTCTTCTCTGATGTGAACTACAGAAATAAATACATAGTTCTTTTTCCGGTGTTTTTTAGTGCGTCAATTTTAATCCATTTACAAGCAAATACAAGAGAAAGTAAGTTATTTTATCTTTATACTTCATTACTTCATTGGTGATCCAGGCGTAATATGAACACGTCTACTTTGATGAACGGTACACACTGAACAGTTGACTAGCTATTTGTGACTGCGTCATTGTCCTCCTCGCGCTGTTGCTTCTCAGTCTCATTTACACACAACAGAATACTGTACTCACTTGACAAGTAATCGCAACACAAAAGAGATTACACACATCCGGTGAACTTAACAAAGATCTTCCAGTCTTTCGGAAATGCGACAACTACTGGTATCTGTGCATCAAATTCTATCCCTGATAAAAGTCTGGAGTGGGAGCATTGTGGCGTAACTATCACTACGATTGTTAAACATCAATTTACCAGTATATAAGACTTGTTAACTTGATTCAACCTTGGGGTACCTTTTGATCGATGATGGTTGGTATTGTCAATTTCTTCTCTACTCATATTGCTGACCTGGAAATGATGAAATACAAAACCATTAGATCTGGCCGAAAAGTGAAATTTCCTAGTCATCTGAAAGATTACGTGTCATAATCGTGACTACCAGGAGGGGAAGTGTGTAGCGGAGGCCAATATATACCAAAATACAGCGCTACCTATAATTATTTTTTTATATTTTTTAATTTTTATTATTTTACTAGCAGAATGCCCGTTCTTCGCACAGGGTGAATAAAAAATAAGTAAAGTATCAATAAATCACAGTAGAGAAACAGAACGAAATTATTCTCATAACTGAAAAACACATAGCGACCACTATGAAAGAGCTTAATGGAAGAACCTGGCAAGTGACATTTTTAGGGAAATTGATGAATCACTGGTTTTGCCTTTATATAAATCTTAACACAACTAATCACATAAAGTTTTAGTATGCTAGTATGATTTTTTATTTCAAATTAGGCAATAAGGTTTTATTTTCTATGTAGTTAGGTTTTATTTAAAATTGGGAACAATAAAGCAAAGAATTATTAGTCCCGGTAATTGGTAATGAAATAGTTCGGATGAAACTTTTTTTTCATTATGAAAATGTCACTTACCTGCTTCTTCTACTAAGTTTTTCAATTAATATACCTAAAATTACTTTTTTTATTATTCAATATTATTTGTTGCCATTTACGATGGCTTTGCGTTTTTTAAGTAAATAAGACTTGCTTATTGTAATTCATCCCATTGAAATAAAGAGAAAATGTATTTAGCATCACTTGGCATGATGCTATTACTCGCAGCTAAACCAATAATAATTAAACCTTAGCATTATCAAATAATTTTCTACGGTACATATCCTTTTCGAGGGGCCGTTCTAAAGTATCGGTATTTAAACGGCTTAGTATTGGTACTGTTTTAATCATAACGAAATATATCATTCTAATATTTTATATCTATATTAGCATATTTGGTACTTATTATATAACCCTTTAGCATTTAAATTTTTTGAAAAATATATTTGTCAGTGACAGCCAACTAAAGCCGAAATTTAAAAAAAAAAAATAAAAAAAAAAAAAAAAAAAAAAAAAAAAAAAAAAAAAAAAACTGAATTCTAATTCGAAAACTTGATTCGCGATCGCAACGCTCAAGAACGCCATCTAGCGGGAGCCTGAAAATATCAGTCATTAATTTATTTAGTTCCATCAAAATCATTGGCAGAATCAGACGCCATTTTCTTAGCAGCAAATACGAAGCAAAATTTCTCTAAAAAATGGCCGAAGAACTTGAAAAAACTGTCCAGAATATTGGTAAATCTTTCAGAAACAGAACACGCCAAACATTTGAAGAAAAATTCATCAATTTTTATCTTCTATGATCAACAAACTTGCAACTGATAACTTCCGACTTCGGTATTGCATTCTGTTCAGATGAGTGTATTACGGTAATATACATTTCTTCTGTCTTCAATTCATTACAAATTAAAGTGAAGTTAGCATTGCTTTCTTCATTCCAATGAATAAATGTGAACGTACAGAACTGTAATAGTTATAGAATATTCTTCTTCTTTATAGTATAGTATATATTTCTGTATCTACATAATTCAGAAAACAACAATAAAGTATCATCCGTATTACTTGAAATAGTTTCATTTGTGCTGATTATTAATACATTTTCATCGTTTTCTTGGTAAGTATTTTTTAGTTTTGAAAGCGATAATTTCAACTAGAATTTAGCTATTCTGTTTTAAAGCTACATATTAATATTCATATCGAGATCTTACAATTATAAAATTTTGCTGTGTGGTATGTTCTCTATGAGTAATGAAGAGATAATCTATGTATATATTATTTGAAAATAAAATTTTGAAACGAAGAACATTTCATTTTGGAATTCTTCAGATTTATAAATCAGGTAAGTGTTATGATTTTTATAATAAAAAATTTTCTTGAAAATAATTTTTTTTTCTTCTTTGATGATGGTTCTCTAAAGAATGGTTTTTTACGTCTGATTAAGAACTAAAAGAATAAAAAAAGAAACAATATGGAAGTTTTTTATTTCAATATGTGGAATTTTTAAAGTCGTTTTTTTTATCCTAAGAATTCTTTGTTTTACGTTTTTTACTTAGAATTTTTTGATAAAAATTGTAGTTAAAATAATTGTTTTGAAAAATTAAATGGTATAAATGGTGTTTATGTATACTTCTTGCATATTCTAATGTTTGAAGTAATATGATTCAGGAAAATATGGAGTAAAATTTCGGTTCTTACGTATTAACGCCACCACAACTACAGATTTGGCTGTTTTTAAGT
The DNA here is from genome assembly GCA_949128135.1 of Parasteatoda lunata. NCBI lineage: Eukaryota > Metazoa > Arthropoda > Arachnida > Araneae > Theridiidae > Parasteatoda > Parasteatoda lunata. The sequence continues at coordinate 113,187,728 of OX421974.1, read as the reverse complement.
GCCGCCAATCGACACCTAAAATTTTTGTGACAAATCATAAAATAAAACACTTTATTTAAAATCAAAGTAGTTTATTGAAATTTCGGTGGAAAATGGGCCGATATAGAATTTAACATAGATTCAAAACAATATTTATTTTTTTTTCGTCGCCAAATGAACTCTAACAAATATGATTCAAAAGGAAATTACATTTCAAAAACGTACGTTTACCATAATAAAGTTTCATGTAATGAGAATTGGTTCATTTTCGTTTTTTTGGTGAAATATTTCGCTCCTGAAAAATAAAATTGCATCTTGTTTTGTTTTTGGCAAATCCCAAAGACGAATTTTCGTAGCACTAAAAAATGGCGTCAAAAAATAATTTTTTTTCTTTCTTTCTTTTTTTTCCGTAAGCATTCTTTATTTTACGTTTTTCAGTTTCTAAATAATGATTTTTATTGAAACTTAAAATTTTTTGATAAAAATTGTTGTTAAAAAACTTTTTTTTACAAAATTGAATTTTATAAAATTACTAGCTGTACCCTGCGTGCATTGCAACGCATTCAGTTTGAATTTTAATTTCATATTTAAGTGTGTAAATGAGATTTGCGATTATGATTTGAAATGAGAATTTTATTTAATGGTGAAAAAACCAGTGATAGTCTCAACAGTTAATTCTCTATGATATCGTTAGTGCATTTTCAAACAGACATGTATGGTGATGCACACCGACCATGAAACATATTTCGGATGATGATCTGAAAAAAAGTCTGGATCAATGGCGACATGAGATATTTCTGCTGATATGAGCTGACCAATTTGGCATGGTATGATTTTCTCAATAAGCCAAATTATGTGGCAATTCTCTTTTTTTGCTATTCAATGGAATACATCAAATACTGTGTCTCTCCAAAAACATGACTTTTTGCAATAAAACCAAATATAGATCTTAATATTTGTTTTAACTCACGTGAGGTAATGCATCATGAAAATCTGATGATGTTTGCCTAGGTTGCAAAAGCTCTTTAATTTTAGCTCAAGCAGGATTGCATGTGAATGTAATAAATAACTCTGGCTACCCATATGCTCACCGACACTTGTAGCACCGAATGAAGTAATTTGGAAACACGAATGTACCGACATATATTCGCCACGAAAAGTTTCTATTGATTTGATTGGCCCGATAACAACGTTCATAATGGCTCCGCTGGCGACGTAAAGGCTGGTAGATTCACTTAGCCTCCAGAACAGCAAATTGCAGCTGTTTCATTCTTACATTTGAGAGCACTACAAAACATACATAATTGATCCATTTTTCCGATGATGACGCTTGGGCGAAGACTATAGTTGGCTGTCGGATCAGAGTGAAATGCACTGAGATTCAAATCAGAGTATTGGCAGCATCTGAATAGCGAAGTGCGTTCTTGATTGAATTTCATTCTTGCATCCCGTTGCTCTGATGTTTCCGACGAACGGACTAGTGTAGTACGTTCTCGATCGGATTTTATTCTTGCTTTCCGTTGCTCCGATGTTTCCGACGAACAGGCTTGAGTAGTACGTAGTTGATTTGTTAACAGTCTTCTTTCCCGTTGCTCTGATGTTTCCAACGAACGGGCTTGAGTAGTGCGTAGTTGATTTGTTAACAGTTTTTTCTCATTTGTTAACAGTTGCTCAGACATTTTTAAGGAACGGGCTAAAGCATTGTGTTCTCGATTAGTTTCAAGTCTTTTTTCCCGTTGCTCCAATGTTTCTGAAACACGGGTAGTTCTCTTTTTGCTTGCTTGAGATGTTGATTGACTAAGAGCGATTCGTTTAGGCGGCATATTTTTGCAAATATTCTCTCTCAAACAAAAAGAAATGTAAAAGTTGACAGTGGCCGCAAATTTGCTAAATCTAAAATTCACATATTTATTTTAAGTAATAAAAAAAGCAATAAAAATGAAATAATTTAAATAAAAAATATAATAATGATAAAATTTAAAACAAAAATCTATTTTTTAAATGAAAGAAATAAAATGATTGGGAATTCGAAAACTTTGTAATAATAAACATTCTAATAGTTTTCAAATGACAACTGTCAGCAATGAAACCTTCAAAAACTATATTTAATTGTGCTAACCTAAAATTGCATAATAGATATAAATAATTATTGAAAACGTGCAATTTGAATGAAATTTGCTTTTGCCTTTATTTTTATTAAACAGTTTTCAAAATACTAAATCCGTGGTGCGACTAATAATTACGAAATCAATTCTCGTTGATTTTACGTGCCTGTGCTCACCTGACATAAAGAAACTTGCGCGAGTTATAATTAAATATTAAAGTATATGTAATTTACTCTTCTAAGTGAATAGAGCTATAAGATAGAAAGTATCACTGTTGTTATCTTCAAGATATTTAAAAACTGAATCGTTTATAGCAAAATTTAAAACAATGGCTAACTTTTAACCAATCAGAAAATTCCATTTCGATTTTTGCTGATGCCGCTGGAACGGTTTGTCGCAGAATGTTCTAATGTCGACAGAAACCTTCCTCGTGCTTTGAACTATCTGTATGCTAAGTTTCACAGCTTTCTGTCGGATGGTTTAGGAGTCTATAGGTGACAGACAGACAGACAGACACACATTCACTTTTATATATATATAGATGAGGCTTATGTACTGTTCATTTTAATTTTTGAAGCAATATGGTTCTTAAAACTACGGAAAGTTTAATTAGGCTTTTCATGTTATATCATTAACTTTAGCAAAACTATTTCTCGGGCAGTAGGTTTTAACTCTTATAAGAATATACATATTTTTTTTCTGTTTATGTACAAATATTTTTCCGATGTGCTTTGGATGTTCCTTCTCTAAAAAAAAAAGAGATACCATTTTGTTTTCGCTTGCATAAGAAAGAATATTAAACATTTTTCTTTTTTAAATTTAATAAGCCACAATAAAGAAGGAACGTTGCAATGCTACACGCTACATTAAAGATGTCTCTAAATTAACTGAATGACTGTTCATATGGAAATCGCAGGTATTCGTCTCATACAACAACGCCCCCTATAGTTCGTTGCGATCGCGAATAGGGATTTTGGAGAATAGCCATTTCTCTATCTAACCTTTAATTTATTATTTAAATATTTAGTAGTGAAAGAACAAAGTTCTTTTGCTCTCATTCATTAAAATATTAATAAATTATCATTGCTACCACATGAAAAATATTTTCTGAAATCGCTGAAAACGCGTTGTAGAATTTTTATCAAAACTGCACCAATTAGTATTATAGCAGTAGTACATATTACCGTCAGAGATACATATAAATTAAGCATCATCTGTGAATGGTGATTTTCTACGCTTTTCTTATCATATTTTTTATTATTTTTTTTCCCTTTAACTTTGGTTTTTAGAGCATAGCTTATATTTTTTATTTCAAATAATACATATTATCAATATTAATACAGCATTAGTGTTAGTAATAAGATACCGATTAAAAATGAATAAGTATCTTTTCTCCTATATTTTTGCTATAATTTTGATCAGTTTTTTATGTCAATTAACAAATTGCCAACATTAATTAAGCATCATTGTCGTCATTGATAATATGACGATTCCTTACGCTTCTTTTAGACAAATAAATAGATTAACTCCATTACTTCTGCTTCCTAGTACAAATCTTATTTCTTTCATTTTAATATGCGTATATTATTTAAATTAATTAACCATTATTGGCATCAATAATAATGTGGCGATTTTTTACGTTTCACCTAAACAAATAAATACAATATTCCCATTAATTTTGCCTTTAAATACATAAAAAATTTTCTATTCAATTACTGTTTCCTTTTAAATTAATTTTTTTGGAAATTGTTTTTAAAATAAATGTAAATAAGAAAAATGTGTGGTATCAGACAACGTTAAAAGTATAAATTTGGTGATGGAGCTCTCACGCGTTACCACATCATGTTACTCATTGAATTAATCTGACATAAAAATAATTCATATTTAAATTCACGCAATAAGTTTTTTTATCAAATGGAGTTACAAGCCAGATATTGTCACTGATGTTATACTTAAAATATGTGACAAAACTGAATTGACTACAGTTAAATTTAAGGCAATGACTAACGTTTCACCAATCAGAAAATTCCATTCCGTTCGAACGGTTCGTCGTAGAATGATCTAATATCGACAGTGACCATCCTCGTGCTTCAAACTATCTGTATGCTAAGTTCCGTCGATTTCATTTGAATGATTTAGGAGTCTATAATGGACACACACACAGAGACATTTATTTTTTATAGATAAGACAGATTCGCTTAGTGGTATATAAAATAAAGCAAAGAATTATTTGTCATTTGTTATTTGAATTATTTGGTAATAAAATAATTCGGATGCGTGTGTTCTTTTTTCTTTCTGAAAATGGCACTTACCTGGTTCTTCCACTAAGTATAACTGAAATTCATTCTACTTAATGTTATATGTTGTAATCTTCGTTGTCCTTGCGTTATTGAAATAAGAAGAGCTCTTTGTTTATAATTCATACCAATGGAATAAATATGAAATGTATTTAGCATCTCTTAGCATGATGATATTGATCGCGACCGATTCATGATAGTTAAAATTTATCGCTCTTAAGGGATTTTCTCAGGTCAATGGTCCTGTTTTATGGCCCTCTCGAAGGGCTTAAAACACTTAATTCCTAACTGTAGGTATTAAAACAGATTATTGCAGTTTTAATAATCACCAAATATATCATTATATTTTATACCTACATAAGTATATTTGGTACTTAGCACATAATCCTTCAACATTTAAGTTTATACGTATTTGTCAGTGGCCCCTAACTAAAGCCGCATTAATTGAAAAATGAAAGAATAAAAAACAGAACTTTATAATGATTTTAGAGCATGACCATTTGTCTATCTGACCTTTAATTTACTGTTGAAATAATTAAAAGTAATGATGGAAAAAAGTTATTTTAATTCTAATTCATTAAAATATTAATACACTATCTTAGCTACCACTGGAAAAAAATATATTCTGAAAGTACGGAAAACTTGTAGTAGAATTCTTATCAAAAATAAATCGCTAATTACCATAGTACCAGTAGTACATATTACCGTCCGGGATACATATGAATTAAGCTTCATCTGTGAATGGTGATATTTTAATGTTTTCTTAAGCGAATTTCCCATTAATCTTTCTTCCATGGGCGGTGATTTCAGGTGATTTTAGTACGTCCCGGTGATTCCCGGTGATTTTAGTACGTCAACTTTTCTCTATTTATATGTAAATACAAGAGAAGGTAAGTAATTTTGTCCATACCCTTTAGACAGTAAATAAGATTCTATTTTATCATGTAAAGACAGTAAAGAAAATTTTTCTTTGCTTTGTAACAAAGTAATATTATTTAACGCTTTACGTACTTCAACTAAAAGATCGTCTTTGCCAAATCGACATTTTAAATTTTCTATTACTTTTTGGTAGTTAGCCTTAAGTCTCGGGAAATTTTAAACTTCTTCTCTGGCTCTGGAAAATGGAATTGTTGTTTGTACTAAATACAGAAAAATTATATTCGAGCGCAATGCCCTTATTTTTAAGGTTCAAACTAACTCAGAGTAGGTTCAAACTAACTCTAAAACGGAAGCCAGACTGTTATAATAACATTTAACTGACGAAATTCTGATTTTGATAGTGTAAATTTTCTTCTTGCGTTCTAAGCCTCAATTTCTTTAACTGCCAATTGTATTTGATCTTGGTAATCTAAAGCTTCTTGCAAGTTCCAGTTTATGATTCATTATGGGTTTCTCTAATTCAAAACTTCTTTTTTCTTCTAGCCATTTTACTTCCGCTATCCGTTTTTCTTCATTGTTCTAGTTGTTTTTTTATCAGCTAAATATTTATTCTCCATGTAAAAAGAAAAAAATTAAATAAGTAGTTTTCTCTGCATTCTGTGACACATTTAGGGTCTTACGTAAATGATTTATTACATATTTTAAATTTATATCATTAAAGAATAAAATTTATAGGAAAAGAAATTAAATTTCTACATTTACCAAAAATTTTTTATTTTTTATTTTCTCTGGTTTTTTATACTCATAATTACGTTTTCAGCTCCTTTCAATGTATTTTCCGTACTTAAAAGCAGAAAAAGAACCTCTTGGTATAAAACACAAAAAAATAAAAGAAAAGAAAAAATATTGAAATACAAAAAATAATTAGTTTTATTTTTTATAATTTCTTCAACTTGGTTGCAAAAAAAAGTTTTTTTCATTGGGTATAAAAATAATATTCATCAAATAAGGCAACACAAAAGATTAATAGAATTTTTATTCCTTAATTGGTTTAAGCAAATTCTCATAAGACAATTAAGGAAAAATTAATGCTACATTAATAAATATTTAGCATTTATTGCCTAAATAATTTATCCACATACTAGCTTATCGTATAAAATTTTAATTGATATAATTTATTTAGGTATCATGTGATTATTTCCATGATTATGCACCTAATTAATTGGGATATCAAATTACCCTAAATAGACAATATTTTCAGCATTCGTAAGCAAAAATATTAATAAAAATATTAATTGTGACATGCATTATGTATCAACATAGATCAAATACTGTTGTTATTTAACAAAGAAAATGAACAAATTGGGAGTTTGAGTGCCTTTTCTTTTTCGTATGTCTAGTTTATATATATATATATATATATATATATATATATATATATATATATATATATATATATATATATATATATATATATACTAGTAACAATATAAAATTACGTTTACAGAACAGCACTTCATCAGGGGACACACTGTCTGTAAACACACAGGAGCCTTTCTGTTGTTAGTGGCTGAAGCCAAAACTAACAGCCTAATGATAAAACCCCTAATGATAAAACAAGCAAAAATAAAGAATAAAAAATAATTGCCACATTAAATATCATATTAAATTTGCAAAAGAATCACATTTAAATTTACAAATATAGAAAATTACTACAATGAAACACCTCCACAGCACACTATAAACCGAAAACAGGTGTGAAGAACTTTTGGTGGACTACACGGCTTAAAACCATGAGGAAAAAAGTAAGGGCAGCAAGAAGACGCTATCAAGGTGCGCAGGAAGAGGAAATTAGAAACCACTATAAGATAATATATAAGCAAACATCTAAAACATACAAACTACTAATCCGAATTGAAAAAAAGAGAGGCCATTAAAAATTATATAATCAAACTCACAGATAATTTTAAAATCGGCAAACCATACAAAATTGCCAGAAATATAGATGCCAGAAAAACACCAGGTGTTCTTACTAAGCTACAAAATGGCGATGTCTCGACAAACTTTAAAGAATCGATAACAAACATATTAAGTTATCATTTTCCATTCACACCTATTCAAGATATGGAGGTAATACAGAAGAACAGCACTACCAAAGAATTTTCGGAGACCGAGAAATAGAGCGTCATCAAGACACAGAAAAGAGGGAAAGCACCAGGATGTGATGGAATACCAGCGGAGGTCATCCATGACTTATTCTATGCTAATAAGAATGCTTTACTACTCTTATAAATAAATGCTTAACCTTTGGCCACTTTCCAACATATGGAAGAAAGCTAAGATCTGCCTTATACAAAAGAAAAATAGAGACCCGACCCACCCTCAAAACCACCGACCTATATCATTACTACCGGTCTGGGGCAAAATACTGGACAAACTGATCACGCAAAGACTAGTATTTTATTTGGAAAATAACAAACTACTGGACAATCAACAATTATTATTCAGAAAGGGACGAGGAACAGAAGAGGCCCTGAAAGAAGTGATCAAATATATCAACATAGCTAAACTTGAGGATAAACATACGGTGGGGGTGGCCATGGACATTAAAAACGCCTTCAATAACGCAAATTGGTATGTACTGAAAACTGAACTTAATAAACTTGACCCGGGTGACCAAATCTTAAAACTAGTTTTTAGCTTTTTAAACAAACGATTCATCATCTTTAACTTTAATGATACTGTTCTTGATATGCTGACAAATGTGGGGTTGCCGCTGGCTAATTTTAATTTCTGATGATGTTCTTCTTCTTATGAAAGACTCAGTACTATACAAAATCGACAAACTAGACACTGAGACAGTCGAATTACTGACGACATGGGCAGAAAGCCACAAATTAGAATTCGAACCTGACAAAACAAAAACATTTACTTCTCCAAAAAACAAAAAAATAATTAAGAGACCCCCCCCCGTATCAAAATGCGTAACACTACAAGAGCTTACATAAAGAACGAGCACAATTTGAAATACTTAGGCGTAACCCTAGACCCCAGGCTGGGCTGGATCCCACACCTTGAAGACATTAAGCAGAAAGTAAATATAATCTACCATAAACTTAGTCAAGAGCAACATGGGGACTAAAACCTACAATACTGAAAACAATCTACTTACAGGCAATGGAGAAAATTATAACGTATGGCTCGGTAGTCTGGTATTAACCAACAATTAAAATAAATATTCGTCTGTTATTCATACAACGACTTTGCTTAATAAATATCACAAAATGCTACTTTACTGTAAGCACAGAGGCACTACAAATTCTCGTCGGCACCTTACCAATAGATATAAAGTTAAGAGAAGAGAATTTTGTAAGGACACTTAAATGGCCTAATAGTAACTGTACCACCCTGGATCCAGACTTCGATAGCCCAGCCATAAAACGGAGCTCGATCGGGTGGATATTAACTGCCACATCACTAGAGCCCAATTAAGAAAACTTCTCAGGGACGCTAGCAATAAACTTTGGCAACAAAGGTGGGATAGGTCGAATAATGGTCGACATACCTACAGCTTTTTCCCACAAGTAAATACTAAAAGACTTATAAGTGACTTCTATCTCAATCAGTTTTACATAGGCCACGGAGTGTTTGGTGTACATCAAGCTAGACTATTTAAAAAGACATCAAGCTGCAAATATTGCGGCAAATGCCAAACCATTAAACATTTACTAACGGAATGCAATAAATTTACAACACTCCGTGGCACCACTTTTAAAAACCAGGGAGACATGAGGTCGTGGTGCAGAACAGAGACAAAAACAAACCATAAGAAATATCATTAAATACTGTGTCGAAGACATAATGTCCCCAAACGACCTCATGGACCCCTTGTTTACCATCCCATAAGTATTTTAAATTATCAGAGTTAATATAGTATAGACTATTCTTAGACTATTCTATTATTAAATTTCAAATTTGTAATTTTACTGATTTTAAATACCTATACTCTGGTTTTGATTCCTATTTTTACCCTTTTTAATGATTTTGGGCACCGATGCTTTTATTTTTGGTGCTTTGCTTTTTTAATTTATTGGATCCTGATATGCCCTGGATATTTTGATTTTAATCGTTGCTTTATGAACCAATTTTCAAATTTGATTAATTTTTCAATTGATTTTGTTGTAAATTGGCTATCAATTATACATTTTCAAATTGTTTTTAACCATCAAACCGTCCTCTTTCGAAGAGTTCCTTTCATGCTTTTGGACTTCAGCTGTCTTTATTGTAACGAAATTATCTGTACTCTAATGTCATTGTTATTTTTTGTAACTGTATTTATTGTATTTTATTGTGGTTGTAAAATTGTATTGTATTGCATTGTAACAGTCGAGTGGCCATGTTCTTGGGCGGGACGACTAACCAAATTCTTTATATGTGTTCCAATGAATACTTGATGAGCACTTTTGCCTAATGAACATTTTCACAAGACCCAACGCTGGAAAATCATTGCACAGGTATCAATAAGCATCTGTGTCGCTTTCTTGTCTCCTTCTAAATTCTTCATTATTTCCAGCTTGATGAAAAGCGGTGACATATGATAACTTCGTTACAGCCAATCAAGTTTTTGTTTAAAAGTGGTTCTGATTCTTCGATTTTCCTTCAGGTAGTGGTGCCTTCTATCTCTACTGTTCCCTAATCAGATAAAACAGTAATACATGGTGTACCTTAATTGCATTCCCTTGAGAATGGTCAAAATATTTAATTTACCACAGATACACCATTTATAGACGATATAGTGTATTTCTTCAAGAAGCTCAGATAACCTTTCACATATCACCGTCAGTGGCTTAAATATCCAACCTGTACTAAGGCAATTTTTTTCCATTGTTCAATAATACTGTTTACAAGCTTAGTTTCGATGCAAAATTTGTTTGAATTTGAAGGGATAGCAGGAAACTTTACAAGTGCCCGAGTTTAACAGGAATTGTAATTAATGACCTTGACTAATTTCAAAGACGATTAAAATATTTTATGGAATTTCTTTAAAAGTTAACAGGGCTGTACTTGCTTAAAATTAACTAAGAAATGATGAAAAATGTCAGGACATGACAAACCATGAAAATAATTTTTGTCACTATCTCAAAAGTTTGACATTCTAGAGCAAAACGGTCAACAGATTCGAAAACATCTTGATCAACCAGATAAGACAATCCCATGCCAAATATCTATAGATTGTAATGCCAGTGTAACGTAGGCATAATCTTGATAGATATAAAAATATTTTAAAAACGCTTTTGAAGTATAACTTTTTAGTGGTATGGGATAATGTATGATACCTCCTTGCAGTATTCAGCAGCATATAAATAACTTACAATGATTGACTCCTTAGAGACCGTTTATGCTGCTTTTAAGTGACATACGAGTGCAATAAGTAATTACGTATTTTCTTGCAGATTTAACACTTAAAAATTTTACAGATACACTAATTAATTCATTTTCAATGCTACCAAACGTTTTATTATAAACGTGTCCGTATTTTTTTAATATCAATTAACATTAAACATAAATTAACAAACATTAAACAAAAATACTTTTGACCTTTTTCATGATCAGTTATAACGTTCGATTTTATGCTTATGTTGTCTTTTCCCTCCTTCACAAAACGCAAATGTAGTAAATTACAAAAAAAAAAAAAAAAAAAAAAAAAAATAATAATAATAATAATAATAATTCATGCAAAAATAAATATCTATAGCAAAGTATCTATGAGCATCTAAGTATTTTTTTGATACTTAGATTTAGTGAAAAATATATTTATTAACTTTTCAAATACGGTATTTTGCTCAATATAAAATTTGTTTCGCTTCGTAAAAAAATATAAATAAGAAAATCTATTTTTAAAAAAAAACTATAATAACAAATCAGCTTATTTCTAAATGCTCTAAAACAAATCTTTTTCTGGTCGGTATTTTGTTCAAATTTCAGTAAGATTCTTGGCGAATAAAAAAAAAATTAGCTTTTTGTTTTCCGTAACGCCAATATGTTTCTTTGTTTTTTTCCTACCCCGTGCTCTAAAGAGAAACCCAGTTTCCATGACAACGGTTGGCTTTTGAAAATCTCAAGTGCTAATTTGAAATTTGAACGGAAATATAATTCGCTTTGAAAATTTTACAACAAAGGCATTTAAGAATGTATAGACAAAACTCCGTGTAATAATGTGACATTATAAACGAAAATGAGCAATATAGAACATGAAAATCAAAACAGAAGCACAGATATTGATAAGAAGTTTTAATCCTAACAGAATGTACATAAAAAAATTTTTTGTTCTGTAGAATGCAATCAAATCACGGAACAAGAACATTTTCATCAGCAGTAAATTTGGCGGAATGCTTTGCTGCTTAAGATTGCTGTATTTACCGTTTATTTGTCACTGATATTGCACTTTCTGTGCGCATAAAATGGATGTATCTCCTTATTTATTGAAAAAGAGCTAATGTAGATTTCACAATATCTAATTAGTCATACAACGAATATAGTTTTCTAGAAAAAATTTGAAACTAACTCTTTCACAACACACAACAAAATTTTTTAAAGATGACATGAAGGAAATGAACTATAATTATTGCAAATAAATAAGAAAAGTTTACTTACTTGCAAAAGAAATTGACGATTTCAAAGACAACTTGCGTGAAATGATAGCAAGCTTCAACAACAAAATCCGCCATTAGTCAACAACTACAAAATAAGTTATCGGTCACGGTTAAAGCTCGTGCCTGTCATAGTACGAAAGTTTGGCGCAATCGATTGCGCCATAAACGCATTTATTGATCATATTTACCAATTTATGGTGCAACCTAAATAAAATAATTTTTCATTTATCCAATTTATGGTGCAATTAGAAACCAAGTATTGCTTAAACATTTACTCAGATTTTTTACAGAGCACAATGCAGCATAAAATGTTATTTTGGCATAAAAAGTAATTTAAAAGGATTAATTGCTGTTTTTAAAGTAAATGAAACACATTTTTTCAAAAAGCGTAAAACAAATTTGTTCCCTTGAATTTGACAAAATGGGTAGTATCTTTTCAGTGAAAAGTCTTAAATATATAATTACGTGATTAAGAGTGAAAAGTTATAAAATTGGATATTGGCTTTTATATCATTTCTAATTAATCAAACCGTTAATTATTTCATTTCCTGAAATGAATTACTTTTTCTCTTTATTAAGGTTTTATATATCGTATCTTCTGCATGATTTTAAGATTCATGGAACTTTATAGTGAAAATCCGTGCCTGTTGAGAATAGAAATTACTGTGTAAAATAAACCCGCATATTAAGACCTCTGCCTGTTTCCAAAATAGTTTTGGAACAGAATTATACTTAAATACTAATTTAAATAATTTTCACTCACATGCTGTAGAAATACGAATTAAATAGAAATTCATAAAAAAAATAAAAATTACAGTTAGTTCCTCAAACACCATCTTTTCAACACTTTTTGAGTAACCTCTCATAAGAAATTTTCTTAACATTTCTAAAATATCTTTAAAATTTTCTTAACGCTGCATACAATTTTTTCAAATGATTGATAAGACTGAAAATATTTTGCGATCTTAAAGCAGAAACGCTTCTTTATGAACATTTAAAAAAACATTAGGAGAGAATTAAAATTTGTACTTTTACTTAGCGTTTTTTTATTTATATATTTATTTTTTACGAATTTATGATTTAACGCATTAAAATTCTCTTTGAATGTTATTTATATTGTAACTTCTTTTAGAAATTCAAACTGACTACAGCAAATAAAAAAATCACTGTACGGTATAGTGTTCAATCAAATTAGGCGAAAATTATATTCAAACCCACACATTCAAAATGTCTTGGGATATGCTTAGTGAGGGTCTCAAGTTTTTGGATGAAAATCCCACGAAACGCAGAAGCAGGCTTCAAAAGGGGGGAAGAAAAGGGAGAAGAAACTCAAATAATGATATTTAAACAAATAAGATATTATTTTAGATGTTTTTTTTTTTTTTTTTTTTTTTTTTTTTTTGTGAAATTGAATGAAACCCAATTCCAGAATGAGACCAGACGAATAGTTTAGAAGTTATAATTGTTTTATGTACAAAATTTACTTTTTTGTACTTGAACATATTTACACATTTGACATTACTATCTAACCGAGTTAAATTACATTTCTAATGCCTTTTTGCTGAATTGAATTACACTTCAAACAAGCTTATAGAAAAATAATTCGAAAGTTACACGTGTCTTCATGGATAAAAAATACTTGTTTTGTCACAGACTTATGTAAACAGTTTACATAGCTATTCCTGAGCAATCTGAACATGTAAGGTACATTTCTTATGTAACTTTTTTGCGCTGAATTGAATGAAATCAATCTTAAAAAAATCAGATTAATAGTTTAGAAGTTATAAGTATTTCATGTACCAAAAATAAAATTTTACGGTTGCCCTTATTTGCACATCTTACATAGCTATATAGACATATGAGGTATTGCTTCCTATGTATTTTTTCTCATTCAATTGAAAAAAACGTAACGCAGATCAATAGAGCTGTCTGTATAGCAATGTAATAAGCGTTAATAAGTGTCAGCACAAAATTGCATGTTTATAAATAAAACATTTATAACTTCTAAGCTATGAAATCAATTGTATTGAAATTTTTCTAATTTAATTCAGCCTGAGAAGTTACATCAAAAGTATACCTTACATGTTTAGATAGCTCTCAATGTAAAGTAAGAAATTACGCGTCAAAAAAGTACTTTTTGGGCATAAAAACGCTTGTTACTTTTGAATTATTTGCTCTATTTACCCACGTATAGTCTCATTCAATTTGACGAAAGACATTAGAAACAACATTTTACATACCTAAAAATCAATATAAAATCCGTAAATATGTAAAAGCATTACTAAGTGCATCTTGTACATTAAACCCTTACATCTTCAAAGCTTTTCGTACTATCGTTTCGAGCCTATTCGATTCGATTCAGAGGGAGAAATACATCGAAAACAATGGCTCATTTTTTGCCTCCTCTTGTTAATTCTAATCACCCTAACTATCAAAAAATGTCTGCTTTTCATACATTCATTTTCCTTGTACTAAAACTTTGCTCTAACTCTTCTTCTTTGAACTTCGAGTTTTCTTCGCTTACTTGCTTGCTGTTAACCCTGTTATAATTGATTCAGTTCTTGCTGCACTCACTAGACTCAAATGCCCCTCTTCTTCTAATCCCTTCAGAGAACTTGTTACATTATCTTACCATAAAATATATTCTCTCGTTTACGCTTAAAAATCATTTTTAGGACTGTTAACAAAATTAAATTTAGGTCTCTTAAAGGTCCGAGATCCAATTGCTTTTGACAATCTCAGATGAATTTGCTATATTCCTTGCCAATGCGACTTTGGATACATCGGAAAATCTAGACACGCTGTAAAATTTAGACTTAAGGGATACGATGGATATGTTCGTTATCGAGAATCCGAAAAATCATCATTTACTGCACAATGTTCGAATCTTCATTCAATTCGAACATTCAATTTCGACGATGCTAAAATTATTTCCACCCGAGTTACATCAGCTCTTTTTGATACCTTGGAATCTTGTTTTATTCTTAAGAATACTGATTCCCTTGTTAACAACAATATTTCCTCACAACCTTTCGTAGCGCGTGGAAATGCATTTTACCCTGACTTGCCCTTCTCGACCACTATGTTTTTTTAATTTTTTTTATCCTGTTTTTCATCGTTTTTCTCTCTCAGATACTGTGGTTTTTATAGTTTCCTTTCTCACCTTTATTTTTCATTTTTTGTTGACAAGTTTACGTTTTATATTTCAAATCACTTTTGTTTCCCATTCACGCCTGGTAAGTCTTAAAAATGGGTGCCTATCTATAAGGCGTTAAACATGTCAACTGTTATTTTCAATTTGTGTACTTTTGAAGCGAATGAAGCTTTTAATGAAGTAATACTAACTGTGTTAAAATATCGGCTTTTAAGTTTTTTGCCCACATTTTCTCCTTTTGTCAAAACTCGTCTCAGGATTTCGTAAGATTTTTTGGTTGCTGATACCCAACACCATCATAAGCAAATTCCAATATATCCCCGCTTGTCTTGAATGCCTACCTTCAAACTTAATTTGACAGTACTAATTATGAATAAAGAGTTTGGTTTTTTTAATCAGAGTGTCACATATTTTTATACATCTATCATCAACTAAAAGTAAAAACAAATGCCAGAATAAATTACACTTACATATCAACATAATTCAATCTTTAAAAAAAATTAAAAGTTAAAAAAAAACCCTTTTCTTTCTTTAAAAATTGCATGAAGTTGTGTCAAAATAGAAAAGTATTTTTAGAGCTTTTATACCGGTTTTGTAAAAAAAGCTTTTTTGCTTGAATTTTGAAAATTTTTTAAGATTTTGAAAAGAAGCTGCGTTTTTTGCAAAAATAAATTGCAACTCCTGATTTTAGGAAGAAGCTCATATTTTTAAAGTTTTTTTTTTAAAGTCTTAAAAGGAAATCTCACGACACAATTAAATAAATTTGAAAATTAAACATAACAGTACTTTGGTCTTTCGTAATTACTTGAACTTAAAATCTTTTAAATAGGTCGAATTGTTTCTGAGAAATAGAATTTTCAGGAACTATTTGGCCAATTTCGCAGAGAATTTGTATTTTGTCATGTAAAATTACATTAATTTAAAATAATATGGAAATAGTATACCTTACAATTCAAATGTCGATCGACTATTAATAAATAAAATGTTAAAATTAATTAACATTTACTAAAAAAATATTTTTTTAAAAAGGCATTAACTTTGAGTATACGATTTTCATAATAGTGTGCGAAACTTTTTCAATTAGATTAAAAAGTTCTTAAGATATTTCGAAATAAGCAAAAAGTACAATTAACATTCAGGGGTTCAAAATTTGGACTACACTCCTGGCCAAACTATTGGTATTATATTGCTCAGGTTGTTTCGATCCCTATATTTTAAGGATCAGAAATTCAAATAAGTCGAAAAAAGCTATGCTTATTCAGGGAAAGTATATTTTTATGTCCATTGCGCAACTTAAAATATCATCTTTGTTAATTAATCAGCATATTTAAGGTCATCCCTTTGAGCCATTAACATTGAGTCATTGGACGTGAAGTTCCGATCAAAATTTATTCCGTTGGCCGTTTATTTCTTTTAGGCACTTTACATGCCTAGATCTGCTTTGCCTGACGAATCCAAATTTTATTTAAAACTATTATGATGAAATTGCCTGAATCATTTGATAACTATAACACAAGTGTTGAAATGATAAATTCATGGAATTAATCTTTAAACTTTAGAAAATAAAAATTCAGGAATTTCTAAACATTAAATACCTCATTTCAGTCTAAAATAATGTCAACACAAGAAACTCTTAAAAATGAGGCTTATTCTTTATTTAAAAATGAATTAATTGACTTTTGATTTTTAGTATTATTAAATAAATCGTTCCATAGTTAAAAAATCATTTTTTTTACAATAATTAAGTTCAACTAATTGGAAATGAATTATTATCTAATTTTTTTGTAGAATATTTGTTTTTCAGCGCTTGCATATATTTTGAGTATGCCAAAAGTATTATTTTTACTATTTACTACTTAAAAAGAATTATTTAAACATTTTAGAACAATTCACTTAGATTCATTTGCATATCCAGTGAAAATTTTTAAATGAAGGATGGAGAAATGGGTTAGAAACATACCTATGACGTCTCAGTTCAAGTCCAAACAGGTTGAGTTATAGAAATTATATAGAGCTGAAACCATGCTTACTTCTTTCATCATATTTAGATTCCTACATTTTAAATCCTTACTTCAAAACATAGTATCGTTATAAACATTTCTTTTCAGACATGAAAAATAAGCTATTTCGTTAATCTTGAAATCAAAATAAATAGAGATTCATTATATGAAATCATTTCAATTTGTATACGAGCAATTTGGTAAACATCACGACATTTTAATAGAAGAGTTTTGAAAGAACCTGCAAAAGAAATTATTTCTATAGGAATTTAAAACTCATCTAAACTGCTTCTACATTCAAACATTTTGTTTAGTTATTTTGTCAAGATTTTGTAAACATAATAAACAAATTTTGTAGTATGGAAAATAAAAGCATTTCAACAAATAAAAGCACTTTAAAATTTGATTTCAAGTATTTGAAGAAAAATTTAATTCCCCACTATAAATCAAACAATAATTTATTATAAATATTTGTATTAAATTGCATTCGAAATTTTTATTTTTAAAATTACACCTTTATTTATATTGAAATATTTAAATTTGATTTAAAATTATTCATACTCAGTTTTCTTCAGAAATGGTAGAATCGAAGGAAATGTGAAAATCAAGAAATTTAGGTGCTGTAAATTTATCATGTTGAATTTTTATAAGAAATTTTTAGTCTTCTGATAGAAATTGGAACTTACAATTTTTGTATTAAATTTGAAAGTCACTAATTTGTCCTATTTTTAAATTTATATATATTTTTTAACTAATTTATTAAAGTTACTAAACTCGAAATTAGAATATAAATTATATATTCTATAATATGAAATTGTGCAATGCTAAAAAAATGAACCACCCTGAACAATTTTCGACCTAATGAAGGGATCTTCCCTTTCTCGGCAGTCTTAACGATTCGAGGGGGTGATCTCAAGTATGCTAATAAATTAGTGTGCAACCCAAGCAAATGAGAGAAGGATTTTACTTTTAACTCAACTACAATATGAGCGTTTGTATGCAGTTTTAAGGGTGTATGAAAGCTCTAAACATCTAAAATGAAAAAGGATACTACAAAGATAAAAAGCATTCACCACTTATGGGATATATTTTTGCTTTCGAGAACTCCAATGTTCTCACCCTATTGATACTCCAGTAATTGTTTACAATCGATTACGAATCTTAAATTCTGCTTTTCATCTACCGAAACTAAAATTCGAAATAAAAAGAGTAACACAGAAAAGTCGGATGAAAAGCAACAAAGAAATAAAAATACAACATATAAAATTGAAAAAAAAAATATACGATGTACAGTGCGCAAAAAAATAAACAGACCACCCTGAATAACTTTTAATCTAATGATCGGATATAGGAGTTAATATTAAGGGATCAAGGGACTTCAAATATGCTAATTAATTAGTGTAGACGAATTTTAAGTTACGAAATCAGACACAACGTACTTCTTCTGAATAAACATAACTTTTTGCGACTGATTCGGATTCGCAAGTTCCTATAGTACAGGGTGGTTAAAATTAAACGCAGAGTACTCAGAGACTCATAGCTCTGGTTCTACTGGACGGATCTGAATGAAATTTAAAATATACGTTATGTAGAACAAGCGCTCGAGGTTGTTGCAATAAAAGAAAAGTTGCAATTTTCGACAATAGATGGCAATGTACTGCGAAAACCATATGCAAATGAGTAACGACTGTACTCTGTGTATAAAAGAGAGATGCATGGTTGAAAGGAATCATTCGTCCGCAGTGAACATGCCGCTGAACAAGAAGGAACGCGCACTGATCGTAAAACTGTTTTATCAGAATGAGAGCAATGCTTCGGCAGCACTCCGTGCTTATCGGCGGATGAAAAACTTAAGAAGAGGTCCCATGTCCAGCAGTGCCGTTAAACGCATGATTCGGAAGTTAGAAGAAGCGTATTTCACCATATTTCGCCAATTGCTTTAGCAAATTAATAAATATTTGCACACAATTATAAAAATCGTTTAGATACAGAAAAGAAATTTTAGTGAGTATTTATAATTTTTTATGTTGTTGTTGTCGTCCGCCATTAAGGCAGAGGGGTGCAATTGTTCTAATTTTTTAGTGGCGCCATCTATTGCCAAGAATTCGACTTCTCCCTCGCCATACGTCACATCCGTTTATAGGGCGGACCCATTCATGCATCTATTGTACGTTTATTCAGCGAAAGTACGTTTTTGTGCCTGAATTTGCAACTTAAAATATAGTCTGCACTATTTTGAGGTCAACCTCTTTGAACCATTAAAATTGAATCCTAGAACGTTAAGATTCTACTATTAGATCAAAATTTATTCAGGATGGTTCACTTTTTAGTTTGCGCACTGTACATAGAATACTAAAGTGGGAAACGGGGTATTATTTAAAAAAAGTCAAGATATAGAGTCACTATGTGTTTTTGAAACATGCCGGGTAATAAATGAGTTTAATAGATTCTCAATACCGTTATAAGCAAGTAAAATTTCTTTTAATTTACGTTTGTGTGGGTATTTGTGAGGAACGTTTTACCAATCGTTGCAAACATCATAGAATAATTATGGATCTAAATAATGGAAGTTTTTGCGTAATATATTCCTTTGAAATATTTTGCATATTTCATTAGGTAAATTTCTCAATACCGCTAATAGCAAATAAAAGAAAAAGAAAACAAATTTCAGTAGAGCACCCTCTTTCAAATGATCAAAGACAGTTTGCAGGAAAAATTACGTGACACGTACAAAATTTGAAAAATAAGAAAAATAAACAAAGTAAGAGTTGCCAATCTCCTATTTCATTTCATTAAAAAATATGAAAATACAGACAAACTAATGCATTTAGACCCAATAAAATTGCAGATATAATATATTTATTTATTTATTTTATTATAATTTACAATTTATTCACAACTTTCTTATGTTATTGTGATTTTTAACGCGAACATAAAATCTAAAATAAAAATAAAAATACCTTTACTTTGCTTTGCAAATTATATCTTAGAAAAGCAAGGTTTGTGTAAAATACATTCTTTAATTGAAAAAGACTTGTAATTTATATCTGTTTCATAATACTAATTAGTATTAGTAAAAAGCTCATTAACGATTTAAAATAAAAACTTTTAATTAGCAAAATCGTAACTGGATATCAAAATGCTGATTAAAGAAACAAAACTTTCCAAGTGCAATGGCTAAAATGGTTTACTTATTTTATAAATTAGTTCATTTTATAAATACACTTTTGGCTACACACTTAAGTACTTCTTTTTTTTACATTAACAGTACTTATTTGTAGTTGTAAGTAAAATATTTTCAATTAAAAGTGAGTAGGTATCCCAACTATTTTATAATTAATTGAGACGTAGCTTTAATTTAAATGAAATTCTCACCTTTAAAAATTTAATTTAAAAAAAAGCTATATTTTAATAATTAGTATGAGTGCTTAAGTATAAACAAAGATGATTATAGAATGATTGTATAATTAAAATATAGAAAAAACATTTAATACTTATTTAATGCTATGCTTAATTGATTACGCAATCGGATACTACCATAAAAATAATTTAATTTTAAATTGTGTTTTGCTGTTCTTAAAATTATTTTTAAGTTAATAAAGATCGAATACCTACCGATTTTTTAATTGTTGCATTTTTTCAAAGTAATTAAAGTTATAATGTAATTGTACGGATGTATTCGGCAGTATGTATTGGTATGCATAGGTATGTTAATTTAGAACACTTTCACATTTAATTTTTTTTTTCAGTACTATTATTTTTTACATTATTATTTCTAAGTTGTAGCATGAAATCATCTGAGCTTCAAATCGATGGGTAGCATTTTGTGTAAGTTAGGTGGGAATACACATTCCTCATTACAACCGTTAGTTTTCATATTATGAAATTTTTACATATCTTATTTTCATTGACATCAGCTCTGGTGAAACGGTTTTATTTTATATTATGAAACAATTATATTCAGTGCTTAGTAAAAAACACTAAAGTTAGCAGTAGTAATCATTACTAAAATTAATTAAATATCATTAGCATTAATAGTATTTGATTAATTTTAATAATACCTTAGCATTAGTTTAATAATACCGTAGCATTAGTTTTTTTAGATGAAGTACTTTTTCTTCATTAATTTAGCTTTTTAATAGAATTTTTTCCTCAAGTTGTGCCTATTACCAATATTAATTAATTGTAGTTCTCGAAAATAATTAGTAACGACGCTATTATTTTCAATAATCATTTTTGGAGGACGAGCTAATATTGGTAACTGCTTTGAAAGATCGCTAAAAGTGTTAAAAATCGCCTGCAATGCTTAATTAAATGTAGTAATATATACAGTAGAGTCCCGATTATACTAGTTTCGGCTTTAACCGATCTATAAGATACTTCAAGGATTTATTTTTGTTCTAGTTTATTTTTTTTAAACTACAGCCGAACATTGTTTGAAATTTTATCTTCCAAACACTCAGTAAGGTATTTTGGGCAATGAAAGAGCAGACCAATTGGCTAGGGAAGCTACGTGTGGTGAAATAGACTTAAGGGTGTCTGTTCCAACTTCTCACTGGAAGCGCATCGCTAGAGATAAAATCATTGCGGACTGGAATGCTGAATTTCATGCTTCGCCTCGGTCGCTTTGGACGAAAAGGTTCCCTCCATCCATTTTTCACCGTTTGCAATATAAATTCTTTGCAACTGATTTTAAATTAACCCAAATTTTAACAAACCATAGAAATTTTAAGAGATATTTATTTCGTTTCCATCTGGAGACCAGTGGATTTTGTGCTTGCGGCGTTGCTGAACATATTCTTCTTCATTGCAATCTGTATGCAAGTGCCCGAATGAAATTAAAGACTGATTTGAGGCGTCTTTCTATTTGTTGGCCTCCTGTCTTATCAGAACTGGTCAAAAGTATTGAAAGTCTTGCTGCCTTGCGGAATTTTGTTTTTAATTTAAATTTGTAAATTTTTCTTCTTTTGTTTTCTACTTACAACTGTAACCCTCATGCTATACTTTGTGGTGCATGAGGAGTTTTAAGTCGTTTAATAAAAAATAAAAAAATAAAAAAACACTGAGTAAAACAAGCTGACGGGCAACACAAGATTGCCGATGGAATGATCATTAATTTCGTCAATTATGAAAATGAATCTAGCGAAAATGATGAAGACAGTGACGATGAAAATCAGCATATAAAAATCTTTCATACAGATGGACTAAAAACTATCGAAAGTGCTATAGAATATATAGAACAACAAAAAGAGGTGATACCAGCCTTTCTGTTATCCCTACAAAATGGTGAAACATTGCTGCAGAAAAGCACCAAAGTAATGCAAAATAAAAAACGATTAAGGAATTTTTTAAGTAAACTCTCATTAATTCTTGTAAAGTACGCTCGTAAAATGCTTTTAAGTAAGCTTTTTAATTATAATATGAATTGCATGTGGTGTACTCGTATAAATTTTGTATTTTTTAAATATATTACATTTATACCTACTATTTTTCTTTCCTTTTTAATAATCTTCGCTTTAAACAAGTTTTTCTGTTATCCGAGTTAGTCATGGTCCAAATTAACTCGAATATTCGGGACTCTACTGAACTTCTGTTATCGCTGTTATAAGTACTGTGGTAATTATATGAGAACCTATTATACGAAGCTGCATAATGTAAGTATTGTACTAATAGATTTTCTATCGCCCTTCTAAACGAATAACCCTAATATCTCCATCCTACATATTCGTACGGCACCTAATATGCACCCTTTGTTTATTTTTATAATTTTGTCTTTATTTACCAGTGTGGCCTACAACTCTAAGATTTACTATAAGCTGAGTTAGAAGCTTAACACACCAAAAGAAAGAATAACTATACAGTTAGTATAATTTAAAATGCACTATTCAGAATTTAGCTTAATTTTTCCACAGTTAATTTAAAACTTTAGTTTAATTTCCTTAAGTCGTCTTGTTAAGTTTTCACTAATTAAGTTTATCGAAACACACTTTAAAGTGTAAATTTGAACATAAGAATCATATGGTGTCACATATCTTTCGAAATACGAATTTAGGAACGTCATTTTCATAAATTGCGAAATCATTAACATTGTTTTTACTTCTAATAACCTAATGTGAAAACTAAATATACAAATCATAAGTAATATGACATTAGTTCTAAATATATTATAAAAAATTAGTACCATGGGTTATTATAGTTTCAGAAGGTATAAAAAAACACCTGAAACTCTTATTGACGTGAATCTTGTGAGTTCATGTGTTGGAAAATGCATGAGAAACTAACAGCTTTTTCCTTCAATTTTGATTGCTATTAAAATTTTCAATCCTTTTCAAAGTAAAGATCTAAGTTTTGGATTTTTTCCGGTTTTCCGGAATGAAGTTGTACTGTCATTATTTTTAAGAATTATAACTAAGAATTGTTAATAATTTTCCATCTGGGTCTCCTTCGATATTTAAAAAAATTAAAACAAAGCAATATATATGAAAATTAACCAAAAACCGATCACATAACAATGAACAAAAAATACAATAACTCGAAGGGGATGTCATTGATAGCAAATGCAGCAAAGAATATCACAGTTACCAGAAACGGGTTTTCAGCGAAACTGAACCAATTTATCATCAAACCAAGGGACGTCCGATTTAACAATTTAACCTTTGCTAAACTTAAAACTTAGCCAAAGTGGCCGTAAATAAGTTATTATAACTTATACCCATATTATTAAATAGTTATTAAATATTATTATCGAAAATAAGCATCACTGCCGTCAATAACAATTCGTCGATTTTAGGAATAGCTGAAACGGAATAGTGCCGTTAAATCTTAACTCTCATGACAGGATTGTGAAAACAAAATTATTAAAGCTACGTACTTAATCCCAAATAGTCGAATCGATAATATATGTATATATAATCCGTTCATTGCACTAGTTAACTAACTTCATAAAACAAAAAAACTGAGTGATGGAATGACTTTTTTTTTTTTTTTTTTTTTTTTTTTTTTTTTTTTTTTTTTTTTAAGTTATCTTTCCCTTATAAATTGTTGTTATGGGGGGGGGGCTTTAATAGGTAATGAGGAATATACGTAACAATAGGTAATGTAGGTAAAGTAATAATAGGTAATGTTTTAGGAGATGGTAGGCAATGCGGTATTAGATATTTACGCTGTTACTTGTTTCCATGTTTCGATGAGTTTGCATTTTATAAAAGTGTTTTTCTTAATCTAATAGCGTAAAGCAACCATAAAAGTTAACATACTATAATAAATTAAAATCATGGCAATTATTTTATTTTTATTAATTGCGTTAATTAATTTTATTTTTATTAATGTCTTTAAGTTTTGTGCATCCTTTCGTAGTGTTGATCAATACAGATTTATTGATGATTTACTTTTTATAAAACCGTACTAAGAACTGGTATTCAGCTAGTCACTTATATGATATAATATTTATTAAACCCCCATTGAATTTTTTTTTGAGTTTTATATTTGTTTAAAGAAAATTTGAAGGAACCTAAGATCATATTTTTCAATGTTTCTTAAAGTAGAAATTGACCAGTTATAAGAGTTATATTTATGCACGTAGGATATAATTGATTGCTTTTTAGCAGTCAAATTATTTAGAATAATAAAGCAATTTAGCCGGCGAGGTGGCCGAGTGGTTAGCGTGTCTGACTGCGAAGCCAATAACTGCAGGTTCGAATCCCGCTCTGGGCATGTATGTTTCTCTCTCTGTGCTGTCTTCTGGTGTGAATGTGACCCACTCTATAAACGGGTTTGTGGCAGTGTGGCGTAGGTAATGTTGCTCGCCTCCGTGACTTTGGTTCACAGGTGCCCACTGGGTTCCGATAAATGAGCAACACTGCCGGCATCTTCCTAGGCGAAGAACGAAAAGTTTAGTGCCTGCCGTTAAAAAAAAATAAAAAAAAATAAAGCAAAATGAGTAAAATTTAATACAGAAACCCAATTAATGTATAGTATGTATAGTACGTACATGTATAGTACGTATATATACAAACGTACAAATCGAATTATATTCATTTTTTCAAAAAAAAAGAGTATATTTACACTTGTTTAAGTGAAAAAATAATATGCATGATAATATGCATGTTTGTATAAAGCCTTATTCTACGCTATTTTTATAATATTTTTATATATTTCTGTTTTTAAAATGAAACACTGGTCTTTTTTTGATAGTGAAACATTTTAGCGTCAAATGCACTTGGTATATTTCACATTTGAAAAATTCTTCAAGTGTTTAAAGTGATCTGCACCCCGTGAACATCTATTCGGATATTTGCAGGGGGAATTTACTGCCTTTACATAGGCGATTTGAGACTATCTTTTTTATAGTTTGTTTTTCCATTAAAACAAAAGATAAAACTATAGAGAATTTATTTCACGTTGCTTTTTGTAGTAGTCACTTATTTTCTATTGGGAATTCAAAGTGTTTTCTTACAAAAAAGAGGTTTTATTTTTATTTCTTTAAAATAATATTTTTCACACTTTCTTTTGAAGATTAATGTTTCTATTTTTTTTCTCCTTCTTACTGTACTAAATAAGCGAGAAACGAAGCAAATTTATTAAAGATTTGTTCATACATAAGTTTCAAAATAAGAATGAAAGAATGCATCTTAAAATTTTTCAAGTATTTTAATTCGAATCATTAAAAAAATTGACTAATAGACAATATCTTTGTCTATATCAATGGATATATCTACTTTTAATTAATTATGTAAGAGAAAAGTGTACTTAAGAACATTGAATATCTATCTATCAAAAATCTAAAATATAAAACATTTTCCTGTTATCTAAATGGTAGAAACTACTTAACACCAAAGTGCTGTGATGAAACATCAGTAGCGTTCCTTTACACTACTTGGTATAAAGTAGCCGCCTCCATTATTTGATATTCAGTAATATTAATTTTTAAAATTACAGAAAGATAGGATTACAAAAGGGTCAGTATAGTTAAATTTTGTAAAAATCTGCCTAAAGAATCCTTAACTTTGGCTGCATACATATACTAATTCATGGAATAATATTAGTTTGCGAATCATAAGCAGATAGAAATTATACATTTACTAAGACTTAAAATTTGTAATATAAATATTTTTACTGCACAATTAAAACATACATATAAAGTTTAACGGTGAACTTTAGTTTCTATGGAGAAAAATCAGAATTTAAGAAAAAAAAAAAGAATTTTCCGCCAACTACATAGTAGTCGATTGAAAACAATTGCAGACGCATCATTTAAACAACAACACATTGCAACACTACATTGAACGTACTTAACGTATATATTTAACGTATGGTATCATAAGGCCACTTAACAGTTATTAAGATTATAAACAGGGTCTAATGACATAAGAATGATCTTGTATATAAGTAAAAATAACTATTACTCTAATTTTATTTATTTATTATTTTTGTTGATTTATTCGATTGGCAAATACTGATTTCCCAAAAATTTTCAAAAAGTTAATAATAAAATTAAAATAAAAATCGCATTTAAAAAAGAAAGGAGATATAAATGTGCATTATATTCGCATTTTGCTTTTAGAATTTAGCGCAAACCATGAAATTTATTTTCGTTTAGTTTTTGATTAGTAAAAATTTGTGATATATATCCATACATGCCAAATCTTCCTCATTTGGCAGAAGATTTTATTTCTACATTTTAAGTGGTAGTAAAATGTATGCTTTCTATATATTCCTTGCATTTATAAACTTAATTTATAATCTTTTTGACCACCACTATTTTTAAAAAAATTAAGCATATTTATTAATATGTAATACTGTCGTGGTAGTCCACATAAGCCATCCCAAAATACAGCGTATGTTTCTACCTAAAATTGTAATTTAAATTCCAATTTACTACCACTGGGAAAAATCATCCTCGAAAGGATTAAAAGTTTGCAGGTATGTATATCTATAAATATATATTCAAAGCACTTAAACTCTACTAATTCGTACGCGCATTTAAGCATCTGACAAAAGTCAGAGTATAAAATATCATATATAGAACACATTGAAATAAATAAAAGGAGCCAAGTTACAATTGGCTGGAAGCTTCACTGATAACTGAAAACGGAGAAAGTAATAAAGTCAATAAGATTTTTAAAAAAATATATAATCAAGTAAAAGATTAATTCCAATTCATTTCACAGCCAAATACATTATAGATAGCCGAACACATATACTACGACATCAACAGCCATCCTTCAAAATTGTTAAATTGCAGCTAGCGTGTCCTAAATAAATGCAAGTGTCGGTTACAGTTTAAGACAAACAGAACAGTGCAAATCCCAATATATCAAATGGAAACTCAAAAATTTTAAAATGACTTTAATTGAGCTATTTGTTTAATGAAATTAATTGAAAATATATTTAAAATTAAATTAAATTTAAAAATAATAAACTATCAACGTAAAGTTAGATTTATTGCTACAACAACGTTTAAATCTAATTATTTGATATATAATGCATCCAAATACTTTCATTCTGATGCAACTGGAATAGTTTCGCAGAAAGAGTATTTCAAATTCGAAGTTTTTATTTGTTTTGTATACGGATAAAGTGAGCTAGTGGACAGAAACTATATAGACCTAGAGAATTTGTTTAACAAGAGAATAGTAGAGAATAGTTTAAACAAGATTTAAAATTTTTTGGATAGATTGACTGATATAAAATTTGGAATTCAGGAAAATTTATACAAAACATGTCATCAAACATAAAAAATCTTGATTGATTTCGTTATACAATTGCTTTTCAGAGCAAATTAAAAATCAAAAATATTGTGTATAGTTGAATTAAAGTTGGCCCTCATAGAAACACCATTGATTTTTAAAAGTGAAAGACAATCATTTTTAATTTAGTTGTTATAAAAGAAAACTTTTTCAAGCAATTGAAATTTGTTGATGCAAAACTTCACTAGAGTAGAAGTATGTTGCTCACATATGTGACTTAATTTAACAGATACCCAACGGGTAACGTTCAATGAGCAACAGTTTCAGCATTTTCAGAGGTGAAGAACGAAAAGTTCTTAGCCAGCCGTTAAGGAAAAAAAGAAAAGAAAAAGAACTTCATTAGAGACATTTTATACTAAATTAGAACTGCAAATAAAATTTAAGTGGTAAGGTAGTTCAAATATTGGCGTAATCAAAAGTGCTAATGCAAGTTACAATTAAGGTTGGTCTTTTATCCTTGAATTATCGTCACTATGAATAAAATTAGGGTCGAGACTACGAGAATATTGTAAAACTTAACGTGTTTCTGGATCTCTGAGAACACCAAAAACTCGGTATATTTCACCGAAACGCGTTGTCTATGATTTTGAAAAAATTAACAATAAAATTTGGTTTTATAACTAGTTCTGAAATTTGGCACACGTGGTAAAATTTTGTAATTTTATCATGAAACCTAATTTCAGTAATTTTATCATAAAGCATGACATAAAAACCCCTCATTCAGTTAAATTTATTTTTATGCTTTATTTATTTCCTCTTTTGCTAAATGTTTGGTAATGTGGACTATAATTTAGAACAAGAAGAATCTAAGGTAAACCGTTAGCATATGAACGGAAAAATTATTAAATGAATGGTTTAAATACCCTATATTTTGGTTTTATTAAAAAGAATTATTTTTCTTTTTTGTTTTTACTAAAAATTTTATTATCATACAGTACGGTAATTTTACCAGAGTTGAATTTTTCCTGCTTGGTTTTATACAGTATAGACAAATGACGCAAGTTACTCGTTAGCATGAAACTTCTCATAAAACAATTTGTTTTCAAACTATTTTTTTCCAAAAACTTATCTTTAATGTCTAAGTCAAATTAAATTTTCATCTTTATTGCCATATAGGAAAAGTTTAGTGGAAGAACCGGCTAAGTGAAAGGGTTGACAAAGGATCAACAACCTTTGACTTGCTTGGCATCGAACGCTACGACGCAATGTGAAAAAAATTGGGGAAAATGAAAAACTTGAAACAGCTGCTTCTCTACGTTTAGGAGGAATTAATATTTTTTTACGAATTAATAATTAAAAAAGACAAGAAAAAATAATCCTTAAACAGCTTCACCATTTTGTTTTTGTTTCTGGTTCGCATCAGTTTATGTAATCAGTGTTTCGCATCAGTCGCTTTAAAAATAAATATTATTTTGTGCTTCGGCAACTTTCAGTGTATTATTATTGTTCCTAGCTGAATTTAATGTACCACTTTACCGGTTATTCCACTAAGCTCTTCATATAATATTACCAGTATTATAGCAATAATGCCAATATAAAAATTATCCCAATGTTATTCATAGAATAAATTGTTAAAGAGCATAATTCTATCTTGGATATTCTCAAAATTATTCAGTAAATTAAAGAATACTTAGCTGAACAAAAATAGATAATTTGGTTCTGCTCGGTCATTTTTTTTTATTTAACATATTACAATTGAAACGTGGTAAAAAGAAAGAAACTTCCGATATGTTTTATTGGAGATTGATTTAAATAAAATGAAATAAATTATTTCCTTAATGTATTTCCGTTAAGAGCTTGAAATTAATAAAAAGCTTAGATGCAATCAAACATTTGGTTTTCTTATTGAATTAAGGGTTATCGATATTTAAGAAAAAATTGCACCGGTAGGTGATTGAAATTGAAAATCAATTGCCACTTGTATTTACTTTAAACAATAACCACTACTTTTAAACTGGCGTTTTATTATATATTTTCTAAAAATAGATTGTAAATGTTTTACTTCACAAATTGTTACGAAAATTAAAAAAAATGATGAATCTGATTTTAGTCTGTTTTATTATATTGTAAAACATCTTTTAAGAAAAAAAATGTTGTTTTTTTATTTACTTGCTTTTTTATGGAAAGTTAATAATTCTAAATCTCCTCCAAGAAAAACAGTTTATGTACTGAGGAAATATTTTTTTTTCCAATGCCCACCTGGAGAATGACCTAGGTCACACAGGCATCTGAAGGGCAGATTTGTTGGCCACTCTTTCAGGGACACCATATAAGGTGGACCAACGTTGCTCCTACTGTAAGGACGGATAGTGCAGAGAAGGAAAGAACGTACATGCCTTGCCCGGGATTCGAACCCAGAACCTTTCTAATGAAAGGGCAGTTCCCTAACCGCTACACAGGCTGGTCGGCACTGAGGAAATATCACCTACATAATTGGCACAGAAATAATATATGTGATGTACAATAAGAAAAATAGGAAAAGGAGCACTCTGGATAATTTATGATCTACTGGTCGGATCATCACTTTTTATGACTAAATGTTAAAGGTTGGCGGCAGTGACTTCAAATATGCTGAATTAATTAGTGCAAACGATATTTTAAGTTACGAAATCAGACACAAAGACGTACCTTCTCTGAATAAATTTTTAGCGAAATGAAAAATTCGTTTATCCAAAGATAACTTCATTCAGACAATAACTTTAAGTAAATATTTATTATCATTTAAATATTATCTTTTAAATATTATTTTTTTATTATTTTATTTAATAATAATCGAA
The DNA here is from genome assembly GCA_949128135.1 of Parasteatoda lunata. Lineage (NCBI taxonomy): Eukaryota > Metazoa > Arthropoda > Arachnida > Araneae > Theridiidae > Parasteatoda > Parasteatoda lunata. Next base: position 113,157,136 of record OX421974.1, on the reverse strand, counting down.
AAAAAATAATGCTGCTAAAAAAAAAGTAATGCCTTCAACTTCTTAGCATCGTTTTAAATAATACAATTTATATGACAAAATACAAGCTTAACTAAAATCAGTCTAATGAGGCAGGGATAGCCCGGCTGGTAGTGCACTAGGCCCACGTCCAAGAGTATGTGGGTTCGATCCCCGCCGGCAGAAGACTTCCCTTGTAGTAAATGGTGACTGATGCACGTTAATTCTGTCTAGTCGCTAAGTCCTCTATGTTCCCATAACAAATCAATACCTCATGGGGGTACTGATCTAGTAGTTTCCTTGTCTTCTGGATTGGTCCAAGTTACAAGGCTACGGAGTTAAACAAGAGTAGTCGTAAACCCAATATTGGATCGGCAGTTCAACGACGGATATAAAAAAAATCTGTCTAATAGTTCATGAAAAATTAAATTTTAAACAAGTAGTAATCTTAAAATTCACTTTCTCAGGAACTATTCAACCAATTTAGCTCAAATTTTTATATTTTTTTTCATAATACCAGAAAACATGCCATTCATTTCTACCTAGACTTTTCTTGTAGCAACATATTATTATTATTCCTCTTTCATGTTTTAGTGATGCATAAATTTCACAAGAAATTATAAAAAATCAATATACGTAAATTAAAAGAGATTTTACTTAACTTTTACGATTAAAAATCAACTTTTAACTTACATTTTTTTGAATACTTTATCACAGTAACATATTTTTTTATTTTGTAACTTACTCAAAAAACGGACACATTGTAAATGAGTTTTATATGCTAGCATTTAACCTTGAAGATGGACTATTAGCATTGGAGTTTGAAGTTTTGAAAGAGTTATTTCATTTTAAAATCATCGTTGAACAACCGACGCAATTCTTGGTTTTCGACGACCAACGTTCAACTCCGTAGCCTTGTAATTTTGAACCCATTCCAGGAGGCAAGTGAACTTCTGGATCAAAAATTGGGAGAAATCAGCCATCATGGAAGACTATTTAATGGAACTAGCACATATGTGTGTTAAAATGTACAAGTACCCTGAGGGCAGCATCGTTAAAAACCAGTTTACCGAAAAATCCTTTTTTACAATCAAATTTTATACCGTGATTTTTGCATCAGAATTAATTTAATTACAGTGATCCAGTAATTTTATAGTAAATATTACAATAAAGAATTACGGTAGATAAAATTTTCTGTTCCATAAAGTTTTAAGGTAGAAATAATTTTTACTGTAAAAAATTGTTGCACCCTGAATTCCGTTACTTTTTACCATAATTTTTCACTGGGTAGAACAAATGACTTCAAAAATTATAACAAAAAATTATAGTAAAGTGTAACACTTAAAAATAAAGTTATCAATATATAGACTTTTAGGCCTTTTATTTTATTTTTATACTTCAGTGATATTTTTTTTAACAATTTCTATCCAATTTCATAGATGTAGTTATGCGTAGGATAATAAAATGAAATTGTTATTTGTAGTTTCAGTCTAAACACCTTTAGATATTTATCAAAAACATTTCTGTACTGATCAGATACAGTTAATCATGTCATTTTTAACATAATATTTTGGATTTTGTGAACATATTTTAAGATTACATGTATTACATTTTTAAACAAATTGGGAAAAATAAGCTTAGACTTAAATTAAAATACAGATTACCAAATATCATTATAGGTTTTTAAATTCTTCCAAATAATTTTTGAAAGTTTTTTTTTACTTAATTTAGAATTGTATGGGCATTTAAGAATTAAGGTTTAAAATAAGCAAATCCGAAAAATATAGCAATCAGGTTATAATAGCAAGCTAATTGAAATAATTTTTGAAAGAGTATAACTTAATAAAAAACAAAAATAAATTTCAGGAAAATTAGTAAAACGTGAAATAAAATGTTTTCGTAAAGTCTTTGTTTACTTAATTTAGAATTGTATCGGCATTTAAGAATTAAGGTTTAAAATAAACAAACCCAAAAAATTTAGCAATCAAGTTATAATAACAAGCTAATTGAAATCATTTTTGAAAGCATATAACTTAATAAAAAACAAATAAAAATTTCAGGAAAATTAGTAAAACGTGAAATAAATTGTTTTCGCAAAACATGCAATTTGCATGGTTAAGTAGTCTTTCATTATATACTATATAATTATAGAAGTTAGGCATTAGTATATTATAACGTGAATACCTTAGAACTGATTCGAAAATTGCATTAATTAATATTTTTTCTAAAATCCCTAATTATGCTTAAATATACCAAGTGACTTCTAATGAAGCAAACCAGTTTTATTTTATTAAATTTACATAAAACTGTATAAAATATATTGTGATCACTAGAAGATTAAATTAGCCATAAAAACTAATATTTTTAAAATCCTTTCACAATATAAATAAAAGCATTTTCAAATATCTTGTGAAACACATTTCTGAAATTTGAATTAAATTTCTTTTAACTATACATGAATAAAAGAGATGTTTTTCTCATAAATTTTGGTCTAGGGAATAAAATTAAGCCAAAAGTGATTGAATTCCTCTTTTCTCTTTAATAAATATGAAGAAGCTTGACTACAATTATAAAGCTCTTTACGGATTTGATTAAATAATCCAAACTAAAGAGAATTTAGCTGAAATTTTTTTGAAGAATATTTGCGTGAAACATTATTAGTATGTTAAAGTAGATACATTATTAAATATTAATTTTTTTATTCCTTTTCAGGCTAAGAAAAAATCGGAATTAAGAGTATGAAGTTATAACATCCACAAAATACTTCATGAATATTTCTCATTTTCTTTTAAAATTTGAAAACATTAAAAGCTAAATTATATTCAGTTAAAGATAGTATCCATCTTTAATTTTTAATCTTTAAAACTGTCGAGATATATAAAGTAGAAATTAAATGATGCAATAAAATGAAAGACACTTTGTTTGTTTTTAATTGTTTAAATTGAAAGGAAAAAAAGTATTGAAAGCAAAAATTAATATTATTACTTTTAAGAAAGAAATCAAAGGAAAAATATAAGAGATATTTAAAACATTTGTGATTTTCTGTTTTAATTTTCAGTTTAGCCTATTATAAAACAGATCAAAAATAAACACTTTAATTAAGTAAATTGTTCTTTATTTTGTTCCAAAGAAGTTACATAAATAATATTGTGGGACCAAGTCTTTGAATTTCAATGGCAGCTCTTTTCTGTAAAATATTCCTAGATCTGAATTTGAATTTTTTTTAAAAAAAAAACTTTTTTCTGTACGTTCATAAATTTTATGAAGGGAAATATAGTTTCTTTCAAATAAAATAAATGATTTACAAGCAGATGATAATCAAAAGAATTTTCAAGATATCAGAAAAACATTATGAGAGACACAATTATCTTCATTCTAATTAAGCATTAGTTCCTTTTGAAATAAATTTATTCTATGTCCTTGATTAGTTTTATATTATAATTGTAACAACACTTTTTAAAAGCAAATAAATACAAAATTAAGTTACGATTTCCTTTCATTTGTAATACTGTCATTCTGATTTGAAATGATTTGATTGTAGTGCTAGGTGGAAGGTAATGGTTTACTAAAAATATCCTAAGCAAACAATACAGCTTTGTTTATAGGGACTAATTTTATTTTAAGGGATAATAGAGATACTCGCTGATTTTAAAATAAGCACTTTTTTAATAGAGAACTTAACTTTGTAATTGTAAATCCATCTTCTTGGGTGCTAATTTAGAAATATATAGCTTTCGAAATATGTTTACATTTATATGTTTATGAATTATATTAGCTAAATGGTCTCGCATAGTTTAAATGTTCTATTCTCTGTTTTATGGTGGGAAAAATGAGCATTGGATGATGAGTTTACTCTGGAAATAATAAAAAAACGTTTGTTTTGTTCTTTAGAAAAGAACATAATAATTTCAAATGTATTTGAAAAATTTGAATAAATTTTTTTCCCCACTTAGTTAAACATTAGCATAAAAATTTCATTCCTTATAAACTTATATTTAGTTAAATAAATTCAGTATATTTTAAACATAGAATTATTCAATTAATACACTGGATGACACGTAGTTTACGAACTCATTACACTCAAAGCAAATTTGAGGCTTACAAATTCTGTGAAGAGTGATTATGCGATTTAGAACTCTCTTTATTCAGGAAAATAACTATTTACACGCGCATTGATTCTATATGAATAATTATCTATTCAGTACTTAGAAAGATGCAACTTACAAAGACGCGGCATCATTCATTAACTAGTTGCGTCATCAAAGGTAAATCTACGCGCAAAGCAGTAATTAACATCTTTAATGAAATCAACCATGTAATTCAATATAGTTTGAATATAATAAATACCTTTAGAACTTATATTCAACGTTACTTGTTTCTCAAGCGATACAAGAAACTCGGATTCTCTAAATCAATAAAGACCATTTATTCTTCTTTTACACATCAAAGTATTCATGTTTAATATTCATAGAAATACCTCAGAACTGAAACATTATGTAAACTAATTACAAACTCGTCATTCATGACAAGCATTTGCAAAGAATAAAAGGGGAAAATTTTCTTCGCGTTATTTATTTCATGGCTTGAAGAAGTTTAGTTATAACCCGATAGAATGCGTTTAGAAATAAAATGGTAGTATTTAAAAATAAATTTTTCAATGAAAATAGTATATTAATAAAAAAAATATTTGGGGCATTTTTAACACCCCTTTTATTGTGTCACAAGTAATTTATTTTTACATTTCATATTTGTTTTGCAAATTTTAATCATTATGTTTGGTTAAGGACATTACACGGTACAGTCCTCAAAAAACAAAACAAAAAAAGGAATCTCCCTGAATAACTTTCGTTCTAATGGCTGGATTTTCACGAACTAAGTGTCAATCTTTATGGTTCCTGGGGGTGACCTCAAATATGCTAATTAATTAGTGCTAACTATTGATTAAGTTACGAAATCAGACATAAAAACGTACTTTCTCTGAATAAACATATATTTTTATTTACATATTTGGAATCCTGACCCTTGAAATAAACAAATTTCAAAAAAATTGGGTTGCAATAAATATATATAGCGAATATTTAAAAAAATGACAAATTACCTCGCCATGGAAAGTGAAACAATTTAAAACAACCATAAAGAAACTGAATGAATGACAAGACCAAATAATACAATAATATATATAGTATATATATATATATATATATATATATATATATATATATATATATATATATATATATATATATATGTGGTATTGAATAAGTAGGATTTGCAAATAGCATTCTTATGTATACATTCCGAAACTGACTTTTGCAAACATGTTTTTTCGCTAAGCTTTTCGATTGCGATCAGTTACTTATTTATCACCAAATATGGTTACTAAAGTTTCTTTGTTTTATTTCTTTATTTAAAAACTTATTTTACTATTTTCCCCATCACTACCGACATCTGATACGATAGCCTCATTTTAAGTAGAGTTCGTAAGGTCCTTAAGAAGTTAAAAATGTGGCGGAAAAACTAAGAAGATGTATTTTATTATGTTTATATTCACCACAACATTCAATATTTTATTTCAAAAACTCATAAATTTGTGGTCACGAAATGTTGGGTTTCAAAATTTAATTTTAAATTTAATAATGACTTTATAATTACGATGGATACTGATACCACTCTGTTCTTAATTTATTTAGATTCCTGACGTTTTAAATGAAAGGTCAAATCCAAAAAAAAAAAAAAAAAAAATTAAATCTTTGAAAAAATTTAACGCCTTGAGGTCTCTAGTAAATTGCAAAGTATATTTTACTTAGAGTTTATCGCTGTATTTTGCAATATTTAGAGATTATTTAGAGATTTGCCAGTTTTAATTAGAATTTTACTAGTTTTAATTGTTGAATTAGAGAAAATAATGTGATCCCTCTACCCTTAACTATTTCCAGCATTTATGTAAACAAATCCTTTCATTGGTATTTTTTTTTATTTTCTGAAATTATTAGAAGATGGTCGTAGAAATTATACGTGAAAAAATAACTTAGCAATAATATTTAAAAATTAATGCTGTTGGTAGGAACTATTCAACCCACCGCTTTATATAAGGTAAAAATGTTTAATAAAAGAAATTATCTGAATTTTAATGCGTATGTGATAGATAACTCCTTTAAGTTTTACTGAGTTAAATTAATAATTTAACTTTTTGAACAATAAGTCAGTGACATTCTTTGGTTAAATAATATGTGGCTTAATTAATAGAAAACTATAAATACAATCAAAATGTTTGAATTCCTTCCTATAGGAGTTAAGTGGATACCTTTTAAGGGGGAACCCCACCCAGAATATTTCAAAAATTCGGAAAAAAAATTTTATGCATTTTTTGAATCTTTGTACACTTCCTAATGTCTGTCTAAAACGATTTCTCGGTAACTTCGTTTGGAAGTTATACCGGGAAATAGAGAGTCGTCGCTAAGCAGGTAGAAAGGCCCGTTCGGCCGGATTAGGAGGGGCGAGATTCTTTTTGTGTCTCACCCATTCTGTTGACTGTTTATAAAAACTTATTGTAGGCATTTCATTTATCGACCATTATATACATGAAATTAAACGTTTTCCCCTACCATACGTCAAAACTTTAAACACGTTTTTCTCAAAACGCTGTTATTTGACCTGGCCTAAAGTTTCCTCATGATCTATACAACGAAATAAGCTGTTCTTTATTTTAAATTACGTAAAAATATATTCTTTAGAAAGTAGCATAGGATTTTTTTGATATTTTTATAATTCGATTTTATATTAGTATTTTAATAAATATTTTTTTAATGAAAAACTTAACTTTTTTTTTTAAGTAGCCGCCATTTTGGTAATTTTGCGAATATCAAAAAACCGCTATGATACTTTTTAGATAATGTCTTTATGTTTCAGAAAATCTAAACAAAATCGTTTTCCTATGTTTCAGGACTACTAAATGCATGAGGCCAGTGAGGTGCTACTTTTTGATGACCAGCCACACACGGAGCTGCCACCAACTTATTTTCTGTTATTTTGTAAAAGAAAGATTTTTAAAATTGACTTAAATTGTAGCTAAATATCATAAAGAAAACAAGGAGTCTCTATAACTTAAAAAAAATTCAAGAAAAACGTTAATATTTTACCTTCTCAGGGTGGGGTTCCCCTTAAGCATTTCTAACATTGCAAATATTGTGAAACATAAATTAGCTGAATGCCATAAAACTTCTCATTTTTAAATGTAAAAATTATATAAAACAAATTAATATTTTGTAAATTTATATTTTGATTATTTAATGTAAAAAATGTATTTTTTAGTGTAGTGTAGCAAACTTTTATGTATTCTTTCCTATCAGTTCTTTTATTTCAGTTGCTTTGTAACTGTCTCTTTTAACAAAAACTAATCAATTTTATCATCGAATTTAAAATTGCGGGGGGGGGGAGCATTTAAAGGATAAAGTAACTCAGAAATTGTGCTAAATTATTTTTTTATGATTCGCTGAAGTATTGTTAGAGATTCGCTCTTTCAAAAAATGAGTTCAAATCTTTAAAAATGTTAATTTCTTGAACTATGTTGATGCATGTTAATTGAAAAAAATACAAAAAATGTCAATATTTTGACTCAAACAAAAACATATTACAGCGGATCACAGAGTTTAAAAAGCAAGGTTAGAGAATTCAAAAAAAGAAGTTAAAAGAAAATAATTCATAATGATTTAGTTTTTGGCTGCTTACTAGGGTCTTCGTTTTTGCTTCATCAAAGGAAAACTAATGACCAATGTGAAAAGTATATAAATAACCATTTAAAAAATACACATGTTTTATCACATTTGTAAAATAACAAGTATTTTTCCGAATTAGAATTTTTAACACATTCGCTGCCACTAAAAATGATATTTCCATCCTCAGAAGCCGGATTACAAAACAGGGTTTTCATGGTTTAAATGATCCTTATATTTTACTAGGAAAACCAGAAAAACGAAGAAACATATTATTTTCCTGTTTAGAGAGCGTTTTTTTCCCGACGCTCTGGAGCGTCGGTGGCACACAGACTCAACCTGTCTTCGTGAGTGCCACTGACGCTCCAGCGCGTCGGATCAATATTTACAGAAATTACTGGCATATTGCCTGAAATAGATGCGTAAAAGGAATAAAACGGAATACAATTCAAGTCTATGTAGTACCATTTATGAAACAATACTGAAAATATTTACAAATAATAAGCACAATATAGCACAATAAGCACATAAAAAAAATTTAACCAAAATTTTGAAAACCAACCACAAAAAATAAAAAAATCCAAAAAGCCAAAAAGCCACATTAAACACAGAGCATATAACTTATCATACCAGGAGAGGCCGCTCTGACGCGCTAGCGTCGGTGGCAGCGAACGTGTTTTAAAGAAGTTAGCTGCCTTCTAATGTAAGAGTTAACTCTTGAAGCTACTCATCATGCATGAAATATCCTACTACCCTTCACCTGATCTCAAGAATTTGCACTTCATATGATTTGCGAATGATACTAAGTAAACTTGGTTTCTAGTGAAACGAATGGGTATTATTTACATACTCATTTCGTTAGTTTATTAAAAAAAAATAATTTTAAAAATTAAAAGAAAGGAAAATTTAGGTTTATAATACCCCAAATTAAACAAGAGTAACACTTGTTACAGTTTTTAACTCTGACATTCTTTTCATAAGATAACCTTTTTTTCCGACGATTTTGTCCGTTTTTTATTATTAATTAAAGCTATCTTACGCATTCTTGTAATTTTTGCATTTTATATTTGAAATTTTAAAGTCGAATGACATGCATGAAATTAATATTAGATCAAAGAGTCAAAGTTAATAGTTGCAAGGCCGGTTGTTTCGAAAAGAATTAACTACTTCGGTGCAATGAATTATTAATATTCTTGTTTCCTTATTACGAAATATTACATCCAAATTTGTATTCATTATTTCTTCAAAACGTGTATAAAAACTATTATTATAGGTTAATTAAGTAGGAAAAATCCTAACGTTAGAAAAAAAACACAATTTTTGAGATGATGATTCTAAAAATAGCACGTTTTTCGAATCTTTTTACTATTTTTTATTTTAGTAGTTGTTTAACAAAACAAGGCATATCAAACATTTTCCTGATATAGTAATATTTTTTTGAACTGGGCAAAAGTGTAGAAATAATATAAACAAATTTTTTAAGTAGATATTTTAAATTTTTCAAAAGAAAAGGGTAACTTTCTTTAATTTAGCGAGCAAGAATAACTTTGAACGTCAAAATAAAATTGTATGTCCATATTTTTTTGTTCATTTAAAAAACAATCTGCTGTATTTTTTTTCTGTGCACAAATACGCATTTACTTTTCATTACTTAAATAAATAAGAAACAAAAAAAAATTAATAATTTATCTTCATTTTTAGAAAACAATAGTATGCTTAGTAAATAGTCAGCTGTTCTGCATCGAATGATGTTGATCAGTAGAATATTTTTAATTTCTTAACAAGATTTAATTCTCAGCTAGCTGGCAATAATTCTAAGTTTTCTTTCAATAAAAACTTAACAATAATTTAAAAAGTAATTTTATTTTAAAGGAGAGCATAAATTAAAGTACTAAAACAATTGATTAGTATATTATTGGAAAATAGTATAGATGGTAACATAAAAAATAAGATTTTACGTTAAAATTTAATTAAAAAGTTGGAAAAATAATTCTGCGAAACAAGCGCAAACAGGAAACAGGTAATTTACAAATTTATTTAAAGATTGAGGCAATATATAAGATGTAAAGAAGTTTAAGATCAAAAATGTTGACTACTCATTTGTATTAATAATTATAAAATAGAACTGAAAAAATTTATAAGCATATTATTGCAAAACTATGCATGCTTTGGTATATTATTGAAATTGTATCAATTATTAAAAGAACAAACTAACAATTAAAATAAAAAAGCTCATATATAATTACATTCTATCAGAAACATGCTGTTACAAAACTCAACATTCGTTAATAAAAGGCTTTATTCATAACTCTTTATTAAATTAAGAATAAATTTTTAGAGAACTCAAAAAAAACATTGTATTTTATAATTTATAAAAAGGATTAGCAATCGCTTATCAGCGAAAATATATGAATGAAATTTTACTCTACGCACGCATAAATCAAGTCCTCGTGAGTAAACCACATTTAAAGATTAATCGCCGCATTTAATTATTCCCTCCTTGTCACCAAATTATTTTTTTAAAAATAATTAATTTTAATTTTTCTCGGCATCTACCATATAAAACTGTTGAAACTTTAGATTTTGATATAGAAAAATGCGTAGATTAATACGATATAAAAAAATTTATACCTCATAATTCAAAATGTTTTCATCCACAATGAAATTAAATAATAAAAAATGATAAATAACTATTAAAAATTATTTTTTTCATGAAATTATCTTAGGGTAAATGGGTTTTATAATCGAGTGCAATTTTCTTTGAATTGCTTTATTAGTTTTAAAAATATGACTAAAAACGCAGAATGTGAAATTCATTAAGGGGTCCGAACTTTGGATCGCTCTCCTGACCAAACTATGGGGACCACATTTCCCAGATTGCGGCTACCCCTATATTTTGAAGGTCAAGAATCCAAATATGTAAAAAAAAATATATGTTTATTCAGAGAAAGTGCGTTTTTGTGTCTGATTTCTTAACTTGATTAATAGTTAGCACTAAATATTTAGCATTTGACGTCACCCCCAGGAACCATTAAGATTCACACTTAGTTCGTGAAAATCCGACCACTAGGGCGAAGGTTATTCAGGGTGATTACTTTTTTTTTTGAGGACTGCACCTTAGATTTTAATACCAATTATATATTTTTTAATTGCTGGAATATAACATTTAATTTTAGACTGAATTCAGTAGATGTATCAGTAAATAAATTTTGAGCATTGATGTTACGCAAATTAAATTTTAAAGTGGAATCTATGCTACCATCATTGCAATACTTTTAACTTAATTCCATCACTATCAACACGATCGGAAAAACAATTACTTTACGTATGCAAAGTGAATCACAATATTTTATGCATGCAATGTAACAAGCATTATATTATTTACTAGTATTTTCCCGCAGAGTGTTTCTTCAACGCACACGGTGAAATAAAATTCTGGTAAAGTTACCATATTGTATGGTAATGATATTTTTGTTTAAAAAAATCATAATACATTTTACTGAAACGAACATATGTGGTATGTAAACTATTCATTTGTAATTTTTCTGTTCATATGGTAGCGACTTACTGGAAATTCTATTTTTCTAATTTATATATTTCTTATTACGATAAGAAAAAAAAATGCAAAATGGAAAAATTAATATTACTGAATAAATGGTTTTTATACCAGGTTTTAAATTACATGATTTTAACCATATTTACCAAATTTTATCACATATAATGAAACAATTTTTTATTGCTTATTTCACCAAAATTATTTTCAAAGTGCTTCGATAAAAATTACCGAGTTTTTTTGATGTTCCCATAAAGAGTGAAACACAGTAAAATTTATCATATTCTGGTAGTTTCGACCATACTTTTATTCTCAGGGCAGGTGGTTTCGTATAAGTTGTAAGTAAGACACATGCTCTACAAAGGATAATTATTTTTCTTTCGATATCTTGATTCCAGAAATTAGCTTCGAATTGAGAGCATAATCCATTTCGAAACTATACTCAATTAAAATGAAACTAAAGCAAAAAAAAATTAACTAGTTTTCAAAAAAAATTTTTCCTATGTTAAAGTAAAAATAAATTTATCTGAAATTGACACTAGATATACTAAGAAATAGCTTCCGAATTTTTTTTCAAATTGCGAAATATTAAATTTAGAAAAATATCAAAATGTTTAAAAATAGCAATTTTTTTGGAATATTGAAAAAGAAAGGTTAATTTAGTTAATTTAAACAATGAGATCATTAATTGAAATTTGGTTTTCTTTCATGCAGCAGTTTTTTTATTTTAAATTTATTCATGCCAATTTTTTTTCTGAACAATAAACTGTAATTTTAGTAAACAATTGTCTAAGCTTTAAAACCCAAACTTAAAATACTTTTTTTCTCAAAAGCGTATTCTGTTTCGTTTATTTCATTTTTTTTTTTTTTTTTTAATTTTTTTTTTTTTTTTGTAAATTATTTTTTTATGAACTTTCTTTAAGTAGTTTTGTTTGAATAGATAATTAAAAGGACGCAAAAATAAAACCATGTAAAAGTCAAAAACAATTTCTAAGAATGTACTACTTGAATAAAAAAAATAGCAGAAGAAAGCTTGATAATTGTTATTTTATGTTTAAAATACCGCTAATTTAAAACTGGCACGACAAATAAAATGTTTTATTTTATGAGCTAGTTGTATTTCTAATTAAAAAAAAAAGGTTTGCTCCAAATGAAAAAAATTCTTCCGTATGCTCTTTCGATTTCTGTAATTAGTCATTTAGAATTGATTAGCATTAGTAAAAGTTAAATACCTTAGTACTTTTAAATTTTAAAGTTTTCTTCAGATACATAATTGGGATTGTCAATGTTACTAAACTGAAAAAATGTAATCCTCAAATGTAATTAAGAAATTGTTTCATGTAATGGAAAATAAGCTGAGTAATTATGTCTCATTACTTTTGTATAATAGAGCAGCACTAAATTTGTTAGGATGTTTTTCTCTTGTATCAAACTTTTTACAAACATAATTATCTTCTATTTACGTTTTTTGAAGTACAGTGATTTTATAAAAATATTTTAAAATTCGTAATGATTAAAATGCAATTAGAAAGGAATATTTAAAAAAGTGAATGTAACTTAAAATTATGGACTGACATATATTTTAAACTAGGATTTTTGAATTTTTAACTAAAAATAAATATTTTTAGTCTGAATAATTTTAGCATCAAAGTATTTTTAAGAATTGTACATTTCTTTAGTATTGTAAACGTAAAAGTCATTTAAAGTATTTAGTAATAATATAACATAAGATTTATTTTCAAATTACAATTGAAATTATGAGTTGAAAATTTAAACTTCATGAGTATAATTGTAATATTTTTTGCGGCGCGTGATCATAACACCATATTTGAGAAATTACATACATATTTTACTCTCAAGTTTTAATAATTTCAAAAATAATTTTCATGGTTAAACACAATGTTAGACTTCTTTTATCTGCTCTTAAATTAATAAGTAATGGCTTTTCATATACTTAAACATTTATTAATAACATCTATTTTTATTACTACTATTTCAAATAATAAATAACAAGTTTCAATTGTTACATATTGTTAGGCATACTTTTATTTTTTCTGTCTGTTACAAATTATTTAATATTTGCTTTTCAGGCGTTGAGAAGCTATTTCTCAATCATATATGTTTTGTGCCGAAATTAAACAGTCTATTAATACTTAAGAAGAAATTAGTTCGTCGAAACTTTGTTTAAAATACTGATTTCCTATATTTTAAAAATTTTGCGACCTATTTAAAATTAATTTCCCTTTAATTTTTTTAACAATTCGAGGATATATTAAGGAATGAATTAAGGAATAAATTAAGGGATAAGGGAAAATTAAAATTTTGAAAAATTACACGTGAATCCGTGCATAATCCACGTCGAGGCATTGTAAAGTCGTTTTGTAAATAATTTAATAAGTTACATATAATTTCTCCTCGATAGAAATAAAATATTACTTTAAAGTTTTATATATTATCTGACTACGTAAATTCCAAAATATTTATTTACTAATTCTTAAAGAGATTGTTATACTTTTATTAAAGTTTTATTTATTAGGTTATTGTCATGTTCTGTGATCACTTGATTGTCAATCAAATCTACAGATGGTGTTAGCAGTGATTAAAAATTAAACAAAACAAAAAAAAAGCGAAATTTTTATTTCTAAGCAATTGATCCGATTTTATTAGAACCATGGCTGATGAAAACTGTTTTTCTTTTGTTGTACTTTTATATTCAAAATAATTGTAACACTCTAATAAGCGTAATACTCTAATTGTTTTCCATTAAAATGTTGTCATCGTTATTAAACTTGAATGCCTTTTTTTAACGAGCCAAAACATCTGAAAACCTTTGGGGTTATGAACTTCGATACAATCGAGTGACTGATAGATAAGAAAATGATAAGCATGTATGTATCTTCTAGTTTTTCCGGCATTTTTGTCTTGATTTATGAAATAAATAAATGTAGTTAAATTTTATGCATGCTTAAATTTTTAAATTAAGTATATTCTGCAAAAGATGTCTGTAAAATTAGAGAGAGAAAAGCAAAGCAAGAATCTCCTATTAATTATGTATTTTAGTCAACCGCTTTTCAGTGAGTTATCTATTAACTTAATTACGAAACATACTTGGTGATTTTAGAATAAATTTGACGACATATAACCCACCGGGGAGCTTACCATTTGATTGAGGTTTTCAGAATTTTGTATATAGGCATTATAAAATATGCGCCCTATAATTATGTACAGTAATATCTATCGGTTACAGTAACAAAATTTTGAAAATTTCAAACAGTAACACTTATTTTTTCTTTTTTTTATGATGGAAGCGTTATATTTACAGTAAAAAACTTGAAATAGAGTTAGAACAAAATCTTTAGAATAAAAAATTAAGAAATTGCGACTCTAAACTTTCGCCAAGCTTCGCCATTTTTCGTGATCACTAACAAAAAGGGAGTATGGTAAAGAAAAAAAAAAGAGAGAGAGAGATAAGGTAATGAGAACTTGGTTGCTATGGGAAAAGGGGAATGGCGGAATATAACTCTTCCTCAAAAGCTTTCCAATAGCAAAAGCCTGGCTGAAGAACTTACATGTGGGGCAGCACTATTCTGCATCCACACCACGTCACAGAGAACATTTCGCTGTTACAGATCGGAAATAAGATAGTTCATCACTATTGATTCACTCGTTACAGTACCTGTACCTCTCTCTTTAAAGTTTTCTTCAAAAAAGTAAGTACTTAGGATGTAAGTGCTTATTATTTTTTTTACCATACGGTTATTTTAGTTTCGTGTGACGGTAGTGTAGTTCTGCCTAATGTGTGTAATTCTTCGTACTAATATTACCAGTCAATGAGTGCCTCGTTTGACCGAAGAATAGATATAGCCAGTTGTTGTTAGCGTCACATCGAATGGGGAATTCATTAGTAAAATCGAACCGTAGTTGTTTGCCATCTCCTTAAAATGACCTTCGTTGTTGAATATAAGCTGAAATCAGTACGAAACATGTCAAAAGAAAATGCAGAATATTTAAAATTGAGGATTTTGGTTCATTCAGCGTTTGTGAAACCTCACGTTCACTTGAAACAAGGCTTTCGCTAATTGCTAGGTTTACTTCCACTACAACCTCAACAGGAACAGAAGCTCGTTCTGACGTTCTAAAGCTGATCATAGCATGTGAAATCAGCTTTTTTTCATCCAACTTTCGTATTAATTTTGAAACAGCTTGTTCAGAACATGGTCCACGTCGTAATTGGTTATTTCTGTGATAAATACTTAACTTGTTTTTGCTGCATTTCGCTCATTCAGTGTATAAAGTTTTCAGATTTCTCCTCGTTGTTTTAATGTAAGAGACATGTAAGTCAAGTAAAATGACAAGAATGCAAGATGCAACAATCAAAGCACAGTAACTTTTCTTACATGAGCGGAGCAGTGACGTCAGGCATGTTCTACTAGGTATGAGATCACTTTTATTAGAACTTACTTAAGGGGACCAATCGAAATTAAGTGCGACGCAAAATTCTTCTCCTTTCGGTCTTGGTTCTTCGTTTATTTATTTATTTATTTTCTAACTTCACTTTTTCTTCTCTTTTTCTTTTTTTTTTTAAATTCACTTGTCTCGCGTTGCCATTTTTAGTGGAAAATAATAATGAACACTATTCATTTTTAGTTTTTCACTGTAAGGATCAAAATTAGATCATAAAAAAGCTAATTTCATTATTTTAAAATTTCGAAATTTTGTCTCTGTATCTGTAAACGGGAGAACTGAGCAACTGCATATGGCATATAGCGTATGATACGTGCAAAAATTTATTAACTTCACTCAAACGGTAGGCTCTCCGAAATCAGCAAATTTATTTTTTATCACCCTGTACGGGTTATTACTGTGTCGTTTCTTGAAGAATTAAAATATAATGTTTATAGAACGTAGGTATTGTATTGTTATCGTTTCTTACTAAGCAAAACTATCAACCCAAACTGAGAAATGTGTAGAGTATTTTCTTCGAATGATTTCACTTCATTTAACTGTGTAAATGAGACGATTTCATTTTCTTCGATGAATTCTGAATATTACTGATGGCTTTAAAGGCAGAAAATTATTGTTTAATATCGGAGAAGTTATTTATGCAGTTAAACTTATTTTATTTCTGCAAAATTATTAAGTCTTCTGTGAATATTTTTCTACATTTTTACATATTGCTTAAGTTTTTAATTCTCGGTAATATTACAAGCTGCTACAGAAAAATGATTTTCAATTAATCATTACGTAAAAGTTCTGCAGTGTATTTTATTTTGGCTGGGTCGTAAAGATGTTGTTAAACGTCATGGAACTTGTCTAACCATAATACGGTATCATTTTGTTATAGTGTTAGTGTGGGGCAAAGCTAATTGGATTACTGGGTCACGAAAGATTCAAAGTCTTCTTTAAAAAAAATTAAATAAAGTTAATAATATTTTTTATGTTTTGCATGCACAACTTATTCCGCAACTAATAGTTCATTCTCAAAAATAAAATTATTTATCAATTTTATTCTTTATTTTAAAAAAAAATTATTTTACTATTTTTTGGTTAAAAATAATTATATTTGATTATAGAAATTGTTTCAAAATTATTTTTGCGCAAGGATTACTAATTTTAATAATGACACTATAGATTTGTGCATTTAACTATTTATTTATAAAATAGAACATATGGGATTGTTAGTTGGGTACTTACGTATTAACGCAACCAGGCCGAAATTCGCATAAATCGCCAAATTTGGCGACCGTACATTTGGCGACCCTACTTACGGCACCCTAAGTGATTTTTATTATTTTTCTTCACACATCTTGAATAAATGTATACCGGGCAGTGGCACTTGACCTTAAAAAAACATCAGTCTAGGGTATACCGGGCAGTGGCACTTGAACTTAAAAAAACATCAGTGTAGGGTATACCGGGCAGTGGCACTTGAACTTAAAAAAACATCAGTGCAAATCGCATACATACAAAAAACATAATATACAAATCGCGCCAACCTGGTTGCGATAATACGTAAGAACCGTTAGTTGTGTACAATATATATATATATATATATATATATATATATATATATATATATATATATATATATATATATATATATATATATATATATATATATGTATATATATATATATATTAATTTTTAAATTGCTTACTCATTGTACATTTTTATTAACTACTAGCCACTTAAGGCGGCCAGCTGTCCGCCACGCTAAAGGTTTTCACAAATAAAGTTTTTTAAAACATAGCAGGAAATCTGAAGATTAGTGGACAATTAAAGTGTTCCTGTCCTGCAATTTTGTCTTCATATCCAGTTCTGCTGCAGATGCGTTATAGCTCTTGAGGATGTTTGAAGATGTAACTTTGCTATGGTAACATAAGGCCTATGGTGACCTGACCTATAATATAACTATCAGGTTGAGATTTGTTTTTTTTTATTTTTAAAAAAAGGCCCTCAGAAATTGTAAAAACATACAAAAGTTGCTTTCGAAATCATCATTGGCCAATAGCTGAAAATTAAAACGCAGTTAATAACATATTTAAGAAACTGCAATAAAATAAAACTTGTGTCAGTCAGCATACAGATAGTATATTATTCTTCCTATTCTTGTAAAACTTCTTTATAAACAATATTTTTAGTTTTCCATTTGGAGCCAATAAATATAAGTTCTTTTCATCACCAACTCTTGAGCAGCCAACATAAGGCAGTCCATGTGAAAAGCAAGGCTTCTGCAAGTCAAGACCAACGACTTTTAAAGATTGTCCCTGAGATTTATTTATACTCATCGCAAAACTAAGTCGAACAGGAAACTGAAGTCGTTTAAACTGAAACGGATTGTCTGAAGATATGATGGGGATGCGAGGAATAAGCACACTATTTCCTGTTGAATGTCCTGTTATAATCATAGCTTCAATAACATTAGGCATAAATTTTTTCAAAACTTATTATAACAATTATGAACAGCGACAAATATATCAAAGCGAAGCGTTCTATTTACGTATCGAATATGTTGCCACATTTTTAATACAAAAGTTAAACTTTTCTCCACTTTGATAAATGTAAACTAATGCGAAACTTGAAATTAAATTATTAATTCCTTCGTATATTATTGGTTTAAGTCGTCGAAAATTAATATTTCAATTGTAAGGTTCGCATTAGCACACATTTATATGAGTGGAGAAAAGTATATGCATTTTTTAATAGTTTTTTTAATATGGCTCTTTGAAGACGAAAAAGCATAGATTTTCTTACAAAATGACTGATAACTAAAAAACTAATCCAAATTTTCGAAAAAGAAAAAAAAAAAAACTTCTTAATTATGTCAAAACGCAATTATGTGCCGAGTTTCGTGCCTGGGCGAGGCTTCTGGGGCGATATATTGTGATTACAGACAGACAGACAAACAGACACACACACAGTCGCGTTTATTATTATGTATAGATAATATACTGATTTTTTAACATTGCTTCAAGCTCTTATCTTTAATAAAAATGGAATCAATATAGAAACATGAAAAAAAAATTTTTTCACTGGGAAAACAAATAACTATTGCTGTGATTTTTTTTTTTTTTTTTTTTGGCTGTATAAAGCAATGCCTTTTATAAGATTGCAGCTTTTATGCGAGTAATCAATAAAATATCGATACTTAAATCATTAAGTACCAGGAAGCTTAAATCCTTCTTAACTTGTTTATCTGATTCAATGGTTAAACGGGAAACGAAGGTGATTTATTTCAACAGCTTTAAAGGTTGTAAAAAATAAATACATTTTGGTTGACGAATTTTCTGAGGTAACTTTTTCAGAGGTTTTTAAGTCTTCGATAGATTACGATTAAAACTAATATCTTAATTTCTTTTGACTCGATTGAAGAAAAATGCTGGCACTTTTTAATGCCGCCACTTTTAAATTTCTTAAAATGTCCCTTTCATCTGAAAGTTAAGCAATTTTTTATTAAAATTTTTTGCACAAACAATTATCGTTTTAACACTCCACAAC
Organism: Parasteatoda lunata; assembly: GCA_949128135.1. Taxonomy (NCBI): domain Eukaryota; kingdom Metazoa; phylum Arthropoda; class Arachnida; order Araneae; family Theridiidae; genus Parasteatoda; species Parasteatoda lunata. The sequence continues at coordinate 113,137,875 of OX421974.1, read as the reverse complement.
ACATTTTATTAAAATTCTTTTTTGCTTGAAATTTAAATTCGACAATATTGAATTATTCTTAACTAAAGAGGTAAATTATATTCACTTGGGTAAAAAAAAATAATTGAACTAAAAAAAAAGCATAATGAAAATAAGAGTGCAAAACAAAAGAAACTTTCAATAAGGTTATCATTTAAAAAAAGAATATCTTTGAAAAAAGAACGTAAAATAAATGACATCTCAGGTATAAAAAAATGTTCGCTATATGCTTCTTTAAACCATTATATTTCAAAAGATTCCTTGAAAGTAGATTATCACTTCAATACTGAATATCTTTTGAATCGATCAATGACTTGGAGATAAATCTTAATCCGACAGCTCACTCTTTAAAACCCTATAAGACTATACTTACTGGTTTATCTTGGTTTCAGTGGACTGGTTAAATTTATATTTATCCCCATGCATTCTATAATGGAACATAATAATTACTTTTTTGCTCATTTAATACGAATCAAACAATATTTACATGCAAAATACCTACGGCTATTTTTTTAATCAATTATTTGTTCTTGCTTAATAATTTTGAATACTTCTTTTTCAACATTCTGAAACTGCTTTTAAGGTTATCTAAACCAATAAATTTGGCAAAGAAAAAGACAACAAAAACGTAAATTTTATAATTTCTTCGCACTCAAAAGCAGAATAAGTATAATAAAAACAGAAAAAATGTGATTTAAAATAGTATAATAGCATACTTGAAGCAAAATGATTTTCATCTTTGAAATAAGTACGAAATTTCAAGTTTTCACAATATATTGTTTCCAGACAAAAATGTTTTATCATACAAACATTTTTCATTTCTTGAAAGTCATAAATGTTATATTTATATTATGTTGCGCAATGAAAAAAATAGCATGTCTTAAAAGGGATTAAATAAGATTCTATTATGAATTTTACAATAAGTATAAACTCTTAAAAAAGTTTTATTTACAACTTTATTAAACTACTTAAAATAAAATAGTCATAAAAATAGTTGATTGAGAACTTTGTTATAATACTTAAAATTAAATATTCGTAAAAATAGACATGAAACTATTCGAAAATTTTGTAGCACATAGCAATTCATAATATTTCACAATAATAAAAAGCCATTTAAATGCATTGATATTTTTTTTTATATCCGTGTGTTCTCCAAGACTTTTTTTAAAAAAAACATTATTAAATGTTCTTTCTTTTTAACAGAGAGAAAAAAAATAATAAAATTCATTTTTCGTTTGAAAGAACATTTTAATTAATAACACAGAGATTCTAAAATAACTGAGCATAGTTAAATTAAAAAAAAATTGCTAATTTATGTTAATATCCTTCATAAATGCCATTAAACGAATTAAAAAGATTTTTATTGTTAAAATTCATAGTTTTGAGCAACAGAGCCCATCTTAATAAGAAATTTTTTTGGTACGCACTTTTGTCAAATTTTTAGTGAAAAAATGCCCTAAGACACTCAGGGATCGAGAGTGTGAACATGTTAGTTTTAAAATTAAACCATTCATCTTGGTATAATGGGAGTTAAAACTTATTATTGTTTTTTTTTAACTTTTACGTTCTTAAGTCTCGAAATACTGAAAATTGTACTAATTTAAAAAGAATGATCAGCTGGTCACCGGAAACGATTAATATGATATAAAAATAGTTTTGAAATGGTAACTAATAGTATCGAAACAATGCATAGGGGTTAAAGGCCTCTCATTTTATTAAACCTATTAACATGACAATACAGTAAAAATAGAATTGTAACATTTACTAGTTTAGTAATATACATTAAAACAAATTTGATTATATTTCGATTTGATGTGCCAAGATGTTTTTAACTTAAGGAATTTTTATGTTAAGTTAGTTTTATTTTGGGTTCAACTGAAACCATGGAATCGAAATCTTTTAAACACTTTCAATTTATATGGTTTTCAACTTTCTTGCACTTAATGACGTGGCAATATGGTAAAAACAGCACTAAAGCATAGTTCAATTCAGCATTTTAAAAAGGATAGGGCGAATTCCATTATAATTTTCTGTAAACTATCAATATGACTCAAGATTAAATGGATTACTCTATTAATGAAGTAAGTAGATTTTGGGCTTTCGCATAACCATTAATGATGATTAATAGTTTCTAGTTTCGTAAAATATAATGTAACAAATAGCTTCACATTTATTAAAATTTATTTTAAAATTATATAGTATTTATATATTTGAACCATGATCCAATATCAGCTTGCAGCCACTGCTTATAATGAGTCACACTTCGGACGATTTTTTCTTCGATTAAGGTATCAAAGAAAAAAAAAATCTGTCTATGAGCAAATTGCTTATAATCTTAAAAAGTAAATACTATGAAGGTGAAAGGTAAGATGCATCATGAGGATTGAGAATTGCATAGCAACTCATGCCAGGAAATATCATTGTACGCCTTCTAGAAGTGCTTCTCAAGAATGAACTGTTTGTTCATTCTCATTTGAAGCAATATTTTTATTAATCTAATTTAAATATTATGTTTTTGTCGTGTTGTCTAGAGTTTGATTTAATTTAACGTAATTATTTATTCTTATGAGTACAACTATTTAAGTTCTCCATTTTACTTGGTATCACAGGTGACCAATTTCGATCATTACTATTTCTTAATTAGAAAAATAGTGGTATTTTTATAAACTGCAAAATGGCCCGTGAGGGCAATACCGTGCATATAGCATGTGCACTCTGCCGACCTAGCACACCATCAAAAGAAAAAAAAAAGAAGAAATCGTCTTTAAAATTACTTAAAAATTTTATTTGATGCAAGATGTTTCATTGAAGAGGCAGATGTTGCATCACGTTAGCATTCAAACTGCAGCAATTCAAAAATCTTGCCCTAAGTGTGCGCCAGTGGGAAGAGTACCAAGAAACTCAGCAAAAGTGTACGTTGCTTGGTATGTCAGAGAAATCATCAGAATTATGCCGTTGTGTAATGTGTCAACGTTAGAGTTGTAATTATACAGCAAGTAATTATAAGTTTATAAAAGTATTTTAATATTTTTTCAATCGAAATTTCATTCAAATAGCTGTAAAGAATATGCAAATAGTTATTTTATTGTACTTTACTGATTTGTCAACCAAATCAGTTAAGCATCACTAATAAAATAACTATTTGTCATTTGTTGGTTCACTCTGCAAGTGATCATCCTAACCAATCAATTATGATAAAACAGCTTTAACTGATCCCATTTGAATAAAATTTTCGACAATAATTAAAAAGAAAATATAAAATCGGTATAATTTTGAAAAATTAATGTACCACTTAGTTCATATTAAGGAAGCGACTGTAGCGGTGAACAATTGATTTTCGATCATTTGTTGCCCTGCAACTCTCATGATGTGTCCAAGCTCCAGTGCAAAGTTGTAAACGTTGTGTCATTTGTTGCACTGCAATCATCAATTTTCATGATGTGCCCAAGCTCTACTGCAAAGTTGTAACCGTTGTGTCATTTGTTGCACTGCAATTCTCAATTCTCATGATGTGCCCAAGCTCTACTGCAAGGTTGTAACTGCTGTATTAAATCAGATTTTTCTAATTGTGACAGAAATGACAGAAATGATGTCATTTCTGGCGGGGTGACAGAAATGATGAGTGACTTAATGTCATTTCTTGCAGCACTAGGGTAGGATATACACCGCGAACATTGCAATTTATGATTTCGGTGGAATCCGAATATTAATTTTTTAACTTTGGTAGTATGAAATTAGGTCATTGCTCGAAAAATTTATGCCAACCAACATTATTTTCAGCTCATTCTAAATGCGTTTACCTTGGAGCAACATCTGGAAGACTTGGAAAATTACTTTCTTGTTTATTTGCCTCACCCCAGACAACTGACTGTTGTTAACCAAGTCCTTTGGTAGTACATAGGAAGGATCTTAAAAGCAAGACACAATCCCAACGAAAAAAGAAAAAAAAAAACTAGGAAATTTTGTACTATCAAAGGCAAACTTTCAACCTCCGGATTACTTTGAAATCAATCATTGCGATTTTTGTGCTTATCTTTCCCCAATGCTGCATAATTTGAGGGAAGATAATATTGAATCAGGTATTACTTCCGACTCTACGCGTTAAAGAAATATCAAAATCTACCTATCACTCCCAGGCTGTGAATAGGAGAGTCAAATCCGTGACAAAGGCTTTGAATCAAATAAAGGAACATAATGTTAGAGATAAATATATCCAAGCAACATTAAATTCTCGATCAGTTACGCGATGATTCTCCAAGAATTAGACTTTAGATGTGTAATAGATATTAAAAAGGAAACTTAACAATGCAGTAAACAGAGAAGTCCAACTCCATTAAAGAGCTTTGTATATAAGAAAATGTAAATACCCCTCTAAACAAGTTGGTGGCTAGTTGTTTAAAGCGGAGATAGAACTCAATGTGCAACCATTTTTGCACGTGGTGAGTTTTAGGTCGTTCTGATCGAACATAATCAGCGAAGAGATAAGCAGTGAAAAATAAGAAAATTTAGAAAACTTCTGCTTTTTTTAAAAAAAAAAAACTTTCTATCCAAGTATTATAATAAACTAAAGTGTTTTTTTTCTTGCATAAGTTTTAGCCATCATAAAAATTAAACAAAGCTCTTGATATTTTAAAACTTTTTTATTAATTTTAAGTACGATGCGCGAACGTAAGATATACCAATTTTAAATTTTTTTTATACAATTTTTATTCATATTACCCTAGACAACTTTTTTTTTGCCTTGACAATACCAATATGAATTTCGGAACTCTTAAGCGTTCCGAAATTCATAAAACTATTGCCATTCTCAAGAAAGCATGGTTTTCAAACCACTCTACTTCACATACTTCTATATTATAAAAGAAAGTAAAACTTAACTGTTAACTTTGTGTGTGCAGTCACAGGTGAATACAAAATAACGCTAATCAACAAGTAATAGCTTAACTTCAAATGAAGATAGGATATATTTTGAGATACGTGTGAATGAAAACAAAATCAACTTGAATAAAGATAGAGAAATTAACGGCTCTATTGTTTCGACTTCATAAACAAAAAGTCTGAACACAAAATTTGCATTTTATATGTTGAGTTTAATCAATCATTGATGAGGCTCTTGCTTATGGAACTTGGTTTAGCTTTTTAAACTTAAATCATGATCAAAAGCGACATTTGGCGAGTAAAGAGATGACAGTTTTCTCAACTCTCCACCTGCAGGATTTTACTGGTTGTGTTGCAAAACATACATAAAATGTTTATTTCATCAAATTTGTTAAGAATTCTTGTATTTTGTTCGAGAAAGAGTATATTTAAAAATTCAAAACTAAAAAAATAAATAAAAAAAAAAAACATATTTCCAAACATTGAGGAGATGGCCGGTTCTGCAACTGAAAGACATAAATATTACTTTAAATATTGATAAAGATTTAACACTGATGGATTTTTTTAAACATTTTGTTGTTAGATGACCTTTATGTAAGACTTTGAAGAAAAGAAGAAAAATATTTCAATCAGTTATTCAGAGAATGTGCTTAAAACCTTATAAAAGCAAACCACAAAGAAGTAAAAGTTTGATGAATAATTACTTTAGAGAAGAAAAATATATTTTTACATAATAAACATGAGCAAAGTTGAAGAAAAGTAGTTAATAGGATTATGTAAATTTTTTTATCAAATGTACTCAACTTCGAGAGACTGCTGAAAAAAAAAAGATTTTAAGAATGTTAAACTAATCTTCCTTTTTTAGACTGCAAGTAAAGGCAGTTAATTAAAAAAAAAGTAAAGTAAAGAGCTTACTTATGACTCACTGTTTTTCATTTTTGCATATATTTATCACATAAAAACATTTAAATATGTGAATGGCCATGTTTTATTAAATCCACGCATCTTATTTCAACTTTAAGTTTAGCGTTATTCAAACGAATCTTCACTTATGAAAATACATATATTTTTATGAAGGATTTTTTGAAACAACGAGCTAATTTCTCTGCCTTGCCAATTAAAATGAATATTACTTTACTAAAAAAATATTTTAGTTTAAATGTGGAAATTATTAGCATACTTGAAAATAATTAAAATTTATTATTTTATTTGTCAGTGTTGTTTAAAACATTTATTTCAAACTGTCCTCAGTAATCCAATTTTTTTCTACACATACATTTTAAAAATTCTTATTAATACATTAAATAAGGAAAAAAATCAATGCTCTTTTGAATTCTATATAAATTATATACTCCATCTAAAATGTTTATTTAATATTTAAATGTTCATAAATGGAATTAAAACAATTTTTTCATAAAGGGATTTGAAACAAAAAATGTACGCAAAAGGATTTTTTAAAAAAAGGTCACAAATGGATTTAAAAAAAAAATGTTCATAAAGGGATTTAAAACAAAAAATTTTCATAAATGGATTTAAAACCAAAATTTCTCATAAATGGATTTAAAATCAAAGCAAATAATCAGACATCTAATCTACTTTACATTTTACCAGATAGTACTCTTAGTTGCATATACTTTATGCTGCTTCACATACATTATTAACAACAACAAAAAAATTCTTAAAGCTTGAAATGTGTTTCAAGAAAAGAATTAAATGAAGCGAAAGACCTTGAAAAGATGTATGACTGGAAAAAAAAAACATTTTTAAAGAAAAGAAAAACTCCTCTAGATTTCTCGACAGATATCTGAATTGATGAGGCTTATTCATGCATACTGGCATTTATTGCTGCAATCTTCGGTCCCATTTTACCTTTATGTTGACAGCAACGACGCTGATTGAAGACTATTACACAGAAATGGTTGTATCTAAAAAATTCCAGACCCTCCTTCTTTTTTAATCTTTTTTTTTAGTATTATTCTCTCAAATGTAATACATTTGTTAGTTTTTCCTAAAGATTGGAATTTGTTGGAGAAAAATTATAAACATAAAAGCATTCTTTTATATGAACTATTAGCGTATATTATCTGAGTCATTGAAAAATGACATAATTTCGTGAAATATTAAAACATAACTACATATTTAAATTTCCTCTTACTTTTAAAAATAAATAGCTTGAGCATTCCAGACACATTATTTTTCATCAATTTATTTTGAAAATGGATTTGGTAGACTTAAAAGGAAAATAACATCTATATTTTTATACATTGGAAGTGTTAAAAAAATTATGTAGATATATATCTATAAAATCGCCTTTCAAAATCAAGAAAAATTTTAATTGAAATTATCTCAATAGACTTGTCTCAAAATACATAATTAAATTTAAAATCAGATGATAATATATTTTCATGCATCATACATGGGTGGGCAAAACTGAGACCATTTATTAAAAAAAAAAATTGCTTCGATTTGTATTCAAAGTTCTGGCATTAAGATAATGAAAAATATTTTAGCAGTGATTTGAAATAAAAAAGATGAATGAAGCTGTTCTAGTAACCTTTCGATTTATGATCTTAGTAAAAATATAATTGACAGTTGAATTTATTAAGTAAATATATTCAACGTTCAAAAATATTGTTTATTCACTAAAATTTTTAGATTCGATACCGAATATTTTGATTAACTATGTGTGAATTCTAATTTCCCCCCTGATATAATATATACTACACTTTGTGTCACATTTCGTAATATATTTATAAATTTTTAACAGTTAATCATATAATTGCTATTAATCATATAATAAGTGCTATTTTTAAACTGCAAAAATTGTGTAATTTTGTTTTCATGAAGTTTAAAATATTTTGAGGCACTAAATGATAGTTAAGAAGATTATTATGATATATTATTGCATACATCCCTGAAAAAGATATTTAATTTAATATTTTCGAGCCGATAATTTTTAAAGTAATATAAATGTAATAATAGTTTTAATTAAAATGGTTGGATAGATAGTTTTTAAATGTGGTTAAATAGAGAAATTTAAAAAATGCAGAAGCTTTTCCTGATATGTAGAACTTCTATATGAACTAAAACACATATAGTAAATAAACATATTTATAATTAGCATTATTGAAAAAAAATATTTAAAGTTTTTATTAAAGTGTGTAGTAAACGGGAGTAATTTATTTTTAAATTTTACGATACTTTGGTAACATAAAACGCACTTTATTATTAATATTATTACATTCATCAGAGGAAATTTAAATTTGATCTTGTTCTTTTCTGTTCAATTGCACAAATGTCAAAAGTCGATCAATGATTTATTTTGGTTTCTATATTAATCTCGCCATTGACCACTCTTCCCAATCAATATAAACTTTGCTCTTTTTCGTACCCTTCTACTGTTTTGTCTATTTTAGAAAGCAAGGAAACTAAACGGACAAAACATAATCTGGCAAAATTACCATACTATATGGTAATGACATTTCAGGTTTAAAAAAAAACAGAATTCTGGTTAAATAAACCAAAATATACAGTATTTAAACCATTCAGTTATGTAATTTTTCTTTTCATGTAGTAACGGTTTACCGGAAATTCCAACTTTCAGAATTCTGGTTATTATTACCTCATATTTAGTAAAAAATACGAAAAGAAATAGTAAATTTTACCAAATAAATCTGTTTTATGCCATGCTCTAAAGTATCATGATAAAATTACCAGATTAGCTAAATTTTATCACAAATTATAAAACTATATTTTATTTTTAATTTTACCAGAATCAATACCAAGGCTCTACGGTACAACTTACCGAGCTTTTTGGTGTTTCTATAGAGAATAAAAACACGGATTTTCTCAGTGTATAGTTAAATGCCGGAAAAACCCTATCTTCATGAGTGATTCTCTCAATTCAATTACCGATTTGTAAAGACAGGGAAAAACCAAGAAAACTTTTCACAATTAGCCGAACGTCAATTGGAATCTATCTTATGATCCTTTTACATTTAGAGTATTACTAATCAACCAGGAAATCATCTCTGAACAAATGAAGTAAGCGAAACAATCAATCAATGGAATTAAAGCTGAAGTCACTATATTAAATAGGAGAGTTCCGTCCTATAAATGCAAAGCTATTTATTTAGAATAATACATTAAAGATAAAATAAATAGAAATAATAATGCATATATTTAGTTTTTAGTCTTTTAATTGTAGTATTTATATTGTAGTTTTTAAATGCGAGTAAATTGAATTCTATATCTTTATGAAACAAACTGTAGATAATGTTTAAGTAAAGATGGATTACACAAATGACTTCATCACGTTGGAATTTGAAGAAAAAAAATATCAACAATAGTAATAACATTTAAATAATTGTAAGTTCGAAAATTAATACAGATTCTTAAAATATGCCAATATATGTCAATAATATTTTATTTTTCATCTCGTAATTAATCACTTTGTCCAAACAATATCATTTATGCTCTAATTCATATCATCTATTTGTATTATTTACCGCTTCTTCATCTTTCTTTATGTTTCTACCAGTAATGATCCTATTAACGTCTAGGGAACGATGCCAGTGTCACTACTATGGTTGGTTTAGTTTTAGTAAAGGAAAGTTTTAAATTTTCCATTTCTGCTTGTATCTTTGACAGTAGATACATTTCAAGAAGCAGACATTACCATATCTCGCCGAAAATAAGTGGCTTCGAGGTCAGAAGGCTGCGTTTTTAATTCACAGTCCCGGTCACCACTTATTTTTTACTAGATATGTTGCATGTTTAAGAACGGCCTTTTGAAATGTATCCATTGTCTAAGATAAAACTAAAAATTCAAAATTTAAAACTTATTTTAAATAAAATTTAAACAAACATAATCGCAACATATGCACTTTACAGTAGAAACGTAAAGAAAAATGATAAAAATAAAAGCAAAATAACAAGTTTTTGCAATAATATTTCAATTATTTCGAAGAAAAAAATTCTTGTTCTCAATTTTGGCACACTAATTTAATACTCTAACCTGTAACTCTTGACTCTCCGAAAAATAGTGTTTCCCATCTGTTAAATATTTGTACTTCTATTTCAATTTTTGAGATCTCAGTCGATTATCTTCACCTGACTTGGTTTTGGTTTCTTCTTTTACTCTTTTGGCAGAAGAAGTATTGTTGTTTGCGGTATCTTACCAAAAACCGCAGAAACTGCTACCGTTCTGACTACATGTTGATGTCCCTCTATTGACGTTACCATGCTTATCAGTGCTTCAACTTCAAATTTCTGTCTGAGTGCAATTTTTTTGTGTGTATTTCTTTTATGAAACTCTGATATATATATATATATATATATATATATATATATATATATATATATATATATCATTCTTCAGAACTATCAAACCTTGCTTCCACCAGACAATAATAACCAAGTTATGACACATTACATATACCCGTTGATATTGAAATGAAAACCTGTTGATATTGAAAGAAAAAAATTTCATTGAAACTCAGTAGTAACATTAAAAATTAAAGTATCCATGAACAGATATGCGCAATTCTAAAGCTTTGTAGCATTTTAAAAGCGCGCAAAATTGATCTTAATGATTTGTCTATAACATAGGGTCCTTTAAATGGAGAATTGTGCCTATAGCAACTTGCCTTCCTTGAAATTATTAATTTAGTGTCTGTTAAAAATTGTCTAGCTTGATTTTGCTCTTCCTTTATTATATGATCTTTTTTTCTGACCCTGATCAGGACTAAAACACAAGAATTTCAATAAACGTGTTTTCAGGTTTATTTTGAAACAAAGCAAGGGTTTATTTTTTTTTCTAATAAATATATCTTTACCCCATTTTATCTTTAGCGATGATTTAAGAGAATAAATCAATTAGAAATTTTTTTTCAAGAACATTGTTTTGCACAATTTCGATTTTCTTTTCTTAAAGAAGCATTAAAAGTTTAGCGAATAACTTTTTTTTCCTTCCTGAATTGGCAATTTTTAAAGAATTTATTAAAGAAAAGTAACTATATTTGTTTATAAATAAGCGTTACTAATTACCTTATGATAATAAACCTATCAAATGCATCATTAAACAAAAATAATTACTATACTTTAATAAATCTTAAATATATTATTTGCTTTCTTTTTGTTCTAAGACGCGATTAAGAATTCTTTTAAATGCTATGAACTTATTTTTCTGTAAGATTTTACTTTACATCATAATTAAATATCGAACCATTAATTAGAAATGAGTAATTCAAGCAGAAAATATCTAGTAAGAAAAATTAGTTGAATAACAAGAGTAAGCGAATCCCTCGTGTCAAAGTCAGATAAAAGACTTCAAAATTAATGATTTTAGTTTTCAGCTGACAATCTTCCATATCCAAGTGATGTAAAAAAAATCACGATTACGAACTGACAATTACTTCAACGACAATGAAGTTTAAGAAAGTTCGGGAATATCATTTAATGTTAATTTACATAGGTATTTTTTGCTAATGAATTTTCTTTCATCTGTTTGTTAAATTTCATCTTGGATCTGTAAACTAATTTATCAATTTAAAAATGCAGATGAATAGAGTCCACCATTGAAAAGAAAATGGAAAGGAAATTAATTTACTTTCCCACTATTTTCCTTTCATCCTTCAAAAACCATTTACTCATTTTATTTTAAAAACATGTAAGATTTGACAAATATTTTGTACTTTGTTAATTTATAAAGTTAAATATTAATTATAAACTCTTTCAAAATAGGAAACAGTCAAAGAGAAATAAAATATTCCTTTTTGGTTTTTTTCTCTCCATGTAATAATATTTCAGTTTGAGAGAAGCCCTTCACAGACATTAGCTTTTGCTTTTTTTCAAAATATATTTTACTATGGAATTTCCTAAACTCGCAGTAATAGACTATTTTTAATTGTTTCCGTATGGAAAGGTAAAAAATGCTTTCAATTCGATTAATATCTTTTGAAGGGTAACTTTGTATGCCACTAGTATCCCCATTTTGTTTCTTGGCTTGAAGTAAATGCTGTTGCCCTCTTCTTCTTTATTTCATTCCTTTTAACTAATTAATAAACTCTTCATAATATTCAACTAAATTGCAGAAATACTTTCATACATTTTACAATTAAATAAATAAATGTACGGAAAAAAATAAAGGGTCATTACATGAATCAGCGAAACGTTTCTATGTTTTTATCTATTTTACTTTCTTATTTAACTTTCCGGTTCCGCATCACCAGATTCTTGCTTATAAAATTTAAACTAATTTCATTTAATAAAGGTTTGATCAGTGCATAAAAATATTTTACAAATTTTAACATTAATAATGACATGATAAAAGTTTTTTTTTTAAATTTTATTAATGAATTGTTCTTTATTTAAGAATTCAACCATGTTAAAAATTAATTGTGATTAATTTTCTTAAAATATCAGATTTCATTCTTAATATTGCTGACATTGAATTGCTTTAGCTTTTTTTTATTAAGAATAGGAATGTTTCATGAAACTATTTTTAAAAAAATCGTTTTTCCTGAAACGCCCACAACTTTGCTATAATCTACTTTATACGCTCACGTACTTAGAGTAATCCGATTTGTTTGAAAAAGCTTTTTAGTGTTAGGAAAAAACATATTGAACTAACTTTTCAGTTCTCTTTATAAGAAGTGAAAAGCTTTAACCAACAATAAAAACATGTGGAATCACTCTTGTCTTGATCCATCTTAGCGCTTATGTCCTTACTATGTTGAAAAAAATATTAAATCGAGAAAATATAATCTCATATCAATTGTCTAATAAAAAAAATATTTGTTGAAGTGATACTTTTAAAATGGAAAGAAATATGTTTAAATATTTCTTCTTCTACTTTATTATTATTATATGACATTAAAAGGTCCGTTAAATAGATTCAATACTAATATTTGTGTTCGAAATTGCTATATTATTTAATTTTCTTTAATTTTTTAAGTAAAATAAATTGAAATTTGACGTGCTTAAAGAGCATTATTTATTTATAAACATGACTTAACATGCGTTTTTTTTCAAGAATCTAGTTTGTTTTAAAATTTTTTAAACTTTTATTACTTTTTGTGCTTTAAATGAGGACTATTCATTCAGTGTTGTAAGAAAATATATTTGTGATTTTCGAGATCTATATTTTATAAGACCCCACCTCAAGATGATGTCGAATGTAGCTGAAAAAGGAGAGAGAGAGAGTTTAGTTTCATTATAATCAGATATAAATTTCAATCTTTGTATAGAAATTTTAAAAAAAAATTATAAAAGTTAAAGTTACGAGAAGTAAAAGCCGTTTATAATCTGAGCAGTTATAATGATGTAAGGTTATCTTCCTACATCTAACGAGTCAAGTCATTTCTATTTTTATATCTTTATTGTATCACACAATCTGTACCGTGAGGTTGACCACATAGCCCTCTCGGCTAGAGCTTGATTACACACCTTTTGCAAAGAACTAAATAGTTTCATAAAGTGGACCTAGTTGGCACGTATAAAATTCTTGTTTGCTAATCATACTTAGTGAAAACAGTTAATAAACGATTTTTCTCATAGTTAACAGTTTGAATACTGTCTTTTTTATGGTTATTTGATTATATTGGTTGAATACGGTAAGATAACTTTAAAGGAATTATTATTTAACCATTTATACGTGAAATTTTTAATATTGACGATTTGCGTTTTTCGTCTTTACTTTTGGATTTGTCATTCTTTATTCTTTTTTTTTTTAAGTTTTAGAAAAAATTTTAAAAACAGGCAGTTCTATAAATCCTATGTTCATTTATGTTTAATTAAAGATACTATAAGCTAAATTTTTTAAAACAAAGTTATTTGTTTAATTAGAAATGGTTAATTCTTAAACAATAAAAAAGTTATTTTGATTTAAGTTATCTAAATTTATTTGTGACAATTTTAAAAAACGGACAGAAACTAATGAATTTTTGAAAGGGAGGTATAAATCTAAATCTAATAAAAATCTGGAATTAAAAATCTATTTTCAAATTCAATTTTGTAAATTCTTTAGTTATAAATTTTTTTAAAACCCGAACTAAATATTTATTTTTATTACAGAAGAAATAAACCATAAATTTTGTTCTGAAATAGCTCTTTTCTAATATGAATTCGAGTAATAGAAAACTAATTAATATTACCTACTTACATTTCGCTATATCGTTTTCATCATAGCATTGCGTGAAAGCAAATTTTTTAAAACAAAAATAAATATATAAATAATACATTAAAAAATAAAATTAATAATAAAATAACTAAAATACAGAAATATTTAAATATCTGAATTCAAGCAGATTTTAAAATAATTAAATATCGTAAAATTATTACTTAAATATTTTCGACTCTTCTAAATTATAGAATAATTACAATCATGTTAAATATGAATTTTATGCATTTTTCTTTCTTAAAGATTGACAATGTACAATATATCCGCCCTTAATACATATGTTCAGAATCTTTACTTAAATATAAGAAATTAGTAATCAGAAATTAATATATTATCAAGAAAAAAACAAAGAATAGTATTATTTGAACATTTATTAACGAGGAAAATATAATTGAAGACATCAAAATCTATTCGTTTGCAGAAAGATTCTCACTCTCTCAATCTTACAACAAAACAAAATAACTTAAGTTTTTTTACAGATATATCAGATATATACTTCTAAGACAATGACTGTATTATTACTTCAAATTATATATATAACCACGTATTTAAGGTTTCAAAATGTCTTAAATTTATGGATTTGAAGAGACTTCACATACACTACAGTAATTTTGACTGTTGAATAACTTCAAAACTACTTCAATTCTGCAGAAAAACTGCAGTTTATTTTTATCTGGGCAGACACTGTCTTAAATACTTCCTGACATGTTTTCCAACTATTTTTAAAATCTTCAGTATATTTGCTGCTAACCGCAAAGATACAGGAATTCAAAGAATACAGGTCGCCAACACTACTAAATTTTGCTCAGTTCGTTATAATTACGAGCAATGAGTTTTTCAGTCATAGTCGAAATCTGAGCTTACTAAAGAGCTACCAACTCTCTTACTATTTTTAGAGTATAGCATTTGAAAATAAATGTTTTTAATCGAAACCTGTTTCTAAAAAAAAGTAAAAACTGAAAAATTGATTGAATTATTTTAAAGAAACTGACCTTTTCGCTAGAGTTTTACTTTTCGTTAGATATCTAATTATTTCTTTTAAAAAAAATCATAATTTCCCTGCATGAATATGTTTTTTTCGCTCTACTCTAAGCCAATACAAGCATTTTATCATCGTTTTTCAGTTCATAGGCATTTTCTATTTATTAATTTTTATGTTTAAAAAGATTCAATTTTCAAAATATTAAGAAGTATCTCAAGGAAACTCCCTAATATAATTTGTTCATAAATTATAAATGTTTGCATAAATTTTAAAGATTTTTTAAAATTTAACTGAATTGCAGTGCAAATCACACCGTTTCAATCATCATAGATGATCAATTTAATTGATTCATTCAAATTTTTACTTGTCTCAAAAACACTAAACTTTTTAAAAATCTCTAAAAATGTTAAATTCTTTCAAAAAGAAAAAAAAATTTGCATACTTTTTATTTCTGAGATCAAAGTTGTATAATTAAATTATTCGCATTAAATCTTTTTCTCTTCAAACTTGAATCACTTTCTTTAAAGTTTTCAAAATATCAAGAAAAATCTAAAAAAAACGAACATCAAAACAGTTTTATGAATATTTAATATTTCATTTGAGCATTTAATCTGAAAAAAGAGTTCATAGAACTTTGCGTATAAATTTCTTTTATGTTTCGCAAATTACTTTTATAACATGAGCTGTTTCCATTATGTATTTTCATCTCATTTTTACGCTGAAACAAATTAATGGAATCTGAAATTTAAATAAGGTAAGCTTTTCTTTTGTTAAAGCCAATGTAAAGGTCTCATTTTTTATGCATTTAAATCGCAAGATTTTTTACATATCTGTGTAGATCGTAGATTTACAAAAGATTACAAAAATAGAAGGTAATACTCATGGAATTCTTTAGAAAAAGTAAATGAAACTGCTTAGGATATAAAGAAATTGTAACACAGGAAAATTTCACCACAAAAACATTTTTAGAAATTTTTTAAATAAAATGCATTTTTAGAAAAGAAAGTTTACTGTAACTAAAATTTTAGTTAATTATGTTAATAAGGGATTACATCTAATGCAATTAAAATACCATTAATTAAAATATGTTGTTATTTCAAATATTTTTTCCATTGTTAAAATACGTTTAATTAATGCCCTTTAATTATTTAAGTAACAAAGCTTGATAGAGCTTTACAAGTTTTCAATTATCAGGAATAAATTTAAATAAAACTTATCTATGATTAAAATATTCACTGTTAGAAATTTCTCGGAAAAAATGGTTAAATAAAAATTTACTTAATTGTTGTTTATTAACAGCTTTCAACTAATACGGTTCAACAACCAGAATTTTATCGCAACAGCTAAGCCCATCCAATGGAGCTACTTAGTTTCTTGAAGATAAGTACATATTATAGCCAAGAAGGCTAATTTGACACTCTCATGATCGACAGAACTGGGGTTCAAGTACCAGTGTTGACATATGACAATGTTTCCTTCATTTCGTTCAACGCACGAAGAGAGTCCAGAGTCCTGCACTCTCCGAAGTCCATTAAAAAAACGAAAGGTCCTGTTCCTATGTCCAGTTAATCTTCTTTTTAGAGGTTTTGAAAACATGACAGCTGTAAATGATTAATGAACAGTATAATTCTGTATTTATGGTTTTATATCCTTACTAGTACGAGGGTTGCTATTCATATTTCTGGCCTTGGCAACAGTAAGTGTTGCTAGGCGACCGCAGACGATTTACCATTATAGCTTCATTTGTGTTGTTGACAGTAAATTGAAAAGTTCTTCTCTTTCAAAAAATGGAATTGAATCGTGAACATTTTCGTGCCATCATTTATCATAACTTTCGACGTGGATTGTCAAAACAAGAGTGCTTCGATGAACTTAATTCTTTATTCAGCTATAAAGCGCCATCCTACAGCACTGTAAAAAATTGGTATAACGAGTTTAATCGTGGTCGATGTTCGATCCAGGACGAATCCCGTGCAGTTTGTCCAAAATCCGTTGTTGTGCCAGAAAAGATCGATGCTGTGCGTGAACTGATAAAGCAAGATCGTCATGTGACATACCGTGAGATAGAGGCGTCTTTGGACATTAGTATGACTAGCATCAATAAAATATTGCATGTACATTTGAGCGTAAAAAAAATTTGTTCGCGTTGGATGCCGCATAATCTGACAAACGCTCAAAAAAAGGCTCATGTCGATTGGTGCAAGGAAATGTTGGAAAAATGCGTTCAAGGTACATCAAAGGCTGTGTATAACATCTACACAGGTGACGAATCATGGATCTATGCATATGAGCCGGAAACAAAACAGCAATCAACTGTATGGGTCTTCCAAGATAAGGCAAAACCAACAAAAGTTGTTCGAGGAAGAAGCACATCGAAACAAATGATTGCCTGTTTCTTCGGCATTAACGGTCATGTGGCAACAGTGGCGTTAGAGCAACGCAGGACGGTCAATTCTGAATGGTACACGACCATTTGTTTGCCAGAACTCATCGGAGAAATTCGAAAAAAGCAGAAGAACAGGCGAATCATTCTTCATCACGACAATGCGAGCTCTCCCACATCGACTCAAACAAAGGCATTTCTGACGGAGCGAAAGATCGAACTGATGGGTCATCCGCCGTACAGCCCTGATTTGGCACCCAATGACTTCTTCTTATTCCCACACATCGAAATTAATTACGTGGACAACGATTTTCGAAGCCCGAAGAAGCGGTTGATGCATTCAAAACGCATGTTTTGGAGTTACCTCAATCGGACTGGAAAAAGTGCTTTGGAAATTGGTTCAAACACATGCAAAAGTGTATTGATCATCAGGGAGAATATTTTGAAAAACAATAAAACCAATTTCGATCCTACATATTTGTTTCTTCATTATTAAGCCAGAAATATAAATAGCAACCCTCGTAGTAAACGGTTTCAAAACTGTAATGGTGAATTATGTTCTTTACCGAAAACTTTGCGGTTAATTGGAAAGACGTATAATTTTAATAATTTTAGAATGAAAATTCTAACAGTTTACTAAGATACCGTCGAAAAATAAATCTGACATTTCGTAAAATCCCGAGAAACAGTCGTTAAAGTATGAAATAATTATACATTTTAGTTATTGCTTAAGCATTTAACCAAATGTTAAATGACAAATCAGTAAAGAATGAAACATGATTATTTTATATTTTTAAATGGTATGAACGTTATTTATTAGTATTTTTTAAAAATTATTTCTTGAAGTAATAATCAGGTTCTAATTTTTTGCCTCTTTCTGTGAAAAAGTCTGACATTTCTTGTAATCGTCATGCATTATAAATAATTATCGAATTATCTAGGCAATAACTAGATAAAGATGTGTAGGCTATTGCCCGGAATAAATTTTCGCTTTATTCCATGAACTGAATTTTTTTAAGGTAAAAAAATATCACCCCGTATTCTCGAAGTGAATGTTAATTGCCATCCTTTTCAATAGTGAAAACTGAAAAATGATGCTTCATTTGCTCCTTATAATTTATATATTCCAAAACAGGGAAAATATTTAATTATAACCCTTAGAGCCTTCTGACTTTTTACAAGAAAAATCCTATGAATATACTTTTAAAACCTTGCTGAGTTTACCCTTGAACCAAGAATGAACTTATTTTAAATAACAAACTTGTTCGATAGTTTTTTTCTTCATAGTTTAAAGCATACATTGTTCAAAATTTCTGCAAAAAAACTTAAATAACAATTTATTTATCTTTTATTTTACTATATTCAACAAAGACAGTCAAATAAACATAAAAATGAACAGATGATGGTATCTAACTGCAATGTCCAGTTAAATTTCATTTTTACGGTTTTGAAACTACGCTAGTTGTTTTTAACTGCTTATAAAAATCGTATTGTTTTGAATTCACAGTTTTTTTAACATACCAGTTGTAAACGGTTTTAAGCCCGTAAAGATAAAAAAAAATGTTCCTAATCGTAAACTTAACGATTAATCGGATGAACAAATTGCCGTCAGTTATTTTACCAGTAATTGGAAAGAAAGTTCTGACAATAAATATAATCGTCCAATACAATGACTAGATGTTATGTATCATACCTAGTTAAAATAATTCCCATATTTCATATTTCACGTAAAATAGTCTGGTATTTAATAGAATGCTGGCGTTTTATAATTGTAGGTAACCTATATAGGGAGAGGTTGCTATCATAGGGCAGGCACCTTCGCTGGTATACAGCATTATTTTCTAGTCATCAACAAAAAGTGTTTGTTGTTGGCTGTTTGCCCAGTTTGTGAAGTTATAAAAATTCTCTTAGCCGTGAGTTAATTCGCATTCAAAAAAATTTACTATAACGGAACGAACGGATTTTGGCATTTCTTTGATTTTTCACAGGAAACAAATTATAAATATCAGTCAGAGATTAATGTTTTAATTGTTGTTTGTATCGTTTAAAACTATATTCAATCATCGTTATTTGACCTTTACCAACAATAACTGCTTATTTTGTTGCCGCAGAATATACGAACATATTAGATACCCACTGCTATTTGTTTTTAATAAGCTAATATTAGTTATTATGTTCAGTTGCTGAATGGTTTAGTAATCAGACCATAAAATCTATATTCGGGTTAATATTTTGTATTAGCAAATTTCTTTATATCGAATTATATAAAATCATATTAGAAATCATTAAATCTAAATTAGGCTAATAATTAAATCTAAATTAATAAAAATAAATTATCTAATCTAAATCTAAATCTAAGAAAATTTATTTATTTCAGATCTATTTATACAACAAAAATATCATTTGAAATAGCTCGAAGCTAAAGGGCAATGGTGCTCTTACTTTGGTTTAAAACATGATGTTTTTAAACCTCGTAATGTTTTTAAATCTTTTACTGACTTGCATGTAGTTGACACTTTATTAAAAATAAAAATAAAATGAATCCTGTTTTTTTTCTTTTTTCTTTTTTCTAATGGAGACTTTGTGGACCAATTAAGGTGACTGAGTTTCCTTCTATCGAACAATGCTAATGATTCTTATTTTCTAATATTTACTTAACATTTTATAGTTAATTTTTATGTCTTGGTATGCATATAATAATTTGATTAGGATGTGCAACACTATAGAAACTAGATGTAGAAATACAAAAAAAAACTCATTTATTCCAAGAAAAGTAAAACATTATTTTTTTTTAAATTTCCTTAACATTTCAAATTTACTTTTCGAAAGCAAAACTGATTTTTTTTTCTTTTTATTACAGTGAATCAAAAAATAGATGCAAACGAAATTTTCTTATCCTTTAACTACTAAACGGGAAAACGGAGTATCAAGCACGGTGTCTCAATACATAAATCATAGTTTTAAGCACAATCACGTGAACGTTTGGGACTAACGTAAAAACTGTCATGTAATGAAGTTATTAAATTTTTTTTATAATGATGGAGACATTTTTATGATGGGAAATTATAGTAAATACATATTGTACACTGCGCTTGTGAAGAAATGATAGTCCTCTGGTGTATCAAAACAATAATTGCTTTATTTTAGTAACAATGGCCATTATACAACTAAATAAAAGTATTATTAAGTACCAGACGCCTAAATCGAGATTAAAAGATGCATACTCTAACATGATAAACAATTTTTATTTAATTCCTATCGGTCGGATTGGGGGTGAAATTCATCCTGTCTTAAAAGGTCCTGAACTTAAAATTAAAAGTTATTAAATTGTTTCCAACGGGCAGTTAGGAGCATGGAATGAGATCCTCATTTGGCGATTTATCAAAAAATAAAATAGCCAAATACAAAGCCAACCCTGTGTCATTAATGTTAAATTTTAAATAACTTGGCTTTAGCTTAATCACCAAAAGACCATGAGAACTAATCTAACCCTGTAACTGAAGCATTTTTGTGGTAAGAAAAATAAGTAAGCTCAAGGACTAAAGAGTTAAAAACAGATTTTGATTGAAATTACATAATTGTTTTAATTTAATTAAAATTAGATTAAGAATGATTAAAAATATGAAATTATAAAATGTAAGAAATTTTAAAAGCTAGGAAATATTTAATGCCAACAGTGGCATCACATATCAGTACTTAAAATATTGTGCAAATATTTTGTAAACTTTCTAAGGTCTTAAATTTTTCTTTTTCCCCCGATCAAAGAAAGCCATAATATCATGCAATTAAGTCTTAGAAGCACGATAATATAGTTCAAGTTATCACTTTTTAAAGTTACTACTTAATTAGCATATATTAAAATTAAGTAATCATACGTTTTTTGTGTTGCGGTTGCTCAATGTGCTCAGTGGTAAAATTTCATATCATAATCTTATCTCGTATTTAAGTATATCTGTAATGTAGCAGGAGAAATCAAACAAAAACACGATTGAAATTATCGTAAGTGTCACATTACTTGGCTTTCTCAAAAGTAAAGTATCACATAATTTAAAAAATTTAAAAATTCTTTCACGTAATATAGGCATTTTTTTTAAATTGAGTATTAATTTTGGCGCATTGAAATAGTTTAGCGGTGGTAAATCAGACCTGATTTGCACGTATTTTATGACACAGAGTATTATTGGGACGTTTTTATTTACTTGATTTTCTTTTTTATAATAATAGAATTTCGCAGTTAAACTTTTGATCTTTTCCGACTGGCTGCAATGATCAAATGGTCAAAGAAGAGAAAATGATTTTTTTTTTTTTACTTGACGAATTTAAATTTAGAAAAATAGCACACATTAATTATCTAATGTGGGAGGAATATTTTAGACACAATAGTTAGGTAGAAAAGTAATGAGTATTCATTTCTGGTCTTACAAAAATTAACATTCTTTTTTCTCTTCAGTCCCGCTACAAAACCGTTCTTCTTCAAAGTTTACTTTCATTTTTTGATGACGTTTAACTTATAAAAGAGCTTGTTCAATTTTTTCCCACTTGTTGGCACTCGAAGATAATTTAGTCGGCTATTTATCGCCAATTTAACAACTTTTTACTGTTCATCAGTATCACCGTATGGATAAAACATATATATATATGGACTCTCAGCCGTGATGGCTCAGAGGATAGAGCGTTCGCTCTCCAATGCGGCGAACCGGGCTCGAATCCCAGTCGATACAAATTCCGCATCCGGCTTGCACCAACCACAGTGCTGACGTGAAATATCCACAATGGTAGACGGATCATGGGTTTGAGTCCCCTTGCTGTCAGGCTAACCGTAAGAGGTCCACGTGGTCCTCTATGTAACGCAAATGCGGGTTAGCTTCATCAAAAAGTCTTCCGCGAAGGCAAAATTTCTCCTAATACACGATCCAGGAGTTTCCTAGTCTTCTGGATTGGGTTCAAAATTACAAGGTTACGGACTTGAACATTAGTATTCCTAAACCCATAAAATTGGGTCGGCTATTCAACGACGGTTCTAAAATATAAAAAAATATATGGAGTCTGTCTTTTTTACGAATTACAGTATTAATTTTTAATTAGTAGTCCAAAATAATTAAACCTTAAACTTAAAAATAATTTTTAGAGTTATATGATATTTTTAGATAATTAAAAAAAAAATTCAAAGTAATTTTTTCTTATTTATAGTTGACATTGAATTAATAACATTAGATATAGTCCTAGATAAATGCAGCGTTGTCATTATTTTTCTGATCATAGCAAGTTTATTAGTATTCTTGTTTGATTAAATAAATGTTTAGCATGTGCTATATATATATATATATATATATTCTCGTATATATTATTCGTGAAAGAAAGTGTAACCATTTACTATTTTCTTCTCGGTAAAAATTGCTAATGAAACAATAAACATCAACGAAAGACTTTTGATAACACTGAAAAGTATTAAACAGATATGAATGGGAAAGATCTGAAACTTAGGGTTCTAAATTACCTACATTTCTAAGCAATAGTCGTCAATCAACCTCTTTAATGTCAACATGAAATTAGGAATGTGAAAAAGGAATCACAGCAAGCGTAAGTGCGCCTCATCAGTTCACATTTCAATGGAAAAATATCGTGTTGAAAGGTTTATAGCTTTACTCAGAATAGTTTTAGCCATATTTCTTCCTAAAGTTTGTCCCAGATGTTTCATTGATATATTTTTTTTCTGAAGAGAAAATTTTAAATCTGAAAATAATATTTTTCTGGAAAATCAAAGAACTTTTATCATTTGAATATACAGTGAGCAAAAAATAATCTTTTGATCTAATGATCGGATTTTTACGTACTAATACTCAATATTTAATTCTTTTCAATGGTGATCTGAACTATAAATATTAACGTACTTTCTATAAATAAGCATACCTTTTTCTTGACGAAATTGGATTCCTGGCCCTGAAAATACTAAGGGTAGGTGATATCGGGGCAGTATGTCCCAGTTGTTCAGTCAGGAGAGCGTTTAAACGTTTAGATTCCTTAGTGTTAATTTTACTTTTTGCATGCATCACCTTTTCGCAAAACTTTTTAAACGAATCAAAAAATTTTTCACACAGTTTCTCTAAATTTAATTTTGGCAGTTAAAGATAAAGAAGAACAATGAATTTTTAATATTTTATTGTTCTGTTTATTAAAATCGAAAAAAAATGCTAATTGTAAGGCGTAAAATTTTTCACATCATTTTAACGAGATTTTGTATTGAAAAATGCAAAGTTTAAACGAAATCGGTCAAATATTTCTTGAGAAACCGAATTTTTAAATATGCAGATTTTTAAAATTCGATAAAAAGTTCTCAAGATAGGGCGCAATACACAAAAAATTAAATTAACCATCTTTTTAACTTTCGACTAATCTCTTAACCAGATCCGCGATGGCTTTGGGGATAGAGCGTTCGCCTTCCAATGAGGTGAACTGGGTTCAAATCCCAGTCGATATGAATTCCGCATCCCGCTTGCACCGACCAAAATGCTGACATAAAATATCCTCAGTGGTAGATGGATCATGGGTAGATGGATCATAGTCTTTTAATTACCTTATGGAAAGATGCAGAAACTTAATGACGGTTATAAAATTATAATACAAAAATCTCTTAACTGAACTATATTTCGGAATATATTTCCCAGATTACGTCTACCCCATTTTTTATTTCAGGCCATCTCTTTAAGGCATCAGGACTGAGTCTCAGCAGGTGAAAATCCAATTATATGATCTAAAGTAGCTCTGGATGTGTGTTTCTCGTGTTCATGCATGTGTTTATACATATCTTTCATTTGGTAAATGTCAGTTCTTCCAGCCTTTTGGTAACTGTCTATATGTAATTCTATATGTCTTTCAGTTTTTGTGCATGATTTAGCAGTGTTGCACAGTACTTATTTATTGATTGTTTACTTTTTTCATTCCGTACGAAGAATGGGTATTCAGCTAATCTAAGGTATCATCAAAATTTAGAGTAATTTTAAAATTTATAATTTTGTTCGAAACGAAAATTTTTCGAATTAAACATCCAACTTTTCTTCAAGAATTTAAAATATGTAAGAATTTAAAACAATACTAATAGTGGAAAGCCACTTTTGGAGTGCTGACGTTATTTTCAACTTTTATTTTTTACTACAAAATACCCAGACTCTTTATCCTATGTTATCATAATTTTAGTTAATTAAACCTCAATCACATATAATTATAATTACAACTTGAATTACATTACATTTTACGCTTCCTAGTAAAAGTAAATGTAAATTTATTCAAAAAAAGTTGTGTTATGTATTTCATTTTGAAAAATTATTATTAATTTACAAACATGTAATAATTTCTAAAAATTATGCAACTTTTGATTTATTTATAAAGGAACTATTCATAAATTATTACAAATTTACAAAACTAACACAGTATTTTCTATCAAATAAATTAAATAATAAAACTATTTATTTGCTTCGTCACAGAGCGTTTTTGATAGAATTAAATAAAAAAGTGAAATATCTATGCCATCCTAAAAGCATAAATTTTTATTATCCTTCTCCGAGTTTGATATTGAAAGCTTTTAGCGTCTATTGAATCAAACATTAAATATTTCCAAGAATTCTATTGATTTTGCTGGAAAGTATTGAAGAAAGTGATGTGAAGTAATGAACCGTTAAAACTTCCTTCCTTTCTCTAATATCTTGAGGATTTTTCTCCTAATAGGAAAGAATATTCAAACTCTTATCTCCACATTTTTGGCATATAATCAGCTAAAAATAGCTTATACATACTTTATAAACTACTAATGGGAAGCAATTTGTAGCCAAATATTACTTCGTAAGAGATATTGTTTTTAAAAAGTGTACATAAAAATTACGAATGGAAAATATATTTCTAAACATGTGTTTTAAAATATATGCTGTTAAATCCCATTCTTTAACATCCTGACTCGCGACTTATTATTATGTTCCATTCATTTTAGTAGCGCATAAAAAATTAATAGATTTTATGAAAGTTTTAAACGTATCTAAATGTAAATCTTAACAGTGATAGAAAAAAAAATTTAAGATTCATTATTGTATCTTCAATAGTAATGCATCTTTATAAATACATCATTTATCTGAATCCTACTGTACAAATCAATATTATATTCTTTAGATTAACTCTTCATAGAAACTCTTCGTTGAGATTATATTTTAGTTAAATTCTTCCCAGAAAGCAACACATAACCCTGCACATAACCTGCACTTCCCAGAAAGCACACATAACCCTGCACATAACCATGCATAACCCTGCATTTTTGTATGGTAAAATTTTCTCGAATGGAGCTTCTACAATATTTGGTTGCTCTATTGAGATGTTTTTATTATATATATATATATATATATATATATATATATATATATATATATATATATATATATATATATATATATATATACAACTTATTTCAAACAATAAAAGTGTTTTAACATTATAACTATTCAATGTGTTTCCTATCACTAAGAGTTACAACCGTCAGACGATAAATGACACCCTGCACAACGTCAAATATCATTTCAGAGGGTATGCCTGCAACATGGTGGCGTTAGCGTCTATTAACTGAGCCAAAGACGTTGGCCAATCTCTATATACTCGTGACTTTAAATAAACTTACTACCACAAGTCACAAAGTGTAATATCTGGAGATCTTTGGGGCCATTCGTGTAGAGAACATCGACTGTGGACATAATTGTCTCCGAAAGTCGATCTCGGAATTGTTTTGACAGAAGTTACTATGTGCGGAGGTTTTTCATCCAGCTTAATTACTGAATGAAGTGCTTGCTTCTCTGGCAAATAAGGGATGACCTTATTTTTTAAAAGTGCTGCAAATAGTTTACCTGCGACAGTAACTGTTTGCAATGTATCACCATACAGATCCGCGAAGTAAAAAGGATCAACGATGAATGATGGGCTAAATCTACACCAAACTGTCGCCTTTAGGTCATGAAGTAGTTTTTCAACTATACCGTGTGGATATTCTTGCTCATATACGATAGTTGTGTGTGATAACACTTCCACTTAGTGAAATATAGGCCTCGTCTGTCCACAAAACATTTAAAAACAAAACTGGATCATCCTCCATTTGCTAAGGAACCAAGATAGCAAAATCTTGGAGTTCTGTTAAATCAGTTGGTTGCATGAAATTTAAAAGTTCTTGCATGAAATTTAATTAATCTCATAAATTTGCGCAAGATAAGATTGTATTTTACATGAATCACATTGAAAATTTTAAAACACTTTTATGGTTTAAGGTAAATTGTATAATTTTATAGGTCCCTTTACTCATACTGCAGATAAGAAACCGAATCATATTAGTTCGGTGTCTTGAATTTACCCAAGAAGTTAATGTGTGCAAGTTAATGATACATTCAACTAGCTGACTCAAAAAATATTATTAACAAAATTTCTATTTTAAAATACAATATTTTAATTCAATGATTTTTACAGAATTTAAAAACATTATTTAATAATACCGAACAATAATGTTATTGAATATTATTATTATTATTATTTGATAAATATTTTTTATTACTTAGTTTTTATTTACTGTCCCCTTCTTTTAAACTACCTTTAATTAATTCTTATTCGTTTTCTGAGTTCTTTTCCCGTTTCTTTACGTGTAATTAATTAGTATTACTTGCAGATTACGATAATTAAAATATTTTATTTTTAAATACAGCAAAAAATAGCGACTCAAATTAAATAATGGCCATATTTTTTTAATTCAAGAACAAGAACAATTGAGAATCGTTTTCTCATAAAGAATGTTTTTAAAACTTGATTGATAAAAGAGTTAAAAAATGAGGATCATTTTATGAAATGAAAGTTGAAGTTACTGCAACAATTTAAAGTGCAGTTTAGTCATTGTAAGCGAAATTTGTAAGTATGTTTTTCCGTACCGCTGGATCTTGTTACCTTTCCCAACGCACTTTTGAAAAATGCGTTGCCACACATTTGTGACATTTATGACTATTTCACGGTTAATACTTCTCATAAAATGGTAAACAGAGATAATTTAAGACTTGGTTTATTTTTAGAACGTTTTTTGAGATCGAATTTTCAGAAGATTCTAGTTTTACAAGCTTTTTGTTTTGTTTTATGTATCAACTTTCAAGCATTTTCTACTTCTTAATTTAACTTTCTACTGATAGTTCTGACAAAAGACTTTTGAGGTTAAGAAGTCTTAAAAAAATTTTAATGTATGTATAGATATTACATTAGAGATACCAACGCTTCTAGATTAAAAAAAATACTAAAATTTATGATAAAAATGCAACAAAAAAAAATATATATATATATTTAAAAAAAATTACTAATTTACTGTGAAAAGTATAGTTTTATATTATTTAAAACATTACAAGTAGTTTTTATATAGTTCTAGCCATAGAGCTGATAAAATCATTCGGAGAAGCTTATTTAAAATCGAGTTGCAGAAACCGCATATAATATTAAATACACGCTGGAATACTTTAATACCAAATGATTAGTTTATAAAGTATTACTAAAATATAATATTCAACAAATAGAAAACCCAAAAACTTTTCTGGGAGTTTTTCATAACGATAGGAAATGAAATAAAGTTAATTTAAATCTGCCTCTAAAATTGAAAGTGATTTCCAAGAAAATATCAATTCTTCCATGTGAAACTAGAAAAAAAAAAAAACAATTATAGAAAATTGAAAGAATATTGATTTCAGGAAATGGTAGGATTATACAGTGCGTAAAAAAAATATTAAAAAAAATAAAAGTTGGCCACCTTTTATAACTTTTGATCTAATGGTCGAATCTTCACGTTTTAGGACTCAATCTTATTGATTCAAGGGGGTGACCTCAACTATACTAACTAATTAGTGCAGATGATATTTTAAGTTACAAAATCAGACACAGAAACGCACTTTTCAGCACGAATATACCTCTTTTTCAATATATTCGGGTTTGTGACCCCAAAAATAAAGGACAATAGCAATCTAGGAAATATGGTCATAATAGTTTAGTCAGGAGAGCGATTCAAAGTTATGACCCCCTTACGTATTTCGTCATACTTCGAGAACTTTTTAGCGAACCGCTTATAAAATCGCTTTCACACTACCAAGCTCAAAATAAATTGTAGAGTTTTTGTATTTTATTTTTCTTTACTAATAAATTTTTACTAATACATAGTCGAAACATTTTTGAATTGTTATGCATAAAATTTTTTACATCATTTTAAAGTATGTACATGGTAAAGTATGCATATACATGGCGAAATAAAAATAATTGAGCGAATTTTCAGTTTAAAGTGAATAATTGACAAAGTTCTATTGTTAAAATTTGATTTCTCGGTAACTATTCAACCGATTTCACTAAACTTTTGTACTTTGCCATGTAAAATTACATACTTTAAAACGTTGTATAAAATCTTATACCTTACAATTCATTTTTTTAGACCGTTATTATATAAAATAATAAAAAAATATTTAAAAGTCGTAAATATTTAAAATATTTATTTTTTTTGCATGGAATTATCTTTTACTAAATGAATTTTATAACTGTGTGAGAAAATTTTTCAATTATCTTATAAAGATCTCGAGAAATGGTGAAATACGCAAAAAGTAAAATTAAAATAAAACATTCTACGGCTTTCTTCATTTTGAGCATTTTCGTTGGTTATTTGGCTCCTGGGCCTCCATTCACTTCGAATTGTTCCATGACTGTCAATATCCCTTTGCAACCTTTATTATAAATTACTGAACTAAATAAGTTGCAATTTCAGCTATCTATATTGGAGGTACCATTACTTATTTTATTACGCAATTTCAACAAATTATTTCAATAAAATAGCTAAAATAATAGTATTTTACCAAGTGTTTTGATTGGAGTGAGCCTATTACTTAACTGACCAAAGTTTATATGATCATACATAACACAGCTCATCCTACGTTGTATGACGCGCTTGACATATTATGCTACAACGTTTACATTTTAATGAAAAAAAATTCAACATTTTGATGCAATTATCTTAAGAGGATAAACTATCAAAAAATGCAATAAAATTTCTTTTCATATTCTGAAACTCTCACTGTGTGGTTCCTCCCTAAGACTAGTTCTAATTCATTCCTAGACTTCTTTCTGTGCTACGCGGATGTTTGATATATATATATATATATATATATATATATATATATATATATATATATATATATATATATATATATATATATATATATATATATATATATATATATATATATATCTGCATTCTAAATTAGTAGATTAGTTTAAATTATACTCTAAAAATAAATTATAATTTTTTAAATTTCAATGTTATTGAACAAAAAAGTGGTAGCGGCTTCTGTAGCGAAAAAAAGAACATTGGTGTTGTGAAGCATTTGATCCAAGAGTTATGTATGGCGTTTCACTACACCACTTTGATATTAAGTAGTTGCCACCATTTTTGGCGTGGAAGAACGCTCAATTTTCCACTATGTAATAATAAATTTCCGTGTGAAAAATTAATTTTAGAAATGCTTATTGCATTTTAAAACTGAGTTTTAAGGTGTTACTTTGAGAAAATTTAATTAAGGTTCGATTTAAAATAACAAAATACGAGGAGCAATACTAAAATAAACATAATATTTAAAGCTATGATTAATTTATGCACACTATAGGCATTAAATCGATAAAATCAACACCACATTTGTAGCTTAAAGAGATTTTGCTCAATTAATCTGTATAAAAACGGGTGTTTCATGAAGTCGATGGAGAAAAAAAAACTATCTTCAATTTCTTGGCATTATATATCCTTCTTTTTATAGAAATATTTATTGCGATTTCAAGAAAATTTTGCATTAAACTACACTCCCGTTATAAAAGTAAAGTAATTTAATGACACTCGTAATTTTTGTTCCAAATTGACTAATATTTACTCATTTCAAGCACTTTTATTAGAATTTCTTTAAAAAAAAAATACATGATTCTTGTAAATTTTTTCAAACTAATTTTAAGTTACTCTAATGATATCTTAAAAATATTCGGTTATTCTAATAGACAGAAAACACTGATAGATATAAATAGTATGTCTCAAATTTTGCTCTTTTCTTTAGTTTTCTAAAGATTTTAAAGTTTGCTGATTTAAAGAAGATAATTAGTTTAAAGTATTAAAAAAGAACTTTCATAGAACATGTAAATGATATATAATAGATTCATTAAACCAAAATAAAACCTTTCTTTTGTATAACGTAATATGATGACTTAGTATGAAATTACATTTGATAAAATAAGTATTTGATGATTTTTGAATAACTAAAATACTTTACTTCATAATACATGTTTTAATGCTTTTTTCTAATATATGTAGAAAAGGCTTTATAAATTGATGAAAAAAATGTGTTAATTAAAATACTTCAATTATCTCTTTTGAGAAATCGAATTTAAACTATTAGCACTTTTATAATGTAAAAATTTTAAT
The DNA here is from genome assembly GCA_949128135.1 of Parasteatoda lunata. NCBI lineage: Eukaryota > Metazoa > Arthropoda > Arachnida > Araneae > Theridiidae > Parasteatoda > Parasteatoda lunata. Next base: position 113,106,944 of record OX421974.1, on the reverse strand, counting down.
TTATTTATATCAGTTGTTATTTTTAAGACAATAATAAAAATAATTATTGTATAAAAGTTGTCGAATATCTCTACAGATTTACGAACAAATATGTGTTATGTAATTTAATTGCATACTTAATATCTTTAAAAGAAATAAATTAGTACAACATTTGAAGTTTATTAATGTTAGTTGTTACATTTAGGATAATCATAATATATCATTAGCACCTACTGCAATTTTAGTACAGACATTACGAATAACTTATATTGCTATTCGATTGAGGGGCAATAAAATTACATGAGAGGAAAAACATCAAAGTAATATCATTATATCCCCAATTTATCTAGATTAACTGAACGTAATATTTATCTCTCTAACATTCTCTCAAGGAGAAAGTATTCTGATCTTAGTCTGGGAATTGATAGAAGTTATTTGTTTTGCATTAATTACTTATCATGTTGTTGTTTTTAAACCAATATGTTTTTAATTTCCAATATCTAACAATACCCTTTTCAAATGCTAATTAATATTCTAAACCCTTTTTTTAGTTATAAAATATAAGATAAGTTATAGATATGAAAATAGTAAAAATTTTAAGCATGCAAACAAGATATTAGTATATATTAAACAGTGTGAGGTACAGTAAAAAATAAACGTATAATTATCTGTTGTTAGTGGATATTTAAAACAGATTTTAGTTAAAATATGGTACTAAAGTGACTTGAAAATAAAGCTGACAGAACGTGATAACAATGCAAGGATAATACAAATCAATGATATTTATGGGTGATTTTCACGAAATATGGCAATTTAAAGTCACTTGCATCAAGATCTAATATTATAGTACTAAAAGAACTTTTTTCAAAAAATTTTAATAAATAGCATTGCTGTTAGCATTTTAAAATGACTTTGCATTAGCATTGACTGTTTTGTATATTTAAAAAATTCAATTAAATTTCAAAATGATATGTCACAAACAATATTTCCAATAATAACTAGCTTTAAAACTTCCCATTAATTTTTCAATATCTTTTTTTTATCTCAACCGTTATAAGCATTTCTAGAATATACGCAGAGGGTATTGTTTACAAAAACTTTGTTGAAAATAATTTTTTCGGTCAATAATTTGTTTGTCACACGGAAATCTGTCATTTTCCTGGCTACTTTTATTTAGTGATTTATAACCAAAATATATAGCGCCAGCTATCAATTTCTTACGTTAATAGATTGGCTAAAATACCATCCTATCTGAACATGTCATATTACATGAATAAAGAGCCAACTTTCTGGTTCAAAATCTATTTCAAACAATTTTTCAAGGTGAGTAGGTTTTTATGTTGTCATTTTCCTGTCTTCTTGAATTCATTAACAACATAAACTACATAGATTTACCTGAGTTATTTCAAGAAATCCTGTTGTTTTCTGCGGAATGTATACATCTTAGGCCGAAACGTTAAATTAAAGTAAAGTTAAATGCTATATAATGGCAAATTGTCATTATCCTGGCTTATGAATGCCAGGACATTGAAACAGTTACCAGAACATTTTTTAAACAGTTGAATGTAAAGAGAGAAAACAAATATTAACCTAATACCAAGTTTATAGAAGATTTTAATTTGCTTGAATGTAATCAAAGTTATTTATTTATATTATGATAGATTATTATACACAATTTTATTCTGTACGTATCAGCAGCAAAAACATTTTTGATTCTTTCTACAGTGAATGAAATAATTTATTTAAGTAATTCATAGTCCGTCTAACATAAAGGCTAAGTTTAGTTGCTTACTATTAGCTTAAAAACGATGTTTTTTAAACTTCTAAGCTAATATGTCATTTTCCTGGCATTCAAAATTTGGTTAATTTCTATTTTATTAATTTTTTTTCTTGAGCAAATGTCAATAAACTACACTGCTGTCTGCAAGATATTAATAAATGTAACTAAATAAATACACAAAAAAATTAGATTATTTTGAAAACTTTAAATTTGAAGAAATTTTTTGTTCCGAATTGTCATGTTTCCAAAGAAAATCACCCTTATATTTTTACTAAGTTACAGCTGTAACTTACACTGAAAACGAATGCATACCCAAATGAATATAGATTTATTTAAAAGCATTTTCAATGTGATACAATCGTATCTTACACTAAAAAAGATGGAATTAATATGTATTTATTTTATAAATGTAAATAAAGTATGCAGCTCGTGTGTTAATATGCTTAATATTAAGAAATAGCAGCTGGTTTCAAAAATGCCTTTTTTACACACTTATATTCCTTTGGGTATATATTCGTTTTCAGTATAAGTTACACTTGTATCTTAGAAAATATATAAGTATCATTGATTTGTATTAACCTTGAAATGTTATAACTTTTTTGTTTTATTTTGAAGTAAATTTTTAGTAAATTATTTGTTTTTTTTAATATCTATTTTAAATATCCACTAACAACAAATAATTATATGTTTATTTTTTATTGTACCTTCCACTGTTTAATATATATTTATATATTGTTTGCATGCTTAGAATATTTACTATTTCCATATCTTAAGTAATATCTTATTAATTATTCAGTGGAAGTGTTAATGTGTTTAATATTAAGAAGCAGCTGGCGGTTTCAAAATTGATTTTTTTACACTATGCTACTTATTTCTATTAAACAGAAAGTGAAAACCGCTCTCAGATGTAAAAAGTTACAGTAACTGAGTCATTTAAATTGCTCGGATCAAAAATAAAGTCATACAAAATGCACATCGTGAAAAACAATTGTTATAAAAATTATTGTTTGTCAAACATCTTGATCGATTTCCTTGAGTCGAATTTAGTTTAAATTATTAAGAAAAAATAATGAACAGAGTTTTTTGAATGTTTACTTCTTTTAGTGCATCTAACTTTCTATTTGAAATTAATTTTTTTTACTTTCTCTGATATATAAGGAAGTTTGCTTGCAATATAAAATAATATTTAAAATGCTTAATTTTTTTTATTAACATAATGTTTTTTTTATTATTTAACAAAGTATATTTTTTTCTGCTTGTAATCTTATATGCTGAACCCGGGACTTCATGTGTCGGAATGTTACTTGAAGAACTGATTTTTTTACTCAAATCACGGATGCAATTTTAATTTTTAGTATACTTTTTATTACCAAAATTACCTATATTATAATTTATCAAATAGTTTTTACAATAAAAAAGAATTACCAAATCTAATTTTTCTCGAACACTGTAAAGGAAAACACAAAACTCCTTTTCCCTTTTTATTACGATGTTTTGTAGCTTTATTTTTTCAAAAAGAACATAAACCTTTATAACTTAAAAGTATAGTTTACTTAGTCGAAGAAATATTTTTTCACTGTGTTTATTTTAATTAACGAAATTGAAAGCAATTATAAAATAAAATTTTAACTCGAAAATAATAAAAACAATTGAACGATACATCTTATCCTAATTCATCGCTTTATATCTTACAATAGTGTTAGAAATACCAAGTTAAAGTCTTTTACTTTTTTTATTTTTTATCAATTATGTTACATTTCAATAGAATTTATCTTCTTTGATATAGATATTTTTCTAGGACATCTCAAAAAATACAGAGATATAACATTATTTATTTTAACCGTTTTATATTTGCTTTGCAAAGTTTGTGTTTGTAACAATATAACCGATTTCTGAACAGAGAAATTATTCTAGTAAAATTACTGGATTTTATGGTGATGTTATTTTTGATATAAAAAATATATATATATTTATTATTCTGTTATATAAAACAAAATGATGCGCTACATAATTCACTCATTTGATATTTTTTTCCATTCTCATACAAACAGATTGCCGGAAATTTCAGTTTTCAAAATTATAGTTCTTATTACTACACATTTCGAATAAAATACAAAAATGGAAACGTAATTTTACTGAATAAATTATTTTCATGCCATACTCTAAAGTAGCATGATAAAATTCACAATGTTTAGTTAATCTTAAATTATCCCGTGAAATAAAAAACTTTAACTAATTTTTTTCTGCCAAAATAAACACATTTTTTTTAAATTTAAGGATATGCATCTAAGTGTTAAAACTGACCGACTAGTTTCTATAAAATAAAGTTTAAATTCTTCAAAGTTTCATGAAACAATTTTTACATTTTAAAGATTATGAACGCTCAGCAATAATCTATCATGTGCTATATTTTTGATTAAAATTTAAATTTCTGGTCACTTTTTTAATTAACAGTCAAAACAGTATTATATTAATATTTTATTTTAAGTTACAAATCGAGTTAACAATTTACAGTGATATCTTACATAAAAGAATGAAGGAAAAAATGCTAAAAAAACGTCTTTAATAAGAACTAAAATTGTCACAATGAACACAATTAGCAAGCAAAAAAAGAACTATTTTGTTTGCTTTAGCTGAAAAGCCCGTAACTTAATTACAAAAGACACAACGACTTTCCAAAGAAACCTAGCATAATTATATTTCCTGAACTTTCTTTTGACTTGGACTTTCACTTAAGGAAGTTACCTAAAGAAGTATTGTTCTCGGTTTAATGTTATTAAGTCACTGTTTTTTCCTTCTTCGTAAAATTAAACAATTTTTTTTCTCAGATCTGATTTTATTAAAAAAAAAATGGACTTCGTTTTACTTTGATTTGCGACAATAGTATTTTTCTCTCTAATATGTTCATTTTATAATTTAACTCATTTGTAATTTAATTTTTAATTTTTTTTACGAAAGAACTCTACTTAAATCACATTAAAAATTTAATAAAATAAGTAGCTTTAAAGGCATAAAACTCGAGTTCACTAAAATTAGATAAACAATGTAAGAAATGTAATCAATAAGTAATTAATTATTCAGAATTATGTATAACTACATGACCGATGAGTGGTTTTACTTCGAAATATTTTTATTCTAAAAATGTATGCACTTCAAATATGTAAAAAATGCAAAAATGTAGTAAAAGAGTTAAATGTCTGTGTGTTCTTATCAATTATTGTGATGCACTTCAAAAAATGCACTTCATAAATAATAAAGTTCATAATTTTATAAGTCAAATAACCGGTCCAAGATACAGCCCAGTGTTGAACTTAGGACCATTGTTTGATAAACCTTGTAGATAGTATTAATTGAGTTTTTGTTTTCTAAAGATGATTGTTAATTGAATTTGGATATTCATGCTATTGAAGCTTACTCTTAACCACGTTTTTGATGATTTTATTATCTAGAATAATACTTGCATTTTTTAAAAGTTCTTCTTTGTGAACGAAAGGTATTTAAACCATTCTTTTAAAATTAAATAAATAATCCCAGAAATCTAAGCGGTAAGACAATACTTGATTGAAAACTTCGTTTACTTCAAAACAATACCAATTGGAAATAATATTCGGCATGTTTAAAGTTCTCAAAAAGCGTTTTGAGCTCTTTTTACCCCAAGGATTGATGGTGCATAATTTTTGCGCGCTTGAAACCCGTGGTGAGTTATTTCCTATTTATATATTTTTGAGCAAATGAAATTTTTATTTAAGAATCATTAAATTGGGAATTTTTCCATTCATATAGTAACACTTTACCAAAAATTTTGATTTTCAAAATTATAGTTTTTATTACCATACATTAAGTAAAAAATACAAAACGGAAAAGTAAATGTAACCACATTACTAGTTATTTAGCCAATTATAATGTCATCTTCTAAAGTATCCTGATAAAATTATCAAATTTTATCACATTTACCAAATTTTATCACACATTATAAAATCATATTTTATTAATTTCACCAAAAGATCATTACCAAATCACTTCACTAAACGTTATCAAGATTTTTGGGGTTTCAATAGAGTCAGAAACAGAGTAAATATTACAATATAGACCGAAGAGCCATTACATTATGACCACCCTGCTAATAGCATGTAGGACCACCTTTAGCCCTCAAAACTGCTAGCACCAGCCGTGGCATTGATTCCACAAGGTGCTGATAGGTAGTCTGAGGTATCAGGTACCAAGCGCTCACCAACTGGTCCTGCAATTCCCTCACATTGCGAGGGGGTAGCGTGGCAGCACGAATTTGGTTTTTCAAGTAGGACCACAAATGCTCTATTGGATTGAGGTAAGATGAATTTGGAGGCCAAGACATGACTTGAAAGTCACTGGAATTTTCCTCGAACCAATCCATGAAGATTTGACCCTTAAATCATGGTGCATTATCCTGTTGGTAAACACCATCCCCCGCAGGAAAAACTGTTGCCATGAATGGGTGAACATGGTCTGCAACTATGTTCAAGTAGCTTACAGACGTCAGGGAATGTTTTATGAGGATTATGGGTCCTAATGTGCCCCATGAAAACATTGTTCCTGGGTGGGAAGCCATGAAAACCTGGGCGAGCCCATTTTTATAGATGGAGGGTGGTCATAATGTAATGGCTCTTTGGTGTATATGCATATTGATAAATTGATGGGAAAAAGTAAAAGATCTCTTCAGGACGCATTCCTTTACATCTACTATAGAGACATTTTAAAATAAAGAATAATTATCCTAAGATAAAAATCATCTTTTGTAATGTATCTATCTATGACACTAAAACTTAAAAAATTATTATAATTGTCAGTGAGTCTAAGATTTTAAGATTAAAAAAAGTAAAAGAGCGGTGTATATATATATATATATATATATAGGTGTCTTTGGTAAAGAATAGGTGTAAAGATATTCTATTTTGGGATTTCAAGGCTGAAAACATACCAATGAATAATAATTAGATTTATATTTCAAATGAGTTATTTTTAGAATCTTTCCCTCTTTCACTTCCATATTAGGAAGCTTTAAATGATTTTCCTTAATGCGTAGAGTTACAAGGTATGTACGGCTTTAGCATTTTTGCCTCCTTTCTATTAGTATATAATGCAGGAGCAATTGTTTTTGCGTGTCTTTTGTCGTATGATGTACACTAACTAAGCTTCGTCAGATTTGTCTGTATTTGTGTCCTCCCCATCCCCCGCCATCTGGGAGAGTGGGTGATTTTTATCTTCTACCATCGAACAATTCAATAAAAAGCTTGTAAAGAACTATGACTCTGCGGTGCTCACCACTCTCACCAGTTTTACCGCCAGGGGGACTAATAACAATTACAAAGACTTATTAATTAAAAGATTCATTTAAAATTTTTAGTGGATTCAGGTTCAGATGTGAGCTGCTTGCCCGTCCCGAAAATGATTAAAAATTTACATCCTGGTCCCTTACAATTAACTGCAGCTAATAATTCAAAAGTTTTTACTTACGGGAGCAAATTATTGAACATTAATTTAGGATTACGAAGAGACTTTAAGTGGAAATTTTTAGTCGCTACGGTACCTATTCCAATTATTGGAGCAGATTTCTTAGAGCACTTTGGACTGTTGATAGACCTAAAACGTCGTAAACTAATTGATGGTGTCACTAATCTTTCTTTATTAGGCAAAAGTACCAAAACTAATGTTTTTTCAGTAAAATTAATTTCTGGTGACACATATTATCATAAATTATTATCATAAATTATTATCAAATTTTCCGGAATTAACTAAATTAACACCAAAAATTAAGCAGGCGTGTCATAATACTGTGCATTATATCGATACAACTGGTCCGCCTATACACAATAAACCTAGGCGATTAAGTCCAAAGATATATGATAATGTAAAACAAGAATTTCAGTTTATGTTAGAGCAGGGGATTTGCCGGCCCTCGAAGTCACCATGGTCATCTCCACTACATGTCGTTACTAAAAGCTCGGAAGTATTCGACCAGTTGGAGACTACAGGAAATTAAACTCGGTGACAACATCGGATCGGTACCCAATTCCCCATATACAAGATTTCACACACGCGCTGAATAACAAAAATATTTTTTCAAAGATTGATATTGTCCGTGCTTATTTTCATATCCCAGTGCACCCAGATGACGTACAGAAAACTGCTGTGTGTACGCCTTTTGGTCTATTTGAGTTTCCTTTTTTAAATTTCGGTCTATGCGGAGCCGCGCAAACTTTTCAGAGGTTCATGAATGAAATTCTGGGAGATTTGCCTTTTTGCTATGTTTACCTCGATGATATCCTTATTTTTAGTGAAACAGAAGAGCAGCATAAAACGCATGTTCGAGCCGTATTTCAAAAATTAAACGAATATGGTTTAACTGTAAATGTATCAAAATGTCTGTTTGGTGTGCCAGAAATTTCATTTTTAGGCCACTTAATAACTAAGGATGGCACCAAACCATTACCCAATAAAGTAGACCCTATTTTAAATTACCCACAACCAAAAACAGTTAAGGAATTGAGAAGATTTCTCGGACTTCTAAATTTTTTTCGTCGTTTTCTACCTTGCGCAGCTCATAGCCAAACTCATTTAAACGATTTTTTGAAAGGTTCAAAGCGCAATGATAATCGTTTGATTAACTGGTCAGAACAAGCAATTAGCGAATTTCAAAACTGCAAAACCCTTTTAGCGAACGCTACGCTGCTTGCTCATCCTAACCCCGATGCAAATTTAGTATTGCAAGTAGATGCCTCGGATTTTGCTATTGGGGGAGCATTATTTCAAACAGAAAACGAACATCTGCAACCGTTAGCATTTTTTTCGCGCAAGTTAACCGAAACTGAAAAACGCTATAGCGCCTATGATAGGGAGTTGCTTGCCGCATACGCTTCAATCAAACAATTCAGGTACATGCTCGAAGCACGAAATTTCATTTTGTTCACAGATCACAAACCTCTCACCTATGCATTTAAGCAAAAGTTAGATAAATTTTCACCGCGTCAAGCGCGTCAATTAGATTTTATATCGCAATTTACAACAGATATAAGACACCTAAATGGTTCTGATAATATAACTGCAGATGCATTATCAAGAATAGTATCGATAAATATGCCAAATCCTATAGATTACAGCGAAATTGCAAAAGCTCAGGAAAATGACGAAGAATTAAACAGTTTAATCAAGAATCCTCAAAGTTTGGATTTAAAAAAAAATAAATATGCCAGATACGAACACTATTTTATATTGTGACATTTCTACTAAAAACGTTCGACCTTTTATTCCAAAACAATTTCGTAAACAAATATTTGATACTATTCATAACTTATCACACCCCGGAATAAAAGCAACTAATAAATTGATTAGTAATAGATATCGTTGGCCCATTACCACCATCTAAAGGATTTTCATACTGCCTGACAATGATTGACAGATATACTAGATGGGTGGAAGCTGTTTCGATTCCGGACATTACAGCGGAGACAGTAGCAGAAGCTTTCTTTAAGACCTGGATTGCTCGCTTTGGATCACCTTCAGTGATATCAACCGACTAGGGTCGCCAGTTCGAAAGTAGACTCTTCAAAACCCTAGCACAACTTCTGGGCATCAAAAGAGTTCGATCCTCACCTTACCATCCTCAAAGTAATGGGATGATAGAACAATTGCACCGACCCTTGAAAGCTGCACTCAAGGCCTACAGTACAGACCATTGGTCAGACGCCTTACCAGCTATCCTGTTGGGTTTTCGAACTGTATATAAGGAAGATCTACAGTCATCATCCGCAGAGCTCGTCTACGGGACAACACTTCGTCTTCCAGGAGAATTTTTTGATTCTACTCCAATGGACCCGTCCCTAATTCAACTAGTTGAGGATTTAAAGAAACATTTCTCTACTATCAGACCTTCTCCAGCTTCTTGCCACTTTACAAAGTCAGTGTTTGTGCATCCAGCCTTAAAAGAATGCAGTCACGTGTTCGTTAGGAATGATACTGTGAAGAAACCCTTGCAAGTCCCTTACGACGGACCTTTCAAAGTGATTCAGCGAACCGATAAAACTTTTGAAGTTGATATTAGATGTCGGAAGTCTACAATCTCCATAGATCGTGTGAAACCTTGAAAGTGAAGTAATACTACCTTCTGAAATAACTAAGACACTAAAGTGTGAAATACCATGTACTCCTGTAATGCAGGAGGCCAAAAATAGGTTTGGAAGAACTGTGCGTTTTCCAAAAAAGTATAGTAAGTGATACACTGCGGGGGGAGTGTGCGGTGCTCGCCACTCTCACCAGTTTTACCGCCAGCTTGGCGATTTAAGATCTTCAGGTAAAAGCAACCCTGTGATCCTTGTGATATATATTCTGTCCTTCAGATGAAGAACGACGACTCACCTTTTCGACTTCGTCACTAGCTAGCTTGGTCGCAGGATGACCATAATGTTTAAATTTAGTTATGTTATATTAATGTTTGTGTTTGGGAAATAAATATGTTATAAGAGAAATCAGCCTTTATCACACTCCTCAACTCTCTGAATTCTCCTAATCTGACTAATAACAATCCAAAAATAACGGGGTTGTAACCCTGTTATCAGTATATCTATATCTATCTATCTATATATATATATATATATATATATATATACATATACATATACATATATATTTATATATATATATATATATATATATATATATATATATATGTGTGTGTGTGTGTGTGTGTATCAGAAGCATTTCTAGAAATTATTTAACTCATTAAAAAACATTATTCTACCAGTGTACATAAATTTTGTTCTTAATCTTCTTTTCACTTTGCAAGATTTAAATTTATCGGGACACATTTTTACAGCGTAAGTTCTAACAAAAAAAAGCACATGTTTTTACATAATTTTCAAAATACTTTTTCGATGACGATATAAATATGGCACGGAATTATCCATATTGATTATATTTCTGCAGACATAAGAAATGAAACCAAACTTACTACTTAAAACATACTAAAATGAAAATATTAATGAAAATTATCTTTAATTTAAGAGCAAGAAGCTGGAAAAAGTCATGGGTATTATATTTTAAATAATTTCGAAAAGGCATTGCCTGCGTTTTAAATTGCATAATTTGTGTAATGCTATTCCTATGGGAAAATATTTCTTTCTGCGGTAGCATGTGAAACGTGGTCACGGTAAATATTTTTAAAATAAATAGTAATCAATATTTTTAAAGTTTTAGGAAATTACTTGTTTATTTTGTAACATTATTTGCAACCTGTTTCTATAAATGTATATAATTTAAAATCAATAATTTTGCACTAAAAAGCAAAATCAATGGAGAAAATTGTTTCATTGTAGTAAAGTGTCCCTAACATAACTCGGGTGTCATTACAAACATATTTTCCGATAGCTAATTATACTAAGTATGGTAAAACATGTTTTGATAATTTGAATTTTTACTAGAGGATTTTTTTTTAAATTTAGGAAAGTATTGCCGCACAATAACGTGAGAATAATGGGTATTCATATAGTTTTGGAATATATTAAGTCAGAGCCTTCTTTCTAGAAATTTCATGTCTCATACCTTAGCAGAATCAAAACTGTTATGTATCTGAATATCAAAAATGGTGTAACTACTTTACACCAAAGCGATGTCCCGTCAGATCAAAACCCATGGACAGTTCCTGGTGCTGTGAAACAACTAGAATGTTCTCTCACACTACTTGGTGTAAGGCTGCTTCCTCCAACCTCCATGCCTGCTATTTAGTAATACTAAAATTAACAGTAAGATATGATAGACATTAGAATAAATAAAGTTATTTTTGCTATGCTATAAGTAGCAATAATCAGTAATTTCAATTGCATACATACAATAAGTTTTGATATAAAATGAGTTCGTTAATCAAGCATATGCGTTGCAGAGAGCAGGGAAATTTGACCTAGGCTTAAAAGCACAGGAGTTGATAGAAATTAGTTATGATAAAAGTATGTAATACTGTTTAAAGGGCTTAAAAATTAAAATATAAATACCCTTATTACGCAATTAAAAGCAGGCATACATATTTTTTGAGGCAAAATTTATTTTTTGCTGATGAAAAGCAACATAGAACAGCTAAATCAAACATTTGCCAAATCATTATCGATTGGAAATAATTAGGGATGAAATTAAAACATTGGTGTTTTCGGCATTGGTTTGGCGCATGGTGTAAAAGCGAGTGATTTTAGTGTAAACCTTTTGCATTTTTGGTGTAAAGAGCTTTCGTATAAAATGTATATAAAAGCACGATTTGGTGTAAACTCGAAAACAAGCGTTTCGTCTCTTTACTTTTAAAGTTGTTCATCATCAAATTTCGAAAGATACTACATCACAGTTTTTATCGTATACGAATATACCAAAACAGCAGTAAATCAGAAAGAAGTTCCTAAAAGAGCAACTTATTTATTCTAAAGCTAATTTACTTAATTTAACTATAATTTCCTTTTAAGCTTTCTTCCAATATGCTTTTCAATTATTCCTAAACTCCTTAGAACAACGTAATTTGATGCAGAACGTTTCATATAACTAGTAAAATAAATAAGGTGAGTAAACATTTAACAAAGCTTGTCCATTTGGGGAAAAATGTGTGTCGTTTTAATATGATAGACTTGAAATGTTATCAGGAATGTAAGTTAGCCCTTCAAGTAAACTTTGTTCGAATGATTTGAATTCCACTTCAAATGAATTTAAATTACAAGCTTAGTAAGTGTTTTCTGACCAAGGAAAGCTTAACTCATCTCCTACACCCTGTTAGGAATAATATTGTTTTACATGCTGTTTAATTTCGTTGCTTCTAACTTGTTAGAACAGATTTTACCACTTGTAAAAATTTAAAAGTAGCTCTAAAAATTAAAATTAAATTAGGAAGAATTCAAAAATATTAATTAGTAATATAAAAAGAACTTTTTGATTAAAATTTATATAAAATTATTTTTTTAGTTAAAAAGAATTAAAACATGTTTTTTTTCTTGATACATACATTAAATATACTTGGAAAAGACAACGTTGAAAAGAATTTGTATAGAATTAAAAGACGAAAACATATATTTTCATTAGGTTTGGAAATGATTCCATTTGTACTTTCCAAATAAATCCCATACGCCATTTTTAACGAAATAAGATACTATATAGTTTCAGTATCAACAAAGTTTATTAAATTATTTATAATGAGCTATCTAAAAATTTTTAGAAGGACTTTTTCTTATGAAAGTTGTAAATAAATAAATTTTATATGAATATAATTCATTTCATCTCTTATGCCTTAGAGAATAAACTTTAATCTATTTAAAATGTTTGCTCGAGTGTCGTGAAATATTTTAACGCAATAACCGGGATAACTCTCAAAAGGCCGCCGAAGGCTACATCAACTATTTTCTTCAAAGGGAAGAAAAAAGTTTTAAAAACTATTAAATTGATAAAAAATGTTAAAAGCAAAATAAGAAAAAAATTTCTTAATGAAGAAAGTACTTTTGACATTAATTATGCATACATTTTTGCGATAGCTAGATTCGTTTAAATTACGCAAATTTCAAAACATTTTTTGAAGGAAAAAAAACAAAAATTTTTTTACTAATGCTTCGTAATGCATTTAAGATTATTAAACTTCAAACTTTGTTTTGGGGGTATTTGAAAAATAATTGTTTATTTTTAAATACAAATTCTGAAAGTGTTTATTATATTTATTAAATTTAAATTCTTTTGATGACAAAATTATTGGAAATTTTTGTTAGTAATATTTTTGTAATTAAATAGTAAATTTACAGAAGTACATTTGTGTATACATGTTTTCTGTGGGTATTCAAATTAAGATATTTTAAAAAAGTTCACATTTTAATTTTATTTGTCTGTTTTGACAACAATTATTTTGTGATCAGTCACAGAGCTTAATAAATAGTAAATAAAAAAATAAATACGTAACCATTGCACATTTTAAATGAATTCTGCGCTGTTAAATAAAGTGATGGGGAAATACAAGTATGAAATATAAATTTTAAACCAATAATTTAAAAAAAAATCGAACCTAACATTATATAATGTAGAAATTAAATCTACTTATCAACATCCGAAATATTTAATGCAGATACCAAGTAGCTCTATCTAAATTGCTTCGTAAAGTGATTTTTTGTAAAAGAGTTAACTTATCTCTGGAGGGATAGGCTAAGGGTTCACTGAACAGTATTAATCTATTTTTTTAATACAATATTGTTAAGTAAATTATTATTTACTTTATGAAATATTGATGCATTTCTACTGATGAGTGTACTAAATCAGTGTAAACTTGCATTTTTTTTTTTTTTTTTTTTTACTGTCAGAATGTATTTTTTTTTTTTTTTTTTTTGTTGTTGCTTTCTTCAGTAAATAAAAGACATTTTTTAAATATATTTTCTCGATATATTTTTCTTATATATGTTTTATTGTATATGTTTTCTTATATATTTTCTCTTGATATAATCGGCCAATCATTTAGTTCTATCACTCCTCCTTAGAGGAGAGATCCCCACACGTTGAGAATCGGGAGCTGGCTCATTTCACCGACAACCGTTTCCTCGACACAGGATCATTTCGTCAACAGAGTCATTTCGTTGACAGCAGGGACTAATATAATCTGCCTTTATATCAATGGTTGACAGATCATTCAGTTCGTTGACAGGATCATTTCGACGACAGGGCCGTTTCGTTGACAGGATCGTTTTATTGACAAAGCCATTTTGTAGACATAGCCATTTCATTCACATGATAATTTCGTTGACAAGGTCATGCGTAATTTTGAAACTACTTTTTGGGGATTGTTTTCTTTTCGTCGTAATTTAGTGTATTTTTAAGCTAAATATTTTTTATTATTAATTAGAAAAAAAACAATTTTATAACTTTTATACTGAAGCAAATTTTTTTTTACTATTTGGCGATCGCTATAATAGAAGCATTTTTTTCTTTTAAAATATTGGTATCGCTTCCTGCCTCAGCTGTACATCCAGTTAAAGAAACTTTTGTGTATTCTAGTTGTATTTTTCAAGTATTTATTTCTCAGATAAGTTGCTTAATTTTTAAAGTGGGTGCGTTATTATGGATTACCACCGCAAAGGCAATTTCTATAACTACTGAAAATGATTCTTGATATAGCAAGTAAATGAAAGGAGAAAAGAACAAGGGAAAAATGAATTAATGATTCGGCAAAACATTAAATCCTAAAATAGACAATAATGATATAATTTTAAAAATTGAAAATTTTATTTTAATTCCGTTTTTTTACGTAAATTGATAGGTAGTTACTAAACATTTAACCGAGAACAGTTAATGTATTAAAATATACATACCTTTCTGTATCTAAATTGTAATTGAGCAACACTTGTTCTTAGTAGGGATTGTCTTCATATTATTAATGAGCGTGATAATCTGACCGTTGTCAACAGTCCATTGCGGCTCCAGTGTAACAATCAAATTATCTTTAATATCAAGTCAAATTAATAAAATTTTATATTGTGAGAAGTAAAAGTAATGCAAATATATTATAATGAAAATTTAGTTACTATTTCTAAGGGAAAGGAAAGCTCAATTTATCGCTGTAAAATTGTTCAACATTTTTTAATTACACCTTAGCCAATCCATAGACTTTGGTGTAATCCCCACAGCAATGGAAATAATCATAGTGCTTGAATAATTATATATAAGTATACTGATTCACATGGTATCTTGCGAGTAAATTTAAGAAAATGTAATTTCAAAACTTATAAAGGAGTGTTTACATGGAGCTAGAGTAGACAAATGGAATATTTTAAATATTTTATCAATCGAAAACTCTCTGTTTTGGCCAGAAAGGAAAAGTGTGACACATTTTTATGTACAAAACTGTTAAATAGCAACAGAAAAAAAAAAAAAAAAGGTTTTTATGGTGTAAAAGTAATTTTTTAGTTTTTACTTTAATTGCAATTTTAACGATACAATAACATCAGGATGAATAAATACGATAATGGATGTTCGAACATTCGAACTAAATAATCGAAATTTGTCTTAGTTTTGTTACCACTATTAGAGTTTTCTAAGAACTACAGAAACGCAACCACGGTGTTTAGATAATTACCGAGGCGGAGGTTGTAGATTCCTACAATATTTAAAATGCTCATCGGAGCAAAAATATTGAAAAACTCCGGCATAAAATCATCCTAACTTTGCACGCTTGCTTGTACGTGCTCTTCAGAAAAGTATTTTTTCTATAGATAGTGAAATTTCGAAATAATTTTATAATAATATTAAATAACAATAAATGAATAACGAATTAATTCCTTTTTATTTACAGAATTTAGATTAGGCACATCTTACTTAACAGAAAATTAAGTCTGGAATTTAAATATAAGAATAAATAACTATTATATTCGACAAAAAATTAAAGTAAAATCTTGCAATCAAATGCTTTCTAACCACTATAAGTAGAATATATCGCCAATCAAAATTTTGATTATTTTCAGGCCTGAACAACCCAGGAGAGAAATAATTAAAATGTTGGAAATATGAAAATAAAAAATTTATATATACTTAAAAAACTAAGTTTGTTCGGCAGACTAAAAACGGGAAAATAAATTTATAAAAAATTTTTACACTTAACAAAAATCACAAGAGCAAAATTTCACAATGAGCTTCTATCAACACTTAAAATTTCACGTTTTTTGTCTTGGTGACAAAAATTAACATTTATTTTCCTTTTTTAGTATACTTATCAAACGTGATTTTAAGAAAATATTTCAATTTCCTATTACAGTTTTGAAAAGGAGCAATCAGTACCATCCTTTAAAATATATACTCTCATTGCAAGTTTTAATAATTTATATAAATTTGTATTCTCTTGTAAATAAAATAAAAAAAACATTTTATTATTGGGGTAAAAAATAAGCTTGCTGAACTTATTTTTAATTAAACATTAATGAGAATAAAATCAGATGCATATGAACAACTCTCCCCGATGATATGTTAAAATCAAATAGTTATTTATTTGTTATATTTTTACGCTATTTGCGTTTCTTTCTATATGTTTAATTCATAAAAAGCAATTGTATAGATTTCCTTCCCTCTTCTGAATTTGAACTCGTGGAACCATTTTTTATACGGTCATTTTGATTGCATCGCATACCCAAAATTTGTGGAATCATTTCGGGTTTTTTCTCTTCTTTTAAAATAACGATGTCTTTATTTTATAAGGTAAAAGAATTTATGAATATTTGGGGAGCACATAGGATAAAATAAAAGTATAAGACATAAGAGTGTAAAAAATAAATAATTAAATAAAAAAAAAATAAACTGGAAATGCGAGAATAAAATTTTTGTTTCTAAACCTTTCAAATAATATTTCATTTCAATTTTTCAAAAGTACGTACGGAATTGTCAGAAACGTCCCTCCTGAGCAGCATAGCTGACAAGGATATGAGGAAGAGGGTTGTTACATAATTGTCCATGAATAATATATGCCAATATGTTTTTAAGCAGGATTTTAATTTTATTTTTCCCACATGCATTTTGTCAAGATTTTTTTAATACTAGAAAGTTTCGCCCCTTGCTCACTTCGCTGACCGAACTTTCGTAATAGCCTCTCATTCAACTTTGCTTTTTTTCCCTTTATAAATCGATACTTTTCTTTAAAAAAGCATGAAATATATAAATATGGAAATTTTATGTAAGAAAATTTTGTTAATATGCTAATCGTAACAAAATGAATGATTACTTGCATATGAAAAGAAATTACTGTGCTTGAAAAAATAAAAATTTAAACATAGGAATATAAAATTTGTGTTTAAATAATAAATAATGAGAAGTAATTCCACTAGTTAACTATCTAAAAGATTTTTTTTCCTGATTAAATTATTTGTAATCACTACTATTGTTATCATTGTAAAAGTTTGCTGTTTTTTATTGTTTCTTTTAACAATATTTTAAACTGTATTTGTTATTGACTTGTTTGTTGTGTTGGAAAAATTATATAAGTGTTACTTTCTTTTTACCGGCAAATAATTGTTGCCTCTGGAATGGACTTTTAACGAAAGGAACTTTCCAATGAAATGATCTATAGACTAATTAGTTTCAATATCTCACTGATTCATTATATTCTGTCTTTTTTCTTTCTTTGCTATTTTCTCTCTTCATTGACTTGTTTAATCAAGAATCATTCACAATAGTTATTTCAATTTCTTTTGTAATGCTAATCTACAATAATGCAAATTAGAAGTTAATCTTAGAAACCAATGTGTTAAATAAAACTTAAAATGTGTAAAATACAACTAGAACAACAAACGTAAAAAGGATTTCGTTTTTGCAACGTGGTGTGAACCGACAGGGGTAGACAATTTTACAAAAAAATGCTTTTTTTCTGACAACTACAACATACTATAAAAATTTTAATTATGGTAAGGTTTAAAAAATGTCTACACAAATATGCTAAATTACGAAGAAATGTAAGTGGCAAAACGAAAAATACCAATTACGTATGACTTTTTCATGACGAAACGACCTTGTCTACAAATTTACCCTGTCGACGAAAGAACCTGTCGATGAAACGATCCTGTCACCGAAATTATCTTGTTGTCGAAATGACTCTGTCGACGAAACGATCCTGTTCACGAAATGACCCTGTCGACGAAATGGTATGTCGATAAAATGACCTAGTTAATGAAATGATCTGTCAAGGAAGTGGTGTCGATGAAACGGCCTATCAATGAAGTGATTGTTGCTGAAATAAACGCGATCATTGCCTTTGAGTGTTGGGATTTTATCACGACGGTGGGAGTTTTTCTTTTTTCAAGTGCTGAGATTTTATCTCTGAGGGGAAAATTTTTCTTCCTTAGATTCTCATTTCTTTTCCTCTAAGTTTTAGGTTCACATATTGAACGTAAATAATAAGAAAATAGTTTTTTTTAATGTTTATTTTCATTTTTTAATTAATAAACATTATTAACACAGTTAATGACGATTTAATTCTTTTATAATGAAATCAATTATTTAAATATTTTATATATTCTGTAATAATATTTTTATTTTTCAATGGAATAAAATCAATTTATATGCATTTCTTATCAATTGCTTAACTGAAGTCAATTTTAGGAAAATATATTAGGCATCACTTTATACTTTTAGGAGATAGATGAAAATTCTTTCAAAATTAATTTATTTTTCAGTCGTAATGAAGTAAAAGTACTTTTGTATTGAAGTAAAAGTACCAGGAGTGAACTTAAGTCATCTAATAAATATGTAAAAATAACTATACAAACTGTACTTTACATTTACTCGTTTATATGAAAATTATTTGCACTCTGGTTCATTCGAAAGCTTTGATTCAATTACTGTGTTTATGTTATTTACCAAGAACGAAACTTTATTGATTTAAGTTTTGCTAGCTGTAAAGTTTAAAAGTAAGAGGATCCCTCTAATTTTGTTTAGAACAAGCTTGTTATTTTAACCTAGAAAAATGTGAACGAAGCATTTTTCATTTTTTTCGAAATTTTTCTACTTTTAAGGTCTGCTGGAGAAAAGAAGGAATAATTAATGCAAGGTCTGAAAGAAATGAGAAATGCATATTAAGATAAAAATCAAGTTGTTCTTAGTTTTATGAACTCCTTTAAAGCCTTTGAAAATTTAACTAACTCTTACTACTTAATGTATTTTTCACAGCCAAGAGGATATTTTTCTACAGCAGTCCGCTTAAAAAAATTCTTTGAGTTAATTTTTTTAAACGATTTAAATATAATAAGTAGATTTAATTATAATTATAATTAATTTTTTTTAAAGATACTTCTTACTCTTAAATTTCGGGGTGCGATAGTAGATATACCTCCCCGTGTTGCACCCTTCTAACGCCTTTGACGGCTAAAATATCTACTAATTTCGGCACGCAGCATCACTCTAATCATGATCACTCGTGTAGTGTGGGCTTGGTGTTCTTAAGTGGAATGCAGTTGGCCTATCCCAATTCAAGAAATCTGAGATCCAGAATACTTTAACCAGTCATGATATTGATGTTTTTACAGTCATGGAGGCAAACCTCACACAAGATGCCTTGGATTTCTTCAGATTTCCAGGATACTATTTACATCTTCTCCCTAAATCTAGACAATTCGTTAGTGGTATTTTTGTTGGTGTCAAAAACGAATTCACAGCAGATACTAAGAACATCAAGGAAATGGGAGACAAACTAGACAAATCAGAGATTGTGAGGATAAAGGTCTGGAAGTCTGGACATAATTTTCATGGGAGTGCAGGGCACGATGCTGAACTGGTTTTCTTCATTCTTAAGCCAGAGAAGTTGCAAAGTCCGCTACGGGCGGTCAACCTCCAAGAGCTATATCCTTCAGACTGGATTGCCCCAAGGAGCAGTGAGTAGCTGTTCTCTCTTTAATGTTTAGATAAACGATCTGATTCTCTCCTTGCGGGCAGTCGGAGTGGAACGTCTTCTGTTTGCGGACGATCTGGTTATGATACGGAGCCCTTAAAGTTCTATTTGATTGGTGTAAAGAAAATAACATGACGGTAAACCTAAGTAAGTCTGCTGTGCAAACTTTTTCACTGATGCACCAAAATATACGACCAAAGCTGATTTACAAGGAACAAGAATTGTTACATACGGATAAATTTACCTATTTAGGAATGATCTTCGACAATAAGTTAAGCTGGAAACTGCATATTAAAGGTGTGATTGAAAAGGTTGAAAAACTTCTTCACATCCTCAAACGCTTGGCTGGTCGTCTTTGGGGATGTGCTCGTACTACACTGGTAAATACCTACAAAGCATTCATATTGCCTGTTATCACTTGAAAAAATAGAGTAGAAATAATTCAAATATTCTTTCCTACCTGGTTCAATCTTTTTACCTTAGACTTCGATACAGCATCACTTGTTTTGAAACGGAGACGAATCTAATAATAAAACTAATTTATTAAGAAGAGGACGGACAAACATTAACGATCATCTTTCAAAGCTTTAGAAATCAAAACTGAAAAATAATAAAAAACATTAACATTCATTTAGTCTGCGCCCCATCTGTTGGCATTAAGTTAATCTGTTTCATCACTTATTGTTGCGAAGTTCTCGTTACATCTCCAAAGAACATAATCGAAAAACTCGAATTATTACAAAACCAGACCCTCATTCTAATTGTCGGTGCAGTGAAGACAACTCCTATTGACTCGTAGTTACTCCTAACTAACACACGACCAATAAGGTCGTTTATAGAAGATAAATCACTTATACTTTACGAAAAGTTAATTAGAACCAACGTACCGTTTTGGAACTGCTATCAGAATGTACCGAGACAACTAAAGACTCAAAATGGTTTCTTGCAGAAAGTATTTGAATTACGAGAAGAGCTAGAGCTTGATGATGAAATTATCCAAGGTTTCTTAGAAATCCCTAGCCCTGTTAACTACGTGGAGATATCTACCAGATTGGATCATACCCAGCCACTTCTTAAAAGCCAATTACCTATAAGCAGCTTAAAGATACCTGCACTTGAGACCATCCCGGGGGAACATCTATGACCGGGGCATTTCAGACAGACGCCGTGAAAAGGCTGTGGCAGAATTTAGACTTGCGGTGGGTCATGACTGTCTTGAGCGCCACCTCCACCGCATTGGTATTTTTACGAGTCCGAATTGCTCACTCTGTAGGAAATTCGAAGTAATGGATATGAAGCACTTGATGGGATGTTCGGCTGTACACGGAGACTCCGAAGTGAAAAGATATTGCTAGGCATCTGCTAATGAGTCATTGACTTTTTTCTCTTATCTATTTCATTTGCATACATTCTTCTTGTTAAGAGTTTGTCAATTTCTGCCATTGGAAATATAAAAAAAATTTTAAATGAGTAAAATTTTAACATTTATAATGCAAATAAATAATAAAAACATCGTTTTAAAATCTTTTGTTATCACGATTGATACATCAAAACATACAAAACATTTTAAAACATAAGTACGTGTTCTCTATCTGTTTTACTTACTATGTTTAGAAAAAAATATATTTCCATTGTTTGTAAGTTCTATGAATATTCCTTAACATGCTTTAATTTGTATTATCTGTAACTTTTTTTCTGCAGTTAATATTTATTTTTAATTGTTGCCTAATTGTTTCCAAAGTAGGAAAATGTAACCATTTGAAGGAATTAAAAATATATAAAGAAAAATCATATTTGTATAAAAATTCCTTTCTTATTTTGATTTTTTTAGTGTCTTTTTTTTTTTTTAAGAAATACAAAAATAAAAATCAGTATAATTTTTTATTCAAAAAACGAATCAAAATAAGTCATTAGTCGCAGAATATATGCAAGCACATTTTTTATATCACACTGGTTTTCGAAATTTAACAGCCATATGTGCACTGAGCACAGGCCTTTTAACAAGTTATGCCCCATTTTTTCTTGTCACAATAAAACGTAAAAAAAGAAACTATTTTAACTTGTTTTTTATATTTATATTAAAATTTCAATTTGTGTTTTATGTTGCAAATGGATATGTCACCATTTTTAAACTCCAAGTTCTTTCCTGTATAGAAAAATTTTCCTTTACTACAAAATAAATTGTAGCGAACGGACTGTGTAGTGGTCAGGGAACTGGCCTTATATCAGAAAGGTGCAGGGTTCGAATCCCGGAGAGGGTGTGGATGTTCTTTCATTATCTGTACTATCTCTCCTTACAGAGGGAGCACCGTTAGCCTAACTAATATGGTGCCCTGAAGGAGTATTAACAAATCTGCCCTACTAATACCAGAATGACGAGTGTCAATCGGGTTGGCATTAAAAAAAAACTTGTATTACTGTTTCTTGCTTCTAGTTAAGTTAATACATCCTCACTTTAAACTGTGTAAATAAAAGTTTATTTTCACCAGTGTATATGTTATAGCCTGAAGTCTGGTAAATCCTAGGTCTTACTGGCAAAACCTAAGATTTACCAAAGTAACTTAGAAAAAGAATGCTTTAATTGGATTTTATTCCGGAATTTTCCCAAGCCTTTGCGGTAAAATCTAGAAGCTACCTATGCCTCCCACGAAAAAGAAAGGAAATCTTAAACGAGGGATTACTTAAGATAGGATTTTTCATTCACAGATATATTGGGTACTGTTTCGTTACAAGGGGACAGTAAAAACAATCGCTAAATCGCGGTGAGCAAATTTAGGTAACCCTTCACCTCAATGATCAGAATAGTGAGTACCGGAGACAATGGCACTTAACCTTAGGAAAATTCATCGTTACATTTCCTGCATAATCGAACAGTGAAACTTTATCTTGAAAAAGAAAATTAATAAATTTAGGGTATAACGGGAAAATGTATATCGGGCAGTGAATCTTAAACTTTTTTTTAGAAAAAAGAAAAATATAAACATCAACAGAGAGTATACTGAGAAATCGCACTTAACCTTCGAAAAACACGTTAGGCCCACATCTCATTAATTCAATAAGTTTTTATAAATCTTTGAATTGAATTTGTTTCTTCTATACTCTAGGATTCCTTTGCAAATAATTCCATACACCAGGGGTGTGGGGCCCAAAGTTTTAATCGCTTTCCTGATTGACTTATTGAAAATATATTTTTCAGATTACGGCAATGCTCCTATTTAATGGTCAAGAATATAAGACCTCTGTTAAAAGGTGCTTAATGTAAAATTTATTAGCATATCTAAGGTTTGATTCTCTCAGAATGACGATTGCATCATAGAAGAGCTGATCACAAGATCAAAAGTTATTAAGGTGTTCCTTTTTTATTTTGTGTTATGTACGTTGCACAAAAATGGTATATTATAATGAAATTGAAATGCACACAAATAAAATCAAAGGTAATAAAACATGTTAACGAAACAGAATATTTCCGTATATTCTTTTCTTTATATTCTTTTTTTTTATATTCATTTGTCTACACTGGGAATTGATTCGAGTAAAACAGTTTGAGTAGCAAAATATGCAAAAATTTCGACTACTCTACTGACTAAACATTTGATCATTTTCACTTCATCCAAAAATAGATTGTTAAAATTCCTTCCACTTTAAAAAAAGATATATTTCTTAAGAAAAAGTACATTTTGGATTAGGATTTTATATCTCAAAAATAGAGACAGTGTTAATTAATTAGTACAATAACGGTCACCCCCACGAAATACAGAAACTTTGTTACAATATATGAAAATCAAGTTGTTTAGAAGTTCTATAATTTTTTTTAATTATTATTCTGGGTATTGCATTTTATGCACTATAAACAACTGCCTAATTTTTGAAAGATAAATTATTCAAAATTTTCCATGAAAGAAAAGTATCGTAAAACAACAAATCTTCTAAGGTTATATATTTACTGGAAAGGAATGCGTAATGAAAACTTTTAATATTTTTAATTACTGATGTTTAAAAGAAATGATAATTTTGTTTGAATTGTTCATTTCAAAAATATGTTAGATATTATGAGCATTATAAACTTTGAATAAAACACTTTTGAAATCCAGTAGAAAGATACTTTAAATAAGTTTCGTAAAACAAGAAAATACACGAATGAACTTTATATTGTTTTATCTTCAAAGTAATGTAAACATTTGCTCATTTGTGAAAGCCTATTTTATTAATGAAAGAGTCAATATTTTATTAACTACAATACTTTTATGCAAAGAACAAACTTCAAGAAGAAAAATTCATATCGGAAAGTTATACTCTATGCAAATAATCCTTTTAAAACATTGAAAGAATCTGTTTGACTTCTTGATGCATCTGAAGTTTACCTGAAATAAAAGACTTTGTATAATACTTTCATAGACGTTTCATATAATATTTTTACTGTGTATTTACTATGGATTGGAAAGAGCACTTCGAGAAGCAAAACATTATAAATATTTTCTTGCGTAAAGAATGTCAATTTGTATTAAAAGATAATATTCAAAATTTGAGAATCCGTTTCGGTTATTTTCAAAATTTACCTCATTTTTCAAGTTATTTTATGGTAAAAAATATATTTTACCATATATTATATTATAAAAGAAATAACATTTGGTGTGATGTGGATGGCACACTGAGAAAATGGTCAAAACTATTAGATTATGATACAATTTACCGTATTTCTGACGTTATAGGAACATTAAAAGCACGGTAATTTTTACAGATGTATAATTAATAACGTTTGGTAAAATTAACAATAAAACTTGGTTTTAATACTAGGCTGTTTGGTAGCAAATATGTTAAAATTTCGAAATTTTAACATATTTTCGAAATTTTCTCATGATACCTCATCATGCTTAACATAAAATTCAGTTATTTGGTTAAATTTCATTTTCAGTTTTGCATTTCTTTTTAAATGTGTGGTTATAAGAACTATAATTTTAATAGCCAGAATTTCCGTACAGCGTTGGAAACGGAAAAATAACTAAATGAATGTCTTAAATACCATATATTTTGGTTTTATTACCAGAAATATAATTTTTGTTTTTATTAAAAATATCATTACCATTACAAGTACGGAAATTTTACATGAAATGTTTTTTTTTTTTTGTTTTTTTTTTGTTGTTTTTTTTTTTGTGTGTGTGTGTGTGTATAAGAACTAAAGTGGTAGTTGCCTTTTTACACTATAAATTAATAATTTACAGCTCAATTTTTTTTATTTTTTTTTTCTGGAGCAGTTATCAAAAGATCGGAGCAATAACGTTAACAATAGCTAAATTACATTGATATTTATATTATATGTACTATATATTCACTACTTATGAAATATACTCTTCTATTTAAATAAATTAATTCTAGAGTAACTTCTTTTATTGAATTTGACGTGCCGACCGGCCTGTGTAGGGGGCAAGGAACTGTCCTTGCATCAGAAAGGTTCTGGGTTCGAATCCGAGGCAAGGCATGCATGTTTCTTTCTCTCTATCTGTGTTCTATGTTCTTTCTCCTTTGTGTGTGAATGTGACCCACCCTATAAACAGGTTGTGGTAGTGTGACGTGGGCGACGCTGCTCCACCGCCGTGGCATCGCCACAGGTTCCCACTGGGTAACAAAAAGAGAGTTAGCAGTTCTGACACTTTCTGTGGCCAATGGACAATAGTCCCAAGTGCCCACCATTAAAAAAAGAAATATATATATATATATATATATATATATATATATATATATATATATATATATATATATATATATATTATATATATATATATATTATATATATATTATATATATTATATATATATATATATATATATTATATATATGTTATATATATATATATATATTATATATATATATTTGACGTGTAAGAAAATGCGTCATAAATATCTTATAAAACATTATTAATAATACATTATTAAAACATAAATATCTCATAAACATTATAAATATCTCTTAACAAATTATTTTAAGGATGTATAAGTGCTTAATTTTAACTGTTGTTTGATATTGCAGTTGTTGGTTTTTTCACGTTGCCTTCTTTCGACATGTATCAATACACTAAATAGCTTCCGCTAAAAATAATTCAGATGGTAAAGTATAACTTATTAATTGTTATTATTTTTAAGGCTATTATCAAATAACCTCCTTATTTAAACTTTATACTTTCATATTTATTTATAAATATCTGAAAACTAGAAATGAAATTTTTCAGTTAACATCAGAAATGTCCAAAACAGGCTGTTTTGGTTGAAGAAAATAATTTTTAAGACGTTTAAAGAAAGCTTTTGCAATTATTTATTTTGATTCCTGTCACTAGATTGGATTATAAAGGCATTATATTATATACAGGAGGATTCAGCAATCAGTAGAGTTCATCATTCAATCAACAAAATTAGAGGAAAAGAAGAAAAATTAATAAGTATTGGGAATTCCTCTGCTGCCCATAACCAGAAATAATCCAGCGGCCAGGATAGCCTGATTGGCAGGGTGTTAGACCATGTCCAAGAGGTCGTAAGTTTAATCCCCACCGAAGGAAGACTAACAGTGTATTAATTGGTGGACGACATACGTTAAATTTTTCGGTTTACAAAGTCCTTCATGTTCCCATAACAAAACGATGCATCTGGAGGTACTGAATTGGAGATTGATCATTCTCTGTTTCAGGTCAAAACTACGATCTGTGGATGAATAAAGGGATGTATGAATGGATCCACCCTAAAAACGGGCTGTGACATCCGTGTAGCTGAAGTCGCATTCTTAGTTTGAAAAATAAGAAACACACCCTCTGCTTTAAATTTTCTTGACTTGGCCAAGCAAACATGCTGGTATTTAGAAAGTGGCATTAGAAATAACAACAACAGAGTTAATCTGAAACCCAGCTATGGATGCTTCCATGTTATTTCACGAACTTTATTTTTAGTTCTTTATTTTACTTAATCATCTTAATTTAAAGTTAATAAAATCTGTTTTTATAACTGTTACCAAAAAGTTAATAAAATGTGTTTTTATAACTGTTACCAAGCATTATATTCAAAAGGTTCAGAAATAGCTGTCTTGTCATATCATAAGGATTTGCAGACCAACTTCGATGTAACTGTTATTTCTGAGCTTCTTTTCAAAGCAATTATAACAATAATTATTTGAAAAAATAAATTTTAAATGATTTAGATCAATCAAAGTACCAGTGCCTAATCTCAAGAACAGTAAATCCATAAAAGTGAAGCGTTTTTAGCGAAAAACGACTACATTTTCGACCCTTTTTATGCAAGTCTTAATTTTTACGATGTGCTCTAACTCTCCTCCAAGCATGTACCCACAATGCTGAATCATCCTGTATATAAAAAAGGAGTGTAGTCTATTCTCTAAGAATCTTTCACATATTTTGACACCCCCATGATTTCACATATTTGATTTTTTTTTTTTTTTTTTTTTTTTTTTTTTTTTTTTTTTTTTTTGAATTGGTGAAAATAAAAGATTACATAAAATGTTATCAATTCATAAGGATTCGACTGATAATTCTTCTTTTCAGGCTATGTTTGTTTATCGTGGAAATATTTTTGTTCCAACAAAAGATAGGAAACATGAATAAATAAATTTAAATCTTTTTTACAGAGTCTTGACAGCTTGTCATAATTTCGGAAGTGTCTGACGGAAATCTTATGCATACTTATTCGATATTTCCAGATACCTATATCACGTCATTTCACATCTATTCAAAATACTGTCCATTATACTAATGGAATATTGCATGGTTAAAAACATAAACGCATGCAATAGACTAATAAAAATAAAGTTTTAAATTTACATTTAGAGCACGATATTTTATAAAATGTAACACGTGTATCGTTGGTGTTAATAGCTAACAGTCATATTTGTATCACAATGTGTAACTATTCAAATGTGCAACATTTACTATTAAATATACACTCGCAGCATATTGTCAAGGTCGCTCAAATAGTTTTTTTTAAAAGTTGCATTTTTATTCTTCTTTAAATTAATGCTTTTTCAGATTTTTCTTACTATTTTGAGATATGAGTAAGAAACAAACACTCTCTAATTTCTTTATTAAACTATTTGTTGCTTAACACTAGAAATGCTATTTGGGTCATTTTGATCTTTTTTTGCTACTTCCTATCTTAGTTTAGAAGATACACGTGAGGTTCGAAGCTCATACTTTTTTTTTACTTTATCTAAATTGTTTTAAACGTTTTTAATTGCCTATATCAAAACATCATGTCTTTCTGTTGATTAGTAGAATAAATAATGAAGGGAATACATATAACAGCCAAAATAGGTCATTTTTACCCTCATAAGGAAAACATTCATAGTTGAAATTTCATGACTGTGTTTGATTCTGCAGAACTACAAACATTGGGATGATGAATTGTATAGCACAAATTAGGGTACACCGTGTTAAAAAAAAAATATCATGCGCAACAGTTTTCGTAAAATTGTATGGTATCTTAGATTTGATTACCGAGATAGCGAAGTTAATTTCCTATTGAATTATAATTTCATTATTGCATCTGAAAGAAACTGTGTACATGCTGATTGTAAACAGTTATATTTGTTATAATACTGGGCAAGAATGTATTGTTGGGGAAACGTTATTGTCATGGAAGTAATAATCAAAATTTACTGTATAACGTTCTTGCCACATATCTTTGATTTCGCCTTATATAAAATACAATAAAAAAAAAAATTTGAATTGTTTTGTGCTATTTGCGAATTGGCTGTTTGTACATGTTGAAAAACAAGCAAATGACTTATAACCAGGGGGAAAATAAATCCTCTAATTAATGAGCCACTACTAAACTTCCACTTCTGAAACTACCATTCCTAGAAAATTACTGTCTTTTGCCACAGTAGAACTTACAGATTATTGTTATTTTTTTTTTTTTTTTTGAGAAAGAAAACTGTATTGCAGAGATACTTTGCTCGAAAAAAAGAAAATTTCTCTTAATTTAAATGCCACTTCTTCGCCATGGCATTCATCTTTGCAATTCAAATTGAAAGCTATATATTTACTATATAGGCGCAAAAGAAAAATAATATCATAATTCTGAATAGCATTCATGTGAATGTGTTTGCAGACAATAGCACAGAGTAGAAGCCGATCAATGTCACTTTCTACAATAGTGTAACGTAACGTAATTTGATGTTGGTTTAGCAGATTAGATGTAAGTGAAATTACCACTCTACAAAGGTGTCTTGCATTTTTTACAGCATTTATGGTTTTAGTGTTCTCAATGATTGAAAGGTATTTAATGAATTCCTTTACCACTCCGATTACTAATTGCGAATTTATTCTTGTGTTTGTTGAAAAACTACAAATTAATACTTTGCGCATAAGATTGCCCCCAATTGATAAAATTCAGTCTCTAAAATATAAAAAGTTTACAATCCCATTTTTGGCAATTTGAAAATAAACAAATATATATGTAAATGAATCAAGAACAAATCACATATATGCAAACAAAATTTGCTGTAACCGGAAAATGGCGTCATTGAAACCAAAGACCGCATAGTATAACTTGTTAACCCGAAACGGGATTTCAGCAAAACTGAACGAAAATTATTGCCCAACCAACGTACCCCGATTCAACATTGGATCCTAAGAAACATGCCTTTTAACATCGCAAGGTGAAGAATAAATCAAAACCTACCTATCAGAAATGCTGGAAAAGAATTTTACGTTGCTTTATTGCCACTTTCACGCCCCGCGGGTATACTGTATGTGCCTACGCTTAATTCCTAAATTTAACTTTTTAAAATATGTTGTGTGCTAATGTGGTTCATTTATATTCATATTGTTTGTTTATTTTCGTATAACTTGCTCTCTTGCGAAAGAATAATCTATACAGTATACTGCAACATTGTCACTTAACTGTGTTAATAAAAAAAATAATATTTAAAAATTCTTACATATTATATTTTCAACAGTAAAGCATAATTTAAAAAAACAATTTCTATGAAAAAGCATCAATTTCTTACGAGAATCAAAATGACCTCAAATGGCGGTTTTAGGTGAATTCAAAATTTAAACAAATACTTAACCTGAATGAACGATAACTCTAAAAAAATAAATACCTATTCATTTCATTTATTAAGTTGTTCTTATTATTTTAGAATAATTTATAGTTTCCGATTGGATGAAATACCTTGTGGTTTGTAATAATAAGTAACTTTCAAAGTAATTAAGTGCTTAACGCTAGCACAACGTTAAAACAATGACGCAAAAACAGACAAAAGATCACTTTAGAGCTTTACTGAAGTACTTTCCGCAGTATCAAAACACATAATAAAAAAGTAAAAAAAAGACACGGATATGTAAGTATTCTTTTTTTTTTTCTTTCTGTGTTTTCGCAATGAGAAAAGGGATTCATAATGGTGCCAAAATATCACCACTCTCAGGGATAATTAGCTTCATTTATATGCTGTATCCTTTCATTGTTTGAATATTTTTTATTTTTTTTATTTCCTATGAGCTGCACAATCAATCTTCCCGATGAGCAAACCTAGTGCGTTCTCCAGAAGTGGTATCCACTCTTTCAGGGCCACCACAATGGGTGAGATATCGTTGGCCTTGTTTGAATATTAATCTCATTAATTAAACCTTCCAAAATAATCACTTTTTATAGTTTTAACATAAGCGCAATAAAGTTGTATGTATCAAGACATTTATTAGGGTCGCAGTATTCCTTTTCAGGCAACGTAATTATTTTCCTTTAATGAGGATTCTATAAGAAGACGAATTTGTCAAAATGTGTAATCTATGAGCAATAGTTTCTTCTTGATTTGATAAAAAATTAAAAGACTAACAATTCGAATATTAGAAAGAGCAAATTTCTCATGTTCACAATAATTGAATGAATATACAAGTTTTATTTCTCATGTAGTACATAACTTCAATTTTGTTTTCTCAATTTCCGATAATTTACAAAATTTTAAGTATGTGGAAACAAACACCAAAAACATAAACATTAGCACAGAAGTAAAAGTATAAAAGAAGTAAAAATTGTCTTATATCTTCCAAATTACTTATTATGTTCCTTTCAAATTACTTATTATTACTTATTATTAAATATGGTTCCTTTAATTGCCTTTTGAGCAACATTGCTCATTTAGTTACTTCGTTGTCTTCTACAAAATGTTCTCTACTCTTAAGTTTTGGTGGCAATTTCCATACAAGTTCCAAACCTTTTCATCCTGGGATTTGAGTTGACTACCATTTTCTAGCATTCTTTTATGAATATTTTAAATTTCTTTCAAGTAATTTAAATGCTTGTTAATTAACATTCTAGCACATTTAATGTTTTCTCTTTTATTCCTTTATTCCATCAATTAAAAATTCAACGCGTTCTGTTGAGCATCTTCTTATAATTTTATTATCATTTCAAATGCGTACTACATTAGATTTCCACTCGATCTTTTTTATAGTCTTCCCAATTCTTTCGAAGATTTTTCCTACCAACCAACGAAAAACTTGCAAGGTTTTTTATCAGTAAATTCAACCATAGTTCTTTCTTTTTTGACTGCCCTCTGGACGTGCATTTTAAAATTAGTATTTTATTTCACAATTAAAGCCCAATTTCCTTTTATACATTTCGCATTTTGGGTATTTCTATTATGAAGACAAACGGATAAATCCATTAGATTTTTTCTAACAAGAACATAGTCAGTATATCCAGAATAAAAATATTGGAAACCATTTATCAAGTGGTGTGTTTTCTGTACGTAAGCTAGTTGCATAAAGTTTGTAGAATTTCATTAGTTATATTTTTATCCTTTCCTTCTCTTAAACTTTCCTCAACTTTTTTAAATGATTGACGTTTTTTTTTTTTTTTTATCTTTTGTAATTTTTTTCTAAACTCTGTACAGAATTGGCCCTCACTAAACAATTTGGCGTTTGATTTATAATATCAATTTTAAATAATACAGCTATATTGAATTGAATTAAATTATAAATAATATCTTTGTTTAAGATATTTATACAACGGCTGACTGTAGGTTGAGTTAAATTATAATTTTACTTAATTCAATTATAATTATAATCTAATTAAATTATAATTTAATTCAACCTCAGCTAATTAGATGCAAAGTGATTTTTTTCTGTATATGTGTTTTGATCCAGACTATCTACTAGAAACTAAATTCGAAGTAGCGCAAACGTCTCGTGGTATCACTATCTCAATGTCATTCATTATGTCAATCCTTTTGTATGGTGCCATTGCATCATTAAGAAAAGATTCCGAAATGTCAAGATCAGCAACAACTCTAAATTTTCCTTTAACTTGAGACATTGAGGGTGTAAGCTGTCATGAAATCCGAATTCATTGCCCTGAAGCGACCTTCTTTCAAATTACAGTATATTTCTACCATACTGACTTTTCTAATATCACTCTTGATCTGAGTTCCTCAGGAATCACTTTGGTTGTTTCTAACACCATATGACAAAGATTTCTCTTTAAAGCTGTTATTTTTAAAACTTTTCCAGCTATCCAATTTCTTGGGAAACTTTGAATGAACATTTCCCCCCCCCCCCAGTCATCGAAGAAATGATCTCTCATAACATTTAGAACCATTGCTGGGGAACCATCAAATTCTTAGATCTTCAAAGTAGTAATTTTTAGCTCTGAACCCCATTCGCTAAAATTGACAATTTAATTCTTAAGAAAAATTTCGCCAAGATTTTTACTGGGGAGACATTAAATGCCAACCAAAATTTTGTTTAAGTTCTTTGGAATTACTTCTACATCATTTCAGAAACAATTCTTTTATAAAATCATAATTATTGGAATTTTCAGATGATTCTCTCTCCAACATAATTGGAAAGTCTGGTGGTACTACTCTGAATAGAAAAGCCACTTATTCCTTATATATATTTAGTACTTATTGCATATATCTTCATTATTAGAGTTTTGTGAGAAGTGACGGCAAAATTTTAAAAGAATAGAATCCTTATGATACTTTGATAAGGCATGACCATTTCTCTGTCTGATATTTAATTTACGGTTTAAAATATTTAAAATTATTTCGGAGAAAATCCTCCGGGAGAATTCCTATTAAGACTTCCCCAATTACCAGTAGTCCATATTACCAGAATTAATAAGGCGTCAACTACTTATGGTGATTTTCTATGAATCCACTAAACAAATTTCCCATTAAACCTTTGCTCAAGTAATTTTGTTTTTTAATATATAGCTGATTTTTTTTTTTTTAATTTATGCATGTTACCAATATGAATTAAACATCGATACCAATAACAGAATGGTGATTTTTCACGGTTCTCCGAAGCGAATAAATATATTTTCTCCATTAACTTCGCTTTTTAGTAGATAGGTTATTTTTTTCAATTAATGAATATTATCATCATTAAATGAGCCTCATTGTCGTCATTATTAGCATGGCATTTTCTTAGAGTTATTTTAAACGAATAAATTCCTTCACTCTATTAATTTAACCTTTTAGTGCATGGAATATTTTTTTAAAATTTAAATATGCATATATTATTTAAATTAATTAAGAATCATTGGTGTCAATAACAGTAGGGCGAATTTTTACGTTCCTCCTAAAGGAATTAGTACATCTTTTACAATAATTTTTCCTTTGAGTACACAACTACTTTTTCTTTTAATTTCAATTACTGTATATTTTAAATTGTTTATTTTTATCGAAACACATTTTAAATGATTTAATATAAACAAAATAAACATATGGTATCAGAGAAATATTAATTTGGGGACATGGTCTACTATTGTTATTATGTTAATGTTGTTCATTGAATTTATCTGACATAGTGAATAAACAATAATAAAGATTAAAGTGTTCGCTATTAAATATCACGTGTGTTATATTTATAAATATGTTAAAAATTTAATTATATATATGGTAATTTTGAAACAATGACTAACGCTTAATCAATCGTAGTATTTTTCGCGCATCCCACTCAAAAGGTTCTTCACTAGAATTTTTGTCGGCATAATGTTCTTATGCCAACAGTGACCTTCCTTGTGCTAAGAACTATCTACAAGCCGAATTTAATCGCTTTCTGCCAGATGGCATTTAGCCTATCTTTACATCTACAGTTTCTAAAGAGAGACTTTCAGCGCGCTGATTGGATTTCTCGGCAACGCCTTCGTTACGTTTTTTTTGTAGCTCCTCACCAATATCATGGCTCCGTAATTTGTTCACATAATGTAAATCAATCATAAAGCAGCCTAGTATATTTCTCATACTATTTTTAAGACAAATGTCAAAGTTTCGTACAGAAAATAAAATAGCGTCATAAATGGTCTTTTAATAATAACACATTTATTGAAATCTAGTTTGCTTTAAATACTATTTTTATATTTTTCTTTATTTGTTTAAAATATTTTTTTAACGTTTCAGTATAATACTTTTTAATTAGCAAAACAGTCAAAACACTTCTTATGTTATGGATTCCAGGTAAATGCCAGGTAAACAGCAATGTTTTAGTAAACATGAAATTAGTAGAATAATAATTATTAACCATAAATTGTGAGCGTATATTTTAAAAGTATTTTCAGCTAGCTTTTATATAATAAATATAAGAATTGATGAATATGCAAATTGAATAATATTACAAATCTCCTTATGGTCTTAGAAATTAGGATCTCTAGCTATAATTTATTAAGTATGGTTGCAGAATCACACAAATAAAAACTATGCATGTTCAGTTTAAATTTATTATATGAGATTTTAAAATGAATATAAATATTATTGTAAAATTATTTTTGATTATTTGAAAAAGATTTTAAAATGTAAAATAATGTAATTTTAATTCAGAAAAAAATTATAGAACATTTTTAATTAAAAAAGATTATTTTATAACGAGTACCATATAATAAGCTTACAAGTAATAACAAATATAACACGTTACAAGAAAATAAAATTATATACTAAAGTAGGAGAGTAAAGTACTATTATTATTATTATTTTATAGATTTTCCATTTCCACCCCTCAACACGCTTATATCTTCACTCAAAAAATCGAAATCAGATGTTTGAATATTATAGAAGTTTAGCGTTTTGGAAAATAAATAAATATATAAAATGAAAGGATAGGAATAGATATCCAGGGAAAAAGCTTATTTTAGTTTCTATTGTTTCATAAAATAAGTTTTTGAAATAAATGAATATTCAACTGACACGCTGAAACATTTAAAATAAATTTCAAGTTCTAAGATTTGCATACTTTATTTATGCAGACTTTAATTTTAAAATAAAAGAGGGCACAACGTGCTGAACAAATTTGCTTAAAATTAACGAAAACCGATAAAGAAATTATTATGAAATGTTTTTACATCAATTATACTAACTTCTATAAAGGAAACTGTTTTCCTTGTTGATGTTTCGTTCAACTTCACTCAAATAGATATTGTTTTCTTGATAAGTACAATTCTTTGCAAAATGTATTTTTCATTTTTCCTGTGGCACTTTCATGACGGCACTGTGGTGACAAATGAATAATTTCCCGCAATTAAATAATAAAAAAACAACAATACAATCCAATAGAAATGCACTAGAATTATAAAGATCGAATGTTTTGTAGATCGAATCCAATAGAAATGTACTAGAATTAAAAAGATCGAGTGTTTTGTACATTTATTTTTCCATTATTCATTTTATTAATTCAATGAACTATCATAATCATTCAGTTTGATTTTAATAGAAATTATACTTCAAAAATCAATAAAATAAACACCTTAAAAGACAATTGCTTGATTTCCTAGATGTCAAATAAAGCTTTTTTCTAT
Organism: Parasteatoda lunata; assembly: GCA_949128135.1. Classification (NCBI taxonomy): domain Eukaryota; kingdom Metazoa; phylum Arthropoda; class Arachnida; order Araneae; family Theridiidae; genus Parasteatoda; species Parasteatoda lunata. The sequence continues at coordinate 113,071,000 of OX421974.1, read as the reverse complement.
TATAAAACATTAAACAAACACACAAAAAAACATTAAAAATAAGTTATAAATAGGTCCACATAATGCATATCTTTCAGCTTTATTTTATAAAAGTAGATAACACCATAAATAAAATGTTAAATTTAAAACTTAATAATTTAGTTTTAGTCATCCACAAGAAATGTATAAAATATTAATTTATTTCGATAAATATCAGTTTAAAAATAATAAATTTTCATTTCTTAGTGGAATTGAGCAGATGTTTGAATGAATTTCTCCTCATGATAAATTTTGAATTGAATTTCATGCAGGGCGACTCCGCAAAAAATTTGCAGAAGGTACTGTCAACTGTTAAAATATTAAATAAACAATATGATCATCATTTGGATGGATCAAAGAGTTCGTGTTGAGTCTAAGAGGGCAGGATATGGCTGCTGATACAATCAGCATTCGTGTGGATGTTATTAAACCTCCACATGTATATTGTTTGTGAGGATTGTCTTTTTAACTAAAGTTCTTCTGTTTCATAGAAGAAAATATATTTCAGAATAAAAAAAAATATTTATAATTAAAACGTTTTAAAAAAATTATTAAAAAAAAAACTTAAATATTATAAAGAATACATATGACCTTTTTCATGAACGCTCAATTTTATAACGCTCGATTTTATGCTTATGTTGTCTTTTCCCTCCCTTACAAAACGCAAATGTGGGTAAATTACAAAAAAAAAAATAATAATAATAATAATAATTCATGGAAAAATAAGTAACTATTCGCGATCGCAACACTCGAGTATGCCATCCAGCGGGAGACTGTAAATATCGTGCATTAGTTCCCACATAACCATTGGCAATGACGGACGCCATTTTCTTAGCATCAAAAAAGAAGCAAAATTTCCCTAAAGAAAAGGTAAAACTTCTTGAAAAAACTAATCAGAACATGCCAAACATTGAAGCAGAACACGTCAAGCATTTGAAGAACAACTTCTCAATAATTTTTACCTTTCTATTACCAACAACATAACATGATTTCATGATCACTTGCTGTTACAGATCTGTGTATTGCGGTAAAATAATTTTTCTGTCTTCAATTCATTACAAGTGAAAATGAAGTCAACATTGCTTTCGTCATTCCAATGAATAAATGTGTTCCAATGAATTCCATACAAAACTGTAATAGTTATAGAATATTCTTCTTAGAATAGTATATATTTCTGTTTCTACATAATTCAGAAAACAACAATAAAGAATAATCCGAATTACTTGAAAAAGTATCTTTTGTGCTGATTATAAATAAATTTTTTATCGTTTACTTGGTAAGTGTTTTTTAGTTTTGAAAGAATTTCAACTAGAATTCAGCTATTCTGTTTTTAAGCTACATATTAAAATTCATATCGAGATCTTACAGTTATAAAATTTTGATGTGTGGTATGTTACCTAAAAGTAATGAAGGGATAAACTATGTATATATTATTTGAGAATAAAGTTTTCAAACAAAGAACATATCATTTTGGAATTCCCCAGACTTATAAATCTGGTAAGTGTTATGATTTTTATAATAAAAAATTTTCTTGTAAATAGTTTTTTTTCTTACTTGATGATCGTTCTCTACAAAATGGTTTTTTTACGTCTGATTAAATACTATAAGAATTAAAAAAAGAAACAATACGAAAGTTTTTATTGAAAAATGGGGAATTTTTAAAATCGTTTTTATCCTAAGAATTCTTTATTTTACGTTTTTTAGTTTATAATTTTTTGATAAAATTGTTGTCAAAATACTTTTTTTGAAAAATTAAATGGTATTAAATTATGTGTTTATGTATACTTCTTGCATATTCTAATATTTGAAGTAATATGATTCACAAAAGTATGGAAGAAAAATTCGGTCATTACGTATTAACCACAGCTACAGATTTGGCAGATTTTTAAGTGCCGCCAATCTACACTTAAAATTTTTGGAAAAAATCTCAAAATGAAACACTTTGTTTAAAATCAAAGTAGTCAATCGGATTTCGGTGGAAAATTGGCCGATATAGAGTTTAGCATAGATTCAAAACAAACTTTTCTCTCACCTGATTCTATAGCCATTATGAACTCTAATAAATAAGATTCAAAATGAAATAACATTTCCAAAACGGACGTTTACTAAGATAAAGTTTCATGTTATGGACATTGGTACATTTTCGTTATATTTCACTCTATAAAATATTTCGCTCCTAAAAAAATAAAATTGCATCCTGTTTTGTTTTTGGCAAGTCTCAAAGACGCATTTTCGTAACACTAAAAAATGGCGACAAAAAAAGAATGGTTCTTTTTTTTGTTTTTTTTTGTTTCCTAAGCATTCTTTATTAATTAATTAAAATTTAAATGGGCCTTTCATGTTATACCATTAAATTTAGTAAAACTATTTCTCAGGCATTAGGTTTGAACTCTTATAAGAATATACCTATTTTTTTCTCTTTATTTACAAATATTTTTCCGATGTGTTCTGGATGTTCCTTCTCTAAAAAAAAAAAGAGATACCATTTTGTTTTCGTTTTCAGAAGAAAGAAAACAAACATTTTTCTTTATTAAATTTAATCAGCCACAATAAAGATGGAACGTTACAATGCTACATTAAAGACGTCTCCAGTGTAACTGAATGACTGTTCATATGGAAATCGCAGGGATTCGGCACATACAGCAACTCTCCCTATAGTTCGTTGCGATCGCGAATAGCAAAATATCTATGAGCATCTAATTTACGATAATACGATATTTTATTCAATTTAAAATTTGTTTCGCTTAGTAGAAAAATATTAATGAGAAAATCTATTTTTTAAAAAAAATTATAATAAGTAATCAGCTTATTTCTAAATGCTCTAAAACAAATCGTGTTCTGGTCGGTATTTTGTTCAAATTTCAGTAAGATTCTTGATGAATGAAAAGATTTTAGCGCTTTGTTTTTCTTAGCGCCTATATGTTTCTTTGTTTTGTTTTTTCCTACCTCGTGCGCCAAAGAGAAACCCAGTTTCCATGGCAACGGTTGCCTTTTGGAAATCTCAAGTGCTGATTTGAAATTTGAACGGAAATATAATTTGCTTTGAAAATTTTACAACAAAGACATTTAAGAATGTATAGACAAAAATTTGTGTATCTATGTGACATCACAAACGAAAATGAGCAATTCGCGATCGCAACGAACTATAGGGGGCGTTGTTGTATGTGCCGAATCCCTGCGATTTCCATATGAACAGTCATTCAGTCACACTGGAGACGTCTTTAATGTAGCATGTAGCATTGTAACGTTCCATCTTTATTGTGGCTGATTAAATTTAAAAAAGAAAAATGTTTGTTTTCTTCCTTATGCAAACGAAAACAAAATGGTATCTCTTTTTTTTTAGAGAAGGAACATCCAGAACACATCGGAAAAATATTTGTAAATAAAGAGAAAAAAATAGGTATATTCTTATAAGAGTTTAAACCCAATGCCTGAGAAATTGTTTAACTAAATTTAATGGTATAACATGAAAGGCCCATTTAAATTTTAACGTAAAATAAAGAATGCTTACGAAACAAAACAAAAAAAAACCATTCTTTTTTTGTCGCCATTTTTTAGTGTTACGAAAATGCGTCTTTGGGACTTGCCAAAAACAAAACAAGATGAAATTTTATTTTTTTAGGAGTGAAATATAACGAAAATGTACCAATGTCCATAACATGAAACTTTATCTTAGTAAACGTCCGTTTTGGAAATGTTATTTCATTTTGAATCTTATTTATTAGAGTTCATGATGGCTATAGAATCAGGTGAGAGAAAAGTTTGTCTTGAATCTATGCTAAACTCTATATCGGCCCATTTTCCAACGAAATCCGATTGACTACTTTGATTTTAAACAAAGTGTTTCATTTTAAGATTTTTTCCAAACATTTTAAGTGTAGATTGGCGGCACTTAAAAATCTGCCAAATCTGTAGCTGTGGTTAATACGTAAGTACCGAATTTTTATTCCATACTTTTCTGAATCATATTACTTCAAACATTAGAATTTACAAGAAGTATACATAAACACATAATTTAATACCATTTAATTTTTCAAAAAAGGTATTTTGACAACAATTTTATCAAAAAATTATAAACTAAAAAACGCAAAATAAAGAATTCTTAGGATAAAAACGATTTTAAAAATTCCTCATTTTTCAATAAAAACATTCGTATTGTTTCTTCTTTTTAATTCTTATAGTATTTAATCAGACGTAAAAAAACCATTCTGTAGAGAACTGCCATCAAGTAAGAAAAAAAATTATTTACAAGCAAATTTTTTATTATAAAAATCATAACACTTACCTGATTTATAAGTCCGGAGAATTCCAAAATGATATGTTCTTTGTTTGAAAACTTTATTCTCAAATAATATACACATAGTTTATCCCTTCATTACTTTTAGGTAACATACAACACATCAAAATTTTATAATTGTAAGATCTCGATATGAATTTTAATATGTAGCTTAAAAACAGAATAGCTGAATTCTAGTTGAAATTCTTTCAAAACTAAAAAACACTTACCAAGAAAACGATAAAAAATTTATTTATAATCAGCACAAAGGATACTTTTTCAAGTAATTCGGATTATTCTTTATTGTTGTTTTCTGAATTATGTAGATACAGAAATATATACTATTCTATGAAGAAGAAGAATATTCTATAACTTATACAGTTCTGTATGGAATTCATTGGAACACATTTATTCACTGGAATGACGAAAGCAATGTTGACTTCATTTTAACTTGTAATGAATTGAAGACAGAAAAATTATTTTACCGCAATACACAGATCTGTAACAGCAAGTGATCATGAAATCATGTTATGTTGTTGGTAATAGAAAGGTAAAAATTATTGAGAAGTTGTTCTTCAAATGCTTGGCGTGTTCTACTTCAATGTTTGGCATGTTCTGATTAGTTTTTTCAAGAAGTTTTACCTTTTCTTTAGGGAAATTTTGGTTCTTTTTTGATGCTAAGAAAATGGCGTCCGTCATTGCCAATGGTTATGTGGGAACTAATGCCCGATATTTACAGTCTCCCGCTAGATGGCGTATCGAGTGTTGCGATCGCGAATATAGAACATGAAAATCAAAACAGAAGCATAGATATTGATATGAAGTTTTAATCCTAACAGAAAGTACATACGATTTTTTGTTCCATAGAATGCAATCAAAACACGGAACTAGAACATTTTTAATAACAGTAAATTTGGCGGAAAGCTATGCTGCTTAAGATTGCAGTATTTACCTTTTATTTGTCCCTGGTATTGCACTTTCTGTGCGCATAAAATGGATGTATCTCCTTATTTATTGAAAAAGAGCTAATATAGATTTTACAATATCTAATTATTCATACAACGAATATAGTTTTCTAGAAGAAATTTGAAACTAACTCTTTCAGAACACACAACAAAATTTTTAAAAATGGCATGAAAAAATAAACTGTAATTATTGCAAATAAATAAGAACAGTTTACTTACTTGTAAAAGAAATTGACGATTTCAAAGACAACTTGCGTGAAATGATAGCAAGCTTCAACAACAAAATCCGCCATTAGTCTACAACTACAAAATAAGTTATCAGTCACGGTAAAAGCTCTTGCCTGTCATAGTACGAAAGTTTGGTGCAATCCATTGTGCCATAAACGCATTTCTTTATCATATGAACACATCAACATGGTACAACCTAAATAAGAATTTTTTTCATTTATCCAATTTATGGTGCAATTAGAAACTTTGCACCAAGTATTGGTTAAACATTTACCCAGATATTTTACAGTGTAGATGTAAAGGTAGGTTATATCAGCTCAGATGTGTATGAGTCTACGAAGGGCATGCAGGCAGATAAACAAACAGATTTTTATATCTATACACTACTTTACAGCGAAGAGAATGTTCTTTTTAAATTTCTAAAGAAGTACTTAGAGGGCTATTTTGTAACTTCTGAGATATTGACGTCATGTGATTTTTCATATTTATCAATAACGCTTTAAAAATTTCATAGGTTTAAAAAACAGGTTAAAAATGACAAACGAAAACAAGTATCCTTTAACACCCTTATGCCAGAAAATGTAGCAATAATCTTGTAACTTAAATCGATTACATTGGTTGTTATTTATAATAATTGCACAAAATTTCGTAAACTGAGCTTGAACATATATTGAAATAAGGAAATTTTTATAAAAAGAACTAAGCTTTTTGTTTTACGTTTTTTTTTCTTTTGCTATGTGTTTTAATTTTAAAAATTTTTAAAAAATTAAATAAAACTTTTGATTAATTACAATTATATATTATTATATGTAATTATTAAATATTTAATTAATTACAAAATTATTATTTTTGAAAAGAAAAAAAAATTAGAACTTGAGCAAGATATGAGCACTGAAATTAGTTTTTTTTAAAGTCCGCATGAGCGGAAGGAAACAATAATTTTGTAGCGAATTGTATTTGGAAATTAATGAAAAATATGCAATTTGAAAAGATAAAAATTAGGAAAAATTCTATAAATTTTTTCTGAGAAATTTTTATATTTTTTACAAGAAAGCTCTAAATGATCTGAGGTTTTTCACACATTTAATTTTGCATAAGACAAAATTTCGTAACAACCTTGCAATAATTATCCATATACATATGTGATGACATAAACAAAGAAAACATACTTTTATACGGGATTATCCTCCACATTACTGGTATCATTTTTTAAAATTCTTGTTTAATTTATAAACATAAAATTTGTGAAAAACCGTTTTTCTTACTGAGCTTTCTGTAAAAAAGCAGAAAAACTTTTACAAAAAAATCGAAAGAAACTTTTTTCATTAGTTGCTAAATACGATTCACTACAAAATTATGAATTTTTTTCGAGCATACGCAATGTAAGAAAACTAATATGCTCTAAAAATAGTGTTTCATTTTGTTGAATATTTTTAAAATTAGTATAGCAAAAAAAAAGTTGTTTATTTTTATTAAAAAAAGTTCATATTTCCTGAAATATTTAAGCTAAGTTTACGAAATATTTTAAAATTAGAAACAAATTAATCAATATAAGTTTATAGATATATTTCATGGCATGGGGTGTTCGATAACAATTGTTTCGTTCATAATTTTTTGATAATCCCGCAATTCTCTGAAAGCTTTAAAATGTATTTTTTTGTTTTCATTTTATAACAGTAATTGAACAGCTGACCCAATTTTCGGTTTTACGACTACTAATATTCAACTTCGTAACCTTGTAATTTTGAACCCAATCCAGAAGACCAGGGATCCCCTGATTCAAGTATTTAGAGAAATTTTGAATTAATGGAGGATGTTTGGATGGAACCAACCCGAATTTGCGTTACATGGAGAGGCAGACAACCAGAACCTCCCACGGTTATCCCGACGCCAAGGGACTCTAACCCATGATCCATCTATCACTGAGGATATTTCCCATCTGCTCTGTGGTCGTTGCAACGTGGATGTTGATTCGTATCGACTAGCCATCACTGGGATTCGAACCCTGTTCACCTCTTAAATATAAGAAATTGCATTGTCTAAACATATCTAAAGTTATAAAATAATCATCTAAGTATTTCTTTAGAAATTTAAAAAATGCCAAAAACTGAAAGTGCCTCGTCCATTATTGTAGGTTAGTGTAGATTTTTCCTAAAATCATTACAAAAGCACGTTGGAAAAATTACCATGCTTTTTGGTGTTTTTATAGAGCCAGAAATACGGTAAATTGTACCATATTCTGGTAATTTCAACCATAGTTAATTTTCCTCGATGCGCAAAATAGTTATACGGTTTTGAGAACGAAGCGAATAGGAAATGGTGTCCCCGAATGCATAACAGAGTGATATTTAAGAATACGGAGTTGTGCACAGCATTCAGATGTAAATAAAGTTGAAAACAAAAATAAATGTTATAGAAATGTTTTTATCTTTAAAATATTCAATTTAAGAAGTTTTAAAAATAATAATTAAAAAAAATGGAAAATGACTGAAAGCTTTTCGAGTTGTAGTAGTGTTACTTTCATTTTGTAATAAAATAAAATTTATTGTATTTTTTTTTATAAATACTTTTAAAGATGGGTTACTTTTTAAACGGAAATAGTTCGCTGATTTCCTCAATAGATGGCTGCACTGGTTAGCTCTGCTTATTTTCGAATTCTTGTGAGTTTTAATGGTATATAACATGATTTGTTTCCAGGTGGCACCACCATTATAAATTTTAAATTCAATCGCAATAGTGATATTTATTAGAAATTTTAATTATCTTTTTAATCTGAGATTTTTGGGTTGAATTATGTGTATTTAAGTTTATTTATATTTAATTAGTATTGTTTTACCACTTTTATAATGTATTATTTAATTTGTGACTGTTTTTATCATGGAACTTTTATAGTTGTTGTGACGTTCACTGGTGTTGCGCTTGATCTTGGGAGAAAAGGTCGGTTTAAGATTCATTCGCCTTGCTGTCTCAAGAATAAAAGGTGTTGAAGAATGACTGAGAGGACCTCCCCGTTAATTTTGTACCAGTATAAGCTCATTCCTTCATGACTTTTGAGCATAGAACAAACCAGTATAAGATGAATCGGTTGGTGGCGTTACGTGCCAAATACCGAGGTACCCTACATATCCAGCATCCAGCACTGAGAGGATGATGAACTAAAGCCGGAGTTGCTGTGTAAATGAGCTAAGGCCGGCGCCCCTGAGTGGTTGAGCGGAAGTTTTGAGCGAAGTTAGGCCGAAGCCGCTAAGTTAATGACTGAAAGTGATGAGCTGAGTTAAGACGGAACCACTAAGTCCGAATCTGTTTTCTTATCCGAGGCGTTCCAATGCTGAAAGTCTTGTTGATCCACGGGTGCTTACTGACATGCTAGAAGGAAAAGAGTTAGAGTGTGCTGTCTATCAGAAACTGGAATGTTGACCTGATCCACGAGTCTCGAGGCAGTACCAGTGGGCGTTCCAGGAATTTGGTCCGTAATTTAATTTGAATTTGTAAACTTTAAGTTCAATTTTAGTACAATTTTAAAAGAATACTTTACCTTAACTTTTAATTGCTTCTACTAGAATTTAAGATAAATGTGCCTTTTATTTCTAATCGTATTTATAGGATTTAGAGAATATTGTAATTTTTATTTTTAATTACTTTTAGTAGATTTTTAGATAAGTGTGCATTTTATTCTTAATTGTTTTTACTGGATTTAGAATATTCGAATATTGAGACTTATATGTTTAATTGCATTTTATTGAAAATATAATTTCGTATTGCTAAATTTTAAAACTGAAATAACTAATAATTTGGAAATTTGTGATATCTACTTGATAGCGTTTGGAAATGATTTGAGTTTGTTTTTGTTTGAAAATTTTAGTTTTAATAAAATTGGTTGTAAATGTTAAATGTTTCAAGTAATTCCTTTGTTTTTTTTTTTTTAATCTGGGAAACACTGTTACCAAAGTTACTATATTGATCACAGCATAACCCAAAATTTAGAGGCAACAGTATAATTTACTGATTTATAATTTTTTTTATTTGTTTTTTTAACTGTCTAAAAGCTTTTTTTATCATGATAAAAATACCAAATTTTACTACACTTAACTAACTGTATCTCATATTATAAAACCATATTTTATTCTTAATTTAACCAAAAAACTATCAAAGCACTTCGGTAAAAATTACCGAGCTTTTTGATGTTCCCATAAAGCCAGAAATACTGTAAATTGTGTCTTTAGTAGTTTTGGGCATATATTTTTTAAGTGTAGAGTAATGAAATCCCTGCTTTTGAATTTGTGCATGGTTATTGTTAATAAAAACGCGTTTTGCCCCTCAAATTTAGTATCTTTCTAAGAAAATTTATCCAACATTATTAAAACTTACTGCATCCTTCAAGGAAAGAAAAAACTTGAGCCTAAGATATGTCATTCCCCTCTCTTTAATACGGCCAGTTGTGATGGACCCATTCTCTGAAACTTCTTTTCTTTCGCTTGAATAAGGATTTTTTCATGATCCAATGCGATGACACTCAAACGAAACATATCCGAACTTCACTCCTTATTTCATCACAATAGTGCTACTAGAAGTTCATCTTCCAGAGCTACCAAGGTCACGCACAAAGAAGTACACGCTGGGGAAATAAGTTTCAAAAAAGTTACGACTAACAGTACAAGTAATTTTTTTCAAAAGTAACGAATAAAAAGTTAAAAGATTTAATTTTGAAAATTAGCGAGTAAAAGTATAAATACAAAATGAAAAAAAAAAAATTAACGATTTTAAAGTATATTTTGAGTGAATCAAAAATTAAAAGTAACCTTTAATTTCAATAAAAAATAAAAGATCAAAAAAAAAAAAATTTTAATTAAATTTTTTTTTATGTTTTTTAGAAAAAATTCTACATTCACTCTGAATTGCATACTTTTTCAATGAAACTCCCATCAATACTTTACATAAAAAAAAGCTTGAAACTACAAGAACGTAACCAAACATATAACGGCAACACTACATGGCACCAATATTCCCCTCCCCCCCCCAAAAAAAAAAAAAAACACCGCCGAACTGTTCATTTCTTGTAATTCGATAAAAGAAGAATTTATCGTAAATAATACTTTAATTCAGATAGAAATATTTTTTCTGGTAGATTGTAAAATTAGTTTTAAAATAATCAATAATTATTTCTCCATCTTGTTAATTCTACAACGGACAAAATATGATATTGAGAGTCTGAGAGTATGTAACAATAAAAATAAATTCAAATAAAGATAGTTATCTATATTTTCATTTTTCTTGCAATAATTTTTAAAGTTTCTATTACAATAATTGCAATAATTTTAAAGTTTCTATGAAGTTTATTTTTAAAAAACTAAGTAATTAAGCTTGTAAGCGCCTTTGTTCACTCAGAATATTAATTTTTCACAGCGAACAATTTCTACTCAACGTTATTTAAACCGGGGATTTTCCAAAATATCCTCCGGTAGTAAATTTTTCCTTTCGACCAATGAAAAGTATTCTATCCCTTGATATCTCTGTTTTACTCTAGACTCTATAGTGGTGGTCAGCAAAAAATTTGCTATGAACGCGGAATTCTCGGACTCTGGTGAAACACGCTGAGCTAAATATCCCTAAATTAACATGTTTATTATTATTATTATTATTTTCTATTTAAACATAAAGCTCCAGTATTGGAAAAGTTGCTCAGAATATTACAAATTGTAGATATTATGAAATAAAGCAGTTTATTTTTCAAAGAAATGTATAGATTTTTTTCAATTGAATAATTTCGTAAAAAAAAAAAATTTTTTTTTTACCTATTATTTATAGCATGAGTAAGAAATTAAAAAATAATTTTTTTTTTCCTTCAATTAAATAGTAAATAAAATTGTTTCTTTTCCAGAAGAGTTTTTTACCTGATGCAATAAAATGTAATAAATAACTAATTTTTCCTAATTTCTGCCAATAATTTTTTGTATGAACTATGTTTTCGTCCTTAAAGATAATAATAAATAATATATTAATATAAAGTACCTAGGATATACTATTCTTTATGGCTTATAAATTTATGAAACTGCTGAATGAAATGTATTTGAAAAGGTTATTCTCAGGAAACTCAGATCAGTTCTTTTTTCAGAAAAACTAAGACAATATATAAAAAAAGAAAAGAAACTGCCTGAGAGTACATTTAATTTAATTGTATCGAGAGAGTAAAAAAAAAGCAAGTAAAATAAGATTTTATAATAACGGCAAGCAAAAATGAAGGTTTTAGAGAACTTACGAAGTTCTGCAGGAAATCTGTAAAATCATTGCAGGCTAAATAAACGTTTCGTGAAGAAATACTCTTCTGCATAAAATCTTTAAAATTAATCAATTAAAAAGCACTTTAAAAACCTTTAGATAGTCTTTAAATTACCTTATGGAAAAATGTAGGAAAACTTTAGCTTTTGATTAGGGGATAAAGCATTTAGGGGATCAAGTGCTCGCGTTCCGATGAAGTGAACCGGGTTGGAATCTTAGCGATGTCTGATCGATGAAAATTCCTCACCCGTCTTGCACCGACTACAGTGCTGACTTAAAATATCCTCAGTGGTAGACGGATCATGGGTAAGAGTCCCCTTGCCGTCAGTTTAACCATGCGAAGTTTTCGTGGTTTCCGTTTCCATGTAACTCAAAAGCGGGTTAGTTCCAAAAATAAGTCCTCCACGAAGGCAAATTTTTCCCAATATTTGATCCAGGAGTTCCCCTCTTCTGGATTAGATTTAAAACTACAAGGCTACGGAGGCAAGGTTGGATATTATTTGTTGTAAAACCAAATTGGGGACTGCTGTTCAATGACTGTCTTAAAAAAGATGTTGAAGAAACCTGTAAATTGAAGACATTTTTTTAAAAGTTTAATGCAGAATTTTTTTATTTGGGGTTCTCTTTCTCCCTTTATAATCATGCATTTTTTTTCTATTTTACAAAAAAAAAAGGAGATCAGTATGGAAAGAAATAATATAGGCAAATAAACGAAATAAAATATTATAATCTTAATAAACTTAACATACAGTAATGCAGCATTTAAATTATTTTTAGTTCCATTGTTTTTCAACGATGAGCCCTTAGAATTTCAGTTTAGCGACTCATTCAATGTAGTTTCATTTCATTATAAACCTTGAGTCATGGAATTACAACAATGTTTTTAAGTAACTTTTATTCTTATCAAACTGAAAAATATCATGCAGTCATCCTAAGAAAAAAATTCTGTAAGTCTAATCATCAAAAAAGGAACTTTGAATATAGTTATAGTAAAAAGGTTAACTTTGTATTGAGCAAGTTAAATAAAACTATAGTTATTTTCCGATTGCTTTTTTTCAATTATTAGGTTAGATTATTAGGTTTGCTTTACTTAAGCATTAAATCAGAGCCTTTTTTTAAAAATCATATCCTAAATTTTCAATGCTTAAAAATAAAAATACAATAAAATTTAAAAAAATATAACAACCGTAAAAATTCTAAATTTTAGTGTAGTATGCTTTTGGGGGTGAGGAGAATAATTTATTATTTAGAACAAATATAAAACTAGAGAATTATTTCACAATCGATACTTTAGTTGCATAGAATGTGAGTCTATGCAATTAAAGTATTGAAAGTAAATTACTAAAAAAGAATGACCAAAAATCATGGTTTTAGAACAGTTTTTAAGAAACTTATGTTTATTCGCAAGGCTGGAAGGCAAAGAATTAAACCTTCTTCCAAAGTGCGTAGGAATAAATTAATGAGGGGAATAGAAAAACTCACATGGGTGCTTTTTGAAATATAGATGGTGTAAAAATTAAAGTAGATGGGCAAAAAACAAAAATGAAAAAGTCACTAAATATTATGATTTTGGGGACGATTTAGAAGACATTATGATAATTGAAGGGAAGTGGGGATTTCTGTCCTGGGGTGGAAATATTTTTAATATATATTACTAGATCTACAAGAGAATTTTTTATCAATTTCAATACTCTATTAATTTTTTTCATTAATTTTTTTTCCTTTGAGATTTTGAGAAAGACGGCATTTCAATGCTTTCGTTTATCTTTCCATATCTACAATTCTATGATTTATTACCTTACGGAGAACACATTGTACATTGTAAGTATAGAATTTGTTAAAAATGTTCTCTACTTTTCAAATATGCTTAAAGAAATTTTCTATTTTAAACCTAATATATATATATATATATATATATATATATATATATATATATATATATATATATATATATATATATATATATATATATATATATATATATATATATATATATATATATATATATATATATATATATATATATATATATATATATATAAATAAAACAGTAGATTTTCTGGGTTTTTTTTCAGAAAAAAACGTTATTCCGGGGAAAAAGAATCGATCGCAAAATGAGAATTCATGTCCAACAACTAGCGAAAAGAGAAAAAAACATAAATGTTCGGAAAATAATAACTCTTTCTACTTTTTTCCAGGTAACGTTAATTTTTGAGGCCCATTGCCTGAACTAATAAGCCCTTAGAAAAATCAGATCAAAGTTTTCCCTTATTATGGGTATCCTGGATACAAAACTGTACAAACCTAATAAGTTGTTCAAAGCTACAATTTAGCAAAAAAAGTTGGAGCTTGATAAAATTGCTTAACACGATTAATTCATAATATTTTAAGAAAGATTAAGTTTTAAAAAAAAACGGAAGTAAATTAGAATATTAACTTTTGGTTAAAACGTGCAACAATTCACATTTTCACAATATAAAACATACAACCTTGAATTATCTGAATTCTTTATTCTTAAGTAGATTTTTTTTTATTTGTACAAAATTGTTGCTTAAAAATCTTATAAATAATACAAAAACTTCTTTTGTTTCATTTTTTACAAAACCATGATTATTGATTTAGGTAGAAGTATCACGAATGCATATTGTTTAGTGAAATAAGTCTTAATTAATTGTCGACAAATAAAAGTTTCCAATCAACAAATCAAATTAATTTTAAGAATAATTGTGAATGCATTAAAAAATCTTACTATTCTGACAAATAATTAAAAAAATTGTTTAAGGCTATTTGCAAAGACTTATGAACTTAAAAGATATAAATCGAATGATATTATAGGCAAAATAATCAAATAAAAGGACTTTTAACTATTTATAGGATTTTAAACAGTGCAAATGGGGATAGTATTATAGAAACGTCCGAACATCCTTAAAATTTTGTGGATATAAAAAATGCATATAATTGTCATATAACTGACATTTAATAGCCTCAGAGTAACAGTCAGAAAATAGAAATTTTCAAACAAAGGATCAACTTAATTTTTCGATTTATTGTAAATAACATTAAAACTCTTGAAAATTATTCATAAAAAATTGCTGTCTGAACAAAAATTTGTGTTTTACAGATGAAAAAAAAAATCCTCTTGAGTCCTATAACCCAAAAATAATTTCAGGACTATTTAATAAAAAAAGCGTATAAATTAGAGTTTTTTTTATCTTTCTGCTATAAAATGGTATCGATTTTTCCAATGACTTACAAAATTTTACGACGTCATTAAAAACAGGTCATAAAACTTAAAAAGGCTGTCTCAATTACTTCTGAAAAATCTATTCCACTTGTAATTTAACTACTAAATGTTCAATAAAAAGAATCAATGCGAATAAATTTAAGATAAAAAAGGGATTAAAGAAAAAAAAGATAAAGTTTATATATACATAATTTTACCCGGAAAATGGAAAAAGAAATTTACACTTTATACTTATCTAAATAGAAGAGTATTAAAATCTTTTAAAAACAAATTTCTACGGGAAAGTCTTTGTGAGTTGACAAATATTTTCTTTTTTTTTGGGGGTTGTTGTACGCATTCTAATGTATCTTACTAATTTATGGAAGCATTGATTGTTTTAAAATGAAATATCTTATTAACTTTCAGTATTTATTTTCAATGAATACACATGCACATCATAATTTTAATTAAGAAATATTTTTGTGTGCTGGATATTTCATTCTAGCACAAATTGATTTAAGTATTTAAAGAAACATTAACATGAAAATATAATACTATCGATAATTAGTGAAATAAACAAATTTATGCGTTTTAAGCTATTTCATTAAGTATTCAGTGAAAAAAAAGTCCAGAAGTTGATTTAAACTTATAAAATTAAAATTAAAAAATAAAATCTTCAAAAAATTAAACAATCGTTCCTGAGCTTCATTTTATATTTAGTCACCAGAACTTTTTAGAATAATTTGAAGATTTCACTCAGCAGCATTTCTCACGGAAAAAAAATCTGATAAAATTAGCGTACTATATAGCACAGATATTTTATGTAAAAAAAAACGCCAACATAATTTTGGTTGATAATATTTAAATATACGCTGCTTAAGTCATTAATTGGGTAATTTTTCCGTTCGTGTCGTAATGGTTCACCGGCAGTTCTGATTTTCATAATTATAATTTTTATCTTCATACGTTTAGTAAACAAATACAAAAGTAAAAAGAAAATTTAACCGAAGAAAAGAATTTTAAGCCAGACATGATAAAATTATCAAATTTTATCCCATTTATTTTAGTATAGATCATAAACTCATATTTCATTTTTTATAATTAATTTCACCGAAATCCTTGCTGAAGCACATAGTAAATTACAAAGATTTTTGAGGTTCCGGTTGTTAAGATTCTACATTTCTTCTCAGTGCATGATTGTTTTGTATTTGTTTCGCCCTAAACTGTAAATACTTTTTACGGGAAATAAATAAATGTTTGTTAAGTTTGAAGCAAAGAAAGAAAAAACATTTATCAATAAAAAAAAGATTTTGATAATTAAAAATTTATACTAAACACATATTTTCCACTTTCATTTAATGTAGTTCTATTTCTAACCATTTGCGTAATTTAGAATTTAATTATATATACATATATTAGGATAAACACAGTTTTTCAGTGACATGCGCGTGACAACAAGAAATATCTCCCCGTAACAAGGAATAGCAATTCCCATTTATTACCAACTGCAAGGAGACTCTAACCTTCGATTTAACCACGTCTGTGAACAATTTTTGTCTATAGTGTAGTTTCTGAAGACTATATTTTTATTTTATTTTTTGAAGCACAAATTGATGTTGTAATTAAAAAAAGACAGATAGGGTAAACTAACCATTTAAAGGAACACTTAAGCTTAGCTTGCCTTTAAAAAATCATAAAAATTTCAAAATTTGTAGTTTTAGCTAAATGGCAGTGCCAACATATTTGTTTTTAAATGCCAAATTATGTAAAAAAAATTTAGAGAACTTACATAATATTGTTTTAAGCTTTTAGTGGTTCAAATAATAAGTAGTAAGATGACCAATTGGAGGAACCAGTGAACTAAATTTTCCAGTGAATAAACACTTAATTTTGAGATTTTTCGATGCTCTTTAGGAATTCATAGGCCATACAAATGTCTAAAAACAAAGATTTTTTCTTTGAATTATAACATATAACTACAGTTAACGTGGAAAATTTTGATTTTTTTCAGTCATGAAATGGAAAGTAAAATGGGGTTGAATACAGAATAAAAAATATTTTTAATTTTCTTTCTCACACTTTAGCAGTCGAGTCTAAATCATGAATGTTTGTTATTGTGTAATCCGATGATATTTTAGTACTATTACTTTATCGCGGTAGTTTAATCTTTCACCCCATATTTTAAAGCTTTTTTCATCCTTTTAAGTATTTTTTTCTCTTCATCATACTTTCTTGTTTTAATTTTTTTCCAGCTCTTTCTGTCTCTTTAAATTTTTGCTCTTTTTCTGAAGTTAATGCAAAAGTTAATTTATTTCTTCTTATTTTGATTTGATCTTCCTCTTTTATTCCTATATTTGGCCAATAATGTAAATGTATATTCGAAATTTCTTCTGATTTTTCAGTACTATTTCTAAAATTTCTCACTGGATAATTGATGGGAAAAAGGTGTTTTTAAGTTTGAGGAAAATCTATCTCTCATTCACTTATATCTAGTGAGTCTTCAGCAGAACTTACCATTCTCTGACTTTGATTACTAATGGAACGAATTGTTTTTGCAACTAACAATGCCTCAAGAGGACTTATCTCAAAATCAGTTTTCAGGATACATTCATTATCAATGCTAGTTGTTTCAGCTTCAACGCCAAAGTCTGACTTAACCAAAAGTTCTTTTTGCAATAAATTATTCCAAATTTAGAAAAGCACAGGCTATTGGATATTTAGGAGATTAGACTCTTCTTTCAATGTTCCTTTAAAAATTTGCAACATATCTTGCGAGATTTCATTCTATTGATTCGGAAGAAATAGTGTATCGTTACTCGAAGTTCTCGTTTATCGAAATATGTGTTTTGTTGATAAGCTTTCTTGCTCATTAACTCTTTGTACTGTCTTGCATGCATTTGTTAAAGTCAACGTTTTCAACATCAAATGGAAAAAAACCACATTTTATAAAATCATTTTAACTTCATCAGGTGATGCCTCAAAAGCCTATTAAAAACGGGTGTAAAAATCTAGCGGAGGTTTCACTTAATTTTCAAATATCAAAATACGTCTACATCACAAGACTGGAACACATTAGTAGAAATAGGTCGAAAGTTAAACTAGAGAATTTGTTTTGATAAACAAAACTTGCCCAGTTTCAAATTGATATGAGATTTATGTCCATCCAGAAGAAGTAAAATAAGGAATTTGATAGAATTTTCAATTAGCCAATGAGAAGAAAGAAGCATTTGCAATATATTCGCAAAATGTTGCTGTTGTCATCGATTTACTTTATTAATCACTTTTTTCCAATGAAATATATAGCAGGAACTGATTCTCTAATACCTCGAGGAATTCTTCAGTAAGGAAGAACTGCCAATGGATGTACAGTCCGCAAAAAAAAAAAACGAATCACCCTGAATAACTTTCGTTCTAATGGTCGGATTTTCACGAACTAAGTGTCAATCTTAATAGTTCTTGGGGGTGACCTCAAATATGCTAATTAATTAGTGCTAACTATTAATTAAGTTACGAAATCAGACACAAAAACGTACTTTCTCTGAATAAACATATATTTTTTCTTACATATTTGGAATCCTGATCCTTGAAATAAGGGGGGGGGGTACACAAAATTTCGAAAAAATTTGGTCGTAAATTGGGTCGCAATAAAGATTTATATATATGGCGAAAGTTTAAAAAAATGCCAAATTACCTCGCCATATAAACTGAAACAATTTAAAACAACCATAAAGAAACTGAATGAATGACGAGACGTCATAATTTTGTGTGTTTCTGTTGCTATAAGCAACCTTGAAGAGAAATTTTGGATCTGATTTCTGGACATAGAAAATAGTATTCGTTTTAATACTTTGAAAATAAAATTTGAATTTAAAATAAAGAAATGAAATTAATTTTGATTTTCCAATATTTCAAAATTTAAACGTTGAACTTATTATCTGAAATTTGTTATTTTTTTTATTGGAATAAAAATGTTGCACTAAAACCAAATTTACTAAAGTTATTATAAATTTATGATTTATGAAGAGTTGTAGGGCTAATTGCTTTTACACCTCAGTTCAAGTCTTTCAGGTAAGGAAGAGAAAAAAGAGATCCTGCAAAAAATTTGGGAAATGATTCTGATGCGCAATCAGAAGGTTTTATAAAATTCACGGTATTTCTTTTCAATAAAATTGAAATATTTATATGTCACGGCAAAAGCCCGAAGTCCGGCAGAATCGCGAATTGGCCGGACTTTTGGCCAAAGTCTGAAATTTTTTTGATTTCGGGAATTGGCCGGCCAGATCAGGAAGTGGCCACGATGTTCCGGCCAAAGTGCGAAATAATTGAAACGATCAGTGACTATTTTACTTTCGCGGCCATCTATAATTATATAAATAATTTTTATAAATCCTCTAATTTAAAAATATAAAAAATAGAAGTTTTTAAATTGTCTATTAAATAATCATTAATTTAATAATAATTATTAAATTGTATATTTAATTGTCTAGTCATACATACACCAAAGGTCTAGTCATACTAGGTCTAGTTAAGTGCCACTTCCCGGTATACATTTGCCCGGTATATCCTACACTGATGTTTTTTAAGGTTCAGTGCCACTGCCCGGTATGCGTTTGCCCGGTATTTATCTTCGAATCTATCGTCAGTAAGTATTAAAATATCGAATAAATGTAATCGATCGTCAGGTATCCTAAAGCTATCCACATACCGGGTTGTACGGTGGACACAATTTTTTAATATTTGTTTTATTAAAAAGTTTATTTGTTAATATTGCCCCTTTTGTTTTCATTTTTAATTTATATATATATATATATATATATATATGTTATGTTAATTTTTCCCTTGTTTATGTGTTTATATATATATATATATATATATATATATATATATATATATATATATATATATATATATATATATATATATATATATATATATATATATATATATATATATAAACACATAAACAAGGGAAAAATTACAGAACAAGGAAAATTGGGGAAAAATGAAAAAAAAATAAAATAAATAAATAGAAATAACAAAAAATCGGGTGAAAAAAGGAAAATTTTTTTTTTTAAAAAATCCGGAAAATAAAGATATAATCTTTTCATCTGTCCACACGATTATATTCGCAATATTAGAAAGCACTCTTTTTTGCGGATATAATCGCGTGGGCTGATAAAAAGATTATATATTTTATTTTCCGAATTTTTGTAAAAAAAAAATTTTGTCTTTTTTTCCCTCATGGTTTTTGTTATTTTTCTTTTTTTATTATTTTTCCTTTTTTCCCCTTTTTTCATTGTTCTGTGATTTTTTCCTTTTTTTTGTCTACCTTTTGAACTTATTTTATGAGTTCTATTTACTTGCAGCTTATGCGCAAAAAATAAAACTTATTGTTTTTCTTAATTTTCTTCGTGTTTTTTGTGTATATATATATATATATATATATATATATATATATATATATATATATATATATATAACGAGGGTTGCTTTTTATATTTCTGGCCTAATAATGAAAAAACAAATATGTAGGATCAAAATTGGTTTTATTGTTTTTCAAAATATTCTCCATGATGATCAATACACTTTGAATGCATCAACCGCTTCTTCGGGGGCCGAAAATCGTTGTCCACGTAATTTATTTTTGATGTGTGGGAATAAGAAGAAGTCATTGGGTGCCAAATCAGGGCTGTACGGCGGATGAACCATCAGTTCGATCTTTTGCTCCGTCAGAAATGCCTTTCTTTGAGTCGATGTGTGAGAGCTCGCATTGTAATGATGAAGAATGATTCGCCTGTTCTTCTGCTTTTTTTGAATTTCTTCGACGACTTCTGGCAAACAAATGGTCGTGTACCATTCAGAATTGACCGTCCTGCGTTGCTCTAACGCCACTGTTGCCACATGACCGTTAATGCCGAAGAAACAGGCAATCATTTGTTTCGATGTGCTTCTTCCTCGAACAACTTTTGTTGGTTTTGCCTCGTCTTGGAAGACCCATACAGTTGATTGCTGTTCTGTTTCCGGCTCATATGCATAGATCCATGATTCGTCACCTGTGTAGATGTTATACACAGCCTTTGATGTACCTTGAACGTATTTTTCCAACATTTTCTTGCACCAATCGACACGAGCCTTTTTTGAGCGTTTGTCAGATTATGCGGTATCCAACGCGAACAAATTTTTTTTACGCTCAAATGTTCATGCAATATTTTATTGATGCTAGTCATACTAATGTCCAAAGACGCCTCTATCTCACGGTATGTCACATGACGATCTTGCTTTATCAGTTCACGCACAGCATCGATCTTTTCTGGCACAACAACGGATTTTGGACGACCTGCACGGGATTCGTCCTGGATCGAACATCGACCACGATTAAATTCGTTATACCAATTTTTTACAGTGCTGTAGGATGGCGCTTTATCGCTGAGTAAAGAATTAAGTTCATCGAAGCACTCTTGTCTTGACAATCCACGTCGAAAGTTATGAAAAATAATGGTACGAAAATGTTCACGATTCAATTCCTTTTTTTGAAAGAGAAGAACTTTTCAATTTACTGTCAACAACACAAATGAAGCTATAATGGTAAATTGTCTGCTGAATTTATGTTTAAAAATATCAAACTTTCGATTAAAATCGTCTGCGGTCGCCTAGCAACACTTACTGTTGCCAAGGCCAGAAATATAAATAGCAACCCTCGTATATATATATTTATATATATATATATATATATATATATATATATATATATATATATATATATATATATATTTATATATATATATATATATATATATATATATATTTATATATATATATATATATATATATATATATATATATATATATATATATATATATATATATATATATATATATATATATATATATATATATATATATATATATATATACAGTCGAACCTCGATTTCACGAATTTTTTTTCTATTCCCTCGATAACTTGAATTTATTTTCCATAAATAGTATAGATTTTTTTTTCTGAAAATAAAAAAATATTCTAAAAAAAATCAAAAATTTTAAGAACAGAAGACCAATTCTCATAATGATAAACTTTTTTTAAAAAAAAAATGGACATAAAGACGACAGTAACACATTGAAATCAGTTCTCTTAACCCCCAAGTAGAAATTTTTGTTTTATTGTTTCCTTATCTCTTTTCAGTCAGTTGTCATTGCAATTCAATGACCATCTATGCTCTCTTTGTCCTTTTATTCTGCAAGGTTATTTCTTGGGGGGGGGGGGTGGCCTTAAGAAAACCGGAAATGACGGCATGAACAAGAATCAAAAGGGTTGGTGGCTTCCAAGAACCCTGTAAAATTTCTTATCCTTGTAACAAGGGGTGAACGATACGTGTGAATGCACGCCTGTTTTGTTCGACCAAGCGACTTCCTAAAAAGTTTCCTTTCTTGGTTATTAAGAAATTAGAGCACTTAGACGTTGGATCTTAGACGAAAATTAAACACGCTTTCAATAGAAATAAAGAAGAAAATCATTGACGAAGTTGAAAAAAATTTTAAAAAGAAAAAGGAAATTGCACAGGAATTTGGGATTCCAAGCAGTACGCTCTCGACAATTTTAAAAAATAAAGCAGTTATCTTAGAAAAGTTCGGGGGTGGCCTAGGCAAGCGAAAGAACTTAAAAAACTGTGAATTTACCGATATGGAAAAGGGCCTTATGATGTGGATTACACAATGTAGAAGTCAAAACATCCCTCTAGATGTACTTGTAATCAAAGAAAAAGCTGAATCTTTCGCAAAAGAATTAGGCCACTTAAATTTCAAGGGAAGTAATGGCTGGTTTGAAAATTTTAAAAAACGTAACAACATTACATTTTTGAAAATGTGTGGTGAAAGTGCTTGCGTAGACGAAGAAGTTTGTGAAGAATTTAGGAAGAAAATATGCTTGATCGTGAAGGATTACGACGAAAAAGACGTTTTCAATGCGGATGAAACTGGACTTTTTTTAAATGCTCCCCAGACAAAACTATGCATGTCATGGAAGCAAAAGAAGTAAAGAGCGTTTAACTTTATTGTTTTGTGCAAATATGAATGGAACAGAAAAGTTAAAACCGTTGATGATAGGGAAATCGAAAAAACCAAGATGTTTCAGTGGCATGAAATCCTTTCCTTTAGAATATGAAGCTAATCGAAAAGCTTGGATGACATCAAACCTTTTTGAAAGCTGGCTTAAAAATTTAAATAAGAAAATGAAAACAGAAAAACGGAAAATTGTGCTTTTCATCGATAACTGTACGGGGCACAATACCATACCTAAAATGGAAAACGTAAGAATTGAATTTCTCCCCCCAAGCACTACCTCAAAACTTCAACCACTTGATCAGGGCATCATCCAAAGTTTTAAAGTAAAGTATCGTCATCAAGTGGTTAAAAAAATGTTGTCCGAAATAGAAGATGGAGTTTTACCATCCGTTGTTAGTGTTCTACAAGCTATGCGAATGGCTGACAAGGCATGGAATGATGTGTCTTCCTCTACGATAATGAATGGCTTCAAGAAGGCTGGATTCATTAAAGATCACGAAAGTAGTCAAACAATGAATATCGTTAATTCTGCTGAAAACTACACCGAAAATGATTGGGACAGATTGACCGGACTCATGAATCTTGAGACATGGAATTTCATGACTTTGTAAACGTAGATGATGCAGTAACAGTGTGTGGTCAGTGGAATGACAATGATATCATCGCTCAAACAAAAGCTTCTTGTGAACTATCAGAAGAAGAGGATGAAGAAATCGAAGATTTGCCGCCCAATGTTACTAACAAACAATCACTTTCTGCAGTGGACACTGTAAGGAGATTTATTGAGAGGCAGTCGAATATGTCAGAGGAGACATTTAAATCTATAGTCCACTTAGAAAGTGTTATAGACAAACTTTCTTACACATCTCTAAAGCAAACAACAATTGAATCTTTTTTTAAATGAAAGTGTAAAAAGCGTTTTTAGAATAAATATGGAATAATAAATAAGGTATGTTAAAGAGCATTTTTCTTTTTCTACCATCGATAACATGCGATTTTCGATAATTCGAATTTTCGGTATCTCGAATTTTTTCTCCTCTCCCTTCAAGTTCGAGAAATCGAGGTTTGACTGTATTATATATATATATATATATATATATATATATATATATATATATATATATATATATATATATATATATATATATATATAATAGTAAATTTTATTTGCATTTTTATTTTATTGTTAAAGGTCATTTCATTCTGACAAATATTTTTGTTACATGTTTTTCTTAAATAAGTAGGATTTGCAAATAGCATCCTCATGTATAAATTCCGAAACTGACTTTTGCAAACATGTTTTTTCCCTAAGCTCTTCGATTGCGATCAGTTACTTATTTATCACCAAATATGGCTACTAAAGTTTCTTTGTTTTATTTATATATTTAAAGACTTATTTTACTAATCTCATTATCACTACCGACATCTTATACGATAGCGTCATTTTAAGTTGAGTTCGTAAGGTCATTAAGAAGTTAAAAATGTGGGGGCCAAACTAAAAAGATGTATTTTATTATGTTTTTATTCACCACAACAATCAATATTTATATTTAAAAAATTTTAATTTTAAATTTAATGATAACTTTATAATTACGATCGATACTGATACCACAATGTTCTTAATTTATTAAGGACTAGAATCTTGACTTTTTAAATGAAAGGTCAAATCAAAAAAAAAAAAAAAAGAAAGAAAAAGAGTTTCAAATCTTTGAAAGAATTGAAATTCATCAGAAGTTGGAATCAATTTTACTTAGAGTTTATCGTTGTATTTTGCAGTTGTAGATTATTTAAAGATTTGCTAATTTTAATTAGAGTTTTACTAGTTTTAATTGTTGAATTAGAGAAAATAATGAGATCCCTCTACCCTTAACAATTTCCAGCATTTATGCAAACAAATCCTTTCATTGGTATTTTTTTATTTTCTGAAATTATTAGAAGATGGACGCAGAAATTATAGATGAAAAAATTGCTTAGCAACAATATTTAAAAATTAAAGCTGCTGGTAGGAACTGTTCAACCCACCACTTTATATAAGGTAAAAATGTTTAATAAAAGAAATTATCTGAAACTTAAATGCATAGGTGGTAGATAACTCTTTTAAGTTTTACTGAGTTAAATTAATAATTTAACTTTTTAATCAATAAGTCAGTGACATTCTTTGGTTAAATAATCTGTGGCTTAATAAATAGAAAACTATAAATAGAATCAAAATGTTTGAATTCCTTCCTATAGGATTTAAGTGGATACCTTTAAAGCATTTTGAACATTACAAATATTGTAAAGCATAAATTAGCTGAATGCCATAATGTTTCTCCTTTTTAAATGTAAAAAATACATAAAACAAATAAATATTTTGTAAATTTATATTTTGATTATTTAATATAAATAATTTATTTAGTGTAGTATAGCAAACTTTTATGTATTCTTTCCTATCAGTTCTTTTATTTCAGTTGTTTTGCAGCAGTTTCTTTTTACAAAAACTAATCACTTTTATCATCGAATTTTAAATTTAGGGGGGGGAGTATTTAGAGGATAAACTAACTCAGAAATTGTGCTAAAAGAACCTTTTAAACAAAACCTTTGGGGTACTGAGGAAGGTTTTTAGGCTTTTGCCATCTTCCTCAATAGAAAAGGTTTTGTTTTTTGGCCACTGGGGCCGGTACCCCCTGAAGTCGTCGGCTTCAGTGGTCATATTTTTAATTTTGTTTTATTTCCTTTGCTACTTTTATTTATATTTTTATGATTTTGAAATGAAATTATTTTAGGAATTATTCATACAACATTTAACAGAATTTTGGGTTTGTTCTATATCGCAGAACTACTAATTAGCTTAAAGCCATGTAAAATCATATTTCACACCTACTGTTCATTCGTTGGGAAATCTATTCCCAGTGAAGGAACATGCCTGTTCCTTCACTGGTTAGAAGTTGTTTTTTTTCTTTTTAACATAATTTTGACGTATAACATGACTAAAGGTACAGGAAAATTTAATTTTTTCTTTTATTTTCATTAACTTGGAAAAATCCCAGTAAAGGAACACTTAATCATTAATTGTTTTTTCATCGTTTGGTAATCCAGTTAATAATCTCAATCTCAATACTAATCTCAATACTTGCTTATGCTATGATGCTGAAAATAAATGAAACGTTACTTCAATAACCTTATTTTGAATTCTTTTTTTCACAGTGAGAGAATTATATGTAATTAATTGCACTTTCAATGGATAAATACAAACATTGACCTTATAATTTTGTCATACAAGGTGCTGAACAGATACTAACAAGATCAAAATTTTTTCCAGAGAGGATTATATGACCAGGCAACTCAATGTTTTGTTACATGACTTTCTATTGTTTCGTAGTAAGCTACTGTCATCAATCAATCTAAGTAAAAACGATTAAAATCTTAATTTAAAAAAATATATGTATCAAGTGTTCATTCACTGGGGTGTGTTCCTTCACTGATTGGTTTACCCTACATACTGGAATACAAATCGTCACTCTTATCATTATAAAACGCCTAATTACGGCACTTACTTCATACTTATTCTGTCTTCATTTTGCAAAATACAGTCCATTTTTGTAACGCTTTGAACACATTTCGGTCAGCAGGCAGATAATTTATAATCCTTACTAAAACTACCATAACTACTTTTTTTCGTTAAATGTGTAGTGAAAAATATGTGTATTTGTTCTTGGCGATATTTTGGCAATTATTCCCTTTTTTTTACTTTATTAAAAGAGAGAGAGAGCTGCTTACATATATCTATTGCTTTTTAATTTCCCTTTCGCAAAAATGATTTCTTATAATCCTAATTATCATTTTTCTAATTATAGCCTAGTCTTCATTATAGTTTCCTCATTCTAGTTAACTCTTCATTATAGTTAACAATTTCTCGCAATGCACTGTGATGAGGTACCGAACTAAGAAAACATTTTAGTCATATATTTGATGGTTTGCTTTTTGCCAATAATCATGCAATTTCGTGACGAAATGATTATACAAATTCACAAAACACAGTTCAAAGAGTGCTGAATCGTCAAAAGTGAGAGTTTTACTTCTGAGAGTGAAGAGAGAGAGCTTTTTATATAAAACACAAATTTTGAGTGATAAATTATTTTTTCTACTTATCTTCACAGCAAAAGAGAAATAGTCATTATTTAAAGCGAAAAAGATCCTTAAAAAAAATTCAGAAAACGCATTTCAAATTTCAATTTTGTTCATTACAATTTCAGAGCAACCCTTGTTTTATTTTTCACTATAAGTTTAACAGTTAATTATTTGTTTGAACTAATTATCAAATGTTAAATTTTTTTTTATATTATTGTACACTTGACAAATCTTTTCGTATACTCTTTTATTTTGAGTATTATAGTTTTCGCCAAGCAAAACAAAATGTATTGTAAAGTTGTGTATCTTAAACGGTATGGTTGATGACTCTTCACATTTTTAATATGAAGAGAAATCTTTATAATGCATTTTTAATTGTATGTTTCCGCTTTAATAAATTAAACACTTGA
Organism: Parasteatoda lunata; assembly: GCA_949128135.1. Taxonomy (NCBI): domain Eukaryota; kingdom Metazoa; phylum Arthropoda; class Arachnida; order Araneae; family Theridiidae; genus Parasteatoda; species Parasteatoda lunata. The sequence continues at coordinate 113,043,436 of OX421974.1, read as the reverse complement.
GCTTCCTATGTAAAAACAAGTATATTTTCAAAATATTTCTTTTACTCCGAATATTAATATCAAAAAATTTTTCAGAATTGTGAAACAAAACTTTAAAACTTTAAATTATCAGAAAGTGGGTGATATTAGTTTCATAGTCAAGTAGTTTTCTGCTTAATAAAATTTTTCTTATCAAAATATAAAAATACCATAAATAAGAATTCTTCATGAAAAGAGTATTTTAATATTCAAAATAAAAGTTATATATTCCAAGAAAAAGCTTTATTGACGATAAATTTTTAAATTTGATCAGAAATCCACAAATACGAAAAGAAATAGAGATTATAGAAGAAATAAAAGAGATACAAATACAAAAATAGGCTAGTTTATATTATTTGCATAACTTGTCTTCAGTTTAAATAGCATGTTTCTTTTATGAATATTTTTTTGAGTTAGATTTTAAAGATAATCAGTCTATTAAGCAGTTTTATTACTGCTTGAAAATAAGAATTCGATGGATTACTTATATCTTAATAAAATACTCATACGAAAAGAGAAAACAAATTGAAAATTAAATTAGTTAAAACAAATTTCTTATATGATTTTCCAGTCAAACAAACATAGGCTTTTATTTTGTAATTGTTTCTAAAAGTGATAAAGATGATTTAATCTTTTGGATATATAGCCATGGATAGTAGTATGTTGTAAAATAAATAATTCACCCCTTATTCAAAAATAAATAACTTATATATATAAATATGTGGTAATTCTCGAAACTTATAAAATTTTTGATACAGTTTATTTTTTTAAATCTTTTACTTGATATATTTTTAGTCAGATATGCTAAAAATTGTCATTTCTCTTACTGGAGAGGTTTAATAAAATTAAATTACTCAAAGTTCAGCAAACAATAATGTATTTAAGAAAAGATTATTTAAATAGGTGTTTAATCTTATTAACCGTTTCACAAATATTATTTTTTGTGCTAATTGCATTAATAATAATATAAATTACAGTTAAAGAGATTCGTTAAATGATTTTGAACTTAATGATCAGCTTCATGCCCAATGTGATACCTGAAAGAAATTGTATTTAATATATCCGTCCGTTTGGTTAGCAAACCATTTCGTCGAATTTGCTATAATAATATACTTTTAATTTTAAATATTGTTTTAAAAAGTGATTACCTAGAAACATTATTTATGTTCTTTAATAGATCTTAATCAAAGAACAAATGAAATATTTGGACATGGGGGAACATTTCTAAACAAACAGAATTTTTTTTTATTACATATATTTTAAGTGTACAATTTCAATTTTCGTAGAAAAAACTGATTTATACTAATAAAAAACAATTATTGCGAATCAAACATTGGAGTTGGTGAGCAGCAGTCCTAGTAATTTCCTAAAAGTTGATCATTTAATTAGGGCCCAAAAACATTGCACTACCTGTACTAAAACTATCTGCTAATAAGTATAAGGCAAAGAAACATCATTAAAAGTTTCTTAGAACTTTAAAAAATATACTTTTCCGACGGACAGTGAATGGAACTCAAGCATGAAAATGACCCCTGTAGAGATAGAGAAGATCTGCGGATAGGTTGCTTATGAACTAGAAAACGAAAAAAAAAAAAAAAAAAAATTTAAAAAAAAATCTTTTAATTTTCGCATTCTTTTAATTGTAATTAAGATTTAGACTAAACTACTTAGGAGACTCCAGAATAAGTAGCTGAAAAGCTTTGAAGATGAAGTTGCATGGGAAAAAAACTTGTCAAGTGTCTGATGAATAAAGACATTTTGCGAGAAAATGAAAATTATGCATTGTTTGGTGATTATACTGACAGTTATGAACTATACGGTATATTTAATTAACTATACGGTAAAATAAGGTAAATGGAAAATAAAGTTATTTCAATATTTTTACCCAATTTTTAGGATACTACTTATAATAAATAACTATAAATGTTGTAATTAAAAAAACGAACTGGCACTCGCGACTAATCGTTACGAAAAAAATAAATTGAATAAACAATTTTACTGCCAGTTATTTTTTTTTTCTATTCCCCGAGTAAGTGGGAATGTCAAAAATGATGAAGAGTGGTACACAGTGCGCATAACTGTCCCTCATAGCGAAGTTTTAGATAACACATTGTTAACAAACTAAAGTTATTTTAATATTGAAATGTTTAAAAATAAATCTTATATTTTAATAAAATAAAGAAATAAACTGATTTTATTTATTACAGATATTTATCATTCCACATATGTGAAGATTAAAACTAAACAATAAATATATTTACTCGCAGTACACAATTTTATTTTCTCATCGGTAAATTTTCATAAGGTATTAAAATTTTCACAAGTTAATTTATTCAAAAAATTGTACAAAAATATTTGGTCTAGATGTATGCACTTTTATACCTGTTTATTTAGTAGGAAAATTTTGATAGTTTTTTTTTTATTAATAATAAATGCAAGAGGGAATAGAAATCCATTTGATAAAATCTGTAATAATTCACGTTTTTGATATAGTTTTTTTTTATATTAATTAACTTGAGATATATTTTTTCTAATTATAAGTATTCAACTAGGAAATGTACCCCAGAGATTTATTACCAATATTTTTTTATAGTTTTTCATAAGCATTTTATTCTAATATGTATAGTATGGAATAATTAATAATTTTTTCCCCTCATATTTTCTTCCTCATTACTTTTTCCTGCAAACAGTATTTCAGAATGCATTATTAGCAAGACATGAATTTCCAATAAAAAATAGTGAGTAATATGAATAAAATATTCAAGGGTATTTGTTTACACAGATATAAAAAATATTTACTGCTTTTTTTTTTAGCTTATTGATAAAAATACGTTTAAATAAACATTCCAATATAATGATAAACATCAAAACATTGTAACTTAAATATTAAGTTCAAATTTATAAATATGTATTTATAAATAATGCTTGAACATATCAATAAAATAAGGTTTTAAGATTTTTTTTCATAAATAGACTTATTTAAAAGAAAAACAGCATTTCAATAGCAAATAAGCAAAATAAGCAAATGCAAGCATTATTTTGCTAAGAATTTTTAATTTTGAAAATAAGAGTGAATATAGATATTTAGCGACAGTGAGTAAAAGGTTTCAGATACATAAACTAAGATAACCTATCTTTTGGTGGCAAGCTAAAAAGCCAAGAGCGCGTGTGCTGTGTCGGAAACAGTTTTAATTATCATTAAGGATTTTTAAAGTTTAAAATTGGATGCTTGGTGACAGAAAGTAAAAGTGTAATCTTGAATTATTTTCGTTAACGTATAAACTTAAACTAATTTACCTATACTCATATTAGAATCATGTAATGTAGAGTATAATCAAGTTTCATGCAAGATACATACACAAAAAAATTAAACAGAGACGTAAATATACATAAAACATATGGATAAATATAAATATATCCATGTTTAGCATGCAATACTTTTTATGACATTAGACTGCTAAATAAAAATTGCAAATATGTCATAAATGTTAAAATAAGCTTAATTCTAATAAGCTAAGATAATACTACCAAACTTTATGGTTAATTTTTAAAAATCATTACCGAAGTGCATCAGTAAGTCTTACCCAAGCTTTTCGGTAAGATTAGTCTCATAGGGCCAGAAACACGGTACATTTTGCCATATTTTGGTAGTTTTGACCACGCTTTTTTATATGCGTATGTTTAATCAGTGAATAAGCGAGAAGTTCACAATTTATTAAGCAGTATAATTTCATTTAGAGTTAAAAAGCGAAAATTCTTTAACTTTTAAAGAAGCTAAAGAACAATAGCAAATAATGTGAAATGATTCATGACTTATATTAAAATGCTTGCTACTCCTCTCATGGTTTCTTTTATGCTACAATTGTTCCAAGACAATTTTTTTTAATTTCAATGATTTTGTTCTTTGGAGATAAGCAATCTAAAGGATCAAATAGCAAATGCTTTTAGACATCTTCAATTCCCTATAAATGGAAACGTGGTTGAAACACTTTGAAAACTGTTTAACAAATCATGAGTTTTAATACTTATTACATCAAGATTTGAATGTACACCTATTAAGTATTTAATGTATACTGCAGGTTATTTATAGAAAATATAAAGATTATTAAAATACTTTTCAATGGAATTGTGGCCTGCGTATAAATTATTATTCACAATTTTATGCTCAATAAGAGAGTAACACATATTCCCTCATGAGTTCTACTTTTTTGCACACTACTTTTTTGCGGTTACTCCGAAATATGCCTGTATCACCGGTTAATTCTTAACTGATTATTATTATTTGGAAATATGGGGAATTTCAATAACTAAGTTGTAAAATCCAATCAAGTTAAATAAAATGAACGGCGAAAAACATCTGATATTCAATCAAGCTAAATGAAAAAAAAAATATAACATACAATCAAGCGTTAAAAATTAATTATTTTTAATTCGGAAAAAAAAAAGAATTCATGGAATACAAAACTGACTTTTTTACATACTATTTTCAAAAGAACAAACAGTCGCTCGATTTACTGATGCTTCTGAGCACCTGATAAAATAAATGATAAACTTTTCAGTTTATGGTTTTTAACATCCCCCCTTAACCTCTTGATTATGATTCATAATCAAAACCAATTTGAGCTTACAAATACAAATTATTTGTTCATTCTCTTTGGATTCTAAAATCTTTTTCCAGATTTAATGAATTTCGGTAAATGCTTGATGATGTTGGAGTCATTAAACTGGTTTGATTCTTCGAAATCATCCATTGACTCTTTGTTCTTCAAATATCAAGGACTTCCCGTGGTTGTGATTTTCAATGGGTATATCCGTTGTATATGAGGAAGTAGTTTATTAGTTAACGTCTGTTCTTTGACAAGACAAACTTTCAGTCTTTCCCAAGGATCAGTTGTAAAATGCATCTCATAGACCAGCCAATGGGTTTGTGTTATCAGCTCCCAGCAAGACAATGTTCCATATTGAAATTTTCATTCTTGACTGCCTTTTTTGTACTCGCTGTAGAAAAGGGCCTAAATATTCTAGTCTAAACCATCCCCTTAAATGTTTAATGAAGTTTTTCTCAGTATTTTATTCTTTTATTAAGGGATTTATGGTGCACAGAATTAATACCTGATTATCTGTATTCTTTAATGTCTCACAGAAACATCAACATTCATGCTGGTTTTATAGCTTTATTTTCAGTGACTTAAGTAAGCGGTCTTGCATTGATGACGCTTTCACAATCAGTAAAAAAAGTCAACCTTCATTTAAAGCTCAAACTAGCTCTTCCTGGCACAATTTTTTTTAACAGATTTTTTAAAATTTTTATGAGGCGCTTCTACCAATCACCCCAGCATGCAGCAGTTGGAGGGTTGAAATTGCATTCAATAGCGTTTACAGTTCCTTACATTTGCTAATAGTTCAGTGTATTGGCTGCTTCGTTAAAATTTTTTCCGTTATCACAATAGACAGTTGAACTTTTTTATTTACGTAATACAAATCTTTAAAACGCCATCAATAACGCTTTTGTCGAAGCTGCAGTGATAAGCTCAAAATGTACCACTCGACATAATACGCAAGTAAATGTTAACACCCAGTTCTTCTTATTTTCTTTATGAAAGAGTGTGTCAGACATATCGATCCCTATAATCTGAAAAACTTATGCCTCTTTTACTTAGTTTTCCGGAAGTGGAGAGGCAATCCTATCTAGACTCCTGGAGCTCAACCTCTTACAGGTAATGCAATATGTCAAGTTTTGTTTCAGAGCATTTTCTTCTGCGTAAAATCCAATACTTTTCTCTTCAAAGTTTCAAAAGCCTCCTTGAATGTCGCTTTTTTATGTGTATAGATTATTATTCTTTTAATTAGTTCATGATTTAGACGTAGTATAGCAAGTTTTAAAAAATCATCATCTTTACTAAGGGTGGCTCTTCCTTTTAACTTCCTTTTAAGGGTGGCTCTTCCTTTTAACAGTCATGAAATACTAGTGACAACATTATCATCGTAAAAAATCGAACCAATTGCTTATTTGACAGAAAAATCTTCTAATATCTCCAATCACACTTAATTTACTTCTCTACGAAACAGGAGTTCAGTCAAATTCGGTCCAGATTCCAAGCATTGGTTAAGGGACGTGTGATTTGACAGTCCGGCCGAATCCTCAAAAACTGACTGATTCGGAGTTATATCACTGTTCGGTTTCAGCACTGGTTGATGAAGCCGATTATTTCGGTAATTATGTATTCCAGTTACTTTTTTATAGGCCAACTTGTAAAAATATATTCGTATTTCTGATAAAAAATCATACTTTCAATCTTTCATATTCTCAGCCATTTCTGAGCTAAGTGTCTAGTATTGGTTAGCATTGGTTTGTCATAAGTCCAAGGTGAACAACGTTCGTGACGCACTTCGCAATTAATTTTCCCAGTCTCTAAAAATAGTTCTTTGCTTGGAGATCAATTTTCTTTTTTGCTGAACTTTATTTCAATCGAATCTTTGATTCCAATTAAATAAAACCGCCACAAATAAGATAAATCAAGCTCGTTTACAAACAAGGACGTTACCATCATCAATAAAGCTTTTTTTTTTTTTTTGAGTTACTTCTGCGGGTGATTTTTCCATTAATGACCATTCTAAATGGTTTTCAACTGCTACAAGACCAGATTCCAGTAACTATCTTTTTCCGGTTAACTTTTTATCCGTAATGTGGGCTCTGGGAAGTATATTAATTGATCCGCTGCTATTGCTTACGTTAGTTGGAAAAATCCTTATCCAGTTTTCTCATCCAAGGGCCATTAAAGGCAAGCCGAACATATTTAAAACTTTTGTGTTCATCTGAAGCGTCGAAATTATAAAAAAAAATTTATTTCAACTCCCTTAGCCATATTTTGTAGTAGTCATGTGTAACCTATTTGTTAGAAAAACATCTCCAAAAAGTGAATACATCATTCTTTCTTGGTGATGAGAATGATAGTCCATTTTTCTAGAAACATTTTTCAAAATGTATGCTCTTGGTGATTTCGATTCCAAAAATAATCTTACGCATTTATTTTTCTCTCCAGATACAAGCAGGGCTTTCAAATTTTCGTGGAATGTTCTTTTCATATGTTTATTTTAACACTTGACATATTGACATTATTTTTAGCTTCCATTTGTTCTTTTTTCTCAAAAGTTACTCATGTGTTCAGTCATGTATCAAACATAAATATCACATGCTGTCTGAAGCAAATGAGGCATCTTAAAGCAGTTCGACAAAATCTAACTGTGTGCCCGATACCTATACACTCAAAAACAGCAGCGTTTTTCCTTAATTATATTCTGTCTTTCTTTCTTCAAAACTCATTTTTAGATCTAAAAAGCATTCAGAACTCTTATGTTGGTCATCACAAAATATACAATTTAGTACAGTTGTAGTTTATGATGTCGTCAACGAATTAGAAGTTAAGTGGATTTTTATGCCATTATTTCCTTTTTGTAATCTTGTGTACACTTAGGTTCATTTACACGAATCTCGTCATCGCTGAATTTATTCTCTCTTCACCTGCTACTTCTGCTATTATGACTATCATTAGGTTGTTTAATCTCTCCTTGACATCAACGGAAGCAGAAGATGTTGGATGGAGTTTCTAAGCTTTCAAAAAACTCTTCGTTAAAACAGGATTCTACCATTGCATAAAATATTGAAGCATAATTTACAGTCGTAACTTCTAAACTTTCTAAAGCTCTCATGTGTGATTCGAGTTTATCATATAAGGATGTCTTTGAAAAATGCTACTTTTTATGCACTGAAATTACTAAGTTCTGAAGCTCTCTGATGTATACCTCCATTAACAAATCAACTCTACTAAAGCGAGCTTTTAATCATTCCACTGCTTTGGCATAGATGGCACTCGTTGGCGGAAGACTTTTCACAATCACTCGAGCACGATCCAGAAACAGTGGCTTGAATCAAATATTGATACTTGTTTTGAAGCTACGTCGTTAACTTTTTGAAAATTGTCTAACTTATTCCTAAATGGAAACTAGTGTTTGATATACGGACAAATTATCGAAACTCTAATTTCGGTAGATAGAATATTTAAAGCTATTTTTTAATAATGGTGAACTTTCATTTACTTCTACTGCAGTAGTTTGTGCCCAGAATTTTACTAATTCCAGTTCATATTATCTCTGTCTTTCTCTTTCTTCATTTAATCTTTCTTTTTCTTTTAGTTTCCTTTATTATTTTATTTTTCCTTTCTTTTTCTTCCTCTTTCTGTTTCCATTTTTCGGCAGACGGAATAAAAACAGACATGGAAAGCACAGAATCCTTTTCATGTTCTTTGCTGAAATTGTTGCACCTTCTGGTATTACTTTACCAATTTCTTCTGCAACCAGCAATCTTATTTAGACATTCATCTTGGGACATTAAGTTATGAACTTAACGCAAGTCTTTTTTTTTAATAAATTACAATTTGCTCGAGAGTAAATGCATTGTAAGTACTTACGATTTTATTTTTTTACTTGTTTTGCTTTACGTTATAATTTGTTTTGCGTTACTTAAAAAAAACAAAAAAAAACTTGAAATTGCAAAAGTGTGTAGGAAATTTAAAAGGTGTTCGAATAGAAAAAAAAATTAAGATACAGCTATTAGATAGACAATCATTTACTATTAAACTCGTAATAAAAAAATTTGTCTGATTTGTTGCCCACTGATACGAAACTTCGGAGTTAAAATTTGATGTGCTGATAGGTCCATTTTTAATTATAAGCTTCAAATAAAATTTTGCTAAAAAGCTCCAATTTGATAAAAAGTTATTGCTGTTTCAACTGCATTTTTCTTGATTATTTTTATACTTTTTTTTTTTACTTTGAAAAAAAAATTGTTTATTAGTTTTACTCAGTCAATTTTCTAAATCATTTGACATTAGTAAAAAAACTGCCTCGAGATTCTCATTTTTATAGCTAGTGCTTGATTTGATGACACAACTAACAAAAAAAATTTTCTAACTAAAATAAATTAAAGAGAATGAGATTAGATGTTTCCAGATTTAAATCATAGCATTTAACTCGAAATTTTTCCAAAATTTATAAGTCTTAAGAGCGGTAAAGCTGATTCCAATTTGTACTGTTACACAATATAAAGTTATCTTTATAGAGTGTTCACAAGTATAAAATTACTTCTCTTCTATTACTTCTTATTGTATCATACATTTCATGTTACTGATTTTGAGTATATATTAGAAGAATTGATTTTTTCTTCAAATCCAGGTAATCGTTCATTTTGGTATGATTAATGTGTTAGCAAAATGTTTTTACGTGCAGTTATATTAACTTTATATTTCACCAAGAAAGTGATCTTTACTTCGAAAAACTATCAATTTAAAATATTGATATAATATTGAAAATATAATAAAATATTTTAATGTTTATGGATACACTGTTAAAATAATTTATATATATATATATATATATATATATATATATATATATATATATATATATATATATATATATATATATATATATATATATATATATATTAATGTAAGTAGGGACGTTTACATCATGAAAAAATAAGTCTTTTGAAAATTATCAAACTAAATAAAGATGGTTAACTATATTTGAAATAAAACAGCGTTAATTTATCAGTTACATACAAATAAATTCTTTAAATACGAATTAAATCTTAATAAAAATGAAAAATGGTATCGTGAATGAAAACATTTTTTTATATGTTTGCGTTACTTTTCCAACCACGGTTTAATTTTTTAAAAAAGCATATTGAAATTAAAATGATATTTACTCTACTAGAACGTGAATGATTACAATTTACGAAAAAAATAGATTAATGAATAAAGTTTTAAAAAAAATAATGATCTTGACTTTTTAGATCTTTTATGATTTATTATCATAAGTCACTGATCTTTTTTCAAACTAATAATCTCAACATATATGCGATCATTTTTATAATTATTTGTTTTTTTCCTACGTCATAAATCAAATAAAATCATAATTAAGAGATGTTAATGAAAATGTAAAAAAAAAAAAATTCTGAAAAAACTTTTAAGATTATGTCTAGACACCAACACAGCATGGAAAGGCGCCTTGTGGGTTTCATTAAATAGCACTTAACGAACACTACTAAGAGCTATTTTTATGGAAATTTAAGAATTTAATTTGTTTTCTATGATAAATATTTTTTGACAATTCTTTTCAATTTTAAAAAGTCTGTAACTTTAAATAATAGTTTCGTTATATGATTGAATTAAACTTATTTCAAAGTACTGATAGAAATGTATTCGTAATAAAGTTTAAAACTTGTATGATACAATTAACTAATTATCTAAAGTACGCTTAAAAATGATTATTTTTTTATCACTAGGAGTTAATGACATTTTGATAAAAAATTATCTTAATAACTTTTTTCAGGATAGGATTGGATAATAAAGATCTTATTATTTTCTTATTTTTCTTATTTCTTATCGAAATAAAAAGCTTAAAAAACTCCCAAGTAAGTAAATAACGCGATTTCACTGACTTTAAACTTTGAATTAGTTTCATGTTTTCCTAAAAATGTAGACTAGTATAGATGCATTCTCTGTTCTATTATTAATACAAATGTGTTAACTTTTTCTTTAACTCAGAGAGCTACAACACAATTTTTATATGTATACAAGTAATTTTGCAGAAAAACCCTCTAAAGTAATTGCAGCAATAATTTAGAATTCATGCAGTATGGCATTTGTATCTTAGAGTTTAACAAACATTAAGAAAAAAACGTACATTATATTATAATGAAATAAAATTAATAAAATGTAATAAATTTTTAAAAAAAATTGTAAAAAAAAGATCGCATTGTAAAAAAAAAGTTCATCAAAGTGGAGCAACAATGCGTCAAAATAACTCCAAAACAAATAGCAGTTAAAGTCGAAAATCTCATGTATTCAAAATCGAAATAGCATTTTTGAGTAAGATGCACGTGGATGGAGAAAAGTGTGAAAGAGTTGGCTGCAAGCAGGATCGAACCAAGGACGTGTGTGTTTGAAGTAGGGTGATCCAGCCATAGAAAATAGTTGTATGCTCCTAAAAGGAAAAAAAAAAACGTATCATTTACCTGAATAAGTTTTGATTCAATAATCGGATCTCCACAATCAAGAACTCAATCTCAAAGGTTTAGAGGGATGACCTTAAATAAACTACTTAATAACAGCAGACGATATTTTAAGTTACAAAATACGACACAGAAACGTTCTTTCTTTAAATTAGCATACATATTCTTGACGGATTTAAATTTCTGACTCCCAAGTTATAGGGGGTAGCCTCAAACTGGGAAATATGGCATGGTCAGGAACACTATAAAAAATTTAGAAAACCTTAATGTTAGTTTTACTTTTCGTATTTTTCGATATATCTCGAGAACTTTTTAAGAGAATATAAAAAATTTGGGCACGATTATAATAATACACGTTCATTCATAGATATTTATTTTCTTTTATTACTTATTTAATAATGGTCAAATTTTTTTTTTCGAAATCTGTCGAATTGTTCCAAAGAAATCAAATTTTATATATATGTTTTTTTCGAAATTTGATTTCTCAAGACTGACCGATTCGACCGAATTTGCTCAAATTTTGTAATTTACCATGAAAATTGTATATTTTAAAATGATGTAAAAAAATTTATATTTTGCCATTAAAAATTTTTTAGACTATTTTTAAATAAAATAATATATTAGTTAAAATCTTTTTTTTTTTTTTTTTTTTTTTTTTTTTTTTTTTTTGTTGCATGGAATTAGTTTTGGACAAACAAATTTTATAAATGCGTGAAAAATGTTTTAAATTCGCTTAAAACTTTCTACAGATAGATTTAAATACGCAAAAGAAAAATTAAGGGGTATAAACTTTGAGCAGGATATGGGGACTATATTTCCTAGATTGCGGTTAACCCCTATATTTGGAGGTTCAGAAATCTGAATTTGTCAAAAAAAGCTATGTTATTTAGAGAAAGCTTTTGTGTTTGATTTCGTAATTTAACCGTCTGCACTAATTAATTAGCATATTTAAGGTCACCCACTCTAACCATTAAGATTGAGACTTAGAAAGTTAAGGTCCGATCATAAGATCCAACGTTATTCAGGATAGTGTTTTTTTTTTTTTTTTGAACCACTTTGTCCCCCAGTTAAGGCAGAGTTAAGAAGCTTTATATTACCTCCGCAATGTCACATCATGACATACATTGCATTCACTAAAAAAAATTAAGATATAGCGAAATAAGCAAAATTATAAGTTAAAATCACCGATCTACTGACAGCTATTGGGACCATATTTTCCAAAGTGCAACCCTTTGTACGGTTGAAACTGGAAATTAGTATGTCATGGTGTGTTATTGCGGCAACCACTGTATAAAGCTTCCTATCTCTCCCTGGTCTGAGGTGTATCAGTGCATCTTACTACGAATCCGGATGCCTTGGTACGATTCCTCCCGGCAGCCAACAGACATATTGTTCTATTACCTGTATTTTGGCTCTCCATTTGCCTTCTGGTTCAAAAATGAGTATATGCTGTTTCAATTTTGAATACATGTGGTTTTCAAATTACTACTATTTTTCGTTTTTGAGCTACTTCAGCACAGTTTGCTACAAATTTTAGAAAACTTTTTTTTTTACAAAGCGTAAATGAGATCATAAAAGATAACATTCACTTCCATAAAGCAGAATATATTTTATTTTTTTCATTCAGAAGTCTTACAGAATTATTTAGAATTGTACAGAATAAAATATATTGAGCAGCAATGTGCATTTCTACGAAGAAAAAAGTATTACCAACTGCATCTGACAAGAACTTGAAAAGGGATGGAGAAACAAATGCCTTCCGAAGAAAAAAACGTGTAGGGTGAAGTTCGTCAGTTTCCTCAGTGATTCTTTAAAAGTGAATCGTATATTTTTTAACAAGAACTTAGAAGTGACACAAATTAATATTTATTTCCAACTTCAATACAAAGATTTTTTATAATATTTCTTTAGAGATTAAAAGTCTAACAAAAGCAGCTGTCTTTTATTCATATGTACCTATCCTTACTCATTTATTTTGAATACGCGAAGAACAAATGTTTTAGGGGTTGCTTTTGTTCGTCACTATGTCTTATTGCACAATCATTTTCTTACAGTCTTTTGTACATATTTATAATTTTATAAAACATAGTTTGAATCTAGTTTATGATTGTAATGCGTAATCGTAGCTTTTACTTTATCTAAAAGGCTGTTCTTAATCAGTAAGGAACCTCATGATAATTTAGTTATTGATTTCAGAACTACCACATGATTATTTGCAAAAAAATACAGAAAAACTGAGCGTGATACATACGTTCTTGAATTGCTGAAGAACATGCATCCGTACATGAACGAAGGAGTTACACCCAGTTGAATTTTTAATTTTATATAGAACGAGATAGTAAATAACAAAATTCCCGACTTTTTTTCAGTTTCAATTCAAATTCAAAATAAATTCTTGTGTCATCTCCGGTCCTAAAATCCTTAGAAGTATGTTTTCAATGAAATATTCGATGCAAAAATAAACAGCAAATTATTTTTAGACTTAAAATAAAAATGTCTAATTTTTATTCGGGGTGTAAAACAACTAATTCCAGAATTCTGAATTGAGGGTCTAAATTTTTACGGCACATATACAGAAGAATATACTTCTTTAAATATTCATAAGTAAATTTTTACACTTGAGTAAAGGGCATAAGTATGTTAATATGTTTATGGAGTTGATTTTTTGATTTTCAATCGGGTTTTAACTTCTCATATTTCATTAGAACCAATTAATGCTCACTAAGTAATTAATTATTGTGTAATGAATTACAAGAAAAAGTTTCTGTTGTCAACTATACTTATACTCTCTTCTCAATTGCATCTCTTGAGAACCTCATCAAAATGACATCCCTGGAGTGTCATCAAGTACGTATTACTTGAGAAGTGTCTTCTTCGAAACATATTTTATTCTAAAGAAAGAGACATAATTATTTGCTTTTCACTTTGTTTTTAATTTATTTTAAATCTTGCGTACTTGACTTCTAACCCACGCCCTTGTAAACATGAACCTTCAATATAAAAAATAAATTCTCAATTAAAACTTTAAAGATTATTTTTTGTTTGAAAATTTAATACACGCCGATAAAAGTCATTTACATTTATCTCGGTGCTTAAACACCTGATCAGTTAATCATAAACTGTAATAATTGTGGTGCTATATCTCTCCAAATATGTGATGTCGAACAACACTAGAAGTATTCAATTTAACACTAAATTAAGAGCATTTCTAAGGGAGTAGTCAAATCTGTACACCTATAATGAAAAAAAAAAAAACATATACAAAGATCACTCGCATTCATTTCATTCGTGAATTATTTTCATTTCCTAAAGCATCCATTTTGTCAGCAGGTAGCTAGATAACGTCAGTCGGTTGCTTACAATAGAGTACGAATGAGTCGTGGTGGCTCAAGGGATAGAGCGTTCGCCTTCCAATGAGGCTAACCCGGTTTGAATTCCAGCGATGACTGTTAGATATGAATTCCACTCCCGGCTTGCACCGGCCAGAGTGCTGGCGTAAAATATCCTCATGGTAGAGGGATCATGGATTATAGTTCTCTTTCCGTCAGGCTAACCGTATGAGGTTTTCATAGTTTTAATCTCCATGTAACGCAAATGCAGGTTAGTTCCATCACAAAGGTCCTCCAGGAAGGCAAATTTCTCCCAACACTTGATCCAAAAGTTCCCTTGTTTTTCTGGATTGGGTACAAAATTGCAAGGCTACGGAGCTGATCATTGGTATTCGTAAACCCTAAAAATTGGGTCGGTTGTTCAACGACTGCTATAAATATAAAATAAAGTAAAATCGAATATGAATTGGTGAGGGTTTGTTAGCTTCTTCCACGCTAAAAAAATTTAAGATACATCAACTGAAACAAAAGTTTGCTCTTATGTTTGTTTTTATTTGAAGAATAAGGATATTACTATTTCAAATATCTGTCAACTGTATTAGGTAATTGTGAAATATATATATGTGCTAATAGTTTCTTTAATTAATTTTATTTGCAAACTAATCTCATTTTAAAATTATTTTGACGCATCCTAAACTTACTTAAATTAAATAAGTGTGTTTATAAATTAAATAAGTGTGTTAATTAAGCGAGTGTAAATAAAGCTTCACACTCGCTGATTTGGATCATATCTCATTGTTTATTTCAAATTTTTGTGCTATTGAAACCCAAAATTAGTTTCAAATAAAGTGTCTTGGAGTTTGACTACATTGCAAGAAATTAGTGACCACCACTTTCGAACTTGAGATTAATTTAATTTTATTCAGTGCATGTAGTCATTTTGTCATTTACTATTTAACTGTTATAAAATTTTTTGTTTATTTATTAACTTATGTGTGTCTTTATTAATAACACATGTTATATTGTGCATCAGAAACAATTTAATAGCTTCTTTGTAAAAATATTTCGTTTAAATTATAAGCACATTTTAAGTTTTATTTTCACACTAATTCTTTCAAAATATCAGTATTTTGTAAATTTTTTATAACCTTTTTCACGATGGTTACCGTACAATACTTATAAATGCATTTGTAACTAAAATTCAAAGCCGATTAAATAACATTCAGGTAAAGCTCAATACTCATAAATGAAATTGTAACAAAAATTTAAAAACAGTTACAAATATATTTTTAAGCATTAAACTAAAGCCATTGTGCGAAAAGTGAAATAAGAAATGAAACTGATGAAATAATGAATGTTTGAAAAAATTAGTGCGAATATACAGCAAAGTATTCTCGTATTTTAAACGAAATGTGTTTGCAATGAAGCTGTTAAATTGTTCCTAATGTGCACATAAAATGAATAAAAATGATCAAACTGTAACAGTAAAAAATAGTTAGAAAACGTAACTACATTCAGTATAAACAATTTTAGTTTATCTTATCCTCAAAAATGGGGGTAACTAATTTTTTTACAATATATAGCACTTTTGGAGAAAAGTAGTTGCCAGAAATTTTGATGTTAAGGCATAATATATTTTTTTCTCAGTGTAGGGCATACCGTAAATAACACTGCAATTGGAACAACCCCGAAGTAATATTCAAATTAGCCACCCGAGTTTCGAATAAGAGTTTTTCAAACTTGTTTTAGGGCTATTTTCAAAGTAATAGATCATCCAGCTTTTGCAAACGAAAGCCGCATAAAAAATTTTAGGGGATATCATAAGCCAGATATCTGTTGTGTTAATAGAGGCTAATTAATACTTCAGAAGGAGGGAAATAACTGGTCATTTTGTCGTAGGGCATGACATAAACTTGAAAGAAGTTTTATAATTTTTGTCATATTTGTATTTAATTTGAAAATAATTCATTTCACTCATTTTTGTTTTGATTTGAAGCAGAAAAAATCTAAATATGCTGGTATATTAAATAAAACTTAAGTAATACACTAACAAAATATTAATATCACTACAAAATGTATGTATGTAATTTCAGTATTAATTTAAAGTCTAACATTGTTCTTGATTATCTAAAGTATCTTGATTATCTAAAGTATCATGAAATATTTTAAGCCACTAATCTCAAATTATCCCCCAAATGCTAATTTATCAAATTTTCAATTGAGTATTTTTTAACAATAAATCTTTTAAGAATTTTAATATTTCTGTCTTAAAAAATAACATACTAATTTATAATTCTTTTTTATGAGCATCAGCCACAAATTTGGCGCAACTAGTTATCCTTCTAAATAATTGTCAAGCAGCAGCATTTTCACTTTTAAATAGACCTAGTTCTTTAAAATGTAAGAGATAATTCAACTGGACACTTAAGTATTAAAAATGAGATCCAAGGGGTCCCAAAGTTTCAATGCCATGGATAAAGGATTTTGAAAATTGCTTCCCAAGGGCGCGAAATAACAGCCTAACAAATAACAACATTAGCAACGCGAATAACAAGCCTAACAATCATTAAGCCTGAAACCTAATTGAATGCCAAATCCAGAAAGGTTTTATTTATTTTATCATAAATCTACAATGTTTCATAATCCATATTGAATATTTTTTAGTCTATTATTATCAAACTTGTAGATATCGGACGTATAAAAAGCAATCTTTCATTTAAAATGGCTTTTTTACAAATAATATCGTACGCCGTTAAATAAATTAAGCATATTAAATTAAACGAAGGAAAGTTAAAAGAACATAAGTTTGTTTGGATATTGGCCCTTTTAATATTTTTTTCTTTTCGCCAAGAAATGAATTAAAAAATAACTATAAAACATTCTAGCTAGTTAAAAAATACAACATAATCACGTGTAAAAGAAATGAAGGGAATAAATTTAAAATTTAATTTCAAGCCATTTATTCTAATCATAATACAAAAAGCCATTATTTGAAGTTCAAGATCTATTTTTATTTTCGCTTTTTAGTTCTTACAGTCTTTTAACAGAAATACATCACTATAACTGCTAACAATGTAATTAAATTCATATACATATGTTTCCCTTTGGGCTTTAAAAATAATTAAAATGAGTAGTTTAAATAGACGGTTTTTTATTATAATAATAATAAATGTTAATTTTTTCAAACAAAAGCGTAGTACCACTAACTTATACTATGTAATATAATTTTTTTTTGTCTAATCTTTTCTTTTATTAATCATATTTATGTTTTAATCAATTTTACAGTTAAAAATTATCATAAGCACTTTTTGCTGAACTGTTAGGATAATTTTTGACATTTATTTTAAAAGAAAAAACAAATATATTTTAAACAAGAATGTATTAAAAAAACGAATTTAAATCTACCCTGAAACAATGTTTTCGTGAACAATCCTATCATTTATGTCCATTAATGGAGAACATATATCCGAATGAATTAATGAGTTTAAAATTAAAGGGCTAACTCATGCAATGAATTAATGGATTAACTCATACAATAATAAACACATGATAAAATTGTGTCCCATAAAGATTTTTTATAGTATGTAAACAAATTCAAAAAGTGAATAAAACTAATTAAAATAATTAGAAAGTGTTAAAAGATAAAGTTTTAAACTTTAGAAATTTCCACAAAATCAAAATTTTCAAATTTCAAACATAAATCAAAATTTTAAAATTGTTTTTTTTAATTTAATTTTTTAGTTCATTGCTTATTATTTATTATCCTTGAGAATTTCAATATTCTAAATTTAAATGCTCACCTGTTTTCAATTTTACCGGTAAAATTAATCAAAAGACTTCTGATAAATTAATAATTGAAATTGGTTTTATTAAATATTTTAAAAATTAATTTTATAAAAGATAGAGAAAACTTTACACTCAAATCAAGCAGCAAAAATTAAACGATATGAAGCAAGATGATGCGGAATAAAAAGGAACAAAATGATGGACAAAAAAAAGAGCAGTATAATTAATTAAACATTAAGACAGCTTAAAAAAATTGAAAGATCCTTTCAAGTTCAGAGTATATTGCAGATCAATTGAGTGAAGTTTTTTTTTTTTTTTAAATGAGTAAAGGAATTAATTTTGTCAAAAAAGAAAACGAAAGTTACTTTCTTTGCTTATAACTTAATATGAAAAAAAATAACCACAATAAAGTTTGAAAAGCAATTAAAAAATGTGAACAACAATTGATTTGTTTTAGAGGAAGTTTATATTTATATAAATATTATATTGTTTCTAAAACACTTATTTTAGTTTTGGAATTTTAGTAATCAAAATATACTTTTATTTGTTGGATACTATCCTCCTCCAGTGATCAGCTGGCCTGCTTTTTTAAATTTGTAGAATTTCAAGCATTTTGAGATTTAAAATCCTATATATGCATGCATGATAAACTAATATTGCTCAAGTGAAAATAAATTTGAATTTTTGTCTCTTACATGTTTGTATGGATTCGTGATTATAGAGGTAAATTTGATATTAAATTGCTCAATAGAACATATGCTAATATTTACAAAATGAAGTAAAATGCTTATTATCTTAATGGTGCCTTTGATAGATAATAAATCAAATTAGTAACTTAGTCAATATCAAAATGTGTACTTATTTGCAATTAGTAATAATGGGAGCCAATGGATTTTATTTGAAAATGTTTTTTAACAAAAACGAAACAAAATTTAATTTTTATAAATTTCTATAACTTTAAAGAAAACGCAAATCTTAATCAGTAAACAATAAATTTTAAAGGGGAAAAGAACTTAAAAAAATAATTTAGCTTAATGGTACTGTTGTAGAAATGAAAGAGAACATAACAAAGTAAATGGGTATTAATGTTAAAAAGTTAAAATCAGTCTTTAGTTTATTTGACCAATTTAGTTGTTGATAAAAAAGGATCATAACTTTCAAACCAGTTTTATTTAACTTTTTAAAATCTAGTCGAAAATGTTTGCTATTAAAAACTTTTCTTTTCTAATATATAGACTTAACTGCTCTAAATCTTAAATTTGTGTATTTAAATGGATATTTAATGCACGTTTTAAACATCTATCTGATGCTTATATTCCAGATCTCATCTTCTACTTATCGGTTATAAGGACAATATGTTGGTGACCACTTTTCGAGATGTCGCCCACAAAAACATTTACATCCATGATTAATGGATAAAAATTTTAATATCGCAATGCATTATCAAAAATATATCGTAAAATTCTCCCAATTAATCAAATTTCTACATCGGTGTCAATATTTTGTTAACCGAATAAAATTTAGTAACAATCACAATAATATTGTATTCAATAGTTATCGCTTTGTATAATATTCATCTCATTCAATATTTCTATGCATTTTATCTGTAGCCAATGACCTGTGTAAATCAGCACTTGGTGCTGTTCTACTTGTTGGTAATTTTGGCTTCATTTAACCAATAATAGATAAATGCTGATTTTTTTATAAAGTTTATGATATTTTCATTTAAAAGATAGTAATATAAATTTAAGGAGTCAAAATTCTTGATAAAAATATGAATAATTAATATTATAATTATTAATTGTTTGTATTAAAATGTTTTAGTATTAAAATTCAGTAGATTTAAGACCCTTAAAAATGAAATGCCATTTGAATAAATAAAAATAAGCATATTTATGGGTAATCTTACCACTGACGTTGAAAGAAAATAGTTCTTAAATTTTCGATTACTAATGTTTACATTATGTTTACATCGCTTCTAGCTTGCTTTATTTCGGTACTTGAACTATGAGTTTAGCGAGCTTTCAGGATATTTAACATTTTCTAGTGGATTTGTCTGCTTCTACTTTTAAGATATTTTGCAAAAATGATGCTTCCATAATAGTGCACGCTTTAATCTATAACTATGATTTTCATCAATAAAATTCTTTATTTTTGATAATGTGCTCGAACCACATAACACCAAAAAGAGGTGATTGTTTACAAACCAATGCTCTAAATTTTGTAACTGCTAAAAAAGTAAACTTAAAAACTGCTAAAAGAGTGTAGTTTTCCCGTTCTCGAATTATTAGCAAACGTACGTATTGGTAAACTTTCGCTTTTATACTTATATAGATGAGGCATAAAGTGCTTTCTGAATGAAGTAAAATTAGTTTGCTATCGTCTTAAAAGCATTCTGATAATTTTAATGGAGACCGAATAAGGGAAAAGTCATTTAGTTAATTAGTAGTTGAATGGTTCAATGTAACAAGAAAGAGAATCACTAAATGACTTACCGATTATTCGTTTAATTTATGCTTGTTCATGGCTAATAACAGAAAATAAGTTTCTTCCTAATTACTAAGTCTGCGAAGTGAAAACGATCGCTGTCTAAATTGTAAGAGTATAAATTTTTTTGTTAAAAAGATGCATGATTTATAGTTATTTTACTCTAATTTTATTCGTTGTCTTTTCTTTCTTGTTTCTACTTTACATAATTATTTTGTTTACTAAATGATACAGTTAACGTATATTCCAGTGTCGATTTTTCAGAAAATTTTATGAAATTGATTTATATTCTGGTAATAAAGTCGGGCATTCGTTTATCTTGAAATATCGATACAGTTTAAACTATGTAATATACATGAATAAATCTGTATTAATTTGACATTTAAAATTTTTTAATAAATTTTATACCGGTAGTTTTCCATTTTCTCACGTTATATTTTACATATAAAGTTTTTTTAAGATACAGTGCTTTAAATCAACGTTCAAATATAATTAAAAAAAGAAATGTCAAGATAATTTATTCAAGAGTATTTCAAAATATATTATACAACAAGTATTTTTAAAACTTACCCTAAAGCTGCAAATTTAAAGATTCCATAACATCAGTTTTGTCGGATTCAATAAGGTCAGCAGCGTCGTCATACGGGTCCCACTCTGCAATGAATTCTACTTGATCCCTCATCTGATGAATCCCCCAAAAAATATCTTAGCTCTATCCAAAGAATGTAAAATTTCACTATTTTATACATAATATTACAAAAATAACTTTGCAACACGTGTAGTAAAGACATTGACTAGCATTTGTTAATTCATCTTTATTTTGAGAGCGAATGTATCATATCTAAAGAGAACAATGTGGAATAATATTAAATTGAGAAAGTTTTGTAAAGGCAGAAATTTTAAGAATCTTAATTTTAAGAATTTTAATGTTAATTGTCTTCAGAAATGTTTTTTTTCATAACCGCTGAATAACTTTTATGATTATTTAAAGGTCTACTCATACACGCGTCGGAAATTTGCTATATCTTATTCAAAAATAGGGTGTCGACAACAGGTCTACTTATGCACTAGGAAATACATCATTTACATTCTTATTTGAGAAATTTTATCATTTCTGTCTCAAAATAATATTAGTTTGACTTCATTCAAAAAATATACTAATAAGTTTGATTTACAACGAATACGAGAATGAATTAACAATAGAAAAAAAAAAAAGAATTTTGTTTAAAACTCATTTGCAATGTAAGATAAAGAAGAACAACCTCTGTCTGTCTATAAAATGAAGTATGTAACGTAAAGGCAATTTATGTCTAAATTACAGAAGAAAATTTAAAAAAAATGAATTTTATATCATGATTGTTTTTGTAATTTTTTATATTTTATAGTAGTTTTTAATATTTCGAGAATTAAACCTATCTCGAAACTATTATGAAATTTAGTAAATAATTATTAAATGTATAATAGTTATTTTCGAAAGTTATTAAAGTTATTCAAAGTTCATGTGAAATACTTCACTCCATTGCATCTTAAATTTCCGCTCTAACTATTTTTAATTTGTTTTTATTAGTGTATAATTTATTTTAGCACATCAAGATAATTTTTATTTCTTCAAATTCTAAGAGGGCCTACTTAAAAAAGAAAGCTATTAATGTCATTTTTTACACATAGCAACTCTTAGTTAGGGCTAATTAACTTCTTCTTCCATTAGCATGACAGCCTAGCACAGGCCAGAATCGTCCCATCTGATTTCCATCAGGCTCGATCAGAAGCTCAAGGTTTCTCCATTTATTAATTCCCATGGTTTGGAGATCTTTCTCCACTGAATCAATCCCTCTGGTGTTTGGGTTTCCCCTTTTTCGGTTGCCTGTAAACTTTCCAAAAGGCAGCTTCTTAACTGGGTCGCCATTATCATTTTTATGGACGTGACGAAGTCCTTTTATTCTATAAGATTTAATAACTGAAATTATGTTTGGTTGCTTGAATTTTTTGTACAATTTATAATTGTACTGAATACGTCAATCACTGTTTTCTTTAGCAAGTTTTATTATAACCTCAGTTTTATTTAAAAGTCAACATTTGCAGCCATAAAGTAATATAGGTTTATTAGAGTATTATATAAATTAGTTTTTGTTTTAATGGTTTAGTTTTAGTTTTAATATAATATTATTTCCCAACAATATTTAATATCTCTTATTCAAAAATTGCTCGCTGACTTATACAACAGGTCCACTTATACAATAAGTTATATACGGCATTTACATTCTTTTATTTGGGAAATCGTATCATTTCTGTCTAAAAATAATTTTAGTTTGACTTGGTTCAAAAAGTATACCTATAAGTTTTATTTAGAGAGTATAAGAGAATGAATGATTGACTGAATGAGCGAATAATAAAAAAAAAGAGATTTTTTTTTGTTTAAAACTCATTTGCCATGTAAGATAGAGAAAAAGAATATCTGACTATAAAATGAAGTATGCAATGTAAAAGTAATTTATGACTAAATTACAGAAATACAAACAAAATGAATTTCATATGATGATCATTTTTATAATTTTTTATATTTTATAACAATTTTTTATTATTTTTAGAATTAATCCCATCTCATAACTATTACAAAATTTAGTAAATAATTATAAAATTTATAATAATTTAATGTGAAATACTTCACTCCATTGCATCTCAAGTTTCCTATATAACCGCATTTAATTTGTTTTTATTAGTGTTTCTGAAATAATATTTAACTTTATATGCAAGATATTATTTATTTCTTTAAATTTTAAGGGGCCCTATTTAAAAAAAGACATTAATAATAGTTTTTCGTATAGTAATTCTTAGTTAGGGCTTATTAATTTTCAGTGGCATAAACATAATGAATAATAATTTCTTTTTTTCAATATGTTTTGATAGAAATAAAACTTTTTAAATTACGATATATTAAATCTTTTTATTACATATGCTATTGATAAAAAATCCTTTTTTGCAGAATAAAGAATTCGCTGCATAATCAAATATATACAAAGCTTTGATCTACTTAATAGAAAAGTCATTAATTCAGTTCTATAATGGAACATATACTTTCGTACGCTAATGGCAAATGAAATAGATTAGATAGCATTAATAGAAAGAAAATAAACACGAAAATAAAATAATGTCGTCAAATGAATAGTGCTATAGTTATAAAAGCTATGAACCTAATGACAAATTGTTGAACAATCATAAAGAGACTCTTTGTGTAACTTTGTTGACAAAATAGGGAAAATTGTGATTGCTTTAATGATTATAAAAAGTTGGAAGGAATTACTTGAAAAAATAATGTTTTACGCTCTTTTCTAAAAGGATTTTCGTGACTAAAATGAAATAATTGTAATCTATCGTATTTAGTTTCACCAATTTAAAACAACGGATTTTTTTATTTTTCTCTTTCGCATGTTTTTGTAAAAGAATAGATTTTATGAACACTTATGATATAATAACCAATTTATTTATTTATGAACAATGAAATAAATATCTCTAATTTTAAAGGTTAATTGAAAATGATAATTTGATAAAAACTACGCTATTGTTTGAATATGGTGCTACGTAAGTGTTTCTACTTTAAATTTTGATGAATTTTTAAAGTTGTTTAAACATTCTTGGGGAGTAAGAAAATCGTGAAATATTAAAACTTTCAATTCATGGTAGTTTTGTTGATCATCTTCTTTAATATATCGCACCCCGGCAAGAGAAGTGACAGAAGTCAAAAAACAGCAACTTTGAGGTTATGTCAATAAAAAAAATGTATGAAATGCCCAATCAACTTCAAAAAAGGTCTCATCTCTAACTCGAAATTTATCCAGCTGAGGGTAGTTGCGTCAGTTTTGTATCTAATTCAGAATAAGTTTTACAGTATTCTTAAAGTTGATTTTTCTCAAATGTTTCATTTTAGAGTTATGACGCGGTTCTTGCCAGAGTCCGCTATAACGAGATACTACTTGCTTTTTCACCTAGCATATTCATTAAAATTTCGACTATTAGCTCCTCATTTAGGTTTTTCGTAGCCTTGGCTGATTCCAACGATGAAAAAAATCAATTGACATTTTCCGGTTTAGATGATACTGGGATGGTTCGAGGTTTAATACAGGGAATTACATTTTTGATGCTTGTTTCTGATGTATCATTTATTGTTTTAAAAGGTTAAAGTTCAGTCACTTTTATTTTTCATTTCCAGTCTCTTTTTTCGACCCTTTCTACTTTTTTTTTTTTTTTTTTTTGGACTGTGCTAAAATTTCGCTTTGTTTAATTTCTCTATCTGCCTGTAACCTTTCTTCTATGGTGGTAGTTATTAAGTTTTTAACAAAATTTGTATACTTTTTAAATATCTCGGTGGATTCAATTTTCTCTTTCAATTTAACAATATTGTCGGTATCGTCTGAAATCCTTCCTATTCTTCTAATTCCTTTATTGAATCTTACCTTTATTAAATTTTTTACTATTTTTGTGCATTTTCTTAAATATTGAATGAACTCCCCTACCTTGTTTTTTCGTCTGGCTCCACTGAGTTCTCCACTAGTTTTATCCACTGAGCTGAAGTTGTATCCAGATCCTTTTATCAGCAATATTTTTGAAGTCATCATACTCTTTGTTGTCACTATCCGAATAATGAGAAACCTGCATGCATTTTTTTTGTGCTTTAAAATGAAACACCATGCCATTTTATAAAAATAGACAACAATTTCAGACCGGTGCGATAACTAGTTATTTTGTTATTATTAGTTAAAATCGCTCGATTAGCCCCGCCGCCTAAATCGCTGCGATAACTAGTTATTTTGTTATTATTAGTTAAAATCGCTCGATTAGCCCCGCTCCCTAAATCGCTGCTAGGTTTCCCATACGCTCTGATGACGTCAATATATAGTACAGCCACGACTCCCATCATGTTTTAAAACGGCGAAAGCATATGCTGCGCGGAGTATAAATTCTGAAAAATGGCTCCAAGCAAAAACTACAAGTGTTGCATTGTACCATGTGCAATAGTTTTAAATTAAATACGCCGAATAAACTATTTTTTATTGCACCAAAGGAGAAAAATACAAATTTGGGGCAAAGCCATCAAACGCGATGGAAAAAAAACTCGCTAATTGTCTACAACTACTGCATTATACTGTTACTAGACCATTTTACAGTAACTAACTTAATTATAATTTAATTCTATAAGATTTTTTTTTTTTTGATTGATAAGCTTCTCTGAATGAATAATTCATTAAACTGATTTAAATTGTTTATGAAATGCTGTTCAAATCACTTTCTTTCTTTCTTTGTTTTTTTTTTTTTTTTTGTTTTTTTAAATTCTTTAAAATGAAAGGATTTTATTCTTAGAGAACAGTGGTGTTCAGGTTTTTTTTCTTAAAGTTAAAAAATAATTTTATCTAGAAGAAAAAATTATCAAAGTTAAAATAAAAAATAATAGGGGTTTAGCATTATTTACATTGCAATTCCAGGTCATGCCATTCATGCCATTCCCTCTAATTGGTATCAGCTCATTAAATAAAAACTTTCAAAACAGTTCAGACTTTTATATATAGACAAATATAAGTGAAAATGAATCAGTATAAATAAAGAAAAATGAACTTATTTCAAAAGTTATTGAAAAAAAAGTAGTTTCGACATTTATTTTTTCATTCCTCAATTTTATTTCATTATGCTGAAGGGTTTTGAGTTAAAAAATAATTACTTAATTTTGCCTAGAAAGAAAAAATTATGAAAGTTAAAATATAAAATGATAGGGGTTTAGCATTATTAACATTTCTTCAAAAAAAAAAAAATAATAATAAGTAAATAAATGAAAATAATAATAATAATTCAAGAAAATATTTTAGAAGTTAATAATAAAAAAGTTTTTAAAATTTTTTATTTACCTAAAAACTTATAATTCCAGGTCATATACCATTTATTCCATTCCCTCTAATTGGGATCAACTTATTAAATAAAAACTTTCAAAACAGTTCAGACTTTTATATATAAACAAATCTAAATAAAAATGAATCAGTATAAATAAACAAAAATTAATTTATTTCAAAAGTTATTGAAAAAAAAGTAGTTTCGACATTTATTTTTTCCTACCTCAATTTTATTTTATTATGCTGAAGGGTTTTGAGTTAAAAAAATATTTAATTAATTTTATCTAGAAGAAAAAATTATCAAAGTTAAAATAAAAAATGATAGGGGTTTAGAATTATATACATTTCTACAAAGAGAAAAAAATTCAAGAAAATATTTTAGAAATTAATAATAAAAAAGAATGTTTTTAAAAAATTTTATTTACCTCACAACTTATAATTCCAGGTCATATACCATTCATTCCATTCCCTCTAATTGGGATCAATTTATTAAATAAAAACTTTCAAAACATTTCAGACTTTTATATATGGACAAATATAAATAATAATGAATCATTATAAATAAAGAAAAATGAATTTATTTCAAAAGTTATTGAAAAAAAAGTAGTTTCGACATTTATTTTTTCATTCCTCAATTTTATTTCATTATGCTGAATGGTGCTCACAAAAATTTTCTCAAGGAGGAGGATGCAACTGATATACACTACATGTATATTTAAACTATATATATGACATAAACATGAAAGAAAAACAATTTTCAAAAATGAAATTCAAATTAAAACGCCTTTGTAACACTTTTCTCGATAGGAAGCTTTGGTTTAAGCTTTGGCCTCCCGTTCGCTGAGTTACTATACTTTGACGTCATAGCAAACCCCGCCTCATTTTGTGTCACGTGAAGTTAGTTTCGTTTTGGGCTAATTTTAAGTTAATTTTTTTAAAATTCGCGCCAATTTTTTTTATCTGAATTGATTTTAGATAATTTTAAGATATAGACTATTGAAAATAATCAACATTCTGCGATTACCCGAAGCATGCAGGTTCCTCAGTACTGCCCTCCTAGAGAAAATTTATTGCTCTTCTAGAAAAAATTTGCTGTCTTTCTCAGCAAGACCTCACTGGAAATCAATAGAGCTTACTTTAAAACAACATTGGAAAGCTAGGATATATCTACTGCTCCTACATGAGAGTAGAATGGAAATAAATTGTTTCTGCAAAAATGCGTATCCATATCTCCTTCATAGAATTTCAAAAAAAAAAAAAAGGGAATTTTTATTGCTCAAATTTTCCAAAATCATGGATGTGAGCTCCCTAATTTAGAATGATTTGTAGGGCAAAGGCGGAAAAAAGAAGACAACAACTAACTTAATTAACAAATTTAATGAAAAAGTATGTAACAGTTAATCTAAGCTACACCAATAGCATGCCTCATACGAGTCTTTCCATATTAAATCATAAGCTTAAAATAGATTTCTCTAATTAATTATAGTTAAGTAGAATCGATCACATTTACTGCTTATGCGATACTTAAATTGCGTTCTTATTTCATTGACAGTCATGTCTAAACAAAGTTGCAACAGTTGTGGCGTATACCACAAAATCATTAGAAATTCAGGTTTTTTATTGTATAAGATAAAGTTATACCCTATTTTGAATCAAATAACATCAAAACAAAATTTTTATATTAAATGAAAAGTTTTTGAGTGAATAATACTTTATTCTGGTATTCTGCATCAATCTTTAAATGTATTTTCTACATGAAAGATGTTGCTGCAAATTCCGAATATCTGTTTAATTAAGTATTGAATTCATCAGTATTGAACTAAAAAAACTAAAAGAATTTCAAGTATATTTTTTCCAAACATATCTTTTTTAAATTTCTTTAATAGCTCTAACGAGTCTCTAATGCGTTGAATTAATAAGGTTTGAAATGCATGTTAGCCAAAATCATTTTTTTCTTCATTTCTTTAAATATTTTCTTGAAAATTTGATTAAAAAGTAGTGTATTAAACTTTTATTTTGAAATAAAAATATGAGTTTCAGTGTGCCTAAATTTGATTCATATAAGTTTGTCGCATTTAAGCCAACTTGAATTTTTACTAGATTTTTTCACCGAAAATGGTCGACGTATTACGATATCAGTTCTAAAAAAAAATTTCTTACTGAAATTGAATTATTATCTGCAACTTAAATAAAGATATTTCACTGCCGCATTGAAGGTAACCCTGTTATTGGCAATGTCTCTATTTGGGATAGCTGGAAAAGAGTTGCCTCATATCTGACTTCTAATTGTTCTCATTTAACTGGAAATCTGGCTAAAAAGTCTACATTCCTATGATGTTGAGTGTTCCGACATTCGATATCAAACTGGTAAGTTTGGAAAATGAGTGCATAATGCAGTAATCTCGTAGCGGACAGAATAGGAAGGCCAGACCAATTAAAATGAAATTACCACAGCGAATGTTGTCGCTCCATCCTCCATATGGTCATCTTCTAGAGATGCATGTTCTAGCTCCTACTGCTTTTTCTGTTGTTCTTTGGCACTCTTTTATGAGAGTCACTGCTCGAGGCATACTTAATAAGCGCAAACTCTATTAGAGCTCCAAATACTAACCTGGGACATACCCTAGTCCACACATCAAGGACGTTGGTGTAGGAGAGAAGTATAAGGGATGCATTAATACCTGACGATTGATTCAATATAATCAGACGATTGGGTCGTCATAATAATTTTTATGCTTAATTTCTTTATTTATTACTACGCCTACACTACTTAATTAGCACGTTTAAGATTAGGCCCTCGAACTATTGAGATTGTGTCGCAGTAAGTGAAAATCCGATTATTTGTTCAAACCTTATTCAGAGTATTCACTTCTTACAGAATAGCTTATGAAATGAACAAGTTAAATTTCTGTCTAAAACTCTAGAATCTGTTTTATACTGGTTTCGTTTTTTCTCTTCTACGAAATACTTACCAGCAGTCACATTCAAAACTATCTTGATACAAGTCAGAAACAAAAGACAAGTTTCCTTGGAAGACATTTTTTATTTATACAGAAATCTACGACCCTACTCCCGAAAAAAATGTTTTCAAAAATTGACACTTGATTAAGGTGTAAAAATTTATAAAATTCATTCTAAAAAGTAATAATTATTTTATTGTTTATAATTACTGTAGTTCCCATCAAAAAAATTGCGAGAGATAGAATAATATATTATTTGTACTTCCGCTAAAGGAATACATGCCAAACCCTATAAAAACTTTGTTTCATCTAATTAAACAGTAACATTTTCAGAATTAAATCCAGCAATAAATTAGAGTCTTAATCATAAGCATTTATTTAGTTTTTCTTGAAGATTTTTTTAGTGAAAATGCATGCCATACAAAGATAATTAAAATATATAAGTCAGAAAATTAGGTCGGAAAACAATGACTCTTCACAATAAACAGATTCATTTAGGTCGAAACGGAAGCAAAAAAAAATTTTGATAGCGATTACATATTTGTTTGTTATGATGACTAGGGATTTCATGAAACTTACGTTATCTATTTGCAAATAAGCTTAATGATTCCTGTTCTCCCAATTTTAATTAATACGTTTAGTTAGAATTCTTTCCTGATAAGTACTAACTGTAAGAATATTTATTTTTATTATTTTTACATCCTAATTACACTTATAATACTCAAGGAAAATTATTTTTCTTTTTAAGGAATTAAAAAGAAAGAAGTTAAAGTAATTATTTTAAGACTAGGTTTACAATAGATTACAACTACTTAATGTTATAACCAAAAAACAAAATTATCTTTTTTAAAAAGCGATATCTATATTGATGCATTAATTTTCCTTAGTAAATAAAAATTATTTGTTTGAATAAAACCACTTATATTTTAGAGACAGAATTCAGCAAAAATTAATTAAAATATTTAATCAGTTCTTGTTTCAAAAAATTATAAATTTGTAATGGTGTTTTAACAATTATTTGAGGCCGATAAAATGTTTATTTAATTTGAGTTTGCATAAACGATGATTAAATATTTTATATCACAAGAATTAATAATATATTAATGTGCTAAATAAAAAATAAAATAAAAAGTGTATTAATAAAATTGCGTTTCAAAGAGTAATCCTCTAAAATAACGCTTAAAGTAAAGTTCTGATTCATTAAAATAAATAATTAAAAATAAATTGAATGATATTGTTTATAGCTAATTTTTGTTGTGATAAATGTTTTAAACGTTTAGAGTGGAATGAGAATGAAAAAAAGAATAATAGAATATTGAAATCATAAAAGTAATAACTTTCCTGTTTTGAAATTTTGAAATATTTTTTAATTAATTAATCAAATTATGTTCAATATTTCTAATTACTAACGCTTCATGGATTTATTTTTTCTCTAAGTGAAGCTAAAAGCGTATTACATTTGTTGAAAATTGCGAGACATGTTATTGTTATACAATATAGTTGTAATATAACGTGTTTTCTTCAATCAAAAAAAAAAAAAAAAAAAAAAATGAAAAAAAAAACTAATAATGTTTTGAAACACATTAAATGAACCAATTTCTTTTTGAAGCACAAACCTTTTGATTGAAATTTTTTTTCTCCATTTATTTGTATTTTATCTTAGAAATACCAGATAGTAAAATTGTGTGATAAATGCGAATATATCATGATAGTGTATGACCGGGGAAGGAATGACCTTAGTATCAGTGCCAAAAATGATTATAAAAATATAAATGATATTACATTTACAATTATAGTCAATGCGTTGTATGTGTGATCTATGTATGTGGTGACTATTGTTCTATGCAGCAATAGATTTTACGACAAATTAGGTCCGTTTAAAAAAAAAAAAAGAAAAAAAAAAGGAACATAGCTCTTAAGGAATCAAAAGTTAAAGAATTAAGAGAATAAATAATTTAAGTCAATAATATTTTTCTTATGAAACATTTAGACCTCATACATTTAGAGAGTCTCCCTTCGTTAAAACTGTGAACGAAATATCTTAATTAACATTTAAACTAATGTATAGAAATACATAAAAATAATGTGTTCATGAATTAGTACAGTAAATAAATTACTAAAATTCAAAATAAATAAATATGAAGAACAATAATTTTGTAAAAAAGGCTAATTTTTAAAGTTCTTTTTTTACACAAATTTAGTATGAAATATAAATGCTGGTCTAGAATTATCCTAATATTTACGACACAGCACACTTAAATAAAAAAAAAATTAAGTGGTATGATGCATATATTCTCTTTTAAAATCATCAACTTAAACGAAATATACTTATTTAAGGTGTTTTACATTTCAAGAATAAATGTTCCCTTAACAAAACTAAAATGAGATAAATTATCAGACGATTTTTTGAGTTTATCGGGTCATAAGTATTGATAATAAAATAAAATAAAATATAATAAAATATGATGTTATAGTAAACAAAGCAAGCGGAAAGAAACACATCAAAAATACGATTCACTACAAAATGAAGAAAATTGTGATCGCCTTAAGGTGATCACTGGTTACCCATTGGCAAAATGGTTGTCTAATTTTTTTTGGAAAAGAAACTATATTGTGTTTTCACCTTGGCCTTCTTAAGCTGTTAATCCTGAACTGCTCGGTACACAATTTCGCAGACATACTTAAATGCAGCTCAGACACATTCTGCGTAAATTCTTTTGATGACTGAATAGACATTAAACAGCAAATCGAGATCAATATTAGCATTTTCGGATTGGTACAATGGTTTTTGATGGAGATTGTAAGCTGCATCATACACCCATTTCGGATTCACAAGCTCATACTTGAAATATGATTTGAAAGCTAGGATTTTTTTCAATTTTACATGAATAATGAATGAATCATTTATATTGCGTGGAAGACAGTCTACGGTCTTGTGCAAGTTATTGGGTTCGTTGACAATGGATCTTTTTATCCCTAACGGGTGATCAACACACAGTTCTCGTATTTGCATGAAAGGGATTCGGAGAGTCACCATTCACTCTTCAGTAGGGTTCAATTCTCTCAACCACTTTGGTACTTTTGTGAAGGACGGGCTTCATGCCTGTGTTTGGGTACGGAATCTTTTCGTTTTTCTGTTTGTGTATAAGGCTTAAGGTATTCCCGTCTACGCTCTTTGGCTTTTTCAGCCTCGATAAGTTTAGGCCTTGACATCATTTTTTTCTTGCTTCAACTTTAACTTTTGGGACCACGTCAATCAGTTTGGACCCTCTTTATTTGTGATATTCACCTGAATTAGTATTGAAAACGTTAGTTAAATTAACTGAATTAGTTTGAACTGTAGTTTATAATTTTTGATTCATAATTAAAACAATAAAAACAAATATATCGCTCAAATGATGAAATTCTCTTTTATTCACAACTCATGAAGTGTTTATGGGATCTCCCCATATCTCAAGAATAAACTCACCCACTTAATGCTTAAGAAAATAAAATTGGGAAAAAAAATTCTAAAAAAAATTATCAAACAGCAGCGGTCGCCATGCACACTGTTTACTAATGCTCTTTATTATTGTAATTGAAAAGTGTGTGCGCCATGAAATCCAAACCAAGACCCATTTTGCCAATGGATTAAAATACTTTGTGTAAAAAGTAATTTTTGAGGGGAAATAGAATTATGTCCGAACTCTTACTTTATCAAAACTGACTAAAACAAAGTAAAATCAGTGTTTGTTTTTTATTTCAAAAGTTTTAAAAGTTTTAAGGTTTATTCACAGATTCATTATAATGTAAATAGTTTTGTAAGTATGATAAGCCTCCCTAAATTCAAGAGCAAAGGATTAATAATTATTTTTCTTTATTTTATTTATGATGTCGTGCATCATAAAATAATAGCTGAATATGTGTTTTCAATGACATTGTCAGACTTCTAAAATTCATAACATAAAATATATTTTATATTTTCACGAGGTAAAAATTCTGGCAAAATTACCGTACTGTATGGTAATGACATTTCTGGTAAAAAGAAAAAGAAAAAGAAAAAAGTTTAAATCTAGTTAATAAAGTCAAAATATAGATTATATAAACAATTCAATTGGTAATTTTTCCGTTTATATGGTAACGGTTTACAGAATATTCTGGTTGTCAAAATTATAGTTCCTAATACCACACATTAACTAAAAAATACAAAACGGAAAAGTTAATATAACCAAATTAACCGAATAAATGGTTTTTATACCATGATCCAAGGTATCATTGTATAATAAACAACTTTTTCAACACATTATAAAACCACATTTTGTTATTTCATTTATCAAAATAATTACCGAATATCTTCGGTAAAAATAATAGAGCTTTTGGTGTTCCCATAGAACCAGAACCACAGTAAATTTTACTATATTCCAGTAGCTTTGATAATAAATTTTTTCACAATTTGTATACATATAAAGATTTCCGCATTTGGCTTTCCTTAGACAATTAATATAATTAATTCTAATACTGCTAATTTTGAAAACATTAATTTATTTATAATTGCTTTATTAACGTTATTTTAGCGAAAAGCCTACTCGGATAATTCTATGCCTTCATTCACTTAATTCCGTACACGTTAAAGCTCATAGTTAACTGGGATATTTCTTTTAATAGTTGTGCAGATTTTTTACAGTTTAATAGCTTCAATAAAAAAGTTTCATATTTTATCTACATATCTTCCTTTTAATAATAAATATAAAAGTTAAATATGGCGGATGAATATTATGTTGTTGATAAATTCCATATGTTATGAAATAAATCGTTCCTCACCGTATTTAGTGTTTGTTGTTGTTACTCAAATGATATGTTATTTCTCATTTAAAGTAGTATTTTTTATTCATTAAATTATTTTTCACTTAAAATTTCCGGAAGTAAAGATAATAATTATGTTCTTGATTTACTGAAATAATGATTTGAATGAATATATCACTAATGAATGATCAAAAGTTAAACACATTATTTGTAGTTAATTTAAGCAAAGTATTAGGAGAGAAGATTGTTTTTTTTAATAGCCTACTGCAGTATTTAAACGAACAAAATATTTGAAAAGAACATTTAAAAATAAATATGATTTGCGTAAGGTAAGCGTGCAGTTTTCATAATAAATAACAACTCGTGTTGATTAGGTTGAGATAATGACGCATTGTTAAAAACATAAAATCTAAGGTCACAGATCTATCCCTTTTTAAAAAAAGTCTTACGCTCTTAATATACCTATTAATGTCCTGAAAGAAAAATATAAAAATAGCCAAGCAATTCATATCTTTAGGAACCTTTTGTTTTTGGATGAATAAATGTCATGGAGAACGCTTCCATAAATGAATTAAAATTGAGAACTTAATTCTATCTATTTTTTATCTAAAAATTTCATTTTTCTTCTTTTTTTATTCAAAAAAGTAATAAAATTTATGAATATGTTTATTTAATTTTAACTATTTTTTATATTTTGAATAATCCCATAAAAAATAAAATTCCTCCTTTTGATAAAATATAAAAAATAACAGCCATGTATTCATTCTACCAGTTTCATAAGTTAATGCCTTGTTTTAAAATCAGAATAGTTGCTTTGTAGATTCATAAAAAACTGTAAGTTTTCTATGAAAAATTTACAACTTTACTGCTTGTTTCATTTTGGTAATTAGCTATTAATCTTTTCTGTAAATCCAAGGGACAATAATTTCGCACGAAAAAATTATGGTTCATGACTTTCGGAAAGAGATTTGATTTAAAGCATAGAAGAAGTCTTAAATCAAATATCACCACACTTTATCATTACTACTTAATACATGCAATTAGATTTAGTAAAAACCAAAATCTTCAAATCTTTACGAAACGTTACTTTAAAAGTAGTTTTCTCATCAAACCAATACACTATTAAGGATTATTATGGTAATTTTCTGAGAAAGAGAGCTTTCAGATTAAGCTAATTTAAAAGTAGAAGCACCTTAAGCTATATTGTTGAAATTTACTTTTTTTTATAAAAGAGAAATTTTGATGAATTAATGCTACACTTACTCAATCTTAACTTTAATTAAAGACATCTTAGATAATGAAGAAAGAACAATTATATCGCATTTTCTTAAATATACTGAGCATCGATTTTGTATAATTTAGTTACATCGCATCCTGAAAATTTAATGGACCCTTAATGAGTTTTTGGCATTAAGCACTTTACTAAACTGACATAAAAATGTGATTTTTTTAATAAAAAGTATGCGTTTTAAGGCGAATATAGTATAAAAGTTAACTATGGAAGTTTACTAAATTATTTGCGATTAATAAAGTTTCCAACAATTCTACAGCTGTAAACTGTTTCGTTTCGAACCTTTGGTGGTTTTCAATGGACTGAAGTAAATAGAATTTTTAAAAAAAAAAAAAAAAAATTAGACAATCGGTGTGTAGTGAATAATTATTTAAATGTCACACATTATAATACAGAATAAAATTGTTTTTTCCATAAATAAACGATTTTTATATCAATACTACAATCATCATACATCACAAAAAACCAATTAAGGAACTATCTTTTCTAGGTATAGCTTTATAAAACATAAACTCTTTTTTCAAGTAGCAGTATAAAAGAAATATACAAAATCTGCAAAATCTGAAGCAAATAATCTAAAATGCAATCAATTAGATCAGCTAGTCGGTCAGTTATTGCAAGACTGAATTGAAAAAATTAAATCAGGAAATTAATGGATCAGTTAATAAAATTTATATTTTATTTTCCATATAAATGAATGTTGTTTTACGCACAAATCAATTTTTAACACACTAATAAATGGATAAGTGTATTAAAATAGCAATTAATCATTTAAATTGAAATCATTAAACACGTCAATCAGCGAAAATAAGAATTAGCAGGCATTCAAATAAATAAAAAAATGACAACCAGTGTAAAAATTGATGAATGAATGAGAAAATCGAGGTAAGTATAATCAATAATTAAGATACATAAGTAGTTTATTTCTGTCCTTCATGATTTTTTTGATTAATTGATTTATTAATAAGTTTTTTTTTCAATTATCCGCTGATTGGTTTCTTCAATTAATCATTTGCTGCTTAGCCTATTGTTTAATTATGCATATTTTGTTAATTATTTGTGCTTATAATTCACTCATTCATTTGTTGATTTATCAATTTGCTGTTTATAGTTTTGTTGATTTTCTCATTAACTAAATTAGGGATGGGTGAAATACGGCCAGCGAATAGAACTTCAACTTGCCAATCCGTGGCAAATATAAACAATATACATCGAAATTCTTGTCTACTTTGTTTAAAGCTATTTGCTCTTTCTTTTTTAACAAAGTACTGATGACCTTTTAATTTCTCTATTTTTGTTCTACATAACATAAATGGATGGAAATTGCTACCACAGATAGCTTCAATTTGTAAAATGTTGAAAGCAGAAGTCCTTTATAGAAAAGCTGTAGATTGGCGCAATCTTAAACAGTTGTTTTAAAATTTTCCAATGTTTGAGTATTACAAATCATTACCAAAGGCTAGTTTCCCAAATTTTATCTTTCATACCCAGAAAATCAGTGCTATGTCTGCTTCATCTTATTTATGTGAACAAGTGTTCTCAACTATGCATCTTAGAAAAAATCCTTTTAGAAATAGGCAAACAGAAAAACATTTACCCTCGTTCCTTAAAATAAGTACATCTCACTTGGAACCTCAATGTAAGGAACTTTTAAAAATGAAATCTCAATATCATTCATCTCATTAAACATTTAAATTAAAACTTTTATACCGTTTATTTTATTTTAGAAATTTTTACTTAATCAACCAAAGCTTATTTTTCGATTTTTTGCCCTTGACCAAAAACGTTTATACCCATCCCTCACCTAAACCAATCTTAGCCATCTTTGAAATTCTTTTTTACATAATACTGCTGAATCGTTCCTCGTTCGGGGTGAAGAAAAATAAATAAATCAATAAATTAGTACTAAATAACACAACAAAATCATGCAAATACCGGTAAGGTATATGCTGACGAATGCCTAATAGAGCTAACGTATTTTTTTTTTCAATTTATAATTATTATTACTGTCTTTCCCGGTGACTTTAGGTCATCAAAATTAGCAAAACAGGTGTTTAGTAGATTATCCTATTAGAATATAAATTACACGTATTCAACACTACTAGCACTCATAGATAAAATGTGATACTTGTGGTGTATTGATAGTGGGAGTACACGCCATTAATATAATAATAACTCTTGAATTCTGAATCTCTGTGACACCAAAATTGAAACCGTGAGTTTTGCAAATAATGTAGCAAAAAAAGTATTTGGGAGTAGAAAAGCTCTAATTAAAGCTGAAATCAATTTCAAATTACAGACCATTTCAGTGAACGACGCTTTATTGGTTCCTGAACTAAAAACGAATTTATTGTCTGTAGCTCGAATGTGCGAAAGAGAATTTATTGTTACATTTAACAATGAGTGTGCAATTATCAAACATCCGAAAGAAAAACTTACAGTTATAGTTGACCGCATACACCTTTATTATTTACAAGGAAGTGACCGCAACACTGAGTGTAACGCAACATTTACTAGTGAATAAATTGATAGTGAAAAAAAATTAATTCGCAAGCGTTCAAAAATGGCATTTCAGGTTTAGTCATCTTAATTTGAAAGACTTGTTCGATTCGAGTGGAAGGGAAAATATTAAGAGTTTAAATATTGCATCAATATTACCCGACGATTTTAATTGCGAATTATGCGCTTTAAGTTAATTAGGCCGTGTACCTTTTCCCAAACGATCTGGATGTATAACAAATATATTAGAAATAATTCACGCTGATATTTGCGGACCTATAAGGAGCCCTCAATCGGTAAGTCATTATAATTAATTGCTATTTAGTTCTATTAATTTAATAGATGATTATTCCCGTTATTGCGCAGTTAGAATTTTAAAAGCAAAAGATGAAGCACTTGATCCATTAATAGAAATTAAAAATGTTTGGAAATTTCAAAAGTCTACTAAAATTAAAACACTTTTGAGCGATAATGGTGGAGAATTTGTAAATCATAAATTTGAAATTTTTGTTAAATTAAACGTTATTAAGCATAGGTTAACAGCCCTTTAAAGCCCTGAATCTGCTGGACTTGCTGAACGCAAAAATCATGT
Organism: Parasteatoda lunata; assembly: GCA_949128135.1. Lineage (NCBI taxonomy): Eukaryota > Metazoa > Arthropoda > Arachnida > Araneae > Theridiidae > Parasteatoda > Parasteatoda lunata. The sequence continues at coordinate 113,004,742 of OX421974.1, read as the reverse complement.
TCGTGTTGAGATGGCGCGATGTCTTTTATCTCACTCAAATTTAGGACTAAATTTACGGAGTGAAGAGATAAATACAGTTAACTATTTAAGAAACACATGCCTGACTAAAATTCTGAAAGGTAAATTTCCTTACGAGTAATTGAATAATTTTGTTCCTAGTGTTTTATTTTTAAATCTTAGGCTGTACTTCATATTGTTTGAATAATTGACACAGTCATAAATTTTCTAATAGAAAAAAGAAAGGGATTGCGAAGTACGAATATATTACCGATAGAAAAGATAAATTGTTGTTACACTAAGATATCAATAAAAAATGCTCTTAATAGTTCTCCAACTCCTCAGTGGTATAATGCTATGGTTACTGTGTTAAAAACTATTTTAAAAAATGACACTTTTGATGTTGTTAATCGGCCACTTTCACAGGATTTGATTGGCAGTAGATTTGTACTTACAATTAAATATAGTCAAGATGGTACTTTTTTTAAAAATAAAGCTAGACTGGCAGCTAAATAGTATAATATAAAACCAGGAGATATGGAGAAACACTTGTACCTGTTGCTCGCATGGGATTAGTAAGGATTATGACAGTTCTTGCTGTTAATTAGAATTGAAAATACATCAAATCGATATAACCTCAGCATTTTTAAATGGTAATTTAAATGAGAAAATTTCTATGAAATATCATTAATTTTTAGTTGAAATTCTCAAATTAATAGTAAATGAAAACTCAGATAAAAGCACATCTAAGAAAGCAGCTAGAATCTTTAATTCTCGCAATGAGGCGATAAAGTTCTTTTTCTAAAAAAATCCATCTATGGTTTGTAACAAGAAGGTAGGTGCTGGAATAACAAATTAAAAGAAATTTTGATTAATTTTGGAGCAAAACAGTCAAATGCAGATCCCTGTATATATTACATTAACAAGGAAAAAGGGTTAACACTTAAAATGATCTATGTTGATAACATTTAATTTACGTCAAGAGATACCTATAAAACTGAAAAAAATTATAACTCACCCTATTAAAGAATTGGAAGTAAAATATGTTGAATTAGTTAAATATTGCCTAAGAATTAACTTTAAAATGGAAAACGGAAATACAGCAATAAAATAACCTAACTTATATTAAGGAAATTTTAGATCGCTTCGATGTGATAGAAGCTAAAACAGTATCTTTACAAAAAGTCGAAAAATTATGTGAATCTGAGTATCGTGAACTAGTTGGGAGTTTGATGCTTCTTACAATTTCGAAACGATCTGATATTGCAATTGCAGTCAGTCAGTTAAGCCAATTTTTAAATTTTATTGATAAAACTCATTGGACAGCAGCAAAACGTGTTTTACGATATCTTAAAAAAAACTATTAATTTCGGACTTGTATTTAAAAACAATAATGAATTTTTATTTCATTATATAGAAGCAGACTGGGGAATGTTCTATTTATCGTAAATCACATACTGGTTATTTTTAGTTGTAGCTTTGTTAAAGGGAAAAGCCGTAAACGTAAACAATGTACCGCTATTCTTTCTTCAACAAAATCAGGGCACATGGCTTTATCCGACGCTAATAAAGAAGGTCTTTATCTTGTTAAATTACTTAGAAAATCGTGTGATAATAATTTTAATACGATGCGTATATTAACAGATAATAGAGGATCAATAAAATTAGAAGAAAATCCTGTTTTTCACAAAAGAAGAAAACTCATAGATATCCGAAACCATTTTATAAGAAAAGCTTTGAAAAATGGACAAATTAATGTAGATCTTGCGCCCACCGAAAGCAGTGAAGCCGAAATACTAACAAAGTATTTAATACCATATAAGCACTATGGATGTTTAAAAGTGTTAGATATTAAAGATGCTAAACTGGTGTTCAAATAAATGCATTGTAAGGGGGTTTTAAATATTAACATCAATACACATCCACCCTCAAATGCAGATGAATTTGTCCAGATGTAGATTGAACTTAATACTGCACATCACGGTGGACAATGAATACATAAAACTTGATTTGAATATATATATGTAATAAAAGGGTTAAAATCCCCTTTATTTGTATATAGATAGCTTAAATAATGCAGTCGTAAGCCATGTGACACACAAAAAATCTTTATTAATGGTAGTAGGCTGGTATCGATAACAGTCCACATCCGCTCTTCACAAGGGAGAGGGTGGACAAGACTTCGGACAATTCCGGAACAACTTATTAGGATCAGAACATAATGAAAAAGCCATGCGAAAAGCATTGCTCTCGCTTTTATACTAACACATTTTGTAGTAAAAAGGCACAGTCTTTGAAATACTTGTATCCTTACGCATTAAGGAAAATCATTTCATGCTTCCTTATAAGAAAGTGAAAGGGGGAGAGATTCTAAAAATAACTCAATCGTATGTTATTAGCCTTGACTTCCCAAAATAGAATCTCTCTACGCTTATTCTTTAACAAAGACATTTTATGAAAACGAAAGAGATTTAATTCTTTTATTAATACAAAAGTATTATAATTTTTGTATTACATATATATATATATATATATATATATATCTTACTATATATAAAAATCTAATGATGGTGGTCGCACCAGCCAATGAAATCTAAGGTATCACGTGACAGTATGAAAGAAGTAGCTAATATAATAAAAAATCATAATGGTCTGATACCGTTTTCCATTGTTGTCTGCGCATTTTTATTGGCCGGAAAATCACGTGGTAGGATCCAGTTTTTCCTCATTCATTTCCATATTGTTTTGGTTGCCATCAGCATAAAATTAACAATAGTCGTAAAGGTATTGTTTTTCTTTAAATATTTTAGTATCCCTAATTTAAACTTATTTTCCGGTACTGCTATTATTAGCGAGAATATTAAATTATGGTTGTGAACTCATCAAATTTGTAATATAATCATCAATATAATGTTATAAGAATATAAATGTTATTTTAAAAAATGAGACTACTTCGAAAACGGAATACTTCGAAAAATCAATTCCGTTCACCAAGAGATCCAAATGTTTATAATACTAATAAATAGAAATATTTGGACGTGGGAAGTAGAGGCACAAGAGTAAGCAAGCAGAATTCCTTTTAGTACATATATGTTAAGTAAGTAATTTTAACTTATGTAGAAAAACTATTTTCTTCCAAGAAAAGACAATTATTGCGAAGCAATCATCGGGGTTGGTGAGCGGCAGCGAACAGGGGGCTTAGCCCCCTAGTATATATATATATATAAATATATATATATATATATATATATATATATATATATATATATATATATATATAAATATATATATATATATATATATATATATATATATATATATATATATATATATATATATATATATATATATATATATATATATATATATATATATATATATATATATATACTTATATCTGCTTTGTTGATTTATACGATGAAAGAAATTATTTTAATTTTATTCTAAATAAGCTATTTGCTTTGAATTCTGATGTTTCTAAAAACATTTATTGAAAAACTATTTTTAATCAAATGAATAAAATTAAAACAATATGTAGTAATGTTTATTCATCCAAAAAACAAATAGACAAACTATATCAAAATTCGACAAAAAACAATGGTTATTATTAAATAAATTAATTAAAAACTGCTTTGTTAAGTTATTTTTTTATCATATGCAATTCCAATTCGGGCAAAGCAGTGGCTGAAAATCTGTACAAAACGGGCAAATCAGTTTTCTCTCTTTAAGTAAATGTTACTTTTCAAAAATCATTAAAATTGTAAATTAAATATCAATCGTATAATTTACAAACTTCTTTAAATTATCCAATATAATATAATTACCTTGCATACATCGATTTTCGGAATAATCCTTGATAACTAACTGATCAAATGCGCTTCAATACTGCAGAAAGAACGCGTCATAAAGCAAAACCTTTATTATACTTACGCTTTTAGCTACATTTGCGTTTCTGTTTTCATATTTTGTAATTTATCACTCTTATTACGAAAATAATTTTAAATCATTCTTGAAAGTTTCCGGTGCATCTAAGTTCATTGTAATTCGCTACTCGCTTTATAGATTTCGTTTTGTGTTTCGTCCTGTTTTTTTCTTTACATTTTATTTTCTATTTTTTACGTGATATAGATTTTATTTAATGTGTTCTATTTTTATTAGTGCTCCTCACACTACTGTACTGATATTTTTTGCTTTGGCTATATTGATACAATATTAGAAAGCACTCCTTTTTGTGTATATAATCGTGTGAGCTGATGAAGAGATTGTATCATTTTTTTTCCTGTTTTCCGGCTTTTTAATATATAATTTTCCTTATTTTTTAATTAATATTTTTGAATATTTTATTTTAATATTTTTTCTTCTTCTCTTTTCATTAATCTTTAATTTTTTCCATGCTCTCTTTATATTTTTAATTCATTTGATGAGTTCTATATACTTGCAGCTTAGGCACAGTAAACAAAACTTATTAATTTTCTTTTTGTCTTTATATATGTATATATAAAGAATAGTTCTTTTAAATTTTATTTTCTTAAAATAATTCAAGAAATTTCTGTCATGTTTGATATAAATTTAATTAAAATGTATTAAAAATAATTGCGTTGTGCCATTATATTTCCTCCAATTTAAATGTATTATTTACAACTAATTAAAATTTCTAATTAACGGAAACTTACATAAAATCCAAATAAAAAATAACAAGATTAATTTAGTGAATCAGGCTGAAATTACATCCTGTTAATTTTTTAAAGGAGAAAAATACCGGAAGATTAATTACTAACATCTACTTTGGAGATCATGAATCATTTTAAAATTCTATCAATTTATCTATTCTGACTGACAAATAAGATAAGATGAATAATAAATTATCCGTATTTACATTGATGACTTCCATACGATTTATTGATATGAGAATTATAATGAATAAATTAAAAGAAAATATACAAAATAAACGAAACTTCCTTATTTCATAATATGAAAAAAAAGTATAGTAAAAATACTTTAGGTCGGTATCTACAATTTTACACGTATACTATGCAGAAGTTATTTAATAATTTAAGTTTTTTAGTTTTATTTAAAATTATTCTTACCTATTTAACTAGAACTGAAATGATTATGTGTTATTCAGTTCAGTAACCCTTTTTTTATTTATGAAATTAGCTTTGTCAAGCAATTGAAAATTTATAATGAGCTCATTTTAGTTAGTAGAGAATGTTTGACCAGTTAATTACTGATTTTTACAAAACGTTTTTTTTAATTTACGTTTTTTAGAAATCATATATAGATATTTATATAACACGTAATGTTCTTTTCATGACACACTCGATACATTCAAAACAGCTTAAGAGGTAACTTAGTTAAGAGGTATCTCAAATACGATTTCAGCAAAAATGTTTTTTTTTTCCAAAAATTATTTCAAAACCTATTTGAAATTCTTATTACCCTCTTTGCGTAATTGCAAATTGATTCGAAAATATCTTAGAGTTTATTATACCATATATTGAGAAAATATACTTAGTATTACTCTCCAAATTCTAAGCAAACGCATTTTAATTTTCATTGAATATGCATTTGTCAATTTGTTTGAAGATCTATTTTTCCGTTACGAATTGAGTCTTTTAAGAAACAGTTTTAAGGAAGCTTTAAAAGTTCATATTGCAAATAATATTTTTCCCTTATAAAAAGCTTTCAACATTTAAGAATATGATAAATAAATTACTATTCATTATTTAATGAATATTTGAAATAAGTATGGACATTGATTATGCGTATGTTAAGAAGCTAATGCAGCGAGAGAAAAAATTCTAGTAAAATTTCCCTACTGCTTGGGAATGACATATCTAGTAGGAAAAAAAAGAAGAAGAAAAAAATAATTTTGGTTAATAAAAACAAAATATATGATTTTTTAAACCATTTTTTCGTAATTTTCATGCCATGCTCTAAGGTATCGTGATAGATTTGCCGAATTTATCACCCATACAAAAGCATATACATTGAAAAAAAAAAAACTAACTAGATAAAAACGGTGTTCATATTTCTTCCTTTTCGAAGCATAAAATATTGTTTTAGATTTTTTTGAGAATTAGTAGAACACAATACACAATACAAAAGCAGCGGTTTCAGAAGATTAAGATAATAAATTATTTTTTCGGGTGTATTTTAAAACGAAAACTTGAAGGAGAAAATGCATTATCATAAATTGGAATAACTTTTCTGGTAGAAAAGTCCATAATTCTGGTTAACAAAAAACAGAATATGTGGTATTTAAACCATTTTTGTCGTAATTTTTTCTATTCATATGTTTTACCGAAAATTCTAGTTTTGAATAATACAGTTCTTAGTACTACACATTTCGAAAAAATACGGGACTTAATAATTAATTTAACCAAATAAATCGTTTTTATTCCCTGCTCTAAAGTTTCATGATAAGATTACCACATTTTATCACACCTTATAAAACAATATTTTATTGTTAATTTCACCAAAAGTGTAACCAAAGCGCTTCAATAAAATTTAATGAACTTTTTGTTGTTTTCTTCGAGCCAGAAACACTGTATATTTTGCCGTTTTCTGGTAAATTTGAACTTACTTTTTTTCATAGTTATCAAAGCCGTTTACATTTTCTTGGACTTCACTCCATCAAACATATTTCAAGTATTTTACCTTAAAAATTTATTTGAAGCAAAATGTGATTTTCCTTTCTATGGTGATACCAGTTTACCAGTATATGTCAATTTATTTAAATATACTATGAGGATAAACTGTTCAACGACTGTGATGAGACAACTAATGATAATAAATTAAAATTTATAGAATCCCCTTACTAATATATATTTAAAACTTCTTTTTCATATCTCCATAAATTATTAAAAAACAAACATGTATTTCTACCAGATATTTATTAAAAGATGGACCAGCTTTATTTCAATTTTGTTATTTTCATTCTCGCAAATTCAGTAACAGAATAATTCGTGTTTGTCTAAAAACTCAAAATGACAATAATATAAAATGTAAAATTTTCACGGAAATTTAATATCTGTAATATTAAAAAAAAGTAATTACATAAAAAATAAATACATTAAAAAATCTAGTTCTTTTGGTGAATATTTTTTACCTGCTTGATACTTATGACATCAACTTTCTTCAGTCTATGAGAGATAGTTTTGCTATCAACATTTCAAAAACGATGTTGTTATACTTACTTTCTTTTTTTTGCGAAAAACTTTTCCAAATCAATGATTTTTACTGCTGTTTGGAATGACTTTTCGGAAAATAGATTGTCAAAATGTTTTGACAGCTTTTAAAACTGCGTAGTTAGCGTTTCATAAAAAAGTTTTGAGTTAGGGTTTGCTTCAAATATTCTGCGAAATCTTTTGTAACAGTGATTTCCGTTTACTTTTAAAATCCAAGCTAAATAAATAATGACAAAATATTTATTATATATATATATATATATATATATATATATATATATATATATATATATATATATATATATATATATATATATATATATATATATATATATATATATATATATATACGTATTACTACACTTTTAGTTAAGAATTCAAAAGCGAAAAGTAAATTTTACTAAAAAATGGTTTTTATGCCATGCGCTATGGTGTCACGATAAAATTACCAAATTTTATTACATATTATAAAAAATTATTTTTGTTCATTCTATCAAAATCTTTACAAAACATTTCCATAAACAATTGTTGAGAATTGGGTATTTCCTTAGAGCCGAAAACACGGTAATTTTTACCGTAATCAGAAAATTTTTGCCATACATATCTCCCGGTGAAGATAGAGAAAAAATTAACGATATGATTCATGGTAACTTTAACTAAACTGCCATTCTTTACCTGTCTCTTATTTTCAAATTTCTTGTTTAATATATTTTCCTTTATAAATTATAAGTTTCAGAAAAATGCATAATTTTAAACTTATTCTTTGTATTTTTTTCCGCAATACAATTCTTTGTGGTAAATACGCTTTTTTTAACGTAATGTAAAAATATGAATGAAGAAATTTTTCAAATTTTACAAATTGTCAAAAAAATCCTTGATAAGCATAATAACTTGTTAAAATCGTCAATTTTGTCCTTAACTGTTAATAAAATTAATTTATATTGTCTGTTATCCGTTACTATTAAAGAATTAATTTAACTTTAATGCTTCACATTTATTAGAAGTTACAAATATTTATCTCATGATATCTATTTCCTTCAGTCATCCATTCATCTTCCTCATTTTTTCGATGACAAAACAGTACGCTACCCTGTATTTGCTTACAAACGCAATGATTAACTACACTCTGTACAAAAGAAGATATGTATTTTTTCTACACTATGAATAAAATGAAAAACGCCGCACGCATAAAATCATGATCTATAACTATAATGCTGAATGCATACGTCTTACATAGTATTGTAAATGTATTAATTCCCATAATGTATTATTTACTCAAGTGATTAGGGCAAAACTGATATTTTAACACTTACTCCAAGCTATGACTCAAGATATTTTATTGAAATAAATTATGCTGGTACAAAACATATCAAGCCAATGAATGAAATTTTAATTTGTATTTACAAATGCCATTCTAATGAAGCTAAATAATGAAACAAAAAGATTCAATACTTTATTCTACCTTATTTCCCTATATACCGAAACAAGTGATTATTGCATTTCTACATAATATGATAGCTACTTATTTAATATTTAACTGAGAATTTCTATCTTATATGTATGCAATGTAATTCAATCTTTCTTTCTATCTAATTTAGAATTTCTATATCTTGAGTCATCTAATATTTTTATTTATACATTTCATTTGTACAATGTAATCAAATGTTCAGGAAATTTAGCAGTGTGAAAATACTTTTATCTTTTTCTTAAAGTAAAAGGCGTATATAGAAGATATTTATATTTCAATAAATGACTTATTGTAAAATTTATTCTGAATTATCAATTTATCTTTGAATTTAAACTAGTGGTATCAGTTTAGCAATTATTTACATCGTACACATAATTCGACAGCAAATGGAAAGCTTGATTTTGCGAGAAAATATTTTTTCTTAAAACGATAAGCATTGAACAAATTTTAAACATTGACTGCTCATTACAATAACAGGTAAGCATCAGATTTAAAATTACTAATTAAACTGAACTATATTGAACAGAAATAGTTGCTTTTCAATTACTGCATAAAAATATAAAAAGTTAAATTCCTGAACACTTTTTTTATGTGTGGCTTTGTAGTACATGTTACATCGGACTCAATGAAATTCACAATAAATTTATGAAAATGTAGTATCAAATGTAGTATCAATGTTCATCAATAAAAATATCAAATATTTCTAAAATAAACATTTTAGACTCTATTTATTAAGTTAAACCATTTATTACACACAAGTAACCAACCAACATAAGTTAAACAAAGAAATTTTGACATTTCTGAAAATCCGATCATTGTTCTAAAAAAATAATTAAAATGTTTACTATATTAACAACTGTATATCATAAGAATATTTTGTGACATTTTTTATATCTGTTTTCATCCTCTAATAACTCTTCCTTAACATACAAGAAACAATTATTATATATCAATAGTATTCTGAAATGTATAAGAGATGAGAGATATTCATATTAAATCAATAAAATAATGGTAAACTTTCTGAGCCATGATATTATGGTCAGTTTTCTAATGATTCAATTAAAAAAAAAATTCTCACCTACTTTTTTATAATATATGTTATCATATTTTTTTTATTTTTAAACTTAGAAAATTTGGTTAAACAGTTTTGATATTCATGATTTCGCTTGTGCCAATTATATCTTTGATGCGCATGCTCTAATGTTTTACCGCACAGTATGATGAATTAATTAAAACTTTTTTTCTGAAACTTTATTTGTGTAAAAAGTCTAGTTTACTCTTTATTATGAACATTCATTTTTGAAACAATTTTTGATCCAAAAATGAATTAGAAGTTTTACAAATAATAAAGAACCGGAAGAGCCTGGTTCGTATGACGTTAGACTCGTGTTCGTGAGATTGTAAGTTTGAACTCCAATGGCCGAAGAATCTCCTTGTATTAAATGGTGACTGGTGCACGTTACATCTGTCGGGTCCACGATGTCCTCCAAGTTACCATAAAAAATCAATACCTCTTGGGGTACTGAACTGTAGTTTGATAGCTCTCTGGTTCATGTCAAAATTATGATCTGGGGATGAATGAAGTCCTCCCTGTAAAACGGTGTGACGTGTATGTGACTTATGCTACATTCTTGGCTACAGAAGGGGCCACTGAAAAACAAGAAATACACCCTATATCTTAAAATTGCTTGGATTTAAATCGCAGGCTTGCTGGTATTGGCCAGAGGCATTTGTAAGAATAACAAAAACAGCAAATATTCAATACGAAAATAAATACGGTATTAAAATATACATTCTGCACTGTTTGTATGAAAAGTAGTAATATATATATATATATATATATATATATATATATATATATATATATATATATATATATACTAGATAACTTGACACATTAACTTACTTCAGTAGCATAAACACATGATTTTACCTACTTAAGCTCGTATAGTTTCTTTTTTTCTCTTTGTTTCTTTTCTGCAATTAAGCAATTGCTACAAACGACAGGATTACTAAAAAGCTATTATTTATCGTTGATAAAAGATTACAGTATTAACTGAGATTGCATACTGAAATATTTCACTATTTAATTGCCGTCATGGATAAGTGACGTCATTGTAAGTAAATCAGGGCAATTGTCGATTCAGAAACTAATTAAATTCGACACACACGCGTGACGTTGCTTAAAGTTATCCAAATAAATCTTATTTAAGTCACGTGTTTTATTTCAATAATCATTATCATTTCTATAATCATTGTATAAATCTATAATAAATCTCAATTATAATCATTTCATAATCATTCTTTACTAATTAATGGCCTGATCATTTTGATTCTCCCTAGTTGCAAATACCCAATTCAACTGATATTTTTCACTTCTGTCGAGTTATTAAAAATATAATCCATGTAGACAAATCAAATTTTTGCTAAGCATGTCGATTTTCTAGAAAACACAAATAAAATTGTCGGTTCACGTGTCTGTTTTTCGAAATATAGCATCGTTAATTGTGATGATATTTACAAATTAATTGAATACAATTATTTTTCTAAAATTTGTTTTTTGCATTAAATATTTTTAATAGTCTGTTTATCTTTAACTAATCCATTTCTTACGTGATCAATTCATAAGGAAAAGTAAACATGATTATACAAGCTTATGATGTATGTTTAACAATAGATTTTGAATTAAATTTTTATCTGCTTGATAAATTCCAATAACAATTTAAAAAATTTGCTTCGAATCAAAATATCTTTCAAAATAGATTTTACTCCAAAACAGTGTAACAGAAACCCTTGATAGTATTCAAATTAAAACACAATTTATGCTTGCTTACACTGTACTATGCTCCAATTTATTTCAAAACACCTGGTTGAGGTTGGATACAATTTTCACGATTTAAAAACGATAAAATTATGTATCATTGTTAAACTTAAAATTCTTAACTTTTAATGTAATACATCTTACGCAGTGTTAATTCAGAAAGCTGGTCCGTTCTGATATTAGTATGTCACAAATTAGTTTTGTATAGTGCCCAAATTATAAGAACGCAGCGCAAAACATATAATTTAGTATTGCAACTAGCCTTAATGGTCAACTACATTTCTACTTAAATAACTCCTTCTTTTATAACCATGTACTTAATTGAATGCACAAATTTGTTAACAGTAATATTGCCACTTAAGAATTGCTGCTAATAATAAGATGAATTTTTAAATACCAACTACACATATTGACGTATATTTATTGTTTTTATTATTTTATACTTAGATTTTAGATAACTAAAATTCCATTATTGGACTGCAAATAAAACATGATTTGGAAGAAAAAAAAACAAGCGTGACGTATCTCATTCAAGTAATGTTATCATCACCACTAGTTACCACCACTAATGTCACAAGGCAAACTGATATGAAAACATCAAAAAAATCACAAGTGTTTGTGAATTTTCAATAATATTATGACGAATTTTTGACACAAGTTTTCCAGAATTAAATTTAAAAAAGCTGAAAGTGTATTCTTAAAGATTTAGGAATTGAGTATAAACTGAATTATAAAAAAAATGATTTTTCTATTGATCGTTAATTTTCTAATATTAAAAAATTTATACTCTCGTGACTAATTAGGATCAGATACATTATGTACAGAACCAAAATGAACCTATCTTTCGCCATCAATTTATATTATAGATAAATTAAACTTAAGTTTCATGGTTAGACCATATCTATTAAAGAAGAAGAATTTTTTTATTTGCAAATATACATTAATCTTCATTTTTACTATTAAAACAAATTGTCAGAAGAGTTTTGTTCACAGTTTTAACAATATTTTATTTCTTAATTTTTTTCAAACTCTTGTCTGATAACCCTGATTTATATTTCTTTTAGACAAAAAATAGTGTCAAACACTCCACAAAGAGGTATTTTAAATTTCATCTCATTCATAAGCATGAAACAAAAAATAATTACTTCACTTCACACTTCGCATATTGAAAATTCTTGGCTTTGAATCTTAAGGCACTGCAATCAAATTATAAGTATCGTTTCATTCAAATTGTAAGTGCAAACAAAAGTGTTTAATATATTTCTTTTGTTTACTTGCACATTGTTTAAATCTGGAATAAGTTTACATGAAATATATTTTTTGTATGTTTATTTTTTTAAATTTATTTATTTATTATTATTATTAATTTGAATTAAGAGTCTTTACAGTTTTGAAACACTAGGCAAAAACAATTTGATATAAATTTAAAACAGTTACTATTTATCTCTGAACATTTTTAAATGCCGAAGCCTTTTTTGTTAAACTGCATACGTTTTGGTGGAAATTATTTGTACAACTTATAGTAACAATTATTTGTATAAGTAGTATAATGTCCTTTCAGTAATACATGATTTTTTTTATAAAAAAAAAACACTGTAATACTGAGAATATACATCAAATTCTGGGTGTAAGATGCAAGGTATAAAGTCTCCTTGACGTTATAAGCTCCCCGTTATTGGATAACTCCCTTTAATCAACTACGCGATGACCTTCAGGACAGAACGGATACTAGGCATCATTGGGTTTTCTCTTTCAACTTAGGCTATCCTGACAATGAGCCGTGGTTTATAACTTAAGAGAACACTCGCCTTCTTTTGAAGTGGCCAGGGTTTGATTCCCAGCGGTGGCTGGTAGATGCGAATTAAACACACGGCTAGCATCGACAACTGTCCTGACGTAAAATATCCTCAGTGGTCTACAGATCATGGGTTAGAGTTCCTTTGTTGTCAGGCCAGCCATGGAAAGTTTTCGTGGCTTTCCTTTCCATGTAATGCAAATGTGGTTCAGTTCCAGAAGAAGTTCAGTTCCATTTTATCCAGAAGTTCCCTTATCTTCTAGATTGGTGTCAAAATTAAAAGGCTACGGAGTTGAACATTGTTAAACGTAAACTCAAAATTTGGGACCAATTATATGTGTTTGGATTATTAAAATATCATTTTACACTGTTTTAAAGATCTCATATTTGGCACTGGTCTGCTGGTTTTGGCCTGATTATCCAATTCCACATCCAGTAATGATATGAGATACAAATTTTTTTTCTTCTTTTTTTTTTTTTAAACAATTAAATTTCATTCCTTTTATTCTGGTACATTCCATTTATTGAATTAGCGAGTTGATAAGTATATTTTCAGAAATCACCCTAATTCAATCCAAGAAGAATCAAAGGAGTAATCAAAGGAGAAAACTGTTAATGATTTATCTGCTCTTTTAGCAAATAGTTTATAATATTAACAAAGTTTTAGTGAAATATATATCGAAAAATATATTTTTATGTTTGGAAATAATATTTTATAATATTGATTATATATTGATTATTGATAAAAAAACATTGATTAAAACCATCTGGTAATGAACTTTTTCTCCAATTTACATCAGAAAAGTGATTTTTAAATCATTTTAATAACGCAAACGGGACGAAATAATTATCATATAGACAAATAAAAAATTATATTTTAGATGACTTTATATTCTTCTGATAAAAATTTCTACAAACAATAAGAAATCATATTATTTTCTGCTCCTTGACTCTAGAAATGCTGTTTGGAACATTTAGATCATTTTTTGACATTTCTTACGCTGTTTTTGAAGATAAACGTAAGCTTTGAAGCTCATATTTTCTAGACTCCTTCTGATTTGATTTTAAGTTTATTGCATTAAAAATCCATGTCTGTATATTGATTATTAAAATACATACTCATAGAAATACCTAAAACAGCCAAAAAGAGTCATTTTGACCTTCGTAAGTTAAATGTTTATTTTTGAAGTATCATTCCCGTTTTTAATTTTGCAAGTCTGTAAATCTTGTGAAAATGATTTGCAGAATAGGAATCGGGGTCCACCGTGTTAAAAAAATGTCAGGCAATAATTCCCGTTAAAGTCCATATTATCTTAGATTCGGTGTTCGAAGTAGCTTAGTTGAGCTTTTATTAAATTACAATTACGCTATTATGTTTGAAAGAATCACGTACATCCTGATTGCAAAAAGTTATTTTTTCTATAAGAAAGTTAAGAAATGCTAGTTAAGATAGAACTGAATGAAATGAATTGTTACTGACATGTAAATCAACATGCAAATTTATGGCATAACAAACAAGCCACATAACTTTGACTTCAAGATTTTGTTTTTGTTTTCAACTGCTGTAAAATTAAAAAAAAAAAAAACAAATTGTTCTGATTGGTTATCCGTACAAGTTGACACATAGCCAACTGAATAACACGTTTTAGAAAATACAGTGCCTTAAATAAGGAAACACACCTAAACTCAGTGCACTGCGGGTCTTTTGACAATCCTTTTTTCCTCAGTAAAATTTGCAGATAATTTTTTTTATGGGCACATAATTCGGATTGTACGTCCGAATAAAAGAAAATTTCTCTTATATTCAGTGTCACTTCTTCGTCATGACATTCATTTTTCGAGTTGCACAATCGAAACAGAACACTGTATGTTTTGTTGCAAAAGAAAGAGAATGTCATATTTCTAAATATTGCTCCTGTTGATGCGTTTTCAGACAACAACATAGATTAGAAGCCAAGCACTGCCACTTAAGACGTTATGCTATAGACGCTAAACAAAACGCTAGTTTACAGCTAAGAAATTATTCTACACGATGTTGAACTTACAGGTGGTTTGTCCTTTTTTTTTATAACGTTTGTGATATTGCTGTCCTCAATACTTGGATAGCTTTCAAGGAATTTGTTTCCCTAATTACACATTGAAAGTTCATTTTCATGCTTGCTGAAGAACTGCACATAATGTTTTGCTTTTCAGATACCTCATTCAGAATATTCCGTTTTAAAGTTAGAAAAAAACACCTTTTAACTTCACAAGGCACATAATAAAACCTCTGATAGCAATGATAGAAGCTAGAAATTAGTTTGTCGATATTCCGTAACCACTTTCCTGTCACCGAGATGCATCGTACGCCTGCGCTGATTTTTTACTAATAATGAACCTTTCACATTTTAAAACAAGTGTGTTAACTATACGAAACGAAACTTGCGAAGTTGGTAACACGGTAAACTCAAAATGCGAGGGTAATGGGTTAAAATTTGGCATTCTTGGGATTAGTTTTTAAGTGAACAAATTGTAATTAAGAAATCTGCCATTTTAACTTTTAGCTGACTTTTAAGTTTTAAAAAAATCAAGTTTAAAAAATTTAAATAAGTACTAAAATAATATAAATGAAATAAAAAATAAGTAAAATTTAATAAAAATACTAATGCTCTTGAGATAATTAAAAGTAAGAAAAACTATTTTTGAATGAAGGGTATTTGTTGTGCTAATTTGATTTGCTGTATAAAATTTTATGTTTAGCAGAATTTGATTATATTTTAAAAGAATATTTTTATTTGAAAAGTAATGCAATCTTCTTCCAAAAGTAGAGAAACAGCATAACTAATGTTATCAAAAGTATTATTAACACGATAGAATTTCTTTATTAATTTTTAAACTTATTGTTTCGAACGATTTCTTTTATTAGCTTTAATTATTTTCCATAACTTTCTTATATATTTTATATGGAAAAATACATCATTTAATAATTTTAATTGCATATTATTTGGACTAATATTGATTAGCATTTGCTTTCTAGCGTTACCTCTCTGTGTTAAGGGTTCAAATGCAAAATATTTAACTTCATTTTAACCGCACAGCAAAACTTGGATACTCAAATATCATGAACAATTCTTCATTTTTGACGAAACCATTTCCTGGTATATACTCCGATCAAAGTGATGAAATTACTATTTTCACTTTTTCGAGGAAAGAATTTTGTTAAAATTAAAAATATATTTCGTCATTCTATGTTTTTCCAAAAAAAAAAAAAGAAAAAAAACTTTGTAGTACAGAGTGATTTTAAATTTTTTAACAATCACTTCAACGTGGATATCATATAGGTGGATCAATGGAGCCCTAACAACAAAATAAGGACAAATAGAACAGATACATAAATTACACCCATAACCGAAGCGGAATTTAAACACGTTATCTTCCTGGAAAGAGAACAACTCCTTGACCTCTATGCATGCCATCCTTTTATTTTTGATCATCTAATCATTATCTTAATTTCATCATTTTAGTTCACAATTTCCCACAATGCACTACGATAAGGTTTCGAGTTGAGGAAATATTTTCGTCATATATTTGTTAGATTTGTTTTTATCTCATTTTAGCTCTTTGTAGATCGATATATGACACTGTCAAACAAGAGGCTCATATTTTTTGTTCATTTGTAGATAGCTGTGATTTGCACTTGGTTTACAGCCTATTAAAGTAATTTTAAAATTGTGCTTTTTATCCCTCAAACACAATAGGTCGATTGAAAAAATTATATAATATAAAATTGTTCTTCTTTCTTTCGCCTTCAAGATATGATTGATATATAAACAAATTACATCTATCGGGTTACAGTAGTTTACGTAGCGAATAGTAATTTGTTGTCATTCAAATATTTCCGGATTAAGAAAAATCTAATCATCCATTTAAATAATACAATATTCAACAGTCACAGTACACAAAAATATTATTAGATAGAATAAATAATTAACTTTTCCTTGAATACAGTAGAAGTTTTACATTTCTAATCATTCTATTTTTTTCGTAAAGAAATTTTTTTTTAAATTTTATATTTTAATTACCTTGCAGTTATTTAGATTAAGCATTGAAATTTTATTAAAATCAAGGTTTTGATTCGCCAAACGAGGAAACAGAAGCCGTATTAGTAGTTAAACCATGGTCCTAACAATCTGAAAACCCTACAAAAACAAGGAGGGGTAGGTAATTCATTTTTGTGAGCCATTTAAAATATTTTATTGACGCATAGAAACCGGTGCCTAATCACGCCTTAAATATTGCGGCGTAGTACTTTACCGAATTTGGTCTTGAAAACTCTAACTATTTTGTGAATGAACAAAGTGTTCATACATATCGAATACACACCGAATCGAGCGTTAATACTCATTTTAAGAGGTGTAGTTAAATCGAAACACCAATAATTGAGAAAATTTACACCAAGCTCAAGTGCCTTTTCTGCGAACTAAATCGTACTTAAGAATCGTGGCAGCTACATTATAGTAGTTAAAAGAACATATTTGGTCTTTCATTGTATCACATTGGTGAAAAGAAGTTTCTCTCTGTTTTAGTGTTTATGTACAGTAATTTAATGCATTATAGTTAAATAATTTTGTTTGTAAAAAGGCACTTTGTTTCTCTTAAAATTTTTTTCGGTTTCGCAAAATATTTTGAAGTCACACATCATATCAACAAAAACAGTATATGACCTCAGTATTACTACTACATACCATAAAAAATATTGCTTTGAACAATAAAAATTAAATTTATGACATCAAACAGTAACACTGAGGCACTAAAATATATTTGGAGCTCAGCTATAAATCATTTAGTATAAAGACATTTAGTATAAAGATAAATTAAATTAATGTAGTCTTAACATTGATTTTTTTTAATGAACAAATTGTACGAAGCTGCGTTTCTTAAACATTAGTTATTGAATTGTAATCGAAGCTTTTTAAGTTATAGAATAAATACATCGTATCAAAATATTATTATAATTGATAACTCTACATTTTTTTATTTCCTAAATATTTGTAACATGTTTTAATTTCATTTAAATTAATAAAACAAATTTTTATCAGACTTGCTTGATTATGTGTTTTTTCTATAACACGTCTGGAGTTTATGGCTTTTATATGAAAAAAAGAGAACTCCATTTAATAGCTTTTTTGATGGAGTTATTATTCTTACTCTGAACATATTTATCACACTCAGAAACATGGGAGGGCGAATAATGGTTTTACTACATTCTTCGTATATTACTAAAAGTTAGAAATTCTTCTGAATTAATGGAGTTTCGCTCTTCATTTTCAGGCATTGTAATCGAATCAAGCGTTTCGAAAGAATCAAAGAACAAGTAATTTTTCCGTAAAGGAGTAAGTGAAAAAAGAAGTTTTATTATAGTACTCTTATTTGCATTCTTTCAAGAATTCTCTTAATTCACTTATTCTATCAAGCAGAAAAAGTGATTTTATTCATTCAAAAGTGACGAAAGCTAGTATAGAATACATAATTTCGAAAGTATTTTCTTTGCTCTTTTCATAATGAAAAAAAAGTTTGTTTATTTTATATTGCATTTACGGATAAGGATTTAGAAGTGTAAGCATAAAATAAAAGTTACTTTTCAAAATTATCTTTCTAATGGCAAGTTATAATGCATTCAAAGCAATTAATTAAATGTTTTTTACTGTAATGTATTTAATGTGTTACATTAGAAATATATTTGTTATACTACTCAAGCATTATTTAATTTAAATTGGTGAATTAAAATTAAGTTTTAGACTTGTTGGACAGCATTTAAAAATGATAACCAAGTAATTTAGAGAAAAAAGACTTTTATTTACAATTTTAGTAAATTTATGTATATTTAAAAATATGTTGAAAAAATTAACGAAGAATTTGAAAGTTGAATTTAGTAGACATTTTATAATAATGTTAAAAAATTGTATTTGTAATTAAAAATATTGTTAAATTACAAACTTCAAAACCTGATCTACTTACAATAATCTTTATTAATTTCGCAATAACATATTTTTTTTTTGTTTCTTTAAACTGTGTAAAATAAATTAATTTTGTAACTTTACAATATAATTCTATTCTTTTCAGGAAAAAGATGAACTGGTTATAATTCAGTGACTAGATCAACTTTCAATACATTCATTCCAAATCTTCGGTATATTGTGGATTTTTTTTTTCATTTTTTTATAATTTTTAAGTAAGTTTTTTTTTATGTTTATTCTTCATCCTTACAAAAAACCTTATTATCATTCAGCTATTTTCAATTAAGAAATATAACGTTTTTAAAATATTATTTACCAGCATAATTATTTAGTTTAATGATTAATTTAGTCAATTCAGTTTCTTAATCTAAAAGTTAAGACGGTGATTGAAAAAGTATAATTTTCTCAATGTACTACGTACATTACCTACATATGATCAAAACCGACATTTTAAGTAGTCAACATATAAAACGCTGTGGTAAGAAATTTATATAACAATGGTCTCGGCCAGATGATATAACGATACCTAATACTTCATTCTACGCGAAATTTAGCGTATCTTATTTCAAAAAACGTTGGCAGCTACTTTACACCAAAATGGTGCCGTGAAACACTATAAGTAACTCTCGGTGTAGTCAAACACCAAGAATATTCTTTTACACTACTTGGTGTAAAGTAGATGCCACCATGTTTCTTATTCAGTTACACTAAAATTTAATTTAAAAGTAAGATATGATGTACATAAATCCCAGTTATGTTATTTTTTCGATACAATAGTTAAAGTGAGAATAATTAATTTTGGATGTTACACACAATAATTCTTAAAGTAAGTTTGCAAATCATACGCTCAGAGAAGTAGGAATTTTATGACGGATTCGAATTAGGCTTAACATAACAGAAACAGAGAAAAATTATACATAATGAAATCATTTGATACAGTTTGAAGACATCATTTAAAAATTAAAATATAATTATCCTTATTTCATAAATATATTTAAACGGGCAACTTTTGTTTCTATATATGCATAGAAGCATCGAAAACAACAGCAAATACATGTCGCAAGCGATAGTATAAATAATCTTCTGATGATTAGTGCGTCAACATTAGTGTTTTCGGGAAGAAACCGCTTGGTGGATTCACGTTTGGTGGCAGTCTTTCCCATTATAAGTGTTTAGATTAAAATTACACCCTTTAAATTGTATATGAAAACTCGATTCGGTGTTTACTTGAAATATAGTGTTCCAGTTCACAATATATATATATATATATATATATATATATATATATATATATATATATATATATATATATATATATATATATATATATATATATATTAACCAACATTGTTATTATAATTTTTTTAGAATTATTTTTCTCTTTGTAGAATTTTATTTTACAAGATTTTTTTCTGAGAAAAGATAGTAATCTGTTTCTCAGTAGCTTTATTTCAATACCCGCTTGTACTAGAATCCAGACAATATCAAATGAAATTTCCGTTCTTCAATTCCTTTGTGTCACTTCTCGAAAGAGTCTACATTTGTTTTTTCTCTCCCATTGACATTTTCAAGTAGAATTTCCCATAGATTTTCTAAGCATTCGAATAATTTCGCTATATTAAAAAAAAAAACTTCCTTTATAATGTTTATTAAATATATATATATATATATATATATATATATATATTTAAACAGTTGACTCATTATTTCTTTTGAGAACTATTTATTCCAATCAATTTATTAAAGTAAATTTTTATTTTAAGTTGAAAATCGGCAATTTTTAAAATTAAATGTTGATTAAAAGTTTTTGTCGAAATTATTTAGATAAATAACACTAAATAATTCTTTACCTATAGTTATAAAAGGAATTCTTTATATTTTTGTGTGGGTGTCTGATTGTTTCTTTTACTGTTTTAGATTTACATCGTAAATTTGGGCAGTCGGTGAAGGAAATAATTTTAACCCTAGATCCCAATCCTCATTAAAATATTTAACTTCTGAACCCGGATGAAAAATTATTATTATTTTTTTAACATTAACTATAATTAAATTAAATTCCTAGTGATACTGTTTCCTCAAATATATCAAATATATTATAAATATTTATACAGATCGGTAAGAAGGCTGAGCCCCACAAAACACCACCGTCCACCAAGAAATCAAAAATGCAAGTGGTATGTCTGCGTTAACATAGTTTTTACCAAGGAAAGATGAGGAATCCATATATTGGCTAGTTATTGATTTAATTTATTGCAGAGGCTCTTTTTCTTAGCCTTACGAATTCGAATGTGGGTTGGAAAGGAAAGTGTGAGAAATAATAATAAATTCTAATGAACTCAAAACATTAGCAACCATATAACGGAACATTAAATTTTTTATTTGAGCAATATTAATCTTTCTTTATTTTACACTTTATATCATATTTAAATTGTACGTTATCATTGCTTATTATCCGCATTTTATTTTGCCCTTCTTTTTAAGTCATTCAGTATCTTAATGACTAAGATTTCCTTTCAAAAGATTCCCTTCCTCAATTTTATTTTTTCTCTATTTTGTAAGCATCTTCTCTAAATCGAAACGATCTATAGGTCCCATCTCCAAGTTTGTTAATTGGCCTGAGTAACCACCTGCATCCGGTCAGTTTGGTTAAAATAAGATATAGTGTTTGAAAGGTCACTTTCCTCCGTTTATAAGCCATGGTGTTTATATTTCTTTTTTCTCCCCTATTTTTGCAGGAAAGCCAGTGTTTTCTTCTCAGGCTTTCTGCAGCTACATGAGTCCTTTTAACTCAAAGCAAAAATATATCGCTTGATTCCCTCACCCTATGTGACATTTTTCACAGCATGTGAACTCATTAACGCTTAGACGGAAATCATAAACTTGATTCCCCTTCTCTCACGGAGGAGACTTATGAACATCCATTCTTGAAAAGATTCCGGGGCATAAAATAAAAAAATATGAAGTTAACCTTTTGTGAACTTCAGATTTTATCTTCTCTAATTCCAAAGCAGCAATACTATATTGGTTTCATGTTGGGTAAGTAGCCAAGTGTCATCTTAAAATGAAATAGTTAGCACCGATAACAGTAGACTCACTAGAATGCTTTTGCCACTTTTTCGAATGATTATTAATATTAGGTTGTTTTTTTTTCCTACTAAATTCTGATTTTTTTTACTACCGAATGCATTGTTGTGGATTTGCTTTGCCACATATTATTTTATTGTTTTATATTTTATTGTTCATAATATTATTATACTTTCTGCTTACGGTTTATGATTTTTTTTTTAATATTGTCTACACAGAACTAAGTATTAAAAACTAAATTTTCTATTCATTAAATATAACCTTAAAAAAACCAATCTAAAATTTATAACTCCCAGATATAAGTCAAAAATATAGTGAAAACATGGAAAATAATAAAGATTAATGAATCAAGAAGAAGAAAATTTTTTAAAATAAAATATTTTAATTTTTTTTTTTTTAAATTTAAAAAATTATATATTAAAAAGCCGGAAAACAAATAAAAAACTGAAAAGATATAATCTCTCCATCCGCTCACAGAATTATGTTCGCGAAAAAGAGTGCTTTCTAATATAGTATCAATATAGCCAAAGTAAAATATACCAATAAAATAGTGTAAGGAGCTCTAAAAAAATTTAAACAAAATAGAATACAGGAATAGAATAGAGTAAAAAATATATCATGTGAAAAACAGAAAATAAAAAGTAGAGAAAAAACTGAACAAAAAACAAAACGAAATCTATCAAGCGAGTAGTGAATTCAAATGAATTTACACGTACTGGAATCTTTCTAGAATGATTTAAAATATTAACAAGCTTCAACAGCACCCACTTAGAAATCAAAAATTATAAATTTGAGGTTGTTGACAATGCCGTTTACTTGGGTTCTTAATCAAAAACAGGAACAATATTACAATGGAAATACAAAGGAGAATAACTATAGTCAATAGATGTTTTAATGGAATTCGAAAAAAAACATAAAATTCAATGTAATTCATAGAAAAGCAAAAGTTTTATTACATAAATCTCTTTTAAGATAAATTTTAGCGTATGCTTGTGAAACCTGGATCATATTTTGTACGGATGAGGTAATGTTGGGTACCTTTGAGAGGTTTTGAGAAGTATTTTTTGAGGAATTCAAAGTTATTGCTAAGGAACAATTTATTTATGCAATGTAGCGTTCTCGACAGCCCACCAATAACCATAAAATATATCGCAGAGGGCGTGGTAGAGCAAGATCCATTATCTGCTAAAGAGTAATGTATACAAGTTTCTCATTCATTCGAAAACACAAACTGTTAGATGTTTAAATTGTATACCGTATTTGGTTGTTGCACTTATTTCTGTGAAATTCTAGGTGGTGTTGCAATAATTAAGTGCAAAATATCAGCAAGAATGCTTACGATCGTGGTCGAGCAATTGAAAGTTTGGGGGCAGGTTGAAGTGTCACCACTATGGCCACAGTAACGGGTGTATCAAAAAGTGCCATCTCGAGATTTAAAAAACCTCGAAGCTGGAAATGCTATGAAAAATCATGCTGATGGCCCTGGTACGAGCACCACACCTCATGAGTATCGATATGCATTCTTAGTGGTAAAAAGGAACGGAAACTTCACTCCTAGCTAGATAACTGTAGACCTTGTAACCACTGCTTGTACACAGGTTTTTGTCAGAACAAACTCACGGCGATTAAATCAAGTTATTTTTTATGCACGGAAGCTTGACCGATTCATTTCGCATCAACCATGTCATCTAAGACGAATCCCGTTTCACTGTGGCAATTTATTCTGACTACCAGTTCGTGTGGAGAGGGAGGGGAACACGTTATGCACAACAGTTTGCTTACGAACGTGATCAGTGAGGACCAGGCGTGCCAGGCGGGCATCATGCACAAGGCAGAACACTGCTTTACGTGATGTAGCTCTCCATCTCAGCTGTATTGCATATAGATTATTCTGAAACATGTTCGTCTTCTTACGGGTGTGGTAGGTCCAGAATTTCTGCTTCTAAGCTGCAACGCGCTGCTACATAAGAGCAGTGAAGTATTTGACACACTATAAAGTGAAAGTTTTTTCTGCATGCAATGGCCTGCGTAATCCCTGAACCTAAATCCTATATAGCCTGACTGGGATGTCAGGCGTGTTTCACAAAGAACACGTCCTCCCCTAACTGTGTGAGAGCTGATAACCCCCAATAGAGAGTTGCGTGACAATATCCAACGAGAACACCCCGATAGTTTAGTGAACAGCATAAATAACATAAGCAAAATATGCATCTGTGTCCGGTGCGATCATGCGTTTTACTAAGATACTCATACCTGTTTCATTCTGGCAAGAAGACCCACTTTTTGTGGCTGTTTAGAAATCGTCTAATAAGCATTTTTTTAGATTTAATTTTCTTACTTTTCGATATGACAATATTTGTACTATTTTGCATAACAATAAATGCATATTGTGTCCACTAAATATGTACTGTGTTTCATTTTTTTCAATCAATGTCTGTTATTAATTATTCCGAAAAAAGTAACTGTTCCTTAGCAATTGTTAATCAATATAATATATATCCAAAAAAAAAAGTGCTTTCTAATATTGTATCAATATAGCCACAAGTAATGTATGCAACAAAAAAAATTAAAAGTAAATAAAAGTAGTATAATTTGTATAATTTCTATATAACGCTAATAGTGTTACTTTTTGTTTCATATGCATCAAAAATTAAAATTTCGATAAAATATTCCATTTTTAAAATTTAGTTACCATGTAGGGGTGAGGAGCATATTTCAAATACCTATGAGTTTCAAAACGAAAGAACAATAAATTTTGAAAATAAAAATTTGAAAAAGATTAAAAAATTTGGTAATTTTTGTTATTTTTTTTCTTTGAACAACAAATAAGCAAACGAAACATATATAATATTTTCAATTCTTGAATTTACCATAAAAATGCATTTTTTATTAAATATTTTATAATTGCAACAAACAATTTATGACATTTAAAATTTTTATTTTATAAATGTATTTCTCTATAAAATATCAAATTTTATCATTATAAAAGACAATATATACCAGAAGAAAGCTGAAATATGAATATTTTTAACTTTCTTATTTTAAAGAAAACTCAAGATACTTTCTGTAAAGGTTTCGTTTTTACCAAAACACCTTTGATGTTACTGAAATTTTTTTCTTAAACTTTTCGACTATTGAAGTATAGGAGAAATAGTGAAATAGATTTGGCATGTTTTTATCCTTTGAGACCAAATGTGAAAATATTTTACTATTTTTAAATGTATTTCTGTAGTATTTAATACTTAAATATTGTGAAATATATTTTGAGGTTAAAAATAAATATAAACCAAAAAAAAAAAAAAGAAAAACAAATGTAGTGAATGTTTTAATGCTTATAAAATTATTCAAAATAGATTTTGGCAAAGATTTAAGTCCATAATTTTATGTATAATACCAATAAATGTACAGCTGTTGAATGTTAAAATCGATAGCATTTGCAGTCATGCTCGTTTTATAGCTAAACATTAGTAACTAGTTTGAGTGTTTTCTAATTAAAATTTCAATAAATAGATCAATTTATTATGGAAACCATCAAGACCAAATGTGAAAATATTTTACTATTTTTAAATGTATTTCTGTAGTATTTAATACTTAAATATTGTGAAATATATTTTGAGGTTAAAAATAAATATAAAGCGAAAAAAACAAAAAAGAAAAACAAATGTAGTGAATGTTTTAATGCTTATAAAATTATTCAAAATAGATTTTGGCAAAGATTTAAGTCCATAATTTTATGTATAATACCAATAAATGTACAGCTGTTGAATGTTAAAATCGATAGCATTTGCAGTCATGCTCGTTTTATAGCTAAACATTAGTAACTAGTTTGAGTGTTTTCTAATTCAAATTTCAATAAATAGATCAATTTATTATGGAAACCATCAATTTTACCATACAGATTAAATGGCCAGCATAATTGCAAATTTAAGTCTATTTTGCACAGTTTCAAAGGTTCAAGGTCATCAGAATTGTTATAAGAGAATTGGGATGACTTAAGAGTCCCTCACTCACATTCCCTTCCTATCGGAAGTCTTTGCTAAGAATTCCGCCCATTAGTCAGAGCAATCTTTGTTTAAACTGACTTGTAGTGTAGCTACCAATGCAACTATTCAATTCCTACTCACAAGTACCCAACAAGCACACGACTTTTGGGCTAGTGAAGGGAGAATGTCGGCTCACCGAAAGTGCCATTACGGCGGGCTTTTCATTGCCGTATCGGTTCCGTTAATAAAGTGAAATCTGGGCCAGAATGAGGGCCAGTGCATGGCATTTCAGGTAAACTTCAGGCAATCGTTAAAGGACCGGAACTACTTTGTTGCCTCTGGATTGCTTTGCCATTTTTGCCTGTTAAATACCGGGAAATTTTTTTTATTTCACAGAATAAAGAGAAAATTGCCATAAAGGCTTTTATTGTACCTTTATGATGCCTTTCTTGCCTTTTTATAAAAAGCTGAATACGTTCACTGGCACACGTCGTTGCCTCGCTTGCCGTTAAGGCACCTTAACTGTAGGCTGATTAGAAAACGTCTGTGCCGTTTTCGCCCGTATCGCACCTTTATTTCAGGTGCTTAGGCCAACTTCTTTGCCTTATTTACCGATGCACCACCCTTAACTCACCTCGAACTCGGTTCAATAGAAAGTTTTAATGCCATCCTTGCCGGTATCACACCTTTATTTTAGGTGTCTCGGCATTTTTTTTATTGTTAGTTACTTGCCTTTATTAGAACTTATCGTAGTTTTTAATTTCAAAGGCTTTCTGCTGCATGTCGTTAACAATTCTTATTTAGGGAACATAAATTGTCACGAGTGTTTGTCTTACTCTGCTGATATAAGTAATTTATTGACTTTTAGCTTTTTATATTGTAATAAAACAACAACTGTCATTATATGCATACTTTTTTATACCAATATAAAAAACAAATGGTGTAAAACAATTGTTTAATTTATAATCAAATATCATCCAATGAATCTTCTTACTATAAAGTAGACTTTTTTTTTTAAAATTTCATTTTAATCAATTATAAACGCAATCACTTAAAGTAGAAGCATATAAAAAATATTTTTGAATTGAGTGTTTAAATTTTTTAAGCATTATGAGATATATGAAATTAAGTACAAATTTTTATTCTAAAATAAAACATAATGCAACTCAATAAATAAGTTATTTAAGTTTTGAAAATAATGCTTATATATTTTAAACCTACAACTAGCTTTTATTGATAGAAACTTACACACAAAAGTTTCTTTATCCTATAATTTTGTGTCCATTCAACAAGTCATTAATTTTATTAAATATTAGATAAACAATATATATCATAAATAGTTTTAAAAAAAAAATATTTTGTACCAGTAAATAACACACCAATTTAATACAATTTAAAATATATAAAAGCAGGAATTTTAATAACAATAAAAGGCTTAAAATAAACCATGAAAGAGTTTTATTTCCTTGTAACAAATCAATACATCAGAATGTACACTATTTATATATGGGCAAATATAGTTTCTTTATCCCATTCCAGAAGCTTCGTTTCAATGAGCCTAGTTTTCCTGCAAAAAATAAAGCAATTTATTTTACTATAGATATATTAAATGATGTTCACAGAAAAAAAAATATTGATTTAGACAAGCTGATTATTTTTACAAAAAATTATTAATTTAATTATAAAAATATGATATTGAATTTAATTAATAAATACATTCTTTAAGTTGCATTTAAAAAAAAAACTAAAATCTGATTTCAGAGATAATGATGGTATTTCACTAAGAAATAATAAAAGAGATGTGTATGTAAATTATTATAGTCATGCATCCCTTTAATAATTATCCTCAAAAAAAGTATTGATTTAAATAGATTCGGAAAAAATCAATTACTTAAATAAACTGATCATTTAACTATTATAAGTATAAATACTAATAAAAATATTATTTAGAGTATGTTTAGTTCAAGTCTTTTTTTTTTTTTTTTTTCATTAATAAGGTTATTTACTAAGAAATGGTGAAAGGGATATGCAAGCAAATTATTATTTTTTAAAATAGATCAACTGCCAAAGAAAGATATTAAAATTATTCACATTTAATTTTTTAATTATTTAAATTCAGTTCATGTATATAGCTCATAGATATCAAGACTTATTCTACCCAAAGTATCTTAAAAAAATTTTTTTAACACTGTAGTCTGATCTAAACTAATTTAATCTGCTTTAGATATCTAATTGAAAAATAGTATCACAAACTTTAACATTCATTAGCAAGTTGAGAAGGAAAAACATAATTATGATTCTATTTATTCAATTAGTTTTGTAATAATTAAATAATTTTAATCTTCTTAGTTAGAAAGGTTAACTATTGTGGCTATAATAATATTTTAAAGTAATGTTAAGTATTATAAAAACAATTTTTTATAATACTAGAAAATTTTTATAATATTTAATAACTAGAATTTTTTATAATACTAGTAGAAAAAAAAAATTTTTTTAAATGATTTTCTTATACCCTACAATTTATAAACAATATTCACATTATATATCATTTCATTTAATGCGACATTACATTAATAACCAAATCGCTGGTACATTATACATTTATCAGTTAACTGTAAATAATAATAATAATAATAATAACAAAAAAGTATAATTTGCTCTAAATATAAATTTTTTTAATTCCCGAAACAAAGCTTGAATAAATTTTTCATTCTATTAATGAGCAATTCGTAACAGTTTGAGATCGATAATTAGGAAATGTTAATAGTACTTCTGTATTAAAAATAACCAGCATCAATTATTTAATATTATTTTATACTAATATGAATATTTATTTAAAATCTGCAATTAAATTCCTGACATCTTTAATAAATTACTTTTAAGTGGGGTTTCAATAATTTTGAAAGGAAGGCAAAGTAAGTATATGTGTCTTAGCATTTATATTCAAAATTAATTTTCTGCATCAACTATTCATTAAAATAAAACAATAATAAAAAATGATAAATAAATATATATATATATATATATATTACATTGGAAATACAAATTATTTGATTATTCAAACTGATAGTTTTAGGAACTGCATTAGTATTTGTAGAATATGTGATGTTCTGAGCACAGACATATCAGAAATCAGAGCAAAAAGCTAAAAAAAATATGAGAATAAAGTTTTTTTTATTTTTATCCGGAATTCAGAAATTTCTGGACTATGAGCTCGGATATTATTTAACTTATTAAATAAACTATTATGCTAATACAAATGGGGAAAAATTTATACTTTATTTAATATTAAACCATTAGTATAAAAACTTACTTTCACTATCTTTCCTAATCAATTTTCTACCGTTTTATCAAATTATAATGCACCATATAAGATTTAATTATCATTCATATAAAATATATATGATATATTGCCTTAAATATATAAAAAATTTTATTATGTTAATGGATTAAAAAATAATTATGTTCCATAAAATTTAATTACATACTAATATCATAAATTATACACAGCTAAATAATAACATTAATTAAACAATATTGAAATATAAAATTTCTATATTACGGGCAAGCGAGGGAGA
Source organism: Parasteatoda lunata (assembly GCA_949128135.1). NCBI lineage: Eukaryota > Metazoa > Arthropoda > Arachnida > Araneae > Theridiidae > Parasteatoda > Parasteatoda lunata. Next base: position 112,974,830 of record OX421974.1, on the reverse strand, counting down.
GAATCATTCTTTATGGTATCACTAAAATCAAATTTAATGCTGAATGTTTATTTTGCTTGCTTATACTTAAAGTATTCAGTTCTTTCCTTTTTTATTAGATATTTTGTTAACATATTTAAAGAAAAGAGTGGATATTTTTTAGTTGTTTATTGAAAATATTAATTAATTGTTAAAGGAAGAGTTAAATGCTATGAAAGACTTTGAATTGGTTCGGTTAATTTCAATTGGCTTAAAATATTGTTCCACATATTGTTTTAAAAGAACACAAAAACCCCAGTTTAAAAAAAAAAAAAAAATGGTTTCTTTCCAACCATGTGGTAACCTAAGGTAAAATATAAATTTATTTCTTACCATCCTTTTTGCTGATTTTTAAACTTTGAGTTTTATCTTCATTGTTGATCTTCCATTCTGACTCGCTATGAAAGAAAGAAAAAATTATAATTAGAATATGATAGTTGTAAAATCAGTTAAAGCAAAAACAACAAAATCAAAACATTTAAAAAAAACTGTTTCTAAAATCAAATATGAAGATTAATGTAAGTATTTTTATATCAGTTATGGTATATAACAATAAGTTTATTGTTTATCATTTATCTTGTTTATACTCTAAGCACGTGGTGTGTTAGAGGAGCTAAATGTGAATTATTAAATTCAATAAAACTTAGCACAAGCTTGTAGGGAAATACTTTTAGCCTTTCAGCCCAAATTCAATGTGGGCATTAAAGTTTTTAATTTTTTTCATGTATATTTTTAAGTAAAAAATATTTGCTAAAATAACTGCTTTAATACGAATATGCTGGTGAAACTTATGGAAAAATGAAATGTTATGTAATATTATCATTTTAAATAAAATAACGAAAAATATTTCGTTATTCATTTATAACCTTATGTAGTTATTTTAACTGTAAAAATAATTTCTTTTAAAATTTTGTTTTCTAACTAGATAAAAAAATAGAATGATAAAAATATTTTATAACAGGCATGTAATGAAAACAGAGAAAACAAATACTAAAATATCATAATGATGTAAAATTGTCAGCACATCTTTTCACCTAATTTATACATTCATAAAGTGCCTTTTCCACTTAATACAAAACCTTATTGAGAAATTACTAAATAAGAATATTGCAAAAATATCAATATAAAAGCTTATATGAGTAATAAAAACACTTGTTATTAATAAAGACTGTGTTAGAGAAATACATAAAGTGAACTTAATTTTGATAAGCACAATTATTATTTCAAAAAATCAAAATTCTTTTGCAAATCAAAAACATGTGATTTAATTTTAAAAAATATTAATATTTAAAAAAAATATGTTTCCTTAAAATTATAAGCCATTAATTATTAATTATTTTAAATTACACAAATTATTGAAAATGTATTCTGTACAAATGCAATATAAAGGGATAAGATTTTTTAATTTTATAATGAATTTATTAAATATATTTCCCAAAATATGGGATATAAAATGTCACTGAGACAAAATAATGCTTCACTTACCTTATTTTCTGTTGATGGCTGTTGATTGTTGGATTAGCATTTCTTGGATCTTTCGTCCTGTCTTTCCATAAAAGAAAAGGAATTAATTAAAATATGATCGTCATAAAAACAGTTAAAAATCAACAAAATCTGTTTCTAACTAATTATATTTTATAATTTTTATTAAAAACAATTTTTCGATTTAAATGATATTAATTTTGATTTAAATGAAAGAGAAGGATAATATATTAAAATTACGGCAAATATTTTTATTTTTGGTAACTGACAATAAATTGAATGTTTACCACCTGTCTTTTTTATGCTCAATGCATATTGTATTTTAGCATAAACTACTGATCTTGCTTAAAAATAATTATCATTGGAAAAGACTGTAAAATTTAGTTCGGAATTGTAGAAGAACATTTAGAGGACAGGTCTGAATCTAAAGTAAATAATTAGACTAGAAATTTTAATTTATCATGCATCGTTTTTGGAAGTTGGATAAAATATATGAATTATTAAATGTTTAATAATATTTTTAATAAAATTACAAAATAATAATAATAATAAGTTAAATATTTTTCTAACATAATGAAGTAGTTTTTTAAAGTGAAAAATTTAATCCTAAAATTTTTTTGATTCTAATTCAGAAAAAGAATAAGCATGTATGGGACCATGGGTGGTGCGGAAGACATGGGAGCCAATTAGAATTAAAGTAAATAGATAAATTAGAATTAAAATAAATAGATAAATTCTAAATAAAGCTTTTGTTAGTCAGGGCTCCCTCTCAATTTTAGAAATAAAATTTCCTGAATTTAATGACATGAGAATAAAGTTTTTTTTATTTTTATCCGGAATTCAGAAATTTCTGGACTATGAACTCGGATATTATTTAACTTATTAAATAAACTATTATGCTAATATAAATGGGGAAAAAATTTATACTTTATTTATTATTAAACCATTAGTATAAAAACTTACTTTCACTATATCTTTCCTAATCAATTTTCTACCGTTTTATCAAATTATAATGCACCATGTAAGATTTAATTATCATTCATATAAAATATATATGATATATTGCCTTAAATATATAAAAAATTTTATTATGTTAATGGATTAAAAAATAATTATGTTCCATAAAATTTAATTACATACTAATATCATAAATTATACACAGCTAAATAATAACATTAATTAAACAATATTGAAATATAGCATTTCTATATTACGGGCAAGCGAGGGACAGAATCATTCTTTATGGTATCACTAAAATCAAATTTAATGCTGAATGTTTATTTTGCTTGCTTATACTTAAAGTATTCAGTTCTTTCCTTTTTTATTAGATATTTTGTTAACATATTTAAAGAAAAGAGTGGATATTTTTTAGTTGTTTATTGAAAATATTAATTAATTGTTAAAGGAAGAGTTAAATGCTATGAAAGACTTTGAATTGGTTCGGTTAATTTCAATTGGCTTAAAATATTGTTCCACATATTGTTTTAAAAGAACACAAAAACCCCAGTTTAAAAAAAAAAAAAAAATGGTTTCTTTCCAACCATGTGGTAACCTAAGGTAAAATATAAATTTATTTCTTACCATCCTTTTTGCTGATTTTTAAACTTTGAGTTTTATCTTCATTGTTGATCTTCCATTCTGACTCGCTATGAAAGAAAGAAAAAATTATAATTAGAATATGATAGTTGTAAAATCAGTTAAAGCAAAAACAACAAAATCAAAACATTTAAAAAAAACTGTTTCTAAAATCAAATATGAAGATTAATGTAAGTATTTTTATATCAGTTATGGTATATAACAATAAGTTTATTGTTTATCATTTATCTTGTTTATACTCTAAGCACGTGGTGTGTTAGAGGAGCTAAATGTGAATTATTAAATTCAATAAAACTTAGCACAAGCTTGTAGGGAAATACTTTTAGCCTTTCAGCCCAAATTCAATGTGGGCATTAAAGTTTTTAATTTTTTTCATGTATATTTTTAAGTAAAAAATATTTGCTAAAATAACTGCTTTAATACGAATATGCTGGTGAAACTTATGGAAAAATGAAATGTTATGTAATATTATCATTTTAAATAAAATAACGAAAAATATTTCGTTATTCATTTATAACCTTATGTAGTTATTTTAACTGTAAAAATAATTTCTTTTAAAATTTTGTTTTCTAACTAGATAAAAAAATAGAATGATAAAAATATTTTATAACAGGCATGTAATGAAAACAGAGAAAACAAATACTAAAATATCATAATGATGTAAAATTGTCAGCACATCTTTTCACCTAATTTATACATTCATAAAGTGCCTTTTCCACTTAATACAAAACCTTATTAAGAAATTACTAAATAAGAATATTGCAAAAATATCAATATAAAAGCTTATATGAGTAATAAAAACACTTGTTATTAATAAAGACTGTGTTAGAGAAATACATAAAGTGAACTTAATTTTGATAAGCACAATTATTATTTCAAAAAATCAAAATTCTTTTGCAAATCAAAAACATGTGATTTAATTTTAAAAAATATTAATATTTAAAAAAAATATGTTTCCTTAAAATTATAAGCCATTAATTATTAATTATTTTAAATTACACAAATTATTGAAAATGTATTCTGTACAAATGCAATATAAAGGAATAAGATTTTTTAATTTTATAATGAATTTATTAAATATATTTCCCAAAATATGGGATATAAAATGTCACTGAGACAAAATAATGCTTCACTTACCTTATTTTCTGTTGATGGCTGTTGATTGTTGGATTAGCATTTCTTGGATCTTTCGTCCTGTCTTTCCATAAAAGAAAAGGAATTAATTAAAATATGATCGTCATAAAAACAGTTAAAAATCAACAAAATCTGTTTCTAACTAATTATATTTTATAATTTTTATTAAAAACAATTTTTCGATTTAAATGATATTAATTTTGATTTAAATGAAAGAGAAGGATAATATATTAAAATTACGGCAAATATTTTTATTTTTGGTAACTGACAATAAATTGAATGTTTACCACCTGTCTTTTTTATGCTCAATGCATATTGTATTTTAGCATAAACTACTGATCTTGCTTAAAAATAATTATCATTGGAAAAGACTATAAAATTTAGTTCGGAATTGTAGAAGAACATTTAGAGGACAGGTCTGAATCTAAAGTAAATAATTAGACTAGAAATTTTAATTTATCATGCATCGTTTTTGGAAGTTGGATAAAATATATGAATTATTAAATGTTTAATAATATTTTTAATAAAATTACAAAATAATAATAATAATAAGTTAAATATTTTTCTAACATAATGAAGTAGTTTTTTAAAGTGAAAAATTTAATCCTAAAATTTTTTTGATTCTAATTTAGAAAAAGAATAAGCATGTATGGGACCATGGGTGGTGCGGAAGACATGGGAGCCAATTAGAATTAAAGTAAATAGATAAATTAGAATTAAAATAAATAGATAAATTCTAAATAAAGCTTTTGTTAGTCAGGGCTCCCTCTCAATTTTAGAAATAAAATTTCCTGAATTTAATGACATGAGAATAAAGTTTTTTTTATTTTTATCCGGAATTCAGAAATTTCTGGACTATGAACTCGGATATTATTTAACTTATTAAATAAACTATTATGCTAATATAAATGGGGAAAAAATTTATACTTTATTTATTATTAAACCATTAGTATAAAAACTTACTTTCACTATATCTTTCCTAATCAATTTTCTACCGTTTTATCAAATTATAATGCACCATGTAAGATTTAATTATCATTCATATAAAATATATATGATATATTGCCTTAAATATATAAAAAATTTTATTATGTTAATGGATTAAAAAATAATTATGTTCCATAAAATTTAATTACATACTAATATCATAAATTATACACAGCTAAATAATAACATTAATTAAACAATATTGAAATATAGCATTTCTATATTACGGGCAAGCGAGGGACAGAATCATTCTTTATGGTATCACTAAAATCAAATTTAATGCTGAATGTTTATTTTGCTTGCTTATACTTAAAGTATTCAGTTCTTTCCTTTTTTATTAGATATTTTGTTAACATATTTAAAGAAAAGAGTGGATATTTTTTAGTTGTTTATTGAAAATATTAATTAATTGTTAAAGGAAGAGTTAAATGCTATGAAAGACTTTGAATTGGTTCGGTTAATTTCAATTGGCTTAAAATATTGTTCCACATATTGTTTTAAAAGAACACAAAAACCCCAGTTTAAAAAAAAAAAAAAATGGTTTCTTTCCAACCATGTGGTAACCTAAGGTAAAATATAAATTTATTTCTTACCATCCTTTTTGCTGATTTTTAAACTTTGAGTTTTATCTTCATTGTTGATCTTCCATTCTGACTCGCTATGAAAGAAAGAAAAAATTATAATTAGAATATGATAGTTGTAAAATCAGTTAAAGCAAAAACAACAAAATCAAAACATTTAAAAAAAACTGTTTCTAAAATCAAATATGAAGATTAATGTAAGTATTTTTATATCAGTTATGGTATATAACAATAAGTTTATTGTTTATCATTTATCTTGTTTATACTCTAAGCACGTGGTGTGTTAGAGGAGCTAAATGTGAATTATTAAATTCAATAAAACTTAGCACAAGCTTGTAGGGAAATACTTTTAGCCTTTCAGCCCAAATTCAATGTGGGCATTAAAGTTTTTAATTTTTTTCATGTATATTTTTAAGTAAAAAATATTTGCTAAAATAACTGCTTTAATACGAATATGCTGGTGAAACTTATGGAAAAATGAAATGTTATGTAATATTATCATTTTAAATAAAATAACGAAAAATATTTCGTTATTCATTTATAACCTTATGTAGTTATTTTAACTGTAAAAATAATTTCTTTTAAAATTTTGTTTTCTAACTAGATAAAAAAATAGAATGATAAAAATATTTTATAACAGGCATGTAATGAAAACAGAGAAAACAAATACTAAAATATCATAATGATGTAAAATTGTCAGCACATCTTTTCACCTAATTTATACATTCATAAAGTGCCTTTTCCACTTAATACAAAACCTTATTAAGAAATTACTAAATAAGAATATTGCAAAAATATCAATATAAAAGCTTATATGAGTAATAAAAACACTTGTTATTAATAAAGACTGTGTTAGAGAAATACATAAAGTGAACTTAATTTTGATAAGCACAATTATTATTTCAAAAAATCAAAATTCTTTTGCAAATCAAAAACATGTTATTTAATTTTAAAAAATATTAATATTTAAAAAAAATATGTTTCCTTAAAATTATAAGCCATTAATTATTAATTATTTTAAATTACACAAATTATTGAAAATGTATTCTGTACAAATGCAATATAAAGGAATAAGATTTTTTAATTTTATAATGAATTTATTAAATATATTTCCCAAAATATGGGATATAAAATGTCACTGAGACAAAATAATGCTTCACTTACCTTATTTTCTGTTGATGGCTGTTGATTGTTGGATTAGCATTTCTTGGATCTTTCGTCCTGTCTTTCCATAAAAGAAAAGGAATTAATTAAAATATGATCGTCATAAAAACAGTTAAAAATCAACAAAATCTGTTTCTAACTAATTATATTTTATAATTTTTATTAAAAACAATTTTTCGATTTAAATGATATTAATTTTGATTTAAATGAAAGAGAAGGATAATATATTAAAATTACGGCAAATATTTTTATTTTTGGTAACTGACAATAAATTGAATGTTTACCACCTGTCTTTTTTATGCTCAATGCATATTGTATTTTAGCATAAACTACTGATCTTGCTTAAAAATAATTATCATTGGAAAAGACTATAAAATTTAGTTCGGAATTGTAGAAGAACATTTAGAGGACAGGTCTGAATCTAAAGTAAATAATTAGACTAGAAACTTTAACTTATTATGCATCGTTTTTGGAAGTTGGATAAAATATATGAATTATTAAATGTTTAATAATATTTTTAATAAAATTACAAAATAATAATAATAATAAGTTAAATATTTTTCTAACATAATGAAGTAGTTTTTAAAGTGAAAAATTTAATCCTAAAATTTTTTTGATTCTAATTTAGAAAAAGAATAAGCATGTATGGGACCATGGGTGGTGCGGAAGACATGGGAGCCAATTAGAATTAAAGTAAATAGATAAATTAGAATTAAAATAAATAGATAAATTCTAAATAAAGCTTTTGTTAGTCAGGGCTCCCTCTCAATTTTAGAAATAAAATTTCCTGAATTTTTGAGGAAAGTTTCCAACAATTTCTGGATTATATATTTCTCCTACTAAGTTATCATCATAAATTAAATTTTAATTAAACAATTAATTAAAGTTACTTTTTTGTAGAAAATAAGTTAAGTATATACTTTCTGAAATACAAAATTGTCCAAGGTGAAGGCTGATCAGGTATATTTTAGAATTAAAAACCATATAAAAACTCAAAATAGTAAATTAAGTAAAAGATAAATTAGATGAGATAAATTATAGATTTGAACTGGAAAAAAAGATTTAGTAATCGTCATTATAGATTTTTTTTTTCATTGAGGGCCAACAATATTTAATACAAAAAGCTTTATTTCAAGAAAAAAAAAATTATTATACTGAAAATACTTATAAATAAATTTTAAAAATAATAATATTCTAATTATTCCATGAAATAATATTGTAATTTCAATTCAAAAAAATTTAACCTAATTTTAAATTTAATTAGTTTTATAACAAATTTAATTTTACAACATAAAAATAATTTTATAACAAATTAATTCATTTTAAAACAAATTTAATCGTAAAATTAAACTTAATATAAAGATTTTAAACGTTCTTATACCTTTACAGCAATTCATTAAATGCAAAAGAAGGATAAAAACAACAAAATAAAAATTAGAAATACTGTCCTTCTATTTAATATGTCCTTTTGTTATTTATTGATTTAAAACAAAAAATATATTATATTGAGTATCAAAACAAATAAATTGCTTATAAATATATATTGTTGTTGTTTTTTTAAAAATCACATTTTTATTAATTTTTTAAAAAAAATAATATTGAATGATTTGTTTGCCAAACAATCAAAATCTTTTTACCCTTATTAAGAAAACGCATTACTTGAAGACATTATTCTGAAAATGCTCAAAAAAAGCTTAAAAGTGGAAGTGTTTAGTGAAACAATTTTTAGCATGTTTACCAACGTTATTTTTTTTAATTTAAAAAAGTCAAATCAGAAAAATATCAATATTAAAGTATAATTAAAATATAAATTAACTAAGTAGAGATGAGAAAATTTAAACTCTACTATTTATTTATTTATTTTATGGTGGTTCAAAAAATATTTCAAATTACTTCTTTTATCTAATCAAAAGTATTATTTGAAACAATAAGTGACACCCGCGGTTTAGATAATTCTAATAATGTTTTTTTTACAGTCCTTCAAAGAAAAAAAATGGCTACCGAAATGAAGTAAATTATTAAATTAATCAATGCTTCTGAAAAATGAAAGAGGCATTTGTTATTAATGACTAAGAAATTATAAATTCTTCTTTTTCTAGATAGAGTTAATTGAACTTTTATTTATTAAAAAAATCGTCTAATTCATTTTAAAACTAAACTAGCAGCTTACAGGAGAGCATGAAATAGCCAACTAAAATATTATAGTTTTAAAACATAATTTCTAAAAACTTAGCAAATAAAATCAAAACGAATTAAACTAATTATAAAAAGCTATTTAATTAATAAGTAAAATAAATTTCTAAAAATACATGAGCTGAAGAGAAAAAACTTGTTACTTACTTGTTCGTTTGAAGTTGAACCATTTCTATTTTTCCAAGAAAGATAGGAGACCCCTTCAGAGACTAGGGGCTATGTTTATCGCCCTTTTTTTACACCTTTTTCGCCAGATGAATCTTTTGGCTTGTACTATACATATACAAGTAATCACCGACCACCTACTGAGCAGCTTTTCTGTACTTGAAAGGAATGTTTCTTAGAATTGGGGGTAGGGGACAAAATGTGCTCCTTTCCTCTTTTCCCCTCATTCTCCCTTTTACTAACTAGGCGACGAAAAAGTTTTGCTTAAATTACCTCATTCTATGATAATAACATTTTTTCAAAACAAAACCATAACTCTGTTAATAAAACCAAGTATTTAAACCATTTATTTGATAATTTTTTTGTTAAAATGATAGCAGTTTACTGGATACTCTAGCTTTCAAAATTATAGCTCTTATAACCTCAAATGTAGTAAAAAATATAAAACTGAATAGTAAATTTTTCTGAACAAATGGATTTTATACAGTGCTCTAAACTATCATGGTAAAATTACGAAAATTTACCACGTTTATCGCATTTCAACTCATATTATAAAATCTAAATTTTTTGTTATTTTTTCCGAAAACATTACTAAACCACTACGTTAAAAAATACTGAGCTTTTTGGTGTTCCAAGCCAGAAATAAAGTAAGTTTTAGAATATTTTGGTAGTTTTGATTAAATTTTCTTTACTAGCAAACATATCAACCAATCGTAGTCTTTTTTATTAACAATTAATAACTTTCAAGTTAACTATCGAAATCGAAATTTTCTCTACAACTCATCATAATTTCAAATAATAAATCATGCCGTTTTTGCACAGTAAAACAAAATGAATATAACGTGAAAAGAAAAAGAAGGGGAAAAAAAAGGTGTGTAAAAGGCAATAATAAAATTACAATTAATTTTCGAACATATTTGAATACCGGTATTAAGTTCATGAACAAAATTAGCCTTTACAGAGCGTAAAATTTCAAATTAGTATTTGCATTTCTGTGTTCTGCAGAGCAGCCAGTACAGTATTTTTTTACACCAGATTTTACAGATAACAATTTCCAAACTAATAATAGAATAGTCATTTTTCTATTTCATCGTCCTCCCAGACCATTTCTCTGTAATCCTTCGTAATTTTATTTTATGACTGTCATTGAACAGCCGACCCGAATTTGAGCTTACGACTATCAATGCTCAAATTTGCATCCTTGTAATTTTGAATCTAATCCAAAAAATAAGAGAACTCCTGTACAAAAGTATAGGGAGCGAATTGACTTCGTGGAGAACTTTTTCACGGTGAGGAAAACCACGAAAACCTCCCACGGTTAGCAGGACGAATATGGGACTCTAATAATCCACGATGCGTCTATCACTTGGAATATTTTATTTCAGCCGGGTACGAAATTCGTATCAGCCAGTAATTCTTAGGATTCAAATCCTCAAAACTCATTAGTAGGCTAGCGTTCTTTCCCCTGAGCCACCAACGCCTACCCTTCGTAATTTGAAGTTTCTAAATCTTATACATTTTGTACAGCAAAGCAAAATGTAAAGTTAAAATAAGCATCGAAAAATAGTGGAGGGGACTTCGCTGCTTAGGGCTTTTTTATTTAGAGGGAAACGTATTATAGTAAATATTTCTTTCAGGATTCGGCTCAATAATTTTAGTAGTTTCCTCCCGCTGTTTATGAATTTTTTCATATAAAAAATTAAATAAAAATACAATATATTAATAATTTTTTTTTTTCAGAATATTTTTCTAATTAAAAAGATGAAATCCAGTTTAGAAGTATCTGAGTTAACACCTCAAAGTAAATATACTAAAAAATAGACATTTAAATGCATAAATTATAAAAGATCCAACATTTTACGCATTTATATCTAGATGGAATATTTAAATTAAACTAATTTTTGAAGTTGCGAAATAAGAAGACTTAACAATTTTATTACCATTAATTTTCTTCCTTTTTTTAATAATTTATTTACAGTGTCTAACTTCTGTCTGAAAAAAAAAAATTATTAAACATTTCTTTACTTAGTAAAAAAAAATTTAACAAAAAATTTTGAAATAATCCTAGTTATTACTATAATGAGAAAAAAATACTATGATGCTTCTTCAGAGTTTTATAATAGTTAAACATCTGTTTACGTATTTGTTTAAGAAATATAATGTGCTTACGTTGTAAAAAATCAAGATCAAGGTTCAAGAAATATCGCAGTGATGCATGAACAAGACGCTTATTACAAATTTATTAGATAAATTACTCAAATTTCTGAGGGTTTAAAGAATCTAATTTCTTGTTTTTTAATGTTCTTTTTTTTACCTGCACACAAATATATCTGTTTATATTTGAAGCATTTGAAGAAACTTGATTAATTTGAGTCATTGCGTACTAAACGTACAATTATCTCAATAGTTGTGAAAGACTCAAATAGTCGTTCGCTATGATTTAAATAATTTACAAACTTTCTACAAAGAGCTGAAAGATAAAGAAAAGATTGGAAAATGATGTTGTGTGGCCTCGATCGTTATGTCCTTTTATTAACTGCAAAAAATAATAAGCTAGAGTGGTACTAATTTGAACAGTACATACTTATAAATGGTTTACATAAAGCATAAAAGTGAAGCTCTTTCCATTTTGAAGTCCTCCTCATCTAGTAAAGTTGTCTTACTAATCAAAAATTAGATATTAATAGTAAATCTAAAATTATTTTTTTGAAATTTAGAGTTTATTAATGTACTTATTTTTTTATTTACTTTTGTAGTTTTCCATATCCGGTAGAAGCACTTCTGTTTGATATTTTTTAAATTGCATTTTGAGCTGTAAAAGATTTTTACTCTGTATTACTTACGTTAAAACTGTTTTATGAGTAAACTACAAAATATGAGAATTTTGTGTTGGTAGAGTTTTTATTTTTTCATTTATTTACTTTTTTGAAGGAAAATAAGTAGTTTAATGGAAAACTAATCACAAACGATTTAAAAAAAAGTAATTTCATTAAAATGTTAACTAATAATAATGATCAGCATCATTAGCAAAGAAGTAAAAAATGAAATGGATGTTTAGGGGAGCTTCATTCAAAGTGAAGTACTATAAGAAAATGAAACAAAGTGCCGAAAAAGCCCAAGGCTTCTCAAGAACTGCCACCAACAGGGAGAGATGAAAAACGCATAACCGGACATCATTAATTTTCCTTTTTACCCTACAGAAAGGGGATCTACAGCTGCTCCCCATCAACAGCTCATCCCTATTAAAAAAAAAAAAAAAAAAAAAAAAAGAAAGAACTGCAACTTCTTATTCTAAAACAAACGTATGTACTTCTTCCAGTAATCAATATTTAAATATCATGAAGGACACACTAATATACATACAAAATTTTTTTATTCCTAAAATTACATTGCGTAAAATTTATCCTTATGATTCTCATTTTGACATTACATTATAATCATACATACTGATTAATACATATTGATACATAAAAAACTTAAAATTTTCAGATGTGCAGAAAAAGAGTTCTAGTTCTTACCACTACAAATTACTAATTCTAGAGCATTCATTCCTAAAAATATTTAAATTATTATAATATTATCGTGCACCGTTTTAACGAGGAGACAGTGGGTAAAATTTGTATCTGTTTTTGTATAAATAATTCGAAATAATATTTTCATTCAAGTTTTTTGAACAATCTATGATTTACCAGACTTTTCAATGAAAACACCAATAAAAATGCATCATTAAAGCTTGCAAACATTCTCATCAATAACAATGTTCTTTGTTTTACAGCAATTGTTTAAGAGTTAACTTAAATATGTTTCCTAGGAAGTCACTAAATTCTTTTCCTTCTTCAGTATTCATATTTATATAAGAAATGATGCCAAGACAAAGGACAGTAATCATGTATAAATTAACCATACAGGAATATAAAAACACTTTAAGGTAATTTCATGTAAAAATACTAAAACCACTCCCTGATGAAAAGAAAAAGAAAAAAAATTCAGCTTGGGAAACAATCAACTCCAAGTATAAGAAGATCAAAAATTATTTATAGCCTGTTTTGATCTTTTTGTGCTGCTTTTTTATTAATGCTTATGTTAGCCCGATTTTTTTATTATATTATTTATTTATTTATTACTCTTGCAGATTTTTTCTTGAGACTATAGTGTTGAAGTTGATCTAATCGATTAAGTTGCTCCAGTCGAAAAGAGTGCAAACCTGGAACAACACCATTTTCGTAAAGAATAACATTTCCTCTGACCAATCCTAAAAATTTCCTTTCATATAAACTTGGAAAAAGGAAAAAAAAAAAAAAAGGCTGCTTCATATGAATTAGGAAAAAAAAAAAAAAAAAAAAAAAGGCTGCAGTGCTTACCGAACTTGATACTTGCTTTTTCTCAATATCAAATAAATTTTTATTAATTTTTTTTCTATATCAGAAAATTTAAAGGGACACCGCTTGTTTTAGGAGTTTAACTTAACGTTTGCTATTCATTTTGCATTTCTGCTCACTTAGAACCTTAAATTACTAAGGTGTGTAGAAAACTAACAGGGAAAACTAAGAACGGTTTATGTCCACTGCAGCAGGTTCTGAGAAGAAAAAAAAAAAATGTGCACGGACAGAAACTGCATCTTTATTGTGTAATAACTCTCTGGGAGAACCAATTTTTTTCCTTGTTTTTTATTTGTTAAACTAAGTAATCTTCAAAATACAACTAATGGCAATACAATAGTAATTTTATAAAAGAAAGGGGGACATAAACAGTTCTCCTCTTTTGATCTACAATCATGAATGACAAGCAACTACTGGGGCTGATGAGCGAAGCGAACAGGCAACGGAGCCTCCCAGTAGAAAAACAAAAGGATACTTAAAAATAATCTATGACGAAAAACTAATATTTGTGAGTTTATGATGCACATTTAGAATCATTCTAAAAGTCGACTGTGGAGGCTGATGAACTGTAAGCAAATCATTTGCTGCGTGTTTTTAAAAAAATTATTAGCATTATTTATTATTATCCGAATTCTACTTAACAAATTTTAAAAGAGTTCCACTAATTAAAAGGGAGGTATGAAAATGATTTTCTTTTGTAGCATGAAAATTGCCATTTATAGGCAGCAAGAAATACCGCTTTATTTTTCATCTGTTCATAATTTAATAACCTCCCCTAATAAGTCCTAATTACAAAATAATTTTATTTCATCTAAACAATTATGCCTTTTCTGAAATATTGAGATTCAGTATCTTCAACTATAAATTGGAAATTATACTAATATTTCAACTGGAAAAAGGTCAAAATTTCGTTACTCTTAACGTTCGTTTTATATTTCAAACAGGGTTCGCCTACTAACTCCTGAGATTTAAAACATTTTACACAGACTTATAGTTGTTAACTCCCCCCAAAAACTAGTTGCAAGAAATCTTTTAATGCATGCATAGGAAAAATTTTTTCCAAATCAGCTTTGAAAATGATTAAATGTGTGTTTATTATTTTGTGTTGCCACTGCAAGTTATGTTTCTTTCATTATTCAATAGTTACTGGGAAAGGAGTAATTTTTCAATTCCATATTCAAATTATCAATTTCATATTCAAATCATAAGACATACTTCTATATGTCTTATGATTTGAATATGAAATTGATTTATTAGTAGCAGAAAATTTTTTTAACTTTTTTTAAACTATTCCATGACTCTTGTATTAATTTTCGCTTTAATTCGAGTGCTATGCAAGTCTTGAATTAAATTCTATGATAAATTTAACTATAAAGCAAAATTGAAAGGGAGAAATTTTTAATGCTTATTTTTGTCTAATTTGCTATTTGAATTGAATTTAAAATAAAACTTCTTAAAATGAAATAATTCTAGTTTAAAAAACTATTAATACGCTCTTTAATTGGTTAATGTAAAATGAAGTTGCTTATTTTTGTATTAAAGATTTTCCGAATGACACATTTTATGCTATAATACGATCGCAACACATGAGTTATAAATTTCTTCTCAGCTTGATATGGACAGCGAAAACTTAAGGTTTGAAGGTCAAGCCCGGAGGGGGGCGGGTTCCCTACCACGACCTCCTCTCATTATCAGTTTACAGACACCAAGTAAATGTTTTTTGGCGAGATTCTAGAGAATCAAAAGCAAAGCAACCCTACAAAACCCCACACCCTCTTTAGAGAAGCATGTGGTTTGGATTTTTTCCACTTGAAACTTGTGTTTTATTGCAAAAAATATATAATTTAAGAAATTTTCAACAGCAAGATAAAAAGTATCGGATCTTTCGTCAATAATTTTGTGCTTTTATCATTCGTTCATGCATTTTAAAATATTATATATCAAGCCGTAGACAGGATTTTCTTTCGGAAGGGATTTAAATTTGTAATATATAATATCGCATTTCTTAACAATTACAAATTCCTAATTAACTTATCTTGCATTTATCTTCAATTTATAACGTTATACTCACAAATATATATTTTTTCCTTATGCATTCCTCATTACATGCAAAATATTTGCTTTGCATCTTCTGTCAAACCTTTTTTATTAATCAATAAAAGAAAAATATTGTAAGACAACGTTCTCACATAAGTATGTAAGATTATTTTTTTGTAATGATTGAAATGTTTATTCAAAACTCTTAGGGAAAAATTTACTATTTCAAGAATAAGGAAAATTTCTTATTTTACAAGGGAAATTATTTTTTGTCAATTATTTTCTTTTCGGGAGGTGTTTAAGCCCCCCTCCATATTCTATTCCTTGCGTACAGCCCGGTAATAAATGATAGGATATTGAGTTTTAAAATATTTTAGTTAAGCTTTTCATATAAGGGAATTTTTCTTAAATTAGTGATAAGTCAAGAAAACGTTGGTGAAAATTTTACTGTAAAATAGAAAAAGAAAAAAGAGAAAAGTAGGCAAAGAAAATCATCGGAACATCATGAGGGAAACAGTACTTTCATATAACACATAACAGTTTTATGTAACAGTATTTTCAATACAACTTAGGGTTACTAAAAAAAATATTATTATCCTTGGTACAATTATTATATATTTCCTCAGGAATTTTTAAGAACCTCACCATAAATTAAGTCATTGATTTTAAAACTATTTTCTTTTTTTTATTTTAGTCATAGATTTCTTTTTGAGTTATTAAGTTCTTTTTTTAAAGAAATTCTTTTTAAAGAGAATGGTATAATAAGAAACAGAATATAATAAAAAAGAAAATAGATTTACTCAAATTACTCTATTTATCCCAACATAATGGAAAAATTTACCTAACTCACAGCTCTTTTTTTGATGCTTTCATATGTTACACTCAATCTCTTACCACATAAATATCAAGTACCATCAGAAAAACAACATTCATTTAAAAAGTAATTTTCGTTTGAACTAGAAAGGGTTACTAATAAAAAGGCTTTTTTCATAAAAGTTTAAAGCATTAAAAATTAACTTTCCTTATTAATTTTTTTTGAAATAAAAAAAGAGGTTTTAATTAATTAAAATAAAACTTTATCTATTCTATAACATTTTAATTTGTTAATGCAAGATTTGTCGTAGTGAATAGCATGGATGAGCTGTCCCCATAAATCATAACGTTCCTTACATAACACTATAGTTTCAATTTAAAAAAGAACAAAATTTTGATTTTAGAGCTCAATTAGTATTTTCCCCCTTCATGGGAAAAAAATTAAAAAAAACATTTCACTCGCAAAGAATAAGAATACTTAAAAAAAATGATGGCACGAATTTTTTTTTTTTTTTTTTGCGAATTTTTTTTTGCGAATTTTTTTTTTATAAAACTAACATTAAATTTTGAGAAATAACATATTAAATATAAAATAGGTTTTATTTAGAGTATTATTGACAGTATTAAGTCATCTATGACTGAAAAAAGACATGAAAAGAGCTTTAGTTAGCAGAAATTAATTTTATTAACCATGCTATTTTATGGAAAGGGATTTCCATTTTCTTTTATATTGTTGTTATGTCATAATATTTTAAAAGAAAATATCTTTGATACTGTTGTTCTTATCTTGATTTTTAGCGATATGAAACTGACTGTTCAATTAATCTTTTCGAATTCTGCAGAAAATAAAGTCCTCTTTCTCCCTTTGGTGATTAGCTAGTTTTTGTTGCTGTTCATTTCTAGCTCGTAATGATGTGAAAGCTAGAAAAATAATTTCCCTGCCATCTATCGGAAGGTTTTGAAAACACGTCAAAAATAATAAACAGCACCCTCTTTATATGGTATTTAAAAAAAAAAATTTTTTTCATTATTTCAAATATAAATATAATGCTATATGAAGAAATATTTTTGCGTAAATAAAAAAAGAAATATGTTGAGCATTTTGAAAGTATAATTTTGATTAATATAATAAAATAATAAACAGCGCCCTCTTTATATGACATTTAAAAGATTTTATTTACGTTTTTTTTTTTAAATTATTTTAAATATAAATATGATTCTACATGAAAAAATATTTTTGCTATGTAAATGAAAAATAAATATATTGAGCATTTTTAAAGTATAATTTTGATTTTCATTTATATTCTGTACTAAAATTTAAAATAAAATCATTTTATCAGTAAATCATTTTATTGTAAATTGTCCAATATTTTGAAATTCAATTAATAAAAATTCCAAATTTTTTTTTATTATTTAAAAACGAATTTTTAAAAACAGAATTTCTTTAGCAATTACTATTTTGAAATATAGCCCCAAAAGTTTTAGAAAAAAATATGATTGAGTTTATTATACTAGAGTTTTGTTCTAACCATTCAAAAAATTTAAACATATTTTATTTATGCAAAATTCATAAAACCCTTTTTGATTCCTGATTTTAAAAATTAAGTAATTAAACTGAGATTTTAAGTTAAAATAAACATTAAATATTGAACATTTAAATAGATGAAAACAATTGATATAAATTAAAAATGTCCTATTTTAACATTTATTATAACATAATACTTAAATTGTAATTAAAGTTTGCAAATTATTAAAATAAAAAAGTATATTTCATAAAAAATCGTTACTTTGAACTAAAAAAATTTATGATTGAAAGCAGGATTTTAGCAATTTACAGTACTTTTTCCTTCTATCTATAAATATATTCATTATTTCTGAATATCTTCATCATTTCTGAATTGCGTATTAATTTTAATTTTAAAGAAAGCTTAAAAAAGGTAATTTATATATACATATATATATATATATATATATATATATACATATATACATATATACATATATACATATATATATATATATATATATATATATATATATATATATATATATATATATATATATATATATATATATATATATATATATATATATATATATATATATATATATATATATATATATATATATATATATATATGTTATAGTAGCTCATTTCAGGCTTCTTCCTAAAATGCAGTAATACAAACAAGAAGTACATGTTTTTACCATTTATCATTAAAATAATAAATTTTTAGGAATCATGTAACATTAAAAATAAATATATCTTTTATCTAATAAAAGAAAAGTCTTTATTTTAAACACATGTTTAATACAACAAATTAAACATTTTGTAATAAGGAATTAAAATAAAAATAAAAACATTTTTCAATAAATTTAAGAATTGTTCTAGTTATAAGTTAAAATAATTTTATTTTTAAGGGAAATATTAAATTTTATCAAAAATATTTACTTCAAAACAAAGAATATAAACGAAATTAAATATTATACTTCGTAAAATAAATTTTAGAAAAAGAAATTCTTATAAATATTTATTTAAAAATTTTAAAATATTTATTTCAAATCGAATTAATTTTTAAAAATATTTAATAAGCAATTCCAGAATTCATATTTAGGTTATAGCAAATTAATAAAATCCTAACTTTTTAATGTTTTATGTAAAAGTTCTGCAAATTTTAAAGAATAATGAAAGTGCATTTTTTAAATCGTAATATGCTAAATATTATATGGATTTTATTCTTCTCCTATATTTTTTCAAATTTCCGAGTTAATAAAAACTTTTTATACCAACTCGACACTTTCTCATTATTAATTAATCTATTCATTGTTACCTTAAAATTAACAATGGCATACAATGAAGGTCTTGTAACCAATTAATAGCAGAAGGCCAAATGACAATTTTAATTTTCGGGGTTGTATAGGTGACGAATTATATCACCGCCTCTTTATGCTAAAGGATAGGAGAAAAAGAAAATCGATGAAATATGCTTAATATTTTATTCTTCGCTTATTTTTTTATTTTCTTTATTCATCTTTTCGAGTTAATGACCAAATATTCTACCAACTCTACACTTATTCATTATTTATAAAATAATTCATTGTAACTTTACAATTAATTTATGGTATACATATGAAGGTCCTGTAACCAATTAAGTGCAAACGGCCAAACCGCACTTTTATTTTCCGGGCCTATATAAGTGACGTGTTATACCGCCGCTTCCGATAATGCCTCAAAACCAACGGTAACGGACCCCATTGTGTTTGCCTTTTGCCGCTAACGTTCCGAAAATGCCAACTTACGGCCTTACGTTTGCCGTGAGGTGTGTGCTTACTGGGTATATATATATATAAATTATGCCAACGCAATTCTATCTGGAGATACCTGTTGATAGATGGAAGTTTACGTTGCGAGAAGCCTACACCCACATTAGTGACTTTCGGACGTGATCTAAACACGCCTACCTCCTCTGAAACACCCACTTCAATTTGCACACAACTTGTACGATAGACAGTCCACAGTGAACAATTGACTTGCTAATTGTGCCTACGACATTGTCCTCCTCGCACTGTTGCTACTCTGTCTAGATCACACACAATGGGGACCTGTGTACACTCCTGCGTAATAGCAACGCAGGAGTGACCATGCCCACAACCATGATCTTAATACAGCTGTCAAGACAAGCACTTAAAAGCACAGTGATATTTATACAGCTCCCCCGGCCCCTTGAAAAACGGCTATAAATTAACAAGTGGCATCCATTCATTGGATTTTATCACAGATAAAATTCTAGTGGTTCTTTTCCGTTTTAGCGAACTTTTCTCGTCCCCAAATATACTTTCTAGAAATTTACAAACTACCCCCCTCCCCCAAGATTTTCTAAAGGAAATATTTCTCCGATAAATGGAGAATTGTCTTCACTATTTGTTTAATTAGAAGGTAAAAAGGCGGTGTATGGTGATACGATAAAAGTTTTGGTAAATGCCATAATTGATTTAGAAACTAACTTTTTTTATAATAATATTTTTAAAACACATCAGTGACTCCCTTTGTTTTATAACCAAGTTTTATTATAGTTTTATTACAGCCACTGTACATTCTTATTTAATGAACTTTAAGAAAAAAAAATAAGACTTGAGACTCAAATACCTTATCTTTAATAAATGCAATTGTTGAATTGCCTTTCTTCCTTTTTTTGTTTCTAAGACTTCCCCATAGAATGTTTTATTTTCATTTTCAGAATTTTAGATTATTATATAGAATAATTTCAAAAGCACTTTAAAAATAATCTAAAACACTTTATTATACTCTTACTGATAAATAAAACTGAAAGCTAAGTTCAAGATATCATAGCATTATAACAAATCAACATTTGGGTAAAGTTTTTCGCCCTAGAAACTTTTCATTTTTAGACATAATTTAAGAATTTTATTTTGTTATCTGTAATGTCATCAGATGAAAGTGTATCGTAAATTTGTAAGTGGTCTTTTTTCATCACAACTTCATTTTTATCAGAAATTATTTAGTATCCACTGTGAGAATCCATTTGTATGAATACAAAAGTATCATGAATCAAACAAAAACTACCATTCATCTCCTCCAAAATATTTAAATAAATGAAATTTTTTTTTTATAACTTGTTGAAAATATCAGATATAAACAGTTATGTTTTCTACACTTTATGCCAACTTATGAATAATTGCTGTTTCGCAATTTTAACCAAACTATTCATAAGTTGATTCAGTCTTTCACATAATTCGGAGCAGCATATCTTCATTTGGATCTTGTGCCATTGAACTCTGCATTCGACTTTTAAAAAGATTATTCATCCCCTCTACTTCTTTAGTAGCTACATTTTAGAAACAAAAAATCATAGATATTTGAATATATATATTTTTATTCCCTGGAAGAAAAATACCAATGGATGTAATGCCATTATACACACCACATAATTCCAAGTTTTTAAATTTTCCTTAATTTCTCAAATTTAATATTTTTAATCATTCTTACTCATATAATTAATATAAATGAATTATTTGATTTTTATCACATTTCATAAGAAGCGAATATGAATATTTTTATTTGTTTTCTTAAGAATCAATGTAATGGCTAACTTTTTAAATTTTACTACAATTGTATAACTCATTATTTCAAGACAATTGTGCAACTCATTATTTCAATGCTGCGACAAAACGAATATTTAAATTTATTTTAAACTTTTAAGCTGCCTTATTAAGATTGAAGGACTTAAAATGAGACCTACATAAAGGGATTGCTACATTGCTCTTGGGGGTCTAAATCCCAAGAGCAATTTTTAAATATAGAAGGACAGTAGTTTTTCTGCGTTAGTAGTAGTACTCGGACCTAAATAATTTCATTGGACCGTCTAAAGCTAGTGTTTTGCTTAACTGATGTGCTATTTGAGATGTAATTAGCTCTATTATCTGAAAGTTTCTGCTATTAAAATTTTAAAGTGTAAATGCTTTTTTAATTCGTCTTCAATCCAACAGAAAATTTGTGCTTGTTACAATAGAAAGAACATCAACTCATTATTTATCTGTTTTAGTTTTACATTTATAAAATGAAATATAGTTATACTTTTATTTTTATATTTCAATTTTTATAAGTAGAATATTAAAAATCTATCCTTTTAATAATTGGATATAAGTTTTTCTTTAATTTCGTACAAATTTGACTAAATTTTCAATAGCCAAAATATTTCTATTAATGCTGCTGAAAGTACATACATGCATGGGATGTACATGCACAACGTATATATGTACCCCACATGTATGTCCCATGCATGTATGCTTGATATCCCATGCACATATGTAAAATATTTGCATGTCTAATGCATGAATGTCTAATCTATGTATGTCCTACGCATGCATTCACAACATATGAAGTTTAAACATGTATACAATGTATGTATGGGACATACATAGAAAATACATGCATACAAGGGATATACATATGTTATGCATTCATTTCGTATTCGTGTGGGTTACAAACGTATATTAAACATTTATATATTTAAATACAGTATATTATAGATGCTGCATACATTGTACAGGGCATGCATGGGACATACATATACCACATGTATGTATGGGGCTCACATATATTGTACATACCTGCATGGGAGATACATATATCACATGTATGCATGGGGCTCACATATATTGTACATGTGGCCCCATGCACACATGTATTGTACATGTATACATTTTTAATTACTTGTAACCATGATTACGTGTTATTAAGATTGCATTTAAACATAATAAAATTCATTATCGTATTCATGATTACTGTTTTAATGAAAATTATGGTGAGTTGTAATCATGATTATATGTAATTGATCACGGTAATTGATTATAACCAAGATTACAGTTGTAATAACACTATTTCTACATGAATTTTCTTCTTTTTTACACCCTAAAAGGGCAAGAAAAAATCGTGAACATGAAATTTTTTCTTTGTGACATACTTTAAATGTGACATACTCTTTCTGACAAATTCAGATAAAACGATTTTTACATAAATATAACATTATTATAATGTCTCTCTAAAATATATTTATAGAGATTTCATACTATAAGATTATATTTTAGTATAAAAATTGACGTTTACATGTAGAATTGCTTATATGAGCAATTCTACAAATGAATGCAAATTAGGCGGCCAAACAAAAATTAATATTTTTTTTTTTTTTTGGGGGGGGGGGGCACGCTATTTTTTCATGAATTTTCTTCATTTTTACTCCCTAAAAAAGCAAGAAAAATATTGAACATGACATTTTTTCTTTGTGACATACTTTAAATTACAAAATACCAATTTTTCCCGATTTTTTCAATTTACGAACTTTGATTAAATTTTTTTATTCTTATTTTTTATACTAAAATATAATCTTATATTATGAAATCTCTATAAATACATTTTAGAGAGACATGATAATAATATTATATTTATGTAAAAATCATTTTATCTGAATAAATGGTTCAGATTTATATGAGTGTGTCAGAAAGAGTATGTCACATTTAAAGTATGTCACAAAGAAAAAAATTTCATGTTCACGATTTTTTCTTGCCTTTTTAGGGTGTAAAAAAGAAGAAAATTCATGTAGAGATAGTGCCTCCCCCCCCGAAAAAAAACTTTTTTTTTGGCCGCCTTATTGGTGTTTATTTGCAGAATTGCTCATATATCGTGTTAATCTTAAAAGTAATTTTTTAATCACCTGTCCGGAAGTGCTTCGCAGAACTATTTTAACAACTATTTAATTAAATTTTAGCATTTTTAAAAATCTTATTCTTTACCCTACTACGTTTATTATTTCGTCATTAATATACTAATCATTTTTTTTTAGTACTTTAATTTAGGTTTTCTTTAAAGTAAAGTTCCTTTTTAAATTATAGTCAAGTAAAGAATTATTGTCTGCTAGCTAAGAATAAAACCTTGTTAAGAAATTAAAAACATTCCGCTATTTAAAATTATTTAATTCAAAACAGCTGATTATTTAATAAGCATACTATTTTTTTCGAAAAAAGAATATAAATCATTGATTGTCTTTTTTGTTTTTTGTTTTTTTGTTGTTTTGTTTTGTTTCTTGTGACTTCAACATAGATTATCTAAAATAGTGTTGTTTTTTTATAAGTCACTACAAAGAGTATAAAGATACCGAACATAAAAAGCTGTCAAATCCGTAGCCAAAATTTTTAAGTGTCTTAAAATATCTCATTATCTTAAATGATTCTTTCTTTATGATTCCATGTAGATTTTTTTTCGGATAACATACTAAACTATTTTGTTTAATTTATTACATTATCACGATTCCCAAGATATCATTGTAGTATAATTTGTTATCAGGAACAATGCCTTATTTTCTTAAGCAGGAAATACTAAAAATTGAAATTTGTAAAAAGTTTCCGAAGCCGTGCGAATTTTAGAATCATCTGATTTAAAAAAATGCAATAAAAAATACGTAAATTTCCGAACTTAATTTGATTAAAAAAAAAAAACGTGGCAAGAAGGCTAACATACTTTTTACAGAAACTGTGAAAACCAGTTTTTCCAATATTTCGTCAAAAGAGGATAAGAATGATATTGCTCCAAGACACCTACTCAATAATTTCGCTATTTCCAGAATGAAATCTGTTTGATCGAAACATATTTTCTTGAAAATTAAAACGAAGAAAAAATTAACTTTTATTATTTATCTAAGCTTATTCCATTTATTTAATGATAGCAGTATCAAGGTTAAGGATATGCGATGGCAGCCCCGTTAACTATTATACTATAAATGCATTAAATCATGTAGCTTGAATAATTTATTTAAAGCATATTATTTAATAAATTTAAGCAAATAAGGGTGTAAAAATAAACTCGATCAAAATACTCCGATAGTATACCCTAAAATATATGTAGAATAAACTTTGGAATCGTATATAAAAAATACCTTTTCAAACAACCTCGAGTAGAACGGAAACGCTAACTTAGTTGTCCTTGTAACTATTATATAATAATAGTTGTCCTCGTAACTATTTAATTTCAATTCCTGTTGCTAGGGGACATACCATTTTCACATTCGACTTTTGAAATTTCAATTGTAAACGGAAATTTTTTATGTCCTTAAATTAAAATATTAAGGCTTGCAGAAAAAAAAATAAGAAAAAAAAATAATAATAATGCACTGCATCGATTATTTTACAAAGTAGTGAATTATTATTTTTTCAATCTAAGAACCAGTGTCTGTAACTTAAGTAAAACTTATTTTAATATCGAGTGAAATAATTTAATATGTTGTGTAACTAAATAGATAATCCCAAGAAACTGAATCGAAACTATAGAAACTTCATTGATTTAAAAATAATAGATGATAATAAAAATAGACATGTTTTGAGCGTCCAATAATAAAAGTCACAAGTTATTCAAGCTTGACAAGTTTCGAAACATGTCGACTTTTACTTCCCTCTTCATATTTTCTGAAGCCAGTTGAGTTTTTATCATCAATTCTATTATTGTTTTACATTTGGATCTTGATCATTATTTTGATAAGGATTTTACACTCGTTAAAGTAAATATATGCATTTTCATATTTTAACAGGATTTATGTGATCTTTAAAAACATTAGAGCATCAATATTGTAAAAGTTATATTTAACTTTAAAATTAAAATTTTGAGACCAGATATTTTGAGTTAATGAAATTAAATATTTTATCTTTTAAGTTTTCGTGCCCCCATTTCAGTATCTTAAGGACCTTACAAGCTCTGTTTAAAAGGAGAGTATCATATCAGATATCTATGAAAAAACGAAAATAATCATAGTAGCAGTATTTGGTAGTAAATGTAGCTTATCGTAATTGAAGAATATGCTGTGCGATATTTTTTGGTGAATTTGCGAACGTAAGTTTCTGAATGTATCGAAGCATGAGATGCTATTTGCTAATCATCTTTATCCAAAGAAAACCTTGTAATCTAAATATTTAGCAGAATGAAGCGATTTTTTAAACAATGAATCATACAATATGCAACATATTATTTCAATATCTTATTCTTAAACATAACATATTTCAATGTTTTTAAAATACCAGTAAACATTCAGTAATTCCTTGAGTTATAGAAAAAAGAAATATCGTAAATTATAGAAAAACTTGCGAATGAGCATTAGAATTACTATACAATATACATTTCATTTTTCAAGCACTTTTTTTTCCCTACAAACTTTCTTGCCTAAAAGACTCAATTAAAGCTGTATAAATGATTATCCCAAAATTTTTGTATATAGCCATAATAAGTTATGTTAATTTGATTTTAGTATGAAATCCTCGAATAAATATAGCAAAAACAACATAATCTGAATAATATCAGATAAAAAGTTCATGTATTTAAATTCAAAAAACTTAGAAAATCATAAATAATTTATAAATCGATTCAAATTTTCTTTTCAAGGAAAATTAAAATGAAAAATTTTTTTCTTTTTGGACAGAAATCAGCTTAAAAATTGTCTATTGCTTAGAAACTTCGAGATATTTCTAATAACTATTAATTAAACCTCTCCGAGCAATCACAGAACAGTATTTCAATTTTTTTTACTGTCAGAGCTTGGTTGCTTAGCAACCTAGTAAAATTCAGCATTCTTCTTTTGAATTAGTCAATGGGTTATCTTAAAATATTAATTTGCGCTGGCGACTTTTTTTGGCGGTTTTCTGGACTATCGCCAAATATATAAACCTTTATTGCGACCCTATTTAACGCCCAATTTTTTCAAAATTTTGTCTCCCCCCCCCTAATTCAAGTGTCTGAATTCCGAATATGTAAAAAAAATATATATATGTTTATTCAGAGAAAGTACGTTTTTGTGTCTGATTTCGTGACTTAATTTATAGTTAGCACTAATTAATTAGCCTATTTGAAGTCACCCCCAGGAACCATTGAGATTGACACTTAGTTCGCTCTTTCGCTTTGAGATTGACACTTTTTTTTTTTTTTTTGCGTATTGTACATACCTGCATGGGATATACATAATTTGTAAATACATATATAGAACAAACATGTGTTTTACCTACACGTATGACATATATATTCATTATACATACATGCATAGGACATAAATAAATTGTACAAACATACATGCATGTATTGTACATGTATGGCGTAATATGGTTGCAAAATATAAATCCAAATAAATTTGAAGTAAAAATTTTATGTTTAGTTATGATTATATGAAAAAGTGTAACACATCAGATGAGGTACACTTGTGTGGAATTATAGTAAAACTATAGAGTGGAACATGAAAAAGATTATTTTGCGAATGCATAGGAATATATCTTATTGTTACCGTATGTACTTTGGTATTAAAATACAATTTGTTTTTATGTATATCTGTTTTTACGTATATGTCGTATATGAATAGTTTTCACACACGACTCTCTCTTTCAGAAAATGAATAAACCTTTAAGATCAAATCGATGCTTTTATTTGGATTTTACTTTACAACGCAGTTTTAGTTTAATTCTAACGTTATCTGCAATGGTAGTTTAAAAAAGTTTATATATATATATATATATATATATATATATATATATATATATATATATATATATATATATATATATATATATATATAAAAATTCAGTTGTTCAAGTAAATTCCTTTATTTAAGAAAATATTTAATTCTTGTTTATCTATATAATTATTTATCTTATGTGTCATCAAATACGTGAGTATTTTTATATCAAAATTGGCAACTTTGTAGTCTTCTATAATAATTCACTTAGTGAGGCTGTCTAAAGTAACAATTTAAGTAGTGTTAAAAAATTAGTTGTATGTTAAGTATATGTTTAGATTCAATTCGCTAGGTAGTCTTAAGTAAGAGTTTAACAATTATTGAATAGTAATTTATATGTTTTAGTTATGTGTTATATCGCATGATTTGTTATTAGTTAGTTATACGTTCTTTAATATTTATTTAGAATAATTTTGTATTTTTTAAAAGTAAAAATTTAGTTACAAAGTAATTATTTAAATTTACATTTGATCATTTCTAAAATGGCTGTGGAAATTTTAAACATATGAGGAATTATGGAGCAGCATACTGTCACACTAATTATTAGTGGCGGAGCTTGCCTTTTTGAGCAATAGCATATATTTTATGCGATATACAAAATTATGGCTCGAGAGACATGTGAGGATGTAGTACAGCACATAATGGTGAATTATTTCCTTCTTATCTCATGACAAATATGGAAATAATTTTAATATTTCTGCTGCCTACTATCTTGAACTCATACCTATTGTAGTTTGTGTGATACTTTAACGTATTACTAAAATTCAATGTATAGAAAACTTAGACAATATTGTTGGCATCTCTTGTGAATAGTTAAAATTGAAATTACAGTACTCCCGCTAGGTCAGAGGGCGAATAATGAGAAGGCAACTTTAAAAAGTAGCTGTTGACAAAAATGGAAAAGGAAAGAATAAAATTATAAAACAAACGAGAATATTGTTAATCATCAAATAATTAAATTAAATTAGCAATAAATCTAAATAAATATCAATACATGTCAATCATTTAAAATAAATAGAATTGTTCTAATAAACAATAGTAAGAGCAATTTGAAAAATATATATTAAACTTTCCCTCAACGCCTAAATTGTTTAATTTAATTGTCTTTTGAAATTAAAATATGACCAAAAAATATAGTTCAGTTAAAACACCAGAAACTAACTACTTATAAATGATCAAATATTATGTTAAGGGTAAGTAATCAAATCTACACTTTACAATTCTACTCAAATAATTAACAATTATTAATTAATTTAAAAAATAATGCCATATTAAAGCAATAAAGATAATTAATTATTAATTAATGCCACATTAAAAATTACAAGATAAAATTAAAGTTATTCATTATAAATTAAATAAAATACATACTTGAATCTGAAATGACCTTAAATATAAAATATAATTTATGGGACAAAACAAATATTACATATGAGGAAACAATATTACAATGGCCACAATAATTTTATCAGGAGAGGGGTTGAAAGCTTGGATCCCTTAATATTATTTTTACTTTTTACGTATTTCGCTATATCTCGAGAAATTTTTAAGAAACTGAAAAATTTTCCCACACAATTATAAAATTTTTTTATTTGAAGATAATTTCATGGAAAAAAAATCCAATAATTATTGATTACTTTCATGTTATTCTTTAATATTGCTGTCCAAAAAACATTTTGAATAGTAAGGTAGATAAATTGTTTCACGGTATAAAATAAAATGATTTTATGCGGCAAAATGCAAACTTTTATATAGCAAATTGATCGAATAGTTTCTATGAAATTGAATTTTAAATATCTTACTGTTTTAGTAGTAATGAAAACCATATTTTATTGTTAATTTTATCTAAATGTCATTACTAAAGCTGATCGATATTCTGGTAGTTTTGACCATAAATACTTTTCAATATATGATCATGATGTTTTAATATTATGTAAATATAATTTCTTTGAGCAACAAGTAAGTTCATATTTTATTATATTTAATATTTGTTTTTATATTTTAAATAATAATTATGTATTTTTATTATAGTTAATAATTTATTTTTATATTTTCAATAATAATTATAAATTTTTAATAATAATCAGATATTACTAGAAGAAGAACTGGGTATATATGGGCTATTGCTCGGTAATAGTAAATTTACAGTAAAGAGCCGTTCCATGGTATGCACTCATTCGATAAATCAAACTCTGATGTTTTCATGGTAAGAAAACTGTACATTAGCCTGGTTTTACTAACGCTAAAGGGATTTCTTTTTATATTTAAGAGCAATTTTCTATTATCCCTACACTGATGTATTTCCTAATCCAATATTACTATTTCTATATAATGTATATCCAACATAAAAACCAATAAAAGTAAAATTTAAGTTTCCTTAAAAATTATTTTATTAAATAAAAAAAACGTTATTTTTCTTTAATCATCAACTCAACAATATTCTTTTTTCAAAAAGACATCAGAAATTCGCTATATTAGTCCTTTAATATTTAGAGAACATTTGACATAGTAATGCCTTATAGTTCTCACATTTAAATCTTTGCGTAATAACACTAAGCATTGTATACAATGCATATTTAAAAAAAAATCAAATATTTTCAAAATTTTGAAGTACGCTATTCTTCAAAAATAAGTTCTGCTACACAATTGCATGTTAAATTCTCAAACTAAATCATAAAGAAGGAAGCTACATTACAACGAAGAAAATGCTTTTTTTTTTTTTTATTTTAGTGCACAAAAGAAGATTTTAAAAGATACAGATATTATTGTTCAATAGTACAACATAAGAGTATAAGCCAAAGTTAAATATGTTTATTTTGTATTTTATTTCATTTTTATTTTACAATTTCTATATTTCAGTTTCGATGGCATTCTTTTCTATCTATTATCATTGCTAAAAATTCAAATAAGTTCTCCTCGTATAAGGTACTTTATTTTCATACATTCAGCTTTTTTAAAATTCTTGTTTAAATTTTATCTTCACTTTATTCAGTCTTAGAACCAGTATTAAATCTCAATGCAAGACTGAATAGGTAACATAGTTACTGATTCAGTTTTCTGAAAGAGTAAACTATTTCTCGTCAACGTTAAGAAGAAAATATGTTGAAGCATGTTATGCTTTATAAAAAATTTTTTTGGTTTAGGAAAAAATTGTATCTGGAAATTCTTTTGAAAATTTTGGCTTTGAAAAGCACCCAATCTATTGTGAGTTTATATTTAGAACCTGTGTGGAATAAAACAAAAGTTTCAATTTACATAAGCTTTTTATATGACCATTTTAATTATAAGCTTTAATTATTTTAGTGCTTAAAAGTTAATCTGATTTAGTATTGATTTTTTTTTACCTTTTTCCCTGATTGAATAACTACCCTAATATGCCAGTCTCTTCTTTCCTGGTCGCAAATTTTCGACAGAGTTTCATTTACCATTTTCACCATTCGTTCTGCTGCCTGTGTGTAACAAGAAAGAGGGTTTAGAGGAATTTAAAATTCTTCAACATTGGCAAGTCTTTCCAGGCGAAAGTTAGAGAACATGTGCGCAGTAATAAGTGACTCTGTAGACAACAGTTACTCCTGTCGATTATGTCAATTCAGCCTTGAAATTTAAGTTGGGATAAAGTAAGTGCGAATCTGGTTTATTTTTCTTCTTTGTTGATTTTCTATTTAATAGGATTCTCTAGAAAGCTAATGTTAAGACGTGTTTGCGGTCGTCATTTATCAAGTAGAGCAGCATGGTACAGGTTGAAGCAGGATGGCTGGATCAAAAGCCGATTTGGAATCTCTGGACAAGTACCCCGAAAAACTTATTAAGTGCCATAAATTATTTACTCCTTGAGTACAACTTGGTCAGGTCTTGTTATGAAACATAAAACAGAGTATGCTTTCGTTACACATTCGGGACGAAATTTTAGCCTCTTTTGAAGCTCGTCCCCTCGCGTAGTTGTTATACATAATCTTAATACACGATTGACAGTGATAAGAAAACGAGAATGGTTTATTCTCTTCGGATTCTCCTCAGCCAAACTCGGTGTGTACTGTCATTCGGCTACTGCGTAACAAATATGATTTAAGTATAACGATCGATATTTCAGTCCTTTCCTGTCGAAAGTGGATAAAATTATCGATTGTGTTATTTTCTCAAATTGAATAGCTTCCATAATTTCCCACGAGGGCAATTTCTTTCCTATATAAGTCTTGCGAAGGCTTTAGGACATGATGTAGAGCCAACCATCTGTTAAAAATGATTCCTAAATGGAGGTACGTTTCCTTGTACCTGGGATATGAACCAGTGCAATGACCAATTTTATAACCGTCGTTGAACAGCCGACCCAACTTAATGGGTTTACGGCTACTAATGTTCAACTCCGTAGCCTTGTAATTTTGAACCCAATCCAGAAGACAAGGGAACTCCTGGATCGAGTATTGGGAGAAATTTGCCTTCGTGGAGGACTTTTTGATGGAGCTAACCCGCATTTGCGTTACATGGAGAGGAAGACCACGAGAACCTCCCACGGTTAACCTGACTGCAAGGTGACTCTAACCCATGATCCGTCTACCACTGAGGATATTTCACGTCAGCACTGTGGTCAGTGCAAGCCGGATGCGGAATTCGTATCGACTGGGATTCGAACCCGGTTCGCCTCATTGGAAGGCGAACGCTCTATCCCCTGAACCATCGCGGATCGCAATGACCAATTGACATATTTCTCAAGAGAAACATGCCTTAAGGGATTCTAAATTAAATGCAGTTCAGTCACACCCAACTGCTATCAAATTATTTGCGCCTATTTTTTATTTTATTTTGTCAAGTAATCAACACTGCAATGAAAGCAGCACACCCTGAGACGAGTGTAACTTATTGTTAGAACTGACATCATGTTACACTCGTAAGACATATGTTGTTTCATTAAAATTTTTCTACTTCATTCATTCTCACATTTCTCCATAGTTAGTTTTGAATCCTTCCGACAGTCAAAATGAAGGGCCTTTAACTGAATTATATTTCTTGACATTTCTTTTAAAAACAATTTTACGTGTTTCACTTTCTCTATAGACTTAATGATGGTCAAAACTTTGTCGCATCGCATACTGTTATCACACCACAATCAAAGATAGTAGCATATGTTTTCTCAGCAGCAGACTGTTCTTTGAGCACCTTTAAAAATTCTGTTCTTTGAGCACCTTTAGTTACTGTGGGAAGAGGTACAGTCACTAAGGAGCTAATTAATTTAGTCCTATTTTTTTTGTCTGTTTTGAATCTTTTTTTGTGGAGTGGAAGCATTTGAAATGTGGCATCGTTTTTGTCACTTTTTCCTTATTCTTCAAAATCCTTGATGTGCTCATCTATTCTCTAACTTCAATTCAATTATCCAATTTTCCCAAATTCATGGAGATTTCTAATGATGCGACTTTTTCGTTTTTTGCAATATCTTCAGCCTTCTTATTTTTTTCTTTTTGAAAATTAGGCAAGTTAACCTTAAAAATAATTTCAAGCTGTGAGCTAATCTGATAGAAACTCACGCTCTAAGAAGGGCACTTTGCCTCTACTCTTCATATGTTCACATGCTAAACAATCCTTACATTTTGATCTCGACTTCCATTTTGCATGTTCCTTGAAATAAGCGATTTTTTCAAGAGAATATTTACTGGAATTAGGACGTGTTTCTATTTCCTTAAAATAATTTATAAAAAAAATTGCAATCCACTGTTCATATAAGATGCACTTGATTGTTGCGTTTCCTTTCCATAGCTGTATTATCCTTTTTGTAACAACTTGTGCTATTTTACTAAATGAAGCAAAAGCTCCTTCTCTTGAGTCAAGTTTTCGTTGCAAATGAAGAAAATGTTTCATAACATCTTCGTACATTGTTAGATTTCTGCCACTGAATTCTAAAGTGCAGCTAAATATGGCATCACTTGTATGATTCTGTGTTTTAATCACTTTTGGCATCTTTAAACAAATCATACTTACAGATTTTAGTAATCAAAAGTTCCTTCAGAACATCATATTTCATCGACAATAATTTAAAATTTGGAAACTCTCCATTTTTAAAAATAAGCATCCAATTAGCATGGACAAAATTTTTACTTTCGTCATAAAACTTGTGAACTTGCTGATAGAAAGCAAAGATAACGAAAAATGATACAAGATATTTTACTTAAATTTAGTTGTTAGTTAAAACCAGAAGCTAATTTTTAAAAAATTATGATATCAAAAGAAGAAAAAAAAGGTTTGAGATTTCAGGTGCATTCATCTTCGAAACTTGGATACAATGACAAAATAGAGCATCTTGTTGGTAAATGAAAAAATATAATTCTAACATTCGAAGCCCTTATGAGATTTTTAAAAATGTCATAAATAAAGCGAATTTCTTATTTCACTTTGAGGGATTAAAAGCGAACTTTTAAGGGCTAGGCATTATAAAATGAAGTTGGATTCCGCCAAAATGTTAATTTCTGTGACAAAATCTTGAAAAAAATCAAAACTTCAAAGAGGGTGAGGAATGTTTAAAAAATTTTTTAATAAAAAATATGTTTTGTTTCTTATTCAGGAAATTAGAAGAAAACTGCTGAGAGATCAGGTTTTTAAGAATTCATAGTTCATGATTTTGTTACATTCATATAAATACTGATCCTCTTGTTAACGACTTTAGTTCCTCACCACCTTTCCAATTTTACTCTGATTTGCCCTTCTCGCCAATTGTGGTTTTCCTTGTTCTATTTTCCTCTTTTTTCTCTCTCATCTACTGTGGTTTTTCAAGTTTTGTTTTTCACCTAAATTTTTTCATTTTTCACTGGAAACTTTAGGTTTTATATTTTTTTTTTTTTTTTTTTTTTTTTTTTTATTATTAAACGACTTAAAACTCCTCATGCACCACAAAGTATAACATGAGGCTTACAGTTGTAAGTAGAAAACAAAAGAAGAAAAATTTACAAATTTAAATTAAAAACAAAATTCCGCAAGGCAGCAAGACTTTCAATACTTTTGACCAGTTCTGATAAGACAGGAGGCCAACAAATAGAAAGACGCCTCAAATCAGTCTTTAATTTCATTCTGGCACTCGCATACAAATCGCAATGAAGAAGAATATGTTCAGCATCCTCATCAGCATCGCCACAAGCACAAATTCCACTGGTCTCCAGATGGAAACGAAATAAATATCTCTTAAAATTTCCATGGTTTGTTAAAATTTGGGTTAATTTAAAATCAGTTGCAAAGAATTTACATTGCAAACGGTGAAAAATGGATGGAAAGAACCTTTTCGTCCAAAGCGACCGAGGCGAAGAAAGAAATTCAGCATTCCAGTCCGCAATGATTTTATCTCTAGCGATGCGCTTCCAGTGAGAAGCTGGAACAGACACCCAGGTTTTATATTTGAAATCACTTTTGTTTCTGCTTATTCTCCTTTTTCTAGTCTTGAAAATAGCACATGCTTTTGAACGTTTGAAACGTGTCGACAATTGTTTTATATTTATATATTTTTGAAATTAATGAAATTTTTATTCAAGTAATATTAGGTCAATTTACTTAAATTAAATTTAGCGCAAAAAAATACATAAAGAACAATTCCCCACTTATTAAAAAGCAAGCTTAGACGCATAAATAGATAAGAGTTCAAAACATGAAACCTTTTTAACGCTCATAACTTCTCAACTGCCAGTTTTATCAAATTGGTTTTAATTTTATTCTATTCACCTCATAAGATACATAGAGCACAATATGCTTGTCTTGTCTTAGATTAAATATAGTTATATAATACTCTATATAACATTTTGGTTGATTTCTTAGTTTTCAGATTGCGAAGCTGCAACGTAATTGAGACACGAGGGGTGATTTCCCAGTTTTCGAATTACTTAGATGCTTTGTACCTGGAAAACGTATGGCTATTTTCCAGTTATTTTTTTATGCATTATGTACAAAATTGTACATTTAACAAATAAAAGCTACTTTTTAAACTAATACTAATAATTTAAACTTTACTTTCTTTTTATTCGATACTCAGAGTAAAAATTGCATAGAAAATTAGATTTTATTTATCTAGAAATGAATTTCAAACACGAAAATTGATTCAATCAAAAATTGCAATTTTTGCATGCTTCATAATTACAAAGTGCCTTTTACCTTATTAACTACTAGTATTATTGACTTGGGGATGATGCCATTCGATTAAGACTAAAATATTACATAGGAACAACAAACACTTGTCTATGTAACGAATTTTAAGTTTTCTTCTGGTTTTGATCCTCTTCCCCCCCACCCCCAGTAAAATCAAGATAGCAGCTGACGTTCTCCTCGTAGGAGTGGATAAAGTTCAAGTGTTATGTTGTGATTTAATCACAATTATTAAAAGTTTTTTCAGTTTTTCCCTAATTATTTCTGTTTTTACCCTATTTTGTGTAACTTTCCTACGGTAATTTTTATGGTTGTAAAGATTTTTCAAGAACAGCCGTAGGTTCGTATGCACATAATCAGAAATGAACGAATCTTAAGTTTTCTTCTGCTTTTGACCCTCTTTCCATTTCAGTAAATTCAAAATAGCGACTGGCGTTTTTCTCACAGTAGAGGGAAAAGTTCAAGTGTTATATTGGATCCAAATTGCAACTTATTAAAGTATTTCCAGCTTCCCCCAGATTATAGCCATATTTACCCATTTTTTGTGAATTTGCAACTTACCTATGTGTAAGTTGTACAGATTTTTCAGAGAACAATATTGGACTCTTATACACAAAATCAAAAATGAGCACAAAGAGTATCCGAATGTATTGTCTTTGTAATAAATTTTAATATTTTCAATTCACTGAGATATGACACTATTTTTAGAAATTTTATCTAATTTGTATCAATGTCCTAAAAAGATGATTATGCTTAAATGTTTCAAGTCTTTTAAACATTAGAATCTAAGTATCAACGTTAATGGACTGGAATAAAACATTCGTAATTGCAGCTTTTATTAACGAAGATAAAAAAAAGTTACTTGGGTTTATATTATGTTGCGCTTCAGTTTTAAACAGCCAAAATTTAAATATTAGATTTTTTCTTGAAATATATTTTATAAAAATCATTAAAAAAAGAAAAAGTATTTCTTGAAAATTATAAAAAAAAGTAAAAATTTAAAAAATAAAAATTTGATAAATTAAAAGTAAAAATATCTTTTTTTCTCGAAGAATGTTTAATGTTAAAAATGATTCACCTTTAACACAATTATCTTAAAATCTTTGATAAAACAAGTTACAAATTTTCTAATTATAGAGGATAAATAATGCATCATCATAAAAGAACAATTTATGTTCATAGGGTGACATTAAATCAATATTACTAAACATTAATGATACAAAAGTTTCTAACGGGAAACATCTGTTTCAAAAATATTTAAAATGATTAATTATGAAACAGTTTAATGATCATTGATGCAAGTCTTTTTTTAATTTAAGGTAAACAGATCAAAAGCATACACCAATGCCCTTTATATATATATATATATATATATATATATATATATATATATATATATATATATATATATATATATATATATATATATATATATATATATATATATATATATATATATATATATATATATATATATAAAATTTCAAAAGTCAAAAAAACCGGAAGAAATAGAAATGCACTGTTTGATGCATTCTGCTAAGAATTACATTATCCATTATTATTAATACATTATCCATTACGGTTCAAAAACTAGTTTCAAAATTAATTATAAAAATCGTCAACAAATACCGTTGTTGGTTAAAAATATTAAAAAAAACTATTTTCTGATATCAGACAATTCCAACTGAGATATTTTCCCGGTGGTAATGTTTACCACGTAATTATTAGATGGCTATTTAAAAAAAATTTTGTAGATTTTTTCCCATAGTCAAAACGTTGTAGTCAAAATCTGCAATCAATTTTGAAATTAGTTTAATATAAAAAATTGTTTCGTATGAAGAACGCCATGTTTTTCTATTTCCTTCCGATTTACTTAAATTATTTTCTCTTAAAAAATCAACGGTTTCTTTTAAGAAAACCGGCAAGAGTCTGTAATTAAAAAAAAAATATTTATTTTTGAAGTTTTTCGCTTTATTTAAATTACTTAAGATTAGAAAATGTTCGAATTTTTTTTTTGTATTTGAGCACTGATTCCACCTTTTAATTAACGTTGTGGTGCATAATTTAAAAATAATTTGTCCAAAAAAGGGGTTGTGTCAGAACATTCATAAAATTACAAGCTGCCAAAAAGTTTGTAGCATGTTTATTTTATCATCCAAATTCTTTGCAAATTTTTGTGTTTCTTTCATTCAGCAAAAACTAAAAAATGGTAGAAATAAACCCCGTATTAAGAATAATGTTAGAATTTTGCAAATTGTTATGATAGAAAGTACGGATATTCATTCCATTAATTAACTAGTTTTGTTGAGAATTTACAATACAGGAGCTACAAAAACGCAACAAAATCAAGTTCTTTTCACTTTTTTAATATTTTGTAATGATAAAAAATATAAAATAATATTAACATAAATATTTTTAAATAAAAAATTAGTAGTTGTAATAAAATTAATTTGGAATATAAAATTTTAAATTATATGAATTATTCATTCTTTATAGAAACCTTTGAAAGTTTATTTTACTTTATTATATAAAATATATTTGAATTCTACTAAAAGTTTGTATATCTTAGATTTAGATTTTGTATACAACTGTTAGATTGTTGACTTAATTTTAAATGTTTTTTTGGGTTTTTCCCTTATTAAAATAAAAAAAAAATTAATGACGGAAACAATTTGAGCTAGCAAATTAATTATGGCATGCGGAATTACATAATTAATTGAGCTATACTTGAATTATATTTAGTTTTTATAAAATTAAACTTTTTCAAGGCAAATATAATAGATACTATCAAATGATTTTTTTTCTTCTTAATGAAGGCTATTAAAGCTTGAAACTTCATTAACAAGTTTATTTGAAATTTGAGATTTTTTTAAATTGTAATATTTTTTATAATTATGTGTTTTATTATTTATTTGTTTTATTTATCATTTCATATTAAATTATTTAAAAGAGTAAAAACAGAAGAATTGAAAGGGTAAAAAAAAAATTATTTAGCTAAAAGCAGTGATTGTGTCAAATAAAGTAATGTTTGTGTCAAAGATAGTTCGTCTCTAAATAAACGATGGAACTGAAATATTTCAAATGAATGGATGAAATATATATGTCAGAAATATATCTATCTGTTCTTCTAGTGCTCCTCTAGCAATCTGTTTTTGTTTCAAAAATACGAAACTGCAACAACAAATATAGAGCTTTGTACAAAAAATAAAAATAAAGTAATTCGAAACTAAGATATAAATATCTATTTTAAATTCACAATATTACCATGCATTTAAAATCAATACATTTAGATACAATTAAAATGAATTTAAAATAGGTACATAAAGAACAGTTATGTCTAACTAACTTTTCAAAAAAATGAATGCAGTAGTAAAAGTTTGATAAAAAAAATTTTCGTTCATTTTTGTTTTTATAAATATTTGCTAATTAATTTCTTTACATTACGAATTTTTTTGTGTTTTGTAGAAGATGACTGGAAATATAATACCTGATTTTCTCACTGATTTCTACACTCTTAGAAATATACTAACTGCAGATATTTTTAATTTGAGAATTAAAAAAAATCAAAACGCGCAATGAAAATAAAATAAATAAGAAAAATAAAATGTAGTTTTTCATCTATTGAAAATATTTTTGTGCATTTTTTACCTATATTTAGTTCGTGTGAATCCAGGTAATCACCAAAAGTGCCCAGGTGCAAATGAGAAATATTCCCAATATAAATAATACTGAAACATATTATGCTTGTAAAACTCGATATTATTACAGTAATTTATAAATTTTTATAACAGGCCAAAAATGTTTCTCTACAGATACTGTCCACTATAACTGCAAAAGTTTTCGATGAAAGTTGGTTAATTGATAAAGGTAATAAACTGAAGCTGTTAATGAAAATGAACTTGACTCTTCAAAATTAACCTACATATTTACGATTCCAAGCTTGGTTATAAAAAATGTCATATAACTTTATTAGTCTCTGGAGTAACATTTTTCCTATTTATAATTGAAATAGAG
Source organism: Parasteatoda lunata (assembly GCA_949128135.1). Lineage (NCBI taxonomy): Eukaryota > Metazoa > Arthropoda > Arachnida > Araneae > Theridiidae > Parasteatoda > Parasteatoda lunata. The sequence continues at coordinate 112,935,098 of OX421974.1, read as the reverse complement.
TTAAAACAATTAGGATAAAAATATTTAATCGTTAATACTTCTAATGTCTCATAAAATATTTTTAATTTAGAAAAAACACTGCTGTTTAAGGACAGAATAGTTTTGGACCGTACATTTTAATCCTTACTCACAATTTTTTTAAATAATTTATCTAGAAGGATTAAGTGATCTTCGGGATCTGTTAAATAAATATTCTCAGCATTTAATATAAATATTTGCCAAATGTCTACTTAAACTCATAAATGAATTTAGTGAAAATAATTTGTAAAATAAAACTTTGAAATATAGTACCAAATATGAGATTTTGAAGGACATCAATGCTCTTAATTTCAAGATATTATTTATATTTTGAAAACATTAATATTTAATTTTGCTTAAATATAATATATTTGAGATAGTGTTTAAAATGTATTGTGTATTTTTCACGTTTAAGAACGTTTAATTTGTTTCTCATCATATTTTGTTTATTTTTTATGTTTTCTTAAATGTTATTCGTAAATACTGTGTTATAGGAATTAAATAAATATATATATATATATATATATATATATATATATATATATATATATATATATATATATATATATATATATATATATATATATATATATACATATTATATATTATATATATATTCAGCCATTTCTGTTAAATAAAACATCATATTCTGAAATTACATATTTTGTTATTAAAAATACTACTTATCGCAGAAAACAATTAAAAGAAACATGAATGAAAATTAGGGCACTTCATACGACAAAAGTGGAATTCAAATATTTAGAGTTTAGTTTTCATCATAAGAACAAGCTTAAAATGATCTCGCTTGACAAATGCAAATTATTTAATTTTTTTTAAAAAAAGTATTTTGTAACTAGGTAGGGGAGAGAGGGCTAGTTTGGACATGGGGTTGCTGTGTAGTGCTTGAATAACTGTCTTATTTATATGTAAAATTTTCACTGTGTGGTTCCGCAGATTTTTAAAAATGCAATGAGCACTTTCTTGTTTCATTACATTATCACCTGGCACATGTTAGTAAAATTTCTTAAAATATGATTTTTATGACGCAAAAGCAACATTCTAAGATTAACATATTTTATTTATAAGATTTCCAAAAGAAGTGATAATATGTTATAAATTATAATGTTTTTACATATTTTGATTTAAGGTTTTCTCTGTATGCTTTTACTTTACCAACATTACGCATAAACATATTTATGTTTTCTTGAAGTCAGTATAGTCACATGGTGGTGGGGCTACAGTGTGGACAAGTCCACATTAGCCCTATTTCCTTCCAATGGGAGAAATATGAATTGATTACAAATGTAACGCATTTGATGTTATTTAATTTCTAAACTTGAATAATTCTGCAGTACAACGGGTTCTTCTTTACAAATAGGAATTTTAATCTTAATGAGAAATTTCACATTAAACCTTATTTTGCTTTATTTGCCTTGAAACCTTTTGATTTGCTCGAAACCTTATTAATCTACTTTTTACAGTTTTATAAAGAAAACTATAATATATGTTTTTTCAAGTTTATTAAATGAATAAAATTCAATATCTATGAATTAAAATTAAAAACTTAGTTCTTATTATCTAGTTATCTTTGTCATACATTAAACTAAAACATGACATTATTGCCTTCTTCTGCCTATCGAATTGTTTAAATTGCTTCAATAAAAGAAATAGCATAAATCCATGCATTCTATATGTTCGATTTAAGCATAAAACTGAAATTTGTAATTAAGATTGATTTAAGTTAAAATTGGTCCGGTAATTATCAATGCCACAGCACTAAGTTATCTAAAACGTATCCCATCTAAAGAAAGCGTAGATAACGTCATACTTGTTGTTTTTAGAGAATGTGGAAATTTAAAAGAAAGCAACAAACTCATCGTAGAAAGAGAAAAATATAAAGGAAAACAAAAGAAAAGTTGTTTTTCTACAAATGGAATCCAAAACTTATGAAACAAGGAAACTTTATTTACTAACTCTCAGTCAGAGAATCAGAATTTCAATATCAAAGATTGAAACTTCTTGAGAAGGCTGAATCAATAAGAGTTTATGACTTAGTGCTAGTTAAGTATTTAAAAAAAAAACACTGTTGTGCATTGTGTTGATAAAGGGGAAGTTGTTTATAAATTTGAAGAAGACAAAGCTTAATTAGGGAAAAAAGATGGAATTAGTTCTTCTAATCATAAGTCTAGAAAAAAGACATTTCTCATAAACGGGTGCTGGTCGAACGTATGTAACTGTTAGAATAGTAGGACACTGCATCTCAATACACACTTAGATTGAAATTCCAAAATTTTTGATAAAACAAAAACGAATTTCAAAATTTTATTAAAATGTGTAAAATTGAATAAGGGATTTTATGTACTAATTTACGTTTAAAATGTCTTTCTAAGTATTGCGAAATGCCCTATAAAAATTAGCATTTCGATTAAAACGTTTGAATATTTATTTCGTAATCAGGCTTAATTTAAAATTAATATAATTTTGAGTTAAGATAAACCTATCTGATATACCTTCCCACAAATGACAATTAATTACCTGAACTACCAGATTTTGGATTTATCTAAAACCATCATTTGGAGTTAATTTGACCCTCATGAAAATTAATGTTTTTTCAAAGTAAATGATTTTAAAAGATGAATATTGCTGAAAATACAATTTGCAAGAGTTTTTAGAGATTTAAATTTTTCCCGCTGTTTTTTATTAGCCCAATAACAATATTACATTATTATGCAATATTGTATAGCTGATAATTCTTTCGCAAGTGTGCAAATAATACGAAAATAAACAAAAGACATGAATATAAATAATATACACTAACACACAACATGTTTTGAAATGTTGAACTCCATCAGTAGTTAGACATTAGTAGGCGTATATAGTATATTCACGTGACGTAAAAGTGACAAAAAAACATCGACAAATTATTTTTAGCATTTGTCACAGCCAGTATTCATTTCATTCTGTGCCTTGCGATGTTAAAAGGAATGTGTTTTTTGATATTTTAGGGACTGGATTTTATCAATTAGTGGATAGCTGATGCGCAAAGTACTAATTTGTAGTTTTTCAACAAACACACGAATGAGTTCGCAATGAGTAATTGAGGAGGCAAATGATTCAATCATTAAGGATATCAATATCACAAGCGTTGTAAGGAATTGCAAGACACTTGAAAGTTGCACCGCATGTAGAATTCCTTAGCATCAAGCCTGCTAATCCTACGTGACATTTCGTATGATTGTAGTAAGTGACAGTGCTTGGCTTCTACTCTGCACTATGACGTTCGCATTAATATCATTCAGAATTAAGATATACTTTTTCTTTTGTACCTGTATAGTAAGCATTCAGTTTTCATTTTACAGTGCAAAAGATGAATGCCGTGGCTGATAAGTGACATTGAAATTCGAAGGACATTTTATTTTATTTATACTAAATATCTCTATAATGTATCTAAATATCTCTATATTTTACGAAAACAATTCGTCTTCATGTTTTACTGAGGCAAAGGACAGTAATTCCGCTGCATCTGGAGTTTAGGTGTGGTTTCATAATTAGAGTACTATACTTTTCCTAAGTCGTACTTCATTTACTTTTTTTCTTTAATTTACACAAATAAAAATGGCAATTCAAAAAAAAAAGTAATTTTTGCATTTTATACTAGTTGAATTCAAAGTTATATAGCTTGAATGTCATATAATAGAGTTTCATTATTATTTACACGATTATTACACTTTTCATTATTATTACAATAACTTTTCTCCATCATTACTAACTTGTCTAGGATTATAACAAATGTAACTTCTTATAATACTTATATATATATGATTTATTTTAGACGCAATAACGAAATTATAATTCAAAAGGAACGAAGTTACTTAGTACCGTCAGATGGGGTGACTTTGTGCAACGAGGGGTGACTTTGTGCAAACTGTCATTTTTTCAAATTTTGCGTCGTGCCATCTAGGGGTATTCTTTAAAAAGCTCGGTATCAACTGATTTGAGTTGTCAACAAAACGAACTAATGGTTTACCAAGAACTGGCAGTGTAAACATAATCGTTCTTGGAAAATTGTGAGCTTAAGTTACAAACTGTTTCAAATTTTTAACGTCGCAAAATTGGAGGCTGGAAAGTCTGCTCGGTTGAAGAAGTTCTAGTTATCCTGGCCAGGAAGGTAGGTTATACTTTAAAAGTCTTATCAATTGAGATAACAAATCATGCATAATTTCTTGTTTTTAATTATTATAATGTTGTTATTTAATAATTAATAAAAAAATGCACCCTGGGGTGTCTTTGTGCAAATTTTTTTTTTCTGTGAAAAACATGCCAAGGACTTAGGAAAGAAAGCCTGGAGCAAGAAATTATTGTGATTACTACACCAAAGAAGCGTTAGAAAACTGTTTGGCAGAAGTAAAAAATGGTTTATCCGTTTCGAAAGCGTTAAAAAAGTTCGGAATTTATCGAAACACGATTTCGAACAAAATTAATGTGAAGCATTCGAAATCTCACAGTGAATATTATTTTTCATTTTCATATTGTTATTTTTCATTTCAATTTCCATATGTCAATTGTTTAAGACATTTAATAGGAGACTTTTAATAAGAGAGGATCATTCCGAGTTGCAGAGTTGGAGGCAATTTGGGGTCGTTAACTGTGGGAATTCATTCAACTGTCCATTCATGTCAATTCGTATAAAATGTTTTAATGTACCTGAAAGTCATAAAAAAAGTTATCTAAGATTTAATTAATGCGAAAAAATATAAAAATGTTAAAAAATCTAAAAATTAAAGTTTTTATGTTTATTTTCAGTAGATTTGTTAATGCATAGTACATATTTATATGTAATATACTTGTATTGTACGTTAACAATGTTAAATATTGCTTATTAAACGATTTTAAGTCAAAGTGAATGAAAATAACTGAACTAAGTCATTATTTTATTGCATTGCACAAAGTCACCCCATCCCGGGGTGACTTTGTGCATTCGACTAATTCATTTTTTACAAATAATAAACATTTCAAATTAGCTCTTAACTACGTGCAATTACTTCCCAAATGGCTAACAACAAATTTTAGATTAGATACTCTACAATTCAGTATTTTTAACTATTTTTTTATTAGGTCAAAGTTGTAAAACTGAAAATTCCTGCACAAAGTCACCCCATCTGACGGTAAACAAAGATACTTTGGTAAACGAATCTAATGTACAATATAATTTTATAAAAACTGTTGCGAGTGACATTTTTAACACGTTGGATTCTAATTTCCTTGTTACATTTCATCTTCATAATGTTTGCAGCGCTGCAAAATTTAAAATTGGCATAAAACTTCAGAATTGAACGTTTTGCTTATAGAGGACAAATTGACCCTTTTTATATGCTTAAGGTGTTTCCATTATGATTTATTTTACTAATCAACAGAAAGGCATGGAATTTTGATATAATATACTTAGAAACAATTTAAGAAAATCCAAAAACAATAGCTCCGAAACTTACGTATATTTTCCAAAATCAAAAAAGAAAAGCAATTTTTTTAAACAATTATTAAGGAAAAACTAAGAAATTTTGTAATTCCAGATTAAGCCCAAAACGCAGATAAATGTCAAAATTATTGTTAAAAAATATCTCAAGAGTTAAAATTATATTCAATATGTTTTTTGGACAAACATGCAAAATATGTTCACACTAGCTCCAATCCTCCCTAAATATGTCTGAAAAATGTTTGTGTGAAATCTTAACAAATAATAGCTTTATTAATATTCAAAAATATGTAACTGATGATAAATAACCTGTGAAAAATAAATATCTTGTCTATGACGTAAAAATTATTCTTTAAACATCCACAAAATAAAAATAAAAAATAGAATGAATGAATAAATTACTTTTTTTCAAAAAAGTAACCTGCGGCGAACATTGTATTTTTATACAAATTAATCATCAGAGTGTTTAAACTATGATGCAGTATATTGATATTAGCAAAGATAAACTTCACTTTTATTATTAAGAAATAAAAAGTTTCTTTATTTCTGTATTTCATTATATCAAAAACAAATTTTGACGAGGATAGAGCATGATTTCTTCGAGGTAAAAGTTTAATTATATGTAAACGATGGCTTAATACAAAAGTTATCTTCAGAAATTACTTTTAATCTTTATAAAAAATAGTCAATTAAGACATGCTAAAAATTTCCTCAGCTGAAACTTTTATACTTCTAAGAGGGAAAAGACACTTAGGATATTGGTATTACTCTTTCTGTGATAAAACCATGGCATTTTTATTATTTTATTGTAGCAATAAAACTTCTATTAACTTATTGCAGCATTAATTTGTTTTACAAGAAATATTATCAATTTAGCATTCACTTTAAAAAAAAATATTGAAAAAAGTAATAATATTTTTTTTTTTACGAATTTGACAAATACGCATTTATTTCCCATTTATTTCAACTATTTCTAGTAGTAAGATATAAAAGTATATTTTAATGCGTGAGACTATATTTATCAAACGTGTAGGAGAAAAAAAAATTGAAGTATTTATTATTGCATAGAATTTTTTAAAATTTTTTTCCCAGGAAATGTTGTTTTTGCAGACATCTTATTGTACTCAAGGAAAGAAAACATTTTCTTGACTAATTTATATCTGGAAAGTAGAATTCATAGAAAGCCACATGTGACATGCCTATTGACTATACAATACACAAAAATATATTTTCTCTTAGCCTTTTGTATGCTATATATACCCAATTTTATCTGTTCCTGAAAATACATACGCAAGCGTTGAACCATAAAATAAAGAAATGGAGTAATTGGTTGAATCATAGCTTCTATCCGTCTTGATTAGTTGCGGTCACTGCTTTAGTAAGAATTATGTGTCTTTGTCTATCTCAGCGGAATAGGAAAAAAAATTAATGAAATACACATGGTCCATTCCTGGCATAGAAAGCAGATTTATCAGATAGTTCAAATAAAAGAATTTTGATTGAATTTAAGAGAAAATACTAATTTTAAGCTGATAATAAAAAAGTATTATATCCAAATTAAATAGCAGTGTTATGTGTTGCACTAGTTGTTGCGGTTCTAACATTTCTATATATCTTGGAAATGTTTGCAAATCCTTTGATGAAATTTAATTGGGAAGTAAATATATTTTGTTAATTTTTTGAAAACTCATTGTTTTGTATTTATTACAATTATGAAGATATTACGTGCATACTAAAAGCTTTTGATCTCTTAAATTTTAATCTCTAATGGAAAGCTAATCTTTTTCCATAATAGTATTATTTAAATTGCTAAGCTTGAAATTCTTTATTATTTATCAGTTCCCTTTTTTAAGTTTAACGTAGAACTTTATAAATAATATTTGCATACTTGTTGATGTGTTACTTGAATAAAATGTTTAACATTATTAATAAAAAAGATTTCTCATGGATTAATACCAATAATCAACACATTTATGATTTTTTTGAAACAAAATAAAGTTAACTTTAATGCTTCCTTTTGTCTCCAAAATCTCTTTAAAGGAATTCCATTTGATAAAGAAAATGGAAGAGAGGAGAAAAATGTTCTTTTGAATTATTACTATGATTGTAACAATATCCTATTTTACAGCAATATCCACGTTCAAATCCCAGCCTTGGCTTCTTGATACACACCGACTGCAGCGTAGACTTAAAATATCTTCAATTGAAACAAAAAAAATTGATAGTCTATGTACCAGAAAGTAGAATAAATAGAGCAATGGTGCTATTTCGTTTAGAAAAAAAAACATACTGTTATAAGTGCTAAAATCGCTTAATTAAATTTGGTAATAGATACTAATTGAAAGAAAAAAATAAGCTATGTAAAGAAAATCAAAATTAATAGAAAGATGATACTACTTTTATAAGAGAATTGTAAAAAATATTTCTATTCTATATTTAATTTTAATTTATATATATATATATATATATATATATATATATATATATATATATAGCATAATATATATATAGCATAATATATAAATACAAAAAACACGGAGAAAATTAAGAAAAACAATAAGTTTCATTTATTGCCCATAAGGTGCAAGTAAATAGAACTCATTAAATAAGTTCAAAAAGAAGATAAAACAAAGGAAAATTACAGACAAATGAAAAAAGGAAAAAAAAGAAAATTATTTTTAAAAAAATAAAATTGGAAGGAATAAAAAAAAGGATAGAATTCTTTTTAAAAAAATCCGGACAAAAAAAGATATAATCCTTTCATCAGCCAACACGATTATATCTGCAAAAAAGAGTGCTTTCTAATATTGTATTAATATAGCCAAAGCAAAATATATCAATACAATAGTGTGAGAAGCACTCAAAAACTTTTTACAAAAATTACAACAAATAAAAATAACACGTAAAAACAGAAAGTAAAATATAAAGAAAAAACAGAATAGAACATATAACTTAATTACGAAAATATTTTAAATCATTCTTGATAAATTTCCCATTCATGTATGTTCATTTGATTTCGCTACTCGCTTTATAGTTTATGTTTTATGTTCTATTCTGTTTTTTCTTTATATTTTACTTTCTGTTTTTACGTGTCATTTTTATTTGTTGTAAATTTTGTAAAAATTTCTTGAGTGCTCCTCACGCTATTGTATTGATATATTTTGCTTTGGCTATAATAATACAATATTAGAAAGCACTCTTTTTTGCAGATATAATCGTGTTGGCTGATGAAAAGATTATATTTTCTTTTTTTTTCTTCCAGATTTTTTTTTTTTTTTTTTTTAATAATTTTCTTTTTTCCCCTTTTTTCATTTGTCTGTAATTTTCCTTCGTTTTATCTTTTTTTTAAACTTATTTAATGAGTTTTTTTTCCCGGATTTTTTTAAAGAATTCTATCCTTTTTTTATCCCTTCCAGTTTTTATTTATTTATTTTTATTTTTAATAATTTTCCCCCTTTTTTCATTTGTCTGTAATTCACCTTCGCTTTATCTTCTTTTTGAACTTATTTAATGAGTTCTATTTACTTGCAGCTTATTGTCAATAAATGAAACTTATTGTTTTTCTTAATTTTTTCCGTGTTTTTTGTATTTATATATTATGCTATATATATTACATGAGTAAACTAGAAAACAGTACTTTTGCTGTTAAAATGAATTTTTCTGTATGCCTCCATTGTCTCTTTCCTCCATGTATGTTCCTTTTCTTAGTCTAAAAGTATGGCTTGCGATTAAACTTTCAATTTGAGAAATATACTTCTCATCTGGTCAGCAACCTTTGAATTATTGATTAATCTAGTTATTTAATTAAAAACAGCAACGGAATTAGGAATTCTTCGCCTACTGTATAAAAGAATTTTAATTAAAATAACCCGCAGCCAAATATTCAAAAGACTTGCAAATCGCAGAAGCTGAAAGCAGTTGAAGACTGGAAAGAAATTCCGTTATCGATAAATTTTTATGGGATGTCGCTAAGAAGAAAATTTTTATGGGCACTTAAGGAAATCAAAATGTCCGGCAATGACCCATGAAAGAAGTTGTAAGGAAAAGGTCTAACAGCATTAACTTCTTCTTCCAACAGCAATACGTGGGCAAGAGCCGATTTTTGTTATTGTAAAGTGTTTCGGAAAAAAAAAGCCTAGACAATAAAATAAATGAATAAAATAACCAATTCTTAAGAAATAATGTTATTTTAAGGATCGGAATTTTTTATTTTTAAAGATTTTTTTAACTGCCGATTTTATGGTTCTTATTTTATTTTATATCCTACCACATTTTATTTTGCATTATTCATGTTTCTTTTGTTATTCTTGTCTTTGTGATACTTTCTAAGAAAAATATTTCAGGGAGAAATTTAATGATTTAAAGAAATTCATACATTATCACAATATATAATAACAATACATTATTACATCATAAGTTTTTAGGAAGGAAACAACCCTCATCACATAAAGTCTTGATTATGTTTCAGTTAAGTAAAAGTAAATGTTTGACACTAAAACTACAAAAATATTTCACAGACGTTTTTAAGTTAACTTTTACTATTACATAGTAAAATATTTTAAAAATTCTTCTGATGCAATTTAAAGATTTTTTAATATGTACATATATATATATATATATCTATAATAAGGATATCTTAGTATATATATCTATGATATAAAGTATATCTATAATATGTCTACAATATTCTATAAGAAAAATATTTTGAAACAATAAATTGCTTCAACGATATTTTCCATCCAACCTTATCAGCTTCAAAAATATTTACGCTCATAGAGATATTTTCTTGTTAATAATGTGAAAGTTAATTCTATTTGTATCATAATTAAAATTTGTATACACTCTAACAAAATGAATAAGCTTGCATAAAAAAATCATGAAATTATTTTTTAATACTGAGTTAATACATTATAAATAAGATAAATGATTTAAAAAATTTTTACAAAAAATACATATTTTTAATTTTTTTATAATAAATGTTTTTTTTATAAATAAAACTGCACTAAAAATTATCAAAAAAAAAACATTCTAACTGAGAAAGCATAAGAATTTGAGTTTATACGGTTTGTTCCTTGCAAAGTAGGAAAATAAATGATTTACTGCACATATTCAGTCGAAAAATTTTAGCTTCATTTACTGTAATTAATTCTAAATAGCGTTTTAAAAATGTCTATAATCCACATAAATGTAAACATATTCTGCAAACATACATACAATATTAGTCAGTTCTCACACTGAGAAGAAAAAAAGCTTAGTCAAAGCAACCAGAATTTGGTAAAAATTACCACATATCTGACTCTATGGGAATACCAAAAAGCTCGGCAGTTTTTACCAAAACGCTTAAGCAATTTCTGGAAAATTAAGAATTAAATATGGTTTCATAATATGTGATAAAATTTGGTAATCTTATCACGGTACCATAGAACATGGTAAAAAATCGCTTATTCGGTTTAATTTACTTTTCTGTTATGTATTTTTTACTAAGTGTGTGGTAAGAGGAATTGTAATTTTGAAAACCAGAATTTACCGTAAACCATTATCATACGAATGGAAAATTTACCAAATGAAAGTTTTAAATCTTCCATTTTATTCTCATAATTATGTAGTTTTTCACCAGAAATACCATCACTATACGAATCACGTTACATCACATTACGAATGGAAAAGATACTAAAGAATGTGTTAAATACCGTAAATCTTCGATTCTATTACCAGAATTACGTATATTTTCTTACCAAAAATGCTATCCCCCATGCAGTGCGATAAATTTTCCAGAAATTTTTTTTGAATGAAGTCTTATGAACTCACTTGTAACGGCTTTTACGCATTCTTTTTTCCGGAAAATTTTCTTAAAAAAATACAGATAATGTACTTGTTTCTCAAAGAAAGGTGCATTCTAATCCCTTAAGCAGATGTTAATGTTTTTATTGATTTATTAATTAAACCATTTTATGTCCCAGTGAACCAGAATTATAAAAGTTTTTAATAAATTATTAGACACATAAAATGTTCCATACGCCCAGTTTATGTAAATTATTCAATTATAATTTCAATTTTATGTTTTTATAAAACACGTGATTCAAATTTCGTTTCGTCAGAAAAATCGGTACACAGATGAAATGTAATATCAGTAACTTAAACTATGGCAAGTTTTCTGAAATTGTGCAGGTTTGCAGAAATTTTGTAAACGTGTTAAATGTAATAAGACTTTTGTTTTAATGGAACCATAGTGTTAAGTTATGTAGTTTAGAATTACTTAAATCGCAAGACACTCTGGTTTAACCCTTTACCAGCACCGTACTAATGTACAGTGCACAAAATAAAAAATGGACCACCCTAAATAACTTTTGATCTAATGATCGGATCTTCACGTTCTCGGACTCCATCTTAATGGATTGAGGGGGTAGCCTCAAATGTGCTAATTAATTGGTACTTTTACCGAATAATCATATATTTTTCCGACTCATTTGGAATATTGAACTCCAAAATATAAGGGGTAGCTGATCTGGGAAATATGTTCCCCATAGTTTGGTCAGAAGAGCAATCCAAAGTTTGGAGCACCTAATGTTAATTTTATTTTTTGCGTATTTCACCATATTCACCTAACTATTTACGTGAATTGAAAAATGTTTTTGCAGACAATCATAAAATTCGTTATTCGTTATAAGACACTAATAAAAATTTATAAACAGCTCTTTTGCTGCAAAATGTTTCAAAAATTTATTTAGTGTATGGATAAGGTCCCTGATAAAAATTGGACTGAGCATTTCGCTGATTGTGAAACTTGAAAACAATTATTTTTCGAATAATTTTATGTATCTTCATGTTGCTTAGGGGATAATAATGGAGTTGAAAAATAATGAACCCATTTCTTTGTAAGGAAAGAAATGTCACATCGCACATTTTGCTTCTTTTCAAAGCAAAACAAATTCCTCATGCCGTTAGAATTTATCTGAAGTTTTAGAAACTATTACCTTATACCGATATAAACATAAGAAATGCTGCATTTTGAATACTGCGCACGGAAATGTCAACATAGATGACTATCCCAAAAATATCACTAAAAATATAATTTTTTCTTTCGATTCCATCTATTGTTACTTAATAGTGCATTGTTTTATGTGATATGCAAAAGCCAACTGTAAACGACACAAGCGACTTCTAGAAAAATGGCCTGTAAGCCATTTTATAACGCTAACTTGTCAATTCCATCTATTATTACTTAGATGTGATATGCTCAAGTCAACTGTAAACGACACAATCGGCTTCTTAAATAGCCAGTTAGCTTCTTTATAACGATAAGTTGCTGATTCCATCTACTTTTAGATATGTTCTATGAGATATGCTAAAGCCGACTGTAAGCAAACAAGCGACTTCTAGAAAAATGGACAGTTAGCTTTTTTACAACGCCCTAGATATCGCAGCCGAAAATTCCTTGATTTCTTGAGAACCGGGAAATTTCTCAAGTTTTCAATTTTAATTCATCCGATTAAATTCAATCAACTCAATTGCAGATTTCATTTCTTGAATAAATCGAAGAATTTTATTCTTTAGCATTTATTTTGAATTTCGTGAACAAATTGAAATTGCCATACTGTTCAAAGAAACAACGATTTGCGCTGTATTTTCTAAAACAGCAAATAATAAACATCACCAGTGCTCATTTTGCTGAAACAAAATAATTGAATCTGAGATTAGTTGAAAATATAAGGAAGTGTTTCTTAAAAATGTTTATTTCAAATCATGCGCACAATGATATATAACTGATGAATAACGACATTCTTTTTCCGGAGAGTAATTTTTTTTTAAAACAACTACCATTAAAAATACTGTAGAATGTTACATTATTAAAAAATGACTTTTTATAACTTTTTGTACCAACATTTGAATAAAAAGGAAATATTTGGAAAAAAAAAATAAGTAAAACATATAGTATATAAAATTCGTTTTCTTATTTCTGTCTAAATGATCACAATGGTCGTTCATGGTAGGTTAAAAGATGAGAAGTTCTCGTGTTAATATTACAATCATGCAATTTAGCACATTCTAATTTTTTTTCACATTTAGTAAACATTCTGAGGAATAAAGTGGAAAAAGTTTGGAAAACAGTGGAAAAATTCTGGTAAACTTACTATGTATAAAAATGATGTTCCAGGTAAAAAATATCGTCATATCTCTGGTTACTAAAACTAAAATATACGGTATTTAAACCATTCAATTGATATTTTTTCCGTTCATATTCTAACAGTTTACCGGAAATTCTGGCTTTCAAAATTATAGTTTTTATTACAACACATTTAGTATAATATACAAAATTGAAGAGTAAATTTAACCAAATAAATGGTTTTTATGCCGTAGTCATGATATAATTACCATATTTTAAAACATTTACTAAATTGCCAAATTTACATTTGCCAAATTTCATCACATTATTATAAAACCATATTTTATTGTTATTTTTACAAAAATCATTGAAAAAACGCTTCTGTAAAAATTACCGAAATTCTTATGTCCCTATAGAGTCAAAAACACTGTGAATCTTACATTATTCTGGTAGATTTGGTCAGACTATTTTTACTCAGAGGAGCTTTTGCTATTATAGTATAGTTTTAAAATATAACTGAAAAATAATTGCTTTTTGGAATGCTATTTAAAAATGTTTTTTATTGTTATTTTTAGTTTGAATCTTTGGCCCTTGTTTCTATATTATCAGGCATAAATAAATTGTTTAGAATAAAGCCTTCATGACAAGAAAAGGTTTTCTATGCGTCTTTTTGAAAACGAAAAAAAAAAAAAAGAATTTACTTAGGAAAAAAAAACATTTATTTTTATTATTAATTCAAAAAATCTTTAATTTCAAACTGTAGGTTTAAAAAATTTTTTAAATTATTTTTTCAGCAAATTCAATTAAATAGAAGATAATTAGATAAATATCTTTGAGAATTTTTCTCCCGGAGTAAACAAAGAATAGATAATATAAAAATGAATGTTGCTATAAACTATAAAGAAACAAATACTTTCTATTTTTTTAAACAATTAAACAAATATTTTCTTTAAAAATAATTTGGAGTTTAATGAGCGAAACTAAAAACTACTCCTCCGTACAAAATTAAATTTAGAATTGCATTTGTGTTGTAAAATTTAAAAAAAAGACATTACTAACGGAGTAGGGAATCTGTAAATATAATTAAGTTGTTTCAACAGAAAACCTGTTTTATATACCTTAATTAAATTTCAGAGATCACAACTATTCCAAGTTTATTCTTATTTGCCAAGTTAGAAATCTTTGCTTGTTTTTCTTTCATCGTGTTTTTTGCACAGGAGAAAAAAAAATATTTTTCTATTTTACAAAATAATTTGAAATGAAATTAAATGAAACGTACATGTTTTTTAGACAGAAACATTTAAATGTTTCAGAACAAAATGGATTATATTTTAACTCGAAATATTTATACATTCTGAAATTATAAGAATTAACAGAAGCAGCTTCACAGTTTTTCATGCATAACCTTGAGTTTTCTAAATAAAAACATATTTATTATTTTTAGATTCAAGATCAGATGATCTAAATTTTGCACAAAAGAAAAATAATTTTAGAGAAATCAAGAATCTTAAATTGAAAGAAAAAGTACAAAACAAATACATTAAAGAAGTAAAGTATGATTGTAAAAGTAAATAAATCCTCCGATATTTATTTTAAAAACTATTCATTGATTGGTTTGGTGATAGATCATAACTGGTTTCAGAGAAAGTTTGTATGAAACCAAGTAGAAACGATTCTAAAATTATTATAAATTGTTTTTGAAATATGAATGAATTATTTTTTCATAAATAATTGTAATAAATAGATGCAATAATATATTTTTAATAAATATTTTAGTAACTAATTAAAATAATCGCTTGATAGGGAAATATTAAATATGTAAGAGTAAAAAATTTAATAACTGAGTGAAAGAGTAAAAATTTAATAATCTACTCTCAGAGCGAAAATTTTTTTATCACACGAAAAATAACTGCGATTTGTGTTTGCAATGGTATTTATAATATACTATTCAAATCTTTGGATTTATGTTTTTTTTTTATCATTTATCATTTAAAAATTATAAATTTATCCAAAAAACAAGCTTATTCAAGAATAAAATTGATTTTATTTGTTATTACATTTAAAAAATTCTTTTTCAAACAAAGAATAAAACGCGTTTTGAAAATATAATATTTGCAATAATATAATGAAAACATTTTACGTTACATTAGATAAAAACGGCAATCTTAGGTAATTTCTTAATCTTAGGCAACGATAATCTTAGGCATTTTTTTATTTATTTAATTTTGAATCACCACATTTTATTTATGAAACAGAATCATCTAATTTAAAAGGAGGTTTTTATTATTTCTTCGATTGTTGCTATTTTCACAAAATGGAATTCTTTCCTTGCTTTAAAAATATTTTATATTCAGCAAGCCTGCTAAAAAAACTGTGAAAAATGTTCTTTAGAAAATGAATGCTATAAATTAACATGGTTTGGAAACTTTTCAGCAATTTTTATGCTTTCCAAGTTTGAAAATTAATCTTTTCTCATAATTATTGCCTGGAAAAATGCAGTTACGCGGAAGCTTTATTATCCAAACACATCCAAAATTAAAATATTTCATAAAGAAATAAAATCTCCATCATGATAGCCTATTTGTTCAAAGGAAGTCATTTGGATCATTTAATTCGCTTCTATTTTATTGTTTAAGTTAAGAAATAAATGGATGTGGTTACATTTTATGAAATATTATTTATAATTATTAATGAAACGAAGATTTATGTTTGCCAAAATAAATTGTTTCTCTTTCGTATTTTTATATTTATAAATTTGAGCATTATGAGGAATTTATATTTGATGAAAATTTCAATCAAAATAAAATTTTCAGGTGTGTTTGTAAGATTTAATGAAACCATATTCGCTCTTAAATAAGTTACTACAATTGCATGTTCTAACCATTTTCTGTAACTAGCGAAGTAGTGTAATATTGGAGATTTCTAAACTCTTGTTTAAAAAATAAATTATGTTTTAAAAATGGAATTATTTCTCTGAATGAATATATATATATATATATATATATATACTACCGGTCAAAAATTTAGACTCACTCTTGAATTTTTTAAAATAGACAAATAACAATTAAAAATGACTTCTTTTAAACTGAAAATTACATTAAATCAACTTTATTTTGAGAAATGTAGGTACGCTTCTAAGGTAAGAACTATAATTTTTTACATAACTTATTAATTTCGTCCAATCTTGGATTCTTCGAAATATCCTCCTTTAGCCTTTATCACAGCAGCACATATTTTCGGCATTCTTTCTATTAGTTTTTGTAATGCTCTAGCTGATATCTGGTTCCAGCAACTAAGTAAAGATTCCCAAAGCTTGTTATGATTGGTGCATCTCATTTCTGTAAAATCTCTATCGAGTTCATCCCACAATAGCTTAATAGGAGTAATATCAGGGGATTGAGGGGGCCAATTCATGTATTTCAGTACTTTTTTCTTTTCTTTTGATGCAATGTAGTTTCTACACGAATTCGATGAATGTTTTATATCGTTATCTTGCTGAAAAACAAATCCTTGACCAGCGATTCTCTGTCCACATGGAAAAGCGTAACGCTGCAATATTCTGTAATAATATTTTTTATCCATAATACCCTCTATTTTTACAAGATCTCAGATTTTATCACCGGCAAAACATCCCCAAATCATGACTGAACCTCCACCATGCTTGACAGTTGGTAGTAAACATTGACTGTCATGCGTTCACCAACTAAACGACGAACATACTGCCTTCGTTTGCTTCCAAACAATTCAAATTTTGATTCGTCCGTAAACAAAACCTTTAACCACTATTCTAAAGACCAGGTAACATGTTTTTTAGCCCATTGCAGTCGTTTTATTTTATTTTGCTTTTTCGAAAGAGGTTTTCTAGCAGCTACGCAACCTTTTAAACCATAGTCACGAAGTCGACGTTGTACAGTAGATACTGACACAATTTTCTGCCGAGTAGCATTCAATTCCTCACGAATTTCTGGTGCAGCTCGAGTCCGCTGCCGCTTACTTTGAATGCGGATAAACCTATCCTCAAGTTTGGAAGTTATTCTAGGTCTCCCTGATCGCTGGCGGATCTTATTTTGGCCAGATTCTTTCTTCCTTTGCAAAGTTCTGACCACAGTGGTCTGAGAAACATTAGTTTTAGAGGCAATTTGTCTACTTGAATAGCCTTCTGAATGAAGTGCAATAATAACTGCACGTGTTTCCACACTTATATCTCGTTTTTGACCCATAATTCTGTAATAAATTGTATTTAAAAAAATTTATTTTTGTTTTTAATATATACCAGTTATTCTGGCTAATTAAGGCTATTATATCAATATTTAAAATTTGTCATGTACATGAACATAACTTATAATTAACCCCATAAAAGAAGATGAAAAGTAAATTGTTTATAAACTAAGAATTAATAAAAAAGTTTAAATAAATTACGCTTGTTTTAGAATAGGTACTTACATGCACTTTCGTTCATTTCGTTATCAACTACAAAATAGATACAAAATGAAAAAATGATGAACATTTTTAAAAGAAAACAGAGTTTTGGGATGTTTGTTTATGATTATGTTTGATAAATTGTATGTTTAAGTCAGAAACATTTAACTATTTTTGAAAATTTTGAAATAAATACAAGTGAGTCTAAACTTTTGACCGGTAGTGTATATATATATATATATATATATATATATATATATGTATATATGTATATATACATATATGTGTATATATAACTTTTGACCGGTAGTGTATATATATATATATATATATATATATATATATATATATATATATATATATATATATATATATATATATATATATATATATATATATATATATATCCCCTTTGTAAGTGGAATTAGAATTTCCGTTTCAACAGGAAATTTCCAGCAGTAATCTCAAAAATTCTTTGGCTGTGATATGCTTGTTTTTAAATTGGTAATTTTGAAAAATTTTTAAATTATGATAGTTGAAGATGCGAATATTATTGAAGAGTATAATTTGTTAAACAAATTTAAAAAGATTTAAAGAATTAGCATTCACGTTCGTCAAAAATAGGCAAATTCATCAAATGGAACAAAACAATATATAAGAGAGTAACTAGAAAATGTCGGTTGTATGAGGTTATCTGAAAAATTTCAGAAAAAGTTAATAAAATTTTACTTTAAGAAATTAAAATATATTTTTTCAAACTATCCAATTCAATACAAGCAAAATTTCATTAAATGGTATTAAACTTCTGAAATATAAATCAAAATATAAGAAGTATACCATTTATACCAAAATTATACTATTAATTTCCTTCCAAAAATATTTTATGAGGCTCAATCCCCGTGTATTTAATACCAACTATCATAAATAAGGTCAAGTTATCAAAATATATCAGAATAATTGAAAGGAAACTATTTGTGTTCATATTCTTATGTGTTTTTACCCTATTAGACTAATCAAAGTAAGTAAAACAAAAACGTTCATATATTGCAAATTGGGACTTATATATATTTGATAATTCAATAAGTGTTGTTTATTTTATTATTGCCCCAAATTTAAATAGCCTGATATCCTGAGGTTTTCACACATTTCAAACATTATAAAATTCCATTAATTGAAAGAACTTCAACGCTATGTTTGAGATAAAAGGAAAGATAAAAGTGTTTCGACACTATCTGATAATTTCTTGAAGGACGGAAATTTCAAGCTCATGGAAAAATGCAAAAATTTTAAGCAGCAGAATTGAAACTATACAATACGATTATATGTATAGCTAAAATCAAATGTGTTATTGAAATAAGACAAACTTTTTAAATCATCGAAATGCAAATTTTAAAGTATAATTAGTAAAGCTAAGACATTTTATATTTTATATCTTACATCCGGAGTTGAACAGTCGACCCACTTTTTGGTTTACGACTACTAAAACTCCCTAGCCTTGTAATTTTGAACCAATCCGGAGGACAAGAAAATTTCTGGATCAGTGCCCCCTGAGGTATTGATTTGTTATGGAAACATGGAGGACTTTGCGAATCGACATATTTAACGTGCATTAGTCACCATTTATTACACGAGGAGTCTTCGTTTGAATTGGGATCGAACACACGAACTCTTGGACATGGGCCCAATACCCTACCAACCAGGTTATCCCGGTCCAAGCTAAGACATTATAAAAATAAAATTCAAAATTTTTATTTTATAATATTTCTATATGAATAGTTTTTTTTAAAAATAATTTTTTAATAACAATCGTTGAACAGCGGACCCAATTTCGAGTTTAAGACTACTAATGTTCAACTCCGTAGCCTTGTAATTTTGAACGAATCCAGAAGACAAGGAAACTCCTAGATCAAAGATGTGGTATTATTTGTTATGGGAACATGACTTTGCAACTCGACAGATTTAACGAGCATCAGCCACCATTTACTGCACAAGGAATCTTCAGCCGCGTGGATCGAACTCACAAGTTCTTGGACATGGGCCCAATGCCCTACCATCCAGGCTATCCCGGCATCTATATGAAAGTTTTGTAATATTTAAAAACATTACTTTTAAATGTGTAGCACTTTATTCATTTAAGGTTTGAATAGCTGGGCAATAGTTTCATTGCAAGTCAAAGGTTAGTTTTGAGATTGTGATGGTATTGTGGTACCTTGGTACTGTGATCAAAAGATTATGATTAAATATAAGAACATAAAAACAAAAACAAAAAATATTTTCCTCTTAACTTATTTAAAACAATTTCAATTTTTTATTAAAATTTAAATATTTTTTAATTGATGGCCTTAATTTTTCTTATTAAAATTATTTCTTAACCACATTGTTTTCATATGCTTTTTTTTATATTTCTTTTTAGATTACATTCTAGCTATGATTTCTAGCTTTAAAATACTGCATTTAAAATATTAGTTTAAAGATATCCATATTTTAAAATTATATTGTATACGAACTATTAATATATCAAAGGAAATAATTTTCTGTAAATTTTATAAATATTTCAATTGTATAATCTTGTTTTGTTGTTAGCACTACATATTATTTTTAGAATAAAACAAAATATTTTTTAAAAAAGATTGTTAGATTCTATTTATTAATAACTGTAAAAACAAAGCTTTGAACATATTTACTGTATTTAAAAATGAATATCTTAAAATCATATGACATATACTATATATTTGAAGGAATTTACGATTAGTTAAAATATGTTTGTTGTAAACAATTAAGTATTACGAGTAAAAGCATGCGGAAAGTAAACATTAACTTATTAATTGTGTCAAAACGAAATTCATTTACGATGAGAAAAATATTTCTTTACATATTTCGTGACGTTTATTTTCTAAAGTTAACATGGATATCATTTTAATTTTAGATTAAATATTAATTTACACTTTTGAAATAAACGTTCGTCAACAAAATTAATTTTATCTTCAAACAAAGAATAATCCTTTGAAGGAGTTTGAGAGTTTCAATAATTTAGCACCGATATTCTAAAGAATTTCTTCCTATTAATTTAAGTATTTGTCATAACTTCCTTTTGTAAAAAAAATTAGTTTAGTAAAAAGAGGATTCACTGCTTACTTCTAAATTAACAATTGCACTCTTGTATTTCATTTCAAGTCTCTGTTCACGAATTTTTTCACGCCTTACTGCTTTTATTCACGAAACTAAAACATTGCTCTTACATTACTAAATAGTGCATGAATCAAAATATGAATGCATTCTGAAACAAATTCTCTCCCTGAAGTATTGTAAAAATGAAATTTTAAGAATAATGACTTTTCCGTCAACTGCATAGACATTGTTATTTTGCAGATGGTTTTATTCCGTTGCTCTTTCAAAGTAGTTACATCAACAGGTATTAGAATATGGTAAAAAGTATTCATGTTTTGTAGTACTTGAAAACTATTTTATTTTTAAATTAATTTGATCAGGCATCTAACGAAGTAATTCATACTCACTGTTTTTGAAGTGTCAGCAATAATTAGATATAAATCCCATTGTGATATGATATGTTTACTATTTCACCAAAAATATTTAGAAATTTCTAGTAAATACTTTGGAGTAAAACCTTTTCCCCAGGAAGTATATATTCTTTTTTCACAAAGAAATACCTCAAATGTTATGTCTGCGTATGAAATTTTTATTATTTCTATGTTTACTGTGTAGCGTATGCAATCCTATATTTAAAGCTAGACTAGTAAAATTCCCAACGTATCGTCTTCGTCAATAAAAGTATATTTCAGTGGGAACAATATTTCTGTTTAAAAACGTGGCATGCTTACAAATTGCGTATAAAATATAAGTGTCCCTTGTTTATTGGGAAATAAAGACACATATAAAGAGAACTTTTTATAGTTATTCATAACAAAATAACGTGAAATCTTATATTCCTCTTAAATATGGTAATAAAATATCATTCAAATCTTCCTTTTTCTATTCGATTTTGAGATTCAAAGCACAAAAGAGACAATTAGTTTAGAAAAAAGAAGGTTATTAATTGAACAGAGAAAACTTTTATAAAGTTTATGTCTTGAAAATTTCAAAAATATTCCGATAAAGTATAATGAGCAAAATAAAAAATAATAAGTAAACATCCTAAATGAGTGGATTTTCGCATATAAGGATTTAATCTTAATGGTTCAATGGCTTAACCTAAATATGATAAGTATTTAATGTATAGGTCATTTAAAATCTTGAAATTGAACACAAAATGAATCTTGAACACAAAACGTATATTCTCTATGATTTTCTCTCTGATTGATATTAATTCTTGACTGTCTAAACATGAATGGTAAACATAGTATATATAATATAACACAAACAACAATTTTTTTTTTTAAATTTCGTAGTTTTCAACCAAAAAATATAATGCATTGGCCACTAAAAGGCTACGAAGCCAGTACTAGTGGACGATTATATTAATTTGAAATTAACATTTTCGAACAGAAGCGTTACATAACCGTTAGCGAAACATAAACGTTACATTAATGAAAGCAAAAAATTATTACTTCAAGTTCAAAATTGAAGGCATAGATGGTTACATACAAGTCAGTATGCAAAAAGTCTGCTTTCTTTGTTTTACTCCACCAACTAATCTACATGATTTGCCTCACTCAAGTAGAGTGACACATAGAATGTATCTATCTGAATACGTTTCTACGTAAACTGGAATCTGTCATGATGTTCACATTCGAATTAGGCATCATACTGCATGCCAGAAGTAACCGAGCTCCTATTATAAAAAGCCTTTTTTAAAATAAGAAGATGGAGAGCCTGGAGACGCTGCCTACATTGAAGATCATTTCTTCTCCGACAGAAGCATGGGAGAGATTTTAACTTTATATGCAATCCACAAACTACACTTTCAAACTGCAATGAACAGTGTGGATAGTGATCATAATACTGGGAGTGTAACTAAAGAATTACATCCACATTTCTTTACCGGTGCGGTAAGTTTTAATTCTTTATCGCCAACTCGGCAAATTGTTTCACTGTTAAATATTAGAGAAATTAGCTTTCATATTGGTCAAGAAAATGTTATCTGTAAGCAAATAGTGAGATATATATTCGGTCCTCGCTTGAACATAAAACGCCCTTTTGTGAAATTGTCGACGTATACAGGTCAATCTATTTAAGTTTTTTTTTTCTTTTTTTTTTTTTTTTTTTGTAGTTGAAAGTATCTTGTCAGAGAAGTTAAAATTCCCTTCCTTTTCATCGAGATTGCTTAGTAACAATATAAACCTATATTAGGCTTGTATGTTAGTACTGATAACTTATATTCAATAAAGAAATGTTACAATCAAAGTGATTGTAATTTTATGTGTAAATGAGTGCGAGCAATGCTTCTAATATACAGGGTGTTTATAAAGTTCCGGACCCGTTTTGATGCTTAATAACTCATAAAATAATAAAGATAGATTAAAATTAATAACATAAATGGTTAGATAGACTCAAAAAGTTTCATGACGCTTCTCAATGAACTTCCACGTGTGCCCACTTCGTCGCACGGAGAATATCAAGTCGATAGTCAATTTCACGCCACGTAGCGGCAAGCATGCATCCTTTCATGTTTCTGGCATTGTTAATCGCCATAATGTGCGCATATGGGGATCTGAAAACCCCCATGAATACCGTGAGGCACAAAGGGATTCCCCAAAGGTTAATGTGTGGTGTGGACTAATGCACGACCGAGTCATTGGGCCTTTCTTTTTTACAGAAAAGACGGTCTCATCAGTCGTATACTTAGACATGTTGGAAAACTTCGTATTTCCACAACTAGAAGAGCTTCAGCCACATGTCTTTTTACAACAAGATGGTGCACCACCTCATTGGGGTATCATCGTTCGTAGTTCTTTGAATGAACCTTTTCCAGGAAGATGGATTGAGCGAGGAGGTCCAATTCCTTGTCCACCCAGATCACCTGATATAACGCCGCTGGACTTTTTTCTTTGGGGATTCATAAAGGACAATGTTTACAGAAGAATCGTGTCGAACACTGATGACCAAAAAGCCAGAATAACAGCCGCAGTAGCCTCTGTGGATGCCGACATGCTTGCCGCTACCTGGCGTGAAATTGACCATCGACTTGATATTCTCCGTGCGATAAAAGGGGCTAACGTGGAAGTTCATTGATAAGTATCATGGAACTTTTTGAGTCTATCTAACCATTTATGTTATTAATTTTAATCTATCTTTATTATTTTATTAGTCATTAAACATCAAAATGTGTCCGGGACTTTATAAACACCCTGTAGTTTGTAACTATAATCAAGTATTTGAAGGAATAGGTAAAATATCACATAACATTAATCGAAAATACTGGTAAACAGTGCCAAAAAACCTTTAAAGGCTATTAAAGCTGGTGTAAAAAAAGTGTCACAGAATCGACAGACTGGATTAGTCCGTCAATGATAGTTCATAATAAAAGTGACGAACGTTTCATTGAGGCATTTCAACCTAAAATATTTTACTAAAAGTATATTTGCAAACTGACATATATTATCCTCTCATGGAGATTTATATGTATTTTAAAATTTATCTGATATGTATGTTGGTGTAAGAGCGACAAGATTTTAGAAAAAATTAAAACACATGAAATAAAATACTTACCAATGAATGTGAGCTTAAATCTGTACCCATAGTTTATTAAGCATAATTAGCTTGAAAAGAGCCTTTACTTCACTTTAAAAAAAAGGGGGGGGGGAATCTATCAAAACACAGTTGTATACATTTTTAAGGTTCGTATAAATGTAGTGTGTTTTATTTCTTAAACAGTATTTAAAAAATAAATTTCTTAATTTTTTATTTAAAATATAAAATGATCTTAAAACCTTATAATTATTAACTGCCCTTTGAAAATAGAAATTACTGACTTTTGTGGTTTTGTACGTTCCTCAATATATTTCAAGAATATTCCATAATAATTGCAATGCCTACTACCCTCTTTTTAAGAAAAAAATAAACCTTTTAAATTTAATTGGAATTATAAAAAAACAATCATTTATATTAGACCACAAATCTATGAAAAAGGTTCTCGATTATATTATTAATAAAAAAAGCATAATTAACAAAATTTCAATTAAAAAAAAAACATTTTATAAATCTAGTTAAGATCACTCCTCTCATATTGAATCTAGTCTAGTACATTATACTTTCTAAAGACTATTATTCTTACTAATATCTTCGTCAATAGGTGTGCATGATATATTTTTTTAACATTGCGTGAATTAGTTTATTATCTTTTTACTTCGTTGGAATATGTAACTAATTAAATGGTATTTTGAAGATTTTTTTTCAATTTATGTTTAAAAGAAAAAAAGGGTATTTTATAAATTTCAAGCAGCTACTAAACTTTTACAAAATGTCTCCTTTCTAACTGTTTTTAAAAATGCAAAACATTAAAAATATATCTTATCATTACTTTTAAATTTTATCTACTAAGATATGTTCATTTCTCTCTAAAAATTATACATATACGCTTACCTAATTTATTACATATATGTAATAAATTATGTAAAAGTATGTAAATAAATTTGTATTTTGAATTAGTAAACATAACAAGACGTCATATACTTATCGAAATATTATTATTTATTAATTGAACTGCTCATAATCTATTCAAGGGTTTGATGTCTAAAGTATACTTTAAATACTTCTCTCATAATGATTAAATCAGAAATAGAGAATTAATAATAATCAAGGGTTTGATGTCTAAAGTATACTTTAAATACTTCACTCATAATGATTAAATCAGAAATAGAGAATTAATAATCAATAAAAACTATTTATTCGGTTAAATATGCATTGTAGTTTTTTATTGCTTACTAATGAGTGTTTTTACTAATTTTTTGTGTATTACCATGAGAATGCAAAAATTACCCAATGAGTTGATTATATAACTTATATTTTGGTTTTATTAAACAAAGTTAAGAATTAATAATTAATAATAAGAGATGGTGTAAAATTAAAATATTACTTTAAAGAACATCACTTTTTTACTATCATTAAAATGTGTTCAATTTTTTTAACATAATAAAAATAATAATGTTTTAAATATAATAAAAAACATTATCAATAAAGATTATTAATGAACGATATACAATCGGAATTAATAAAAGATAAACAATACATAATTCATTTATTATAATAACTGAAGACATTTTTGAAAGTAATGTAAAAATTAAGTAGGCATTGTTTTAATCGCAACTATTTATTACCTCTCACTTAAAATAGTTAAAGATAAGACAATACACAAATTTGTAATGTAAGAACTCCATTCCAACGAATGAAAAATCCGGGTTCTAATCTTCTTGTTGTTTATAATCGTATTAGAAAATTTCCATCAAGCATTCCATATGCAAGACAAAGCAAAGTTCTTAAGCTGAAAAATCTCATTAATCTCCAATTTGAGCAGCATAGAGAGAATGTTTTGAATAAGTTAATTTTAAGAACAAAAGCGGTCTCTCTCATTCCTCTTAAGGCAACGTTGCTCACTGAATGGAAGTGACAAGCAATTTAACGTAATGAAAATTTTATTTTACTATTTATAGGTTATTGAAAATCGAGTTTATTTAATTCATTGAAAAAAATTGCTTACTAACTCTATTTAAAACTTGTTGAATAGCGTGCACTTATTTAACATGAATTAGTAGAGTTTAATTATCGTAACTGAAGAGTTGAAAACCAAAAAGAAATGGTTTGAAACGAATAAATTTGATGAAATTATTCAACTAGAGCGCAGAGAAAGTAGTATAAAAATAGTGAAAATATTATTAGGATAGAGATTTATTGTCAATTTATTAACTTAATTGATGGTTAAAATTAATTGCTGCACAGAGCAAAGAAAGAGTTATTTAAAAAATAGTGAAAAACCCATCATGTTTGGTGTCAAATTTAGTGTCAATTTATTAACGACATGACAAATTTAGTGTCAATTTAGTAACGGCATAGAGTTCAAATCTAAATATAAATAAAATTGAATAGAGCTTAAAAGCAATTATAGCCGAATAATCTTAAAAGAGTATAATGTGTTAAACAAGCATAATCTTAATTGTTGTTATATTTAAAATTCCCATGCTTCTTCCTGTTTTTAAATTTCCAATAGAACAGGATGGGTTTAAAATATTCATGTGCTATTTCACTACGCATTAATTTTTTATTGGACATCAGAAATGTGTTAAGTTAGAAATATGGTTAAGTATATATATGAGTACAATACATAAATAAGAATGCAGGATAACCAGTATAGTTGATCATTGTCCAGGTAATTCCTAGAGATGCTGTTCTTTTTGGTAGCTTTTTTCGAGTGCTATGTACTCATGCAATAAAAATTCGGACGCTGTCATGTAACAATCTATTTCAGATTTAATCACGCATGTCATAGGCTCTGAAGTGAAATAAATTGCCTTTCAAGTAAACATGTAGGAGTAGTTTTCAAAACTTTATTTTTCATCAGCTCTACACTGTAAAATATTTCATAAAAATTCGTAAATCACATTTAATATTGTTTTTTCTAATGCTATTGTGAAGTTAACACGCAATGCCGTCTTAACAGTCTAGATTTCAGATGTAAAAAGGGCAAACACATATCTCACGCATGTTTGGTCACTTAATGATCGACGACTATTTGTAGAGCTAGGACATGGGTTACTGTAAAATCCCCGAGTGCCCTGAACACGTAGCTATCGTGTAAGCATCTGCACAATACTCGTTTTTTGTGAAACTCAGCAATTCCTCTGTGGAATGATAGAATTGGTTTCTGGTCATGACTGCGTTTTCAGGAGCGGAATCTACCACTGGCACGAGGTATTTTATAAAGTCGGGGAGAAGTTAGAGATAAAATTTGCCCTGTATGAAAATCACCGATTTACTCAAATAAAAAATAAATTTTGTAGATGTAAGTCATATGTGACGCATTAAACAGAACTCTTGGATTCAGAACACTAGTTTCGTGCTTTTCGTGCTTGCACGAACATTATGTATTTTTACCGAAAGCTTTAGAAAACAGCAATACTTACCACATCTTCATTCAAGGCTTCCTAGCCGAAAAAGGGTGGCAATGCTTCCTTTGGTTGCATTACATCTCTGGTGAGGCTCCTCGATATTTCTTCTTTGTTTATGCGATGGAAAACTTCATTAAACGGAAATGACTTGTGAATAGTTGATAAGAAGTTGATAAGTTGATAAGTAGTAATAGTTGATAAGTCAAAGAGACTTGCATCAATGTTTTAAAAACATTCCGGAAAAGATCTGGCATGGGAACTTTGATGTCTTGAAATACTATGTGAAACGTTGTGTTAGCACAAGAGAAACCAATTTTGAATTTTTTTTTGCGCTGTTACGATGCGATTAAACGGGTGAATAGAGACAGGGACACCTTTAGTTGAGATTAAAAAACAAATGAGTGGTGATAAATTCAACGATTTTTTGGTTTCACGTAGCTTTGTTTATTCACCACTTCACAGCCACATTTATTTTTGTTTCATTTACCAACTGATGGCACCTGCTTGTTCTTTCTTAATTTTCAAAACCTTTCGATCAACCTTTCTTACATGCTGGAACTTGTTATATTTTTTTTCTATATCTCTGAGCTTTTCTCTTTCATTCTGCATTTCAACACTGTAAAAATTAAAAATGTAATGTAAATTATTGCAATATCAAAACAACCTCTTATTTTTTCCAGAATTAAATGAAAATTCGATAATCTCCAATCAAAATTTTTACTCACAAGCACATAGGTATGCAAAACGATTTATAACTTTTTATTTATAAATCTTGGGTAATAAATTGCTCGATTTGGTTCATTTATTTACTGGTGAACAATGTTTGTTTGAATTTTTTTTTTCTGTGGCAGGTGCATCAATTGATATTCCTCACTTTAAAATAATGTAAGCATACTTTTAAAAAATTAAAAAGAATACCTGAAGTAAAATTTATAACAGAATAAATTGAGATACATTGTAATTTATTTATTTTACTTTTTTACATAAAATATAAGAAACATATTCAATTTTTAATTGTATTCTATTTTCAGACGGATAATATTGTGAAACAATTTTAATTTATATTAAGATATATTATGCCTATAATAATTGCTTGTGTGAAGCATATTCATAATTCAATGTGTTTTAGGATGCAAATATGCATAGCAGAATGAAGATATAATACATTTGGCTTCTGTGAAGTGTAAAATGCACATATATTTGCTGAAGCGAATGCAACATCTGCAAGTAACAGAAAATGAGATCAAATTAAGTCTCATTTATAATTCATTTAATGATGTTACAGTTCTGAAACTAAGCACTACTTGTTAAACAAATACATATGCCTATATATATTTGCATTCGATTCTTAAACCTATTTATTATTTATAACTATCTTATAGAGCGTGTTAATGCTTTTAACACACACACACACACACACACACATATATATATATATATATATATATATATATATATATATATATATATATATATATATATATATATATATATATATATATATATATATATATATATATATATACATACATATATATATACATACATATATATATACATACATATATATATACATACATATATATATACATACATATATATACATATATATATATACATATATATATATATATATATATATATATCATTTCTTTTTATTCATACAAACAAATATTGAAATACGTGTAATAGACTTATATATTTGAGCATGTATTAATTGAATTTATATGCCTAGGCATAGTATGCATTAAATTTGAATATCGTAAATAATACAATAATTTTCTTATTAGATTATTGAGAGTTTTGAAAACGTAATTTACTAGTTTTATAGTATAACTTATGTTTTAAAAACTGTTTTGTCTGGTTTGAAAATAAAACCTCAATGCTTTTTTTAATGATTTTAAAAATAGAAAAAGGAATTGTAACAAAACATGAATTGAAAGCTCAATTCTGTATTTTTTAAATAAAATCGTAGTGTAGCTTAGCAAATGAAAGCATTTAACAAATACGGATGTAAAATAGACAATATTTACATCTTGAAATGACTTATTTTTAACTTATATATACATACATTAGATTAAAAAGTTACTAACAAAAATAAGAAGACACTTATATGATTTATGTTAGTCATGATAAGGAAGAGGTGTTTTGGCTGTATGAAAATAACATTTGTAACCCTCTGTAGCAAATATATATAGCAATAATATTTCAAAACTACTGAGATTTTCATGACATTGCTCATGATCTGCTCTTGTGATTATTTAAAATTTTAATTGAACTGTCATCTATAATATTAATGCAAATAATGATTTTCCAGACCCGGTTAATAAGAAGCGTTATTGTTTTTTTCTAAATTTATTTCGGAAAAGAAAAATAAACATTTGGGGATAAAAAAAAATATTGAGAAAACTATTATCTTCGATTTTACCTTTTTCTTATTTTCTTCCGGAGAAATGACTCCGAATGATCGACTTAGTTCCAGAAGTTAATGCTGCAATAAAAGTTAATTCTTTACAATTTCTTTCAAGGTTCATTGCATTGCTATCGGATATTTTATAAGCTCACTTTTAGTGTAACTCAAATAAAATATATTATTTTTTTTGACGCAGGTAGCTGAATTATAATATTTGTCATACTAATTAATTATATTCATTTAATTAGTGATTATATGTACTTCAAAGTAATGTAGATTTTATATATTTTAATTATTTAATTTATTCTTATAAGAAAAGGAAATAAAATGATATTTGAAAGTTTTATAACATAATTTATAATATAGTTCAGGACATTGTTTCTTATACCAAAGGTCATTAAGGAAAATTCGGTAATATATACAGTCTTTCTTAGCTTTGTTTTTGGTGCATTAATGTAAGAGAAACTGTCTAATAATAGACTAATAAAATTATTATCATTAGATAAAGGCATATAGTGCTAAAAATAATAAGCTTAGTATTATTTCTAAGAAATTAATTACTATTAGTAGATTGACTAATACAATGAAATTAGTTACAAATGAACAGTATAATAAATCTTAGTTTTCAACTCAAATTATCTGCTCTTGCCATCTTTTTTTCTCTAAACTTATATCTAACTTCTTAACACCTAAATATTTAAACTAGATATCAACATGGATTATGGGCAAGCATTGGATTTTATTTTAAATTCAATCCTCATAATTTAAAGTGTAACTTCCTAGCATGTAAAACGATTAAATTTGAATTCTAGTTCTCACAACATTTCTGTTCAATTTAGTTTTTTTTCTCTTGTTTCACTCTTCTTTTGCTGAGAAAAAAATATAGTTTAAGCTACCAGAATATGGTAAAATTTACCATGTTCTGGCTCTAAGGGAACACCAAGTTTTCGGTAATTGTGGGGAAAACTAACATGAATTAAACTAACACGAGCCATCGAATAATGAAATAAAACTAAATTGCCAAAATAAACTATTTATCAAAAACTTTAAAATAAAAACAGACCTAGAACATTTGAACTTCCGAAATACCTGGGAAAAGGAACTATGCGCCCTGAAGCTCGCATAAAAGCTAAAGTAATAAAAATGAAATAAAACCTTGATGAATTCGGCGATTGAATTCTAAGGTAAACACGCTATACGAAATAACTAATCCAACTGACAAGCAAGCAAAATATTCCAGTTAGCAAGAGTTTCAGGGTGCATGCGTCACAAAGCAACAAATACGAAAAGATTTATTCTAACAAGTTATTGTTAAATTATTCATCTACGGCGGAACAGTAATTTTTAAATTTAAATAGAATTAGTTTAATATATTTGAAATAAAATATGTTAAAATTATCAATCAAATATAGTTTTATAATATGTGGCAAAAATTGAGAGATGAGGTAAGATTTAGTGATTTTATCATGATACCTTATAGCAGGGCATAAAAACAATTTATGCGGTGAAATTTTCTTTTCAGTTTTATTTCTTTTTGAAAACCAGAATTTACTGATAAATCATTTTGGAAAAATTACCATAAACGGAAAAATTACCAAATGAACAGTTCATACTGTATTTTTTAGTTTTATTAACCAGATCTATATTTTTTCCTAACAGAAATCTTATTGCCATACAGTGCTGTAATTTTGCCAGAATTTCTATCTCCCATACATTCTATCTCCCATACAATTGAAACATTTAAGGTATTACAATATTTAATCAACACAAATTAAGTATGTTATAATGATTGGTAACTATGAAACTCTTTTTGCATTAAATCTAAGATGGTGGAAACTGTACTAAATCTTAGTTAAATTATATAAATATTAGTTGCAAGTAAGTTAGAAAACTTTTCAAATGTATAAAATTATCCCTTACATTGATGTGTTTAATAGATAATTGAACAAACTAAGGGAGATAATTTTAATAATGTTTTATAATAAGCATCTACTCTATAAAGTAATGGAAATCTATTTTGTCTCAGTATAAATAATGCTATTAATATACTTTAAAATGCTAAAGTTATTTATTTACTGCTAAAATTTGGAATATTTGATGCGAAATAAGAAAGTGAACACTATGAAAAACTTTTTTAAATATAATTGATAATTTCCATTCACTTAATTCAGCTTCAGATTCTTTAAAAAATTTAATCATGCAATGCGTAAAATAAAATACACTGAATAACGTTTGATCTATATATGGGATTTTCACGTATTGACTCAATCTTAATAATTCGAGAGTGTATCATTATTTTTAGAACAGAGGATATCTTTAGTTGCGATATCAGACGCAATAGCGTACTTTTATAATATTTGCATACATTTTCTTTCGGCGAATTCAGATTCTTGACTTTTAAGATGCAGAGGGAAATTGCAATCTAGGAAATAAGATCTCGAAAGTTTGATCAGGAAAGTTGTAGAAAGTTGGATCCCTTGTAGTTAATTTTACTTTTTACGTATTTTCCCATATCTCGAGAACTTTTTAAGTGAATTGAAGCATTTTTGCAAACAATTATAAAACTCGTTTATATTGAGATGCAAAAAAATAATTTTTAATGAGTATTTTTTATTTTCTCATATCTTTTCAATAAATGTCGAAGACAATTTGAATTATAAGGCTTACAAACTTTTACAATATTTTAAAGAATGTAATTTCGAATGGAAAAATACAAAATTTGAGTGCATATGGTAATGAACAAGTATATTTAAGGTTAGAATCTCGAACTAATCAAGATTGAACCTTAATACGGGAAAATGCAATCATTAAATCAGAAGTTATTCAGGGTGTTCATCGTTTTGTGAGCTCTATACTTTAGCCTACCTGAATCATTTCAGAAAATTTTATTATCACGTAACATGCATACATCACACTAAAGAAAACTTCATTATACTGCAATACCATTCTGTATTGAAATATTTTTAAAATCATTATTGGTTTAGAAAAACATTCATTGTTAGCAAGAGTGTTTTCGTTATGAGCTTATACGTATAATTGTGTGATATTATATTGGTAATCAATTTGTAAGTATATTAGATATCGTGTAAGTAAAAAAGAAATCCTAATAAAGCATGTGATCATAATTCAGTTGGTTTAGATGTTTAGAATAAATTTAATATTAATATGTAAATTATTTAAAGCGTTTTTTTTTTTTTTTTTTTTTTTTTTTTTGACGTTTCATTTCTTCCTAGAACATTCCTAGAACCTAGAATATATACATATATATAGAATGAAAATTAATTGTCAGAATGATAAACCATTAAAAAAACTCATTTAGTTACAGACTCATTTTTGAACAACACAGATTTGCTTTTTGCTTTTACATTTCCAACTAACTCTCTTTTACACCAAAACAGTTCTAACAGTTTTATTACATCAATTGGTCTTTGTTTGTATTCTAACGCAGAGGATGTTTTGTTTGACACATTCTCGATCATGTGACCGGTGTCGTCCTCGACACACGAAAAAAGAAATTTTCTGAAATAAACAACAAAACAAAAAAGTTTACAAGATGTATTTACAAGCAAATACAAAGAGACAACAATTTTAATTAGAACATAGCTTCATGTAATCAGCTGCAGAAGAAGTTAAATTTGGTCCTTCATGAAGTTCAATTTTCTCCACTTCATACTTCATATCGATTATTGTCTTTGACTTTTATAACTTCATAGGGACCGTGAAATTTCGGTCTCAATTTCAGTCTAATTCCAAATTGTGTACGCTGAATAACAGCGAGGTGGTCATTCTTGTACGTACGAGGGTGTTTGCACTTCTTATCGTGAGTATTTTTGTTTTGGTCTTGAATTTGCAGAATGTGGTGTCTCGCATTTCTTCTAAGGTGTTCCCGTTTTTTTTATGAAAAAATATTCATATTCTTCAGTCATTATTTCTTTGATCTTTAAATCCTCTTTGTTCTTTATAGTTCCGATTAATAATGAGTTCCGAATATTAATTGAAGTGGTGTAAACGTTGCACTGGAATAAATAGTACTGTTATTGAAACGCTAAACATGGTAAACATGTTTGTATCCCTTTAGAGGATTATAGATGAATAGTTTTGTCAAAATCTGTATTAGTGTTTCGTGAATGCCTTCAATCTCATCATTTACCACGTGGTACTCCTGCTGTAATCAGAACATGTCGTATTTCTTCCTCTAGGCAATAGTCTTTAAATCCATGCGATAGAAATGCACCTCCACGATCTGTCTTTATTCTAGAAGGATTATCAAACGTTGTTTTCTGTAATCGTAATTTGTTTAACGCAGCTTGTGAGCTGGTGGTTTTAACGGGGTAAAGCCATACGAATTCGATAAAACCATCAATCTCTGAGAAAATATATTGATAATTTTTCTTACCAGAGAAGGGGCCTATAAAGTCAATATGATGAAATCAATGTACAAAAATGTAAACCTATTCAAATTACTAAATTCGTATAAATGCGTAAGTTCAGTGACATAAGAATAATCTTAAAAATAGAGAATAAGCTGTTTGGTTATAAAATCATTGCCGAGAATAGCATCAAACATATTATGAGAAGAATTAGAAATATAAGAAGGTGTTTTGAAATGATGTTTACCAATTTTGAATGATATTTCTGAGCAAAATAAAAATGACAACTCAGAATTTACTGTACGAATTTTTACATTAATTGACAATAATCGGGTCTTATTGGTTACTTCAACTATTGAATAGGTATCTCTAGACATGAGAGACACTAGATCCAGAACCAAGTAAAAATTTAAAAGTTTGTGATCCAAAATTAATGTTAATGATTGGAAGATGTTTTGAGCAAAAAAATTATTAAAGTAAATTATCTCAAGAGGTTTATCACTATTAAAACTATGAAGAAATTCACGAATATTTGCATATTCTTCAGAGTACATTCTCGAATTCATATAATTTTGAAGAACTATCTTCGGTGAACATTTCTGTGAATGTGGGGAACCCAGGTCACCTTCAAGATTCCTCAAATTCAGTTTAAATCATCTTGATAAATTTGTTTAGGTACAGTATTCCTAATAAAATTTTGCTTAATTTTCTTAAAACCACCTTGCTGAAAAGCTTGCTGATTATCTCGTTGGAAATTTTGTCTAAAATTTTGTCGAAACTTATTTTGTGGACGACTGCTTGGATACTTATTTTGATAAGGATATTGAGGAGTGACATATCTAGGATACTGATATTGGAAATTTGAATTTGGTCTAATCGTAGCTAGGTATGATCTACACTGTGCCATGATATTCTCTTTCTTATTACAAAAATGACATATCACAACAGAGTGAGTTTGCTGAACTTCTTGAAAATTAGAATTAATACTAGTTACACTTTCTGCAGATGTTTGTTGAAAATAATTCCTGAACTTTTGACAATCAGCCAGACTGTGTGCTTCACAGCAAAATTGACATTTAATATGAATAATTTTTGAAGTTAAGGTTCGTAATTGCCTTTGAATTTTATCTAATTTACTTTTCTCAACCACGGTTGCTTATAAATGTTACGCATTTCAAAAGTCTGAAAAATGATCTTTGCAGCTGAGAACTTTGTAGCCTTAGTAACCAATTTATTAAAATCATTGGTGTCTTCCATTATTAGGGCTTCTTTTAAATTTTGTAGCACTCCCATAATAAATGGTAGTGCTTTAATTTTATTGAGTGATTTACTATCAGTAACTGATTTACTATCAGTAACTGATTTACTATCAGTAACTGATGTGCATGTTTTAGCTACCAGCAATTCAATGTGCTGAGCATAAGATTTGATGTTCTCGCCGGGTATAAAAAATAACTGATTTAGTGTTAAAAGATTATTCATAGGATTAGATTCTGAATTGAAATACTCTCTTAAACATTTGCATGTAGTTTCAAAATTAGCGTTTGCAAACTTTGGATTATTCGCTACAAATTCCTTGGCTGTACCCATAGGTTTACCTTTCAAAAAGAGAAGAGCCATCTCTTCCGACCATATAAATAATGTTTTTGCCTCACAAATTTCTTCAAGAAACCAGGAGATAGATCATTATCTCCTGTAAAATTTTGAATATTGACATTAAAATGTTTAGCTTCTGCCATGCTAGCTCTAGTGCGCATTAATGTATTAATAAAATTATATATATATATATATATATATATATATATATATATATATATATATATATATATATATATATATATATATATATATATAAAGTACAGTAGCAATTTTAAATTTTGATTTAGATGACTAAAATACATGCTTATAATAATATTGATATTAACCTTTTTTTTAAAGAAATTTAAAGTGGTTCTTCAAAACTCAAGAAATGAAACATTTACCTTCAAAATCACTTGTTAAGTGGAGACGATTCTCTGGCGACAGTCAATAAGCACGGCGCCAACTGTCGTGAAGGGCTGCCTAAGGCACGTGGCATAGTGTAGTTAAACTCCAGGTTCACTGGTCGAAAAAAATCGAAATGATGACACTAACATCTTTTCAAGATGTTTTGTCTTTTATTTCAATCAATTTCACTAAATAGAGGCACGATACCTCAGAAAGCACTGGAACTAATCCATAATTTTCTTCTATAGTTTCGAAGAACACGTGTCTCCTTCTCTGCATGCTCTGCCGTTAGATTTTCAAAAATCAATCTACAGAAATGTAAACCTATTCAAATTACTAAATTCACATAAATGTGCAATTTCAGTAACATAAGAATAATCATAAAAATAGAGAATAAGCTTTTATCTCCTGAGCATGCAGAAAAGGAAAGCGAATCTTGAACGTTCTAGCTCACGTACTCTGAACACCAGCACAAATCGAATGATAGCGTCCATTCGGGCAACGGCTTAGCCAAGCTCATGGTCGCAGTTAAAAAAAAACTAGGTGCAAGGCACCGTTACAAAAGTAATATTATAAATTTAAACGAATGCCAAAATGTTAAAATTTGGGTGTATTGTGATAGTATCATCACAGTCTTAATATGAGATGGCTTTTAATCATTAATCAAAATATATGTTTCTAATTGCTCTATGAAAGGTTTCAGCTTGATGGTTTTAAGTAATTGATCTATAAAATGATCACGAATTTCCGACGGCAATTTTCGTTTCAATTGTCCACTATCATTAGTTTCTTAAGACTCTTAAAATCTGTAACTTTAACGCCGGTTGTCCAAAGTTTGATACGTTTGAGTAATAAAGTTTTTATATAATCATAGTTAGAAGCAGATTCTTCTGGCTCTTGAGCCCTAATTTGGATCATAATAAGCTGTAAAAGTCTCATTTAATAAGTAATGAATTCTTATTTATCTATGTTTATTCGCGTAGCTTATCTTTGAAGCAACAACAAATATGTGATTATATATGTTTCATTATCATCAACACTTTTGATTAAGTTAGATAGATCACTAGATTTAAATGTGGTAGTTACAGAAGTTCCACTTCGTTTATTTAGATTGTCTGATTTTAGCAACTGAAGCTAAAGTTTTCTTGCGAAAAGCTCCGTCTCAAGCGAAAATCTTTCTTTTGCGTTTGCTATTTTTCCAAGTCATTCTGAAACAATATTCTCTAAAAGGTTTTTCTTAAATTCTTCATTAAAGTCTTTAACAGAAGTTAATAATTTTACACTCCCTATTTTTTAGCATTCGTCGGCACTTCAATAGTTAATTAATCTGTTAATTTTAGCAAGTCCTCCTTTCCAGCTCGTGAAGGAAAACTCTTTTTCTACTCTTTAAGATGAAAGAAAATGCTGTACTCATATTTTGGCGGGGTAATTTCTGAGACCAAATGTAGGATGGCCATCATCTATCACAATGAAATAACGAAAAAGGATAATACCTCTCTCTTATATATATATATATATATATATATATATATATATATATATATATATATATATATATATATATATATATATATATATATATATATATATATATATATATATATATATATACCGAAGAGCCATTACATTATGACCACCCTCCATCTATACCAATGGGCTATAACCCGGTGGCGGGGGTAGTATGGTGTAGGTAATGTTTTCATGGGGCTCATCAGGACCCATAACCCTCATAGAACAATCCCTGACGTCTGCAAGCTACTTGAACATAGTTGCAGAGCAGGTTCACCAATTCAAGGAAACAGTTTTTCCTGCGGGGGATGGTGTTTACCAACAGGATAATGCACCATGTCATAAGGGTCGAATCGTCTTGGTGGTTCGAGAAACATTCCAATGACTTTCAAATCATGTCTTGGCCCCCAAATTCACCTGACCTTAATCCAATAGAGCATTTGTGGTCCTACTTGGAAAACTAAATTCGTGCTGCCACGCTAACCCCTCGCAATGTGAGGGAATAGCAGGACCAGTTGGTGAGCGCTTGATAACAGATTCCTCAGACTACCTAACAGCACCTTGAGGAATCAATGCCACAGCGAGTGCTAACAGTTTTGAGGGCTAAAGGTGGTCCTTCATGTTATTAGCAGGGTGGTCATAATGTAATATATATATATATAAATATATATATATATATAAATATATAAATATATATATATATATAAATATATATATATATATAAATATATATATATATATAAATATATATATATATATATATATATAATATATATATATATATATATATATATATATATATATATATATATATATATATATATAATATTTATAAATAAGTTATTAATATATTTAATAATATTATTTATTATTAATATATAATTTTACAAAAACATATTCTTGAATAGATCGATAAATATTGCAAGGTACGTAATATGAAATCCCTATAAAATTGAGTTACTCTTCATCAAGAACAGTTTATTGAAGCGAGGAGAAAAAGGAGTTAAAATAGATTTGATGGAAGTGTCGAAAAGTCTTTCATGTGCGAATAAAATCTAGTAGGTTGGCACCTAGATTTATTGAGGTCTAGTTTGAGAAGAAATCTCTTTCACGGTCGACATCTTAGGTTCTTATACATCGTCTTTACTGCATGATAATTTTCAAATTTCTGATATGAAGTAAAGTTGAATAGAAAAAAAAAATAACGCACTCTAGTTTCTTTTTAAAAAAAGAAACTAAATTCAAATTGAAAGAAATCAAATATTTTTGTTGTATTCATCTTTTTTTTAAAAAAAATACAACCTTTGTAGCCCCTTTTGTAAGGGCTTTTAAAGACAGTATTGGAAACAATACATATGCTTAATGAATAAAATATTTTTAAGTTAAAATAAAATCATTTAATAATTTTGTAAGTAAAATACTCCTAGTGTGTATAAAATGACAAACTTTGTAAATAGCTCTAGTAAGTAGTTCTAAATGTAATTATTGGAGTTTTATACATTGCCTTAACCGGATAATATTTTAATGTTCATGATAAGAAAAAAAAATAGCTGTGAAAAAGATCGAAATAATTTTAATTAACTTCAATTTACGGAATTTGTTTGCATTTTAATAGCTAGCGTAACTAGTATGTCAATCTCCATTTGCGCAAAATCACAATTAATAAAAGACCTTACAAACATTCGTTATTTTTCACGTTTTGCAATTTTTAAATTTTCAGATCTGAAGAAACCTTGCCTTTGAGACGCATGTTGAATAGTTTTAATAATAAAAATAACTATAATACTAATAATAATAACAATGATAATAATAATATATGTACATATATATTCATGGATAAAAAATTTAAACACGTAAGAACGTGCACCAATGGCCGAAAAATTGAAGAAAACTTTAATATAGAATACCTATAATTTTGAAATATAGCTCCTTTTAGCAACAACTTGATCAAGCAAAAATTGTCTATGCCGATTGGTATAAGGCTAAGAAATAATCTGTGAAATTTTTTTCGGATTGCTTAATAAATTGCGAAACGCTAGAATTGGCAATTTCACCTAATTATGAAGTCATTTCTTAAAGTTATTCAAACGTTGTGTTTATATTGAAGTTTACTTATATTAAAGAAATGTTTGCTTTCATGTATAAATATATAAAAATTTAATTCCAAATTTAAAACAACATACAAATTATTTTTAAACAAGATGTTTTGATCTTAAAATTTTCTATATTTTCTCAGTTTTATTCCAATAAATAAATAAATAAAAATATATCCAGTCCTTAAAACCAGAAAAATTGGCATTTTTTTCCACCAAATGGTTACATTATTGCTGTCTAAATTTGTACTTCTGTTACAAAGTAATTGTAATTTTTCCTTAAATATGAAAAAAAAATGTTACAAGCAAGTAAACTTACCAGAAATGTTTCTGTTGTAAATTCTGTATTTCGACTTACAATAAATGAAGAATGCATATTGCACCTGGAAAATAAATAATTTCTCAAATATTTGACACTTGTTTGACAAAAGTTCAATGATTTCTTTCCACAATTTTTGTTAACAGTAAACAGAAATATATATTTTTCTCTCACACCTTGACTCTTCACCTCAAAGTTTCTTATATAGATAAGATAATATACATAAAAAAATTTTTTGCTAGTAACATTGGGGTACTTTCCGTGCAAATTCAACCTCCATCCTCAATCAATCTTCAATATCATTTTTCTCAAGAAATTTCATTTTTTTAAATAAGGAATGTGGCATAAGTATCGACTTCATGAGACAATTTAACCCTCATCTTTATTTAACAATGTCTCCTGGTTTAAGAAAAATCATCCATCACATGAAAAAAAAATAATACTTTCAAAAAATCTTCATAATATCAAGATTAGAAAAGTAAATTTCATAATATATATATATTTCTTAGGTAGACAACAATATCTGAAAACTGCTTGAAAAAAATATCCTATAATCCGAAAATAAACGAACTTTTGAGTATAAGTATGTAATCTGCACCTCCATTTTTAAAAAAAAAGTATTATATTTGCTGTTTGAAATTGGTACTATATATTTTAACATTACTTGAATTGATTTATATTTATTTTTTAATAAATCTAATCGTACACAAACTTTTAACAAATTTACTACAAATGTAAGCGTTAGGAACAATTAGGATATTTTTTTCGGTATGTTTTGCTACTTTTGTTTACGAAAATAAATTTACATAATTCTTATTTATTATTTTTTTAAAATAAATTTAAGTAATATAAAACTAATACATTGATTAATGAATGTCCTGAAGAAAAATAATTTGAATAATTGAAGTACATATCTTCCAAAATATCATTACATTTTCTGTAACATGGATTTAGATATATGATTATTAAGAAAAAAAGTTCTTGAAAAAAAACTTGAAAAATATCTTTTCCTCTCGCATTCGATTTTAAAGAAAAAAAAAATTCTGTTTTTCCTTTTTTAAAATATTTTAGGTTTTGAAAGGCTTAACATTTTAAGAATTGTATGACTCTGGTTACATGTCTGTAATTGCATGCTGATGTAATATCACGCAATAATATATGATGTCTGTAATTACACGTAGTGACTTGCAAAACATCTAAAATTAGTTTTTGAAGAAAAAAATATCCTAAGAAGAAACTCCTACCTTTGTGGATTTTCTGATTTCATTCCAAAACTACAAGTATATGAATATTTGTGCTTATAACTACAAATCAATATCGGCAAATCGTTCTTTGACGGTGAATAAAATTAGACTAAAAATCATGTTTTATTCGATTGATGAGAAGAGATTAGCTGATTAGTATCATCTTTAAACTTTATATTAAATTACTTTATTTATGTAATAATATTAAATTAGTAGATTGACAATATCAGGCCTTCATTAAAGTAAAGATATATATTCAGTTAGGGTAACAGTCATCTTAAAGATATAATCTTTAAAGTATCTCTTGGAACGCCTTCCTATTATATCCGGGAGCTTAACTGCCCATTCGCAATAAAGTATGTGGGATAATAACTATTATGCGATATCGGGAATCGTACGTGATCTCGATGCTTTGAATATTCAGGTAATTATAAAGATATATTATTTTGTGGCATTCTTGTATTAGTCGTCCCAACTGATCAATAGCACTATTCACCAATAACTTGTACATGCTAGATTTGTGCTCCGCCAATTGTCCACCGCTAATGATATTGTTATGATTAATTGCAAAACAGCTTATGTCGTCCTCGATGCAGTGTTTAGAATGTTATGTTATTGGCGCACGTTATTGAAAGATGAATGAACATAAAAAATAATGTTAAATGATCATAATTCATTAATATGCAGTTGTGAGTTACGTATTAATAAAAAAAATATTTTTCATTACTATTATAGGTTGAAAGAATTTTGTTAAAGTGCATGAAGTACATAGAACCAACAATAACGATTTTAAAATTTTTTGATAATTTAAATATATACACATATGGTCCATTTTAGGTTCTTGCGAAATATCTTTTACTGTTACGAACTGGAGTAAAAGTGTTTTTTTTTTTTTTTAACAAAAGGCAAAATTAGACTTTAGAACATTTTAAATATTCTTGTGCTGTGAAGTAGATTCTTTAATTTATAATTTATGTAAGTATTAATGAATTATTTTTGCTACCACTAGAAAACTCTTTCTAAAGCTGCGGAAATTAGTAGGAGAATATGAAAACACAATTTTTTCCATTGATGGTGGTAATGAATTACTTGTTTTGCGCGTATTTTGGACGCTTACTTTTTTATTATGATTGAGGGTGACTGCGAGTGAGTTTGAAAATTTTCTGATTTTAACCTTACATAAGAGTTTTAATACCAACAATATTCAATTTTAGAG
Organism: Parasteatoda lunata; assembly: GCA_949128135.1. Classification (NCBI taxonomy): domain Eukaryota; kingdom Metazoa; phylum Arthropoda; class Arachnida; order Araneae; family Theridiidae; genus Parasteatoda; species Parasteatoda lunata. The sequence continues at coordinate 112,891,876 of OX421974.1, read as the reverse complement.
AAAACAAATGAGCTAAGTGAATATTTCGAATCAAGATCTTTTTATCATGTTTTAAATAACTAAGCAATAAAGTGGTTTAAACTAGTAATTGATCTAGAATTTTTGTTGCCTATGCACACAAAATATAATTTAATTAAATTATATTACTTAAAGCATTATTAATTAGTTTTTTTATAAGGTCAAGAAAAAGTCGTATTTTAAATACATTTCAGAATGCATAGCAATCCGAATTTTAAACACAAGTCACCATTTTCTATACTTATAATTTCTTAAAACCTTGTCTCATTATTAAATTTTAATATTCCTGTAACTGTTCTTGAGGAGACTACGAAGAGAAACATTACTTTATTGATTGATATTCACTTTTCTAGTAAAAACAAAAAACGATGATTCTGAGTAGTAAAACCAAATATATATTTTTTTCATTTAACTTATTAGAAAATTTTTCTTTCCATATAATGGTGGTTTACCAGTAATCCTTGTTATAGCAAAGTTATGGCTCTTTTTATCACATATTTAGCATAAAATACATATAATAAATAACTGAAAAGTAAATTTAACCGAAAAAATGGTTTTTATGCTTTGCTCTTATTAAACCAAGATATTTGCAATTTAAATATTTGCGTTATAAAACCATATTTTATAGTTAATTTTAGCAAATTAAGTAGGGAAGGGCCTCGTATACATTATCGAGTTTTCGGTGTTCCCATTAAGCCAGAAATACTGTAAGTTTTACATTTTTACTATATTTCTGTAGCTCTGTCTCAGTGTAGAGCCCCCAATGGGTTATCACAAGAATGAAAAAAATCGTATGGAATCAGGCATTTTTCTTCTGAAAAATATTTATTGTTTCTAGCTGAAAAAATAAAGCAATTTGATTGAAATATAATTATTTTTAATCATTTAAGCAACTGTATACCTTTGAAATAGTTAAAGCTTGCAATAGTGTCGTTAGCTGCTAAACACTCATGGGCCATTAGATAACTTTAGTGGTACACAAATGAATTTTACATTCATTTTTAATACTGTTAAAGTTTTAAGTCAGTTTTTCTTAAACCCATACGAACATGTACTCAAAGTTTTATTTTCTTTATAATAATGTAAGATGTCTTTATTGAGAAAATGCAATTTCTTGAAATAATCCGCTTTTCTTCCATGGAAACCGAAATGGATACATAAACATAAAAATTTTATGTCTGTCGCATTATTTTGTGAGCATCCTTCTAGTCGCGAACCAAACCAAAGGATTTCATTATAAAAGCGGAAAAGTAACAATAACGGTAAACCGTAATATTTTATTTTAAAACACGTAAAACTGTTGCCGGATTCAGTAAGAAAATATTTATTAGGTTCCAACCTCAAAGGAATAAAGTACTTAATACCAGCATGCTAACTTTATTTCAATTATTTAAAAAAATAAAAATAAAAACATATGTAGTTTTGTATGAAAAGTAGATAAAAAGAAATACTTTAAGAACGAATCTTAGTAAAAAGAATAAATTATTAATTTAGATTCAAAAATTCTATTCTCTTAAAAAAGTAAAATAACTTAGCAATGGAATATTATATTAGAAATGAAAAATTATTTCATGTTTATTTTAATGTCACAATTATATGATTGTATATGTATATGATTTCTAAAATATTCCTATACAGTTTTTAGTGCAACTTTTCTGATGTAGAATGCGCAAAAATGTTTTATGTTTTAATAATTGGATTTTAACCTACTGGGACTAAATTTGAATGTTTCGAGGGAGCGAATTATGGCCTAAATTAGTAAATATGACGCAAAAATAAACATACCTGTTTTTCGACGGATTTGAATTAATTAACCCCGAAATATTGAGAGTACTCTCAATCTGGGAAATTATGGTCCGAGCAATTTATTCAGGACAGCAGTCTGAAGCTTGTACCCTTTAATGTTAATTTTACGTTTCTTATATTTCGCTCTATTTCGAGAACATTCATTTTCAATTGAAAATGAATTTCACACAACTATATATTTCCTCAAAACATATTTTCAATAATTATTTATTCTTTTTAAAAATTTTAATTAATTAAAGTCGAAATTTTTTTAATTATATGGTATAAAATATTTTGCATCAATTTAAAAAAATATGGAACATTTATATAGGAAAACAAACTATCGAAACAAAATCGATGAATAGTTCTTAAAATATCAATTTTTTAAAAAGCCAGTAGTTTAACTGGCTCCAATAATTTAACCGATTTGCTTTATATAATTCCCTTTTCTTATTATTTCCTCCAGTAATAACAAAAAATATTTTAAAAAACGGAAATATTTGAAACTTTTTGTAAAGAAATAAAATTAGATTAATAAATTAGAAGTTAGATAACTTTAGTTGTAAAATATTCATATCAATAAAAACCAGCAATTTTTACGCATTTATAATGTTATTATTTATGTCACCATACATATAATTAATGTGTAAAAAGCAAGTTGCAGAATATAAGCTTGGGAATTTATATTTAAAGCTAATACATATTTCTAACTTCGAAATAATGTCATGTTTAATTAATGATTAAAAACACAAACCGACTTAAAAGAAAATTGGAGGTATTGGGTTACAGGATGCATCAGAGTATTTTAAGATCTTGAGAGTTCTTTTATAACTGTTCAATATTCCATTTAAAAAAAACGAAACAAACTCTAAATTAGTATTCTAAAATAATTTAATTGCAATATTATACGATGAAAAATCTTAAAATTATTAGATAATGAAAACCTAAACTTTTAAAATTTTTTAAAATTCATTATGCTTCAATTACGTGAATATAACGTTGTAAAGCTCTATATAAGTACTTCAAACTATTTTCTGTAAACATGAGAAAATTTGCAAATTTCTCAAAAATATTAAATTATTTATATATTTATTTTATTTTTATACATATTGATTAAGATTTTAAAAGCTATTTTTCAGCATTCTATAGTATGAGTTAAAGTTTTGAGAATGTGATCAAGCGAGCAATTACTTATTTAATTTTCATCTTTAAAATACATATAAAGCGGTCCTTTCTTAAGTTCTTGGATAACACATAAGAATCAACAGAAAAGTCATTTAAATATTCGATGCTTTTTGAATTTTAACTGCACACCTGTTTTTAAAGAAAATAAATTCTGAATTTTCCATAAAAAATTTACACACTTTTTAATATCTTAGGTTTAAAAATTTCTTTTTTTTATTTCACAGGATTTCATTTAGGTATTCCATTTACTCAATTAAATGTTTTGACCTATCTGAAAGTATGTAAGATTCTCTTGCCAGCTTGCTTTTGAGTGTGATGGATGAAACCAACTGATTAAAACTAAAAATATTTCAAAGAAAATAAAGGACGATTACAGTTTACGAGGCTTATATTAAGTAGACATGTTTCAGGTTTTCCAAATATAATATGACTCATAACTCGCAAAGTAGAAAAATATGAATATGAAATTATCACAATCAAGTCAATAGTGTAATCAAATTAATTTAATACTTTTCTATTTGTATGATTGTTTGTTTAATACATTTTCTCAAACTCCTTTAAATATTTATGAAGTCTGATTACCATGAGAACTCGCACTATAAAAAACATAGGAAAAGCACAACTTAGTAACACATTCAATGAAATAATCCCATACACCCGTAATTATTTTTAAATCAATACAATGAATTACTCTAAGAATAATCGTAAATAGATTTCAGCATATGGCTTTAGATTCTTCTAAATGAAGGATACGCTTAATATGACTTTATTTTGCATTAAATTTTAAAAAACAATTATAATCAAGGCAGTTATCGATTTATTTGTTATCCCTTGCAAAATAATGAGATGCTTTTTATGTTGTTTTGAGGTTGACGGATGTAAAAAACACAGCTGAGGTAGAAAATGAAGTTATGTTTTGCACCAAAAATAATCTCATTAATAAACCTTAATTTCAACCATATTTACACCTCACAGCGATACTCTAATTTGATATCGAGTAAAATTATTCACACTTCAAATATACTCATTTGCTTGAATTGTAGAAAAAAATAACCTGTGCACCTAAATAACAACCTTCCTCAGCTGGTTGCTTTAAAGTAGATTTCCATCAAGCTCAAAACTGCCTAAAATATGAATAAAACAACTTCATACATTTTGAAAAAACACCTTTGGAGTTTGATTTTGTAAGATTGTTTTTGGAGTCAACTTCAAATAATACTAAAACCAACCTCAACACCTCAAGGCGACCTCAAATAAAACTCGAAAATACCATAAATATTTGTAAGGGATGCCCAGTTTAAGACTTTTGTTTCACTATTGGTCCTTGAACTATAGTAATTAAATTTTTAATTTTTGAATTTTGAATACATAATTGAAAGTTTGGATCAAAGGCAGAAGAAAATTATAGGTATTCTATAAAAGATGGATATAAAAATGTTTTAAAATACTTTTTGTTTTTAATTTAATTTTTTTAAAATGATATTCCTCGTTTCCAGGTTATTTGGGATGAAACAGTGTTATATGAATTTACGTGTTGTACGAGTTTATATGTTTAGTAGATGTACGATTAATAGCGAATCATTTAGTTTATACTTTTAAATTTTTTGAATAACTATGTTATTTTTTTAAAACAAAAACAAGTAACAACAAAATATTTAGCAGTTAAAAAATAGAACTTTCCGAAACGTATTTTGAAATATTTCACTTCAAATTGTTTCTTGGTGATAACTTTGCGATTCAGTATCATAATTTCTAATTATTATATCATTATTTTTTTTAAAAAAAACAATTTTTTTAATAAATAATTTTAATTAGAAAATAGAGCATAATAATAAAAGTTACAATTAAAAAAAGTATGGAATAGACATATGATAGATTATAAACTTGACTACATTAATGAATGCATTGTTATAATTTACACATTACTTGATGAATTAAATATCCATGTGTCAAATCAATATATTTTTTTATTTATTAGTTGAACTTTAAGTTTTATACATTAAATAGAAAGTTTTAATTGCAAAAAAATTGAAAGTTTAATATGTTGAAAATCAATAAATATACATCTGAATAAAATTCAAATAGCAATTTACCTTATGAAATTAATATCTATACATGATGTTAATCATATTTTTTTAGACTTTTTTACAGAAGTCTCACTGCTATTTACCACTATCTTCATTTGAAAAGTAACAAAGGAAAATATTTTCTCAAGAGAAAATAGCTTATTAGATGAAATTTCTATCACGTTTTTCATTCCAAATATTTTTTCGAATTGTATTAACTATACCAATTATGTTTTTAGTTATAAATACATTTTTGAGGATTCTGGTGAACAAGAAAAAAAACTCCTTTGTGATGGTTTCATTTATTTTATGAAAGTGTTTATTTTTTTAGTGTAAATAATCTTTTATTTCCCACCTATTAACATATTGGTCATTTTCAACACATTTACCTACTAATTGAGGACTAAAGTATAGACATTAGAATAGGTGAAGATATTGAAAATTACAGAGTTTTTTTCATGATATAAGAGTTCAGTAACAAATTACTTTTGAATTTTAATTCCTAAATATCATTTTATTATACATTCTTTTATTAGCGAGTACTTACGTCTACCTCTTATTTGTACTTTTACATTTATGGTGCTAAAGATCGATGGTCCTATCTGAAATAAGGTTTGAAGCATATTATTAAGATTTAAAACTGAATTTTACATTTATTGCGTAATTTCAGTTAGGAATGCATTTTTTTATGATTTTGTAAATAAATTCTTAGATGAAATTGTAAATGTACACATAAATGTTTATTTTAAAAAATGAAAAAAACTAATTGTGAAAAAAATACTGAAATTAATGCCGTTAAATTGATGTTAGAGCCTAAAAGTTTATTTGCATTGCAATCTTTATGATACAGTAGTTACCCTAAATATAATGAATTAAAGTGTTCAAAATTGATAAACTAAACAACAAAATTATACAAATAAGTAATTTATCCAATCCATAAAATCCATCCAATGAATAAAAATTTCACAGGAATTAGTTTGCTTTTTCAATTCCTATTTTTGATAAAAACAGAATTTCTAGATAGTAATATATAAGGAAATAAAAAGGTATCTAATAAGCAATCTATACACCAACTCAAGCTAAAATATGAAGTTTCTTAAACATTCAACACAATCAATATGCTAAATACAAGATTTAAATCTTCAATTTTTAGCCATATAAATCAATAAATTTGTCACAATATAATAAAGTACATTTAATTATTAAAACTCAAAAACAGTTTTCAATAAACTATGGCGTTTCTGAATTATGTAACAGCATTAAATGCATATTTGCTCAAATACACAATCAAGAACCTTTCGTTGATTATTCGAAATTATCTCTTAAAAGCTTTTAGTAATTTTAATCTATTTAATTTTCTGTGTAATTTTAAATTCATAAATTATGTAATAATTTACAGAATTTCAAATTTCGCTGATTAAGAATTTTATTTTCCCCAGTTTGGATTTTGGACATAATTTTCAGCGTTATCTATTTCACGTAAGAATAACTCAAATGTGCATCGAATAATTATCAAAGAGTGTTTTTAATTTACATAATATTAATTTTACAGCCTAGAAAAAGCCTAGCATTATTAAATAGAGATAATATTAAATAAAAAAAACATAATTAAAGTTAAAAAATATATATTTCATTAATTGAATTCACACTTAGCTATTCACATTTATAATGAAGCATTGTAGTTATATGTCGTTATATTTGCAGGTTTTTCCCATTGAGATTTAAAATTTTTTTTATTGAGCTGGCGTTTTATGAAAGATGAAAATAATAAAAAACAAAAACATGCTAAATAAGATGAATTGATTGGTGTTGATTGGCATTACGACTTTATCATGAACAAGTTGTGTACTGAAGCTGAAAAGAATGAAAGAGTTTGGTCAATGAGTCGAAAGACTAGCTTTTAGTTCTTGGATTAGTTTTTTGGATAAGATCTGTAAATTTAGATTCGTTAAGTAAAAATGTAGATATTTGTAGAAACTCAAATAGTACTATGTGTGTGAATTGCGACTGCAAATAAACTGCATTATTTGCAAATAACAACAGAAGGCCTCTCCGAATCTTATAAGTCTCGCACAGCGTGTAATTGAGGAATACGCTTACTTGATTTACATAAAAATGGATCTAAAGTCTATACAGGGTGAAGCATGCATGAAAACAAATATCACGTTCTAACGTTAAATGATATATCTTAAAAGATTAAGCAGCTTGGTGAGTGGTAGTTATGATAATCTATAATAATTTTTATGCATACATTTATGACATTATAATGTGTAATTTTTATGCACAGTGTGAAAATGCATTTTTGCATTTAGATATTCGTTGAGGAAATACTTTTTAGATTATGCAAAAAAATAATGTATAATTTATGAATACGATTTCTTAAAAATTTAACTAAAAAAAATAGAGAAAATTTAAATTTGTTCGTATATTTTTCAAAGTCTTAAGATGTTCCTATTATTACAATATGTACACTGGTTTTTTTTTTTTTTTTATATAATTTAACACTTTTTATAATTACTTAATAGGGAAAACTTAAATACCTTTTTTCTCGCAAATACATATTCTCTTCCGACCAAAATTGACACAAATTTTTTTGTATTAAACCATACCAATGATTGTGTAACCATTGAATGTAAAGAACATTTACTAGCAGACTGAATTCCATATTCCATATACAAATAAAAAATGCTCTTGAAATTATATGTGTTTTTTGGAAATTTATTATCTGAAAACTTGAATTTAGAAAAAGCACTACATTTTAGGTGAGTATGAAAGACGAACAAATTATTCCAGAGTTGTAAAATGCAGAGTTTTTTCGTTTTATGAACATAAATATATAAATTACTTTTTGTTATTTTGATTAAATTCATTTTTATTAATACTGCATTCATTCAATTTTTATTCAGATATTTTACTAAAATATTTCAACTATCTTCATGTAAGTATAATTTTGTAACTAATTCGTTGCCTCTAAGTTGTTTTTCTAAAGATATTATGTTTTTATTCTTAAGTTCAAAATTTAGTCTCTGCAAAGAGATAACGCCAACATAAACAGTATACACAATGCGACGGAATGCATAGACGACTTTCAATAGTGCACACGCTTTTTATTCAATATCACACATAATATTTAAATTTTTAAATTTCATTTTCTTAGTACGATAAATATTTGAAAAAATTTGCAAAAAAAAGAAAACGTCTTCCAAAAAAATCACCACACACACACACACACACACACACATATATATATATATATATATATATATATTTATTCAAATGAAGTCCAAGTTCAAAATGAAGATAAAACAAAGGGGTAAATTACAGACAAATGAAAAAAGGGGGGCAAAAAATAATAAAAATAAACAACTGGGGAAAGAAAAAAAAGAATTAATTAAATAAAAAAATAAAAAAAGAATTAATTTAAAAAAAATAAGTAAATAAATAAATAAATAATAAAAAATAAAAAAAAGAGGAAAAAGTTTTTTTAAAAAACCGGAAAATAAAAGATATAATCTTTTCATCAGCCCACACGATTATATCCGAAAAAGAGTGCTTTCTAATAATGTATCAATATAGCCAAAGCAAAATACATCAATACAATAGTGTGAGGATCACTCAAAAAAATTTTTTTTACAAAATTTACGACAAATAAATTAAAGACACAAAAAGTAAAAATAACACGTAAAAACAGAAAATAAAATAAAAAGGAAGAGCAGAACACAACAAAATCTATAAAGCGAGTAGCGAAAAATAATGAACTTACATGAACGGGAAATTTTTCAAGAATGATTTAAAGTGTTTACGTAACAAGATTGCCAGATTGCAAAATATGAAAACTGTGAAAACAAAAGCGCAAATTGAGAGTAACTAGAGGAGTTTAAATTGCGTTCTTGCTGCATTACTGAAGTGCGTTAGATTTGTTAGTTACCAAGGATGGGCCAGAAAACTGATGTACGCGTGGTAATATTAAACTGGATAATTTAAAGAATTTGACTATAAATAATTTTAGAAAATGAATATTTATTTAAGAAAAAAATATAAAATGGAAAAGAGAAAGAAACATGAATTGCCAGTTTTGCACATAATTTTAGCCACGGATTTGCCCGAAATGGATTTGCGCATGGAAAAGTTATATAAATTGACAAAGAAATCCTTTTAGTAAATAATTTTAGCCACGGATTTGCCCGAAATGGATTTGCACATGGAAAAATTGTATAAAGAAATTTATTATTAAATAATTTTGCCCACGAATTTGCCCGAAATGAATTTGCACATGGAAAAGTTATATAAATTAACAAAGAAAAAAAAAAGAAAAAAAAGAAAACTTATTTTAGCCACGGATTTGCCCGAAATGGATTTGCACATGGAAAAATTGTATAAATTAATAAAGAAAATTTTTTTAGTAAATAATTTTAGCCACGGATTTGCCCGAAATGGATTTGCACATGGAAAAATATTATAAATTAACAAAGGAATTTTTTAGTAAAAAATTTTGACCAAGGATTTGCACAAGGAAAAATTATACAAATTAACGAAGAGATTTTTAGTAAAAAATGTTTGGCCACGGATTTACCCGAAATGGATTTGCACATGGGAAAATTGTATAAATAAGTAAAGAAAGTTTTTAGTAAATATATTTACAAAAAATGCGATTAACTCAATGATTTTATATAGAATTTTATTACTTTAGTTGGGTATCTATAGTTTTTTATCAAATTTTGAAAGAGTTTATCGATTTGGTTTTTGGATAAATAAATATCACTACATATTCTTTTAATTCTATTAATTTCATTAAAAGTAGTATTTAAATAGATGCTCCTAGAAGCATTAGAATTCCAAGTAATTAGTTTATTTATGTTAAAATTAAAATCATTTCTTTTATCGTATAAATCAACAAAGCAGATATTTTCTTCTTTTATAATACGCAAATCCAAAAAATTGAAATTAATATTATCATCATGATTACGAAGCAAGATTAATTCCTCGGGGTAAATATCATTTAATAAAATAGTATAGTCTTGGAAATTAAAGATAATTAAGTCATCAATATATCTAAAAACAAATTTAATACTAAGAGTGTAATTTTTTTCATAATAATGCAAAAATAAGTTAGCTAAGAGAGATGAATAATTAGAACCTTGTATATGGTTATGTGAAACTTATTATATGGTATTCCATCAATTTGAAGAAAAATATCCCTTCCATTGTAAAGATAATTATTAAAAAGACAAAAATTAATCAGAATTTCCCAATAATCAAAATCGCAACAAAGGATATTTTTGAAATCATAGTAATAATTCAAAAGGACATCTTTTAGTTTAGAAAGGGGAATGCTATTGAAAAGATCCTGGAAATCAAAATTTGCAATAGAATTAATTTTATTATGCTTAATGAAATCTAAAATCGGTTGATTATTAGTGATAATCCAAGAGAAACCTTCTTTAGAAATACTGTTAATAATTTTATTTAAGTAGTTAGAGAAAATGTTGCCAGGTTTAGTTAGATAAGTATTAGATCCACATGAGATAGTTCTAAGGAAATAGATAGTTCTCAGGAATTTTATGAAATTTCGGACTGATAATTAAGTAAGGAAATTGTATATTGCTAATTTTAATTTTTAATCTCTTATATAAAGCTAAAATTTTTTTAATGACAATATTATTATTCAAATTACTAAGTCAAAAATTTTTACTATTTCTTAATTTCGTATTTAAAAGTTCAACATATAACTTTTTACAGAAGATTGCATAATTATTGTTAGCTTTGTCTAAGGGAGTAATTACAAAATTTTTTTGAAGTTGCTTAATTGATTGAACAATATTAGAAAAAATTGTTGGATTGTTACTGTTATTTAAATTATCCTTATTATTGAGAATAAAGCTTTTAAAGTAATAATAAACACCCCATTTCCATATCAGAATTTCCCAATAATCAAAATCGCAACAAATATATATATATATATTGCTTTGAAGAATATATGCATTTTTTTTTTTTACTCAGAGCATGAACTAAAAAGAAACACATACTTTGGGGAAAAGAAAATAGAAATTCTTTTTAAGACTTTAATGCGAAAAGTAAATCGCTGAAAGCATAGCATCAGAAATCTAGCAGTATTTCGCATCCCACGAAATTTATTTTTTTTATTTTTCTGGAAACAAGGTTCCTAAGGAAACTAAAGAAAAATTCATTTTACAATACATGAGAAAAAAACAACTTACTTCCGCAAGTAATGTTATTTTCATATACGTGAAAGAAAATTTTATTTAAAACAAGGGCATGCTTATTAAAGTGAGGAGCAAACTTTTTATTTTAAATATGGAATAAAATTATTATTTCCAATTTAATATAAAAATCACATATTTCTTCAAAAATGAAAATATAATTCGTACATAATTTCTAAAAGCCATCATAATTACAGTTTAGCATTGCTTATTGGTTCTAAAAATACTTCTATTTTGTTTCATGAGAAATAAAATTTACTTGATAAAACTGATAACAAAATGAGAATAAGTTTTTTTAAGATTGCATTTAAAAAAATTTTCTTTTCAATTAGAAAGTGTGTTACATTACTATAAAACCTAAAAATTATATGCAACATATCCCGGCTTACTCAAGATCAAAAGTCTGTTTTAAATGCTAGTCAAAATTTAAAAAAAAAGCATATGTTTTACTTATTTGTAAAAAAAATAACCAATTTATAAAAAAAATAATTGCAGGTCTTTTAGAAATAAAATCTCAGTTTTAACTGTGCTATAGTTGAGGAGTTCAAAGATTTTATGTGTCCCTAAGTGAACCTTGTATCGATTAAGATGTATAGAGATATTGAGATAATATATATGTAATATAAGAAGAGAGTGGAATGATAACACATAGCCAATCACAGAAGACTTCAAGTTAGCAACGCTCAAAACAGCCAATAAAAATTGAGAACGCATGCGTGAGAAAAGGTAATAATTTTTAATAATGCTGCCTGCAGAAATGTTACAACTAAACTTACCAGCTAATACTTTTTGCGATTTTTATTTTGAGTTGAATGAGTGAAATATATTGATCAAAATTTACTTTAAAATACTCATATGTTTTTACTTACTTTCAAAAAATCGTTCAGCCAGAAATATTAATTAAACGATATTCAGATATTTCAGATATTTCTTAAATAATGCAAAAAAGTGCAAATCATTGGCACACAAAATGATGTGAAAAGAAAAATCTATGAAAAATGTACATAGCTAGGTTTTGTGAATACTCGGAGATCTATTGTAAATAATTTTTCATTTTGTTGTTTTCACCTTATTTTTTTATAACAATTCAGACAAAAATGTTTATTTATCATTGACAACATAATTATTTCATTTTATATTTGTTTTTTATTGGTATTTAGTATGACAAAAAAATTTAATTGCTTAATTTAATTCGTCGAATTTCAGTTATATATGATTCTCTATATAATATAAAATCGTAATGGTCTGATACCGTTTTCCATTATTGTCTGCGCATTTACTTTCGAACACCAGAGCAAGTCACTTAACCACCAACTTGTCTGGCAATTTCAGCATAAGAGAGGCCATTTTCTCTCAATATAACAATTCGGATTCTTTTTGTCGATGTCCAATTAGTTCTTCTTGTTGATGACATTGTTTAAAATTAGTTAAATTATAAAAAGGACTTTAAAAATATTCAAAACAGCAATAGTCTATTTAATTGTACTAGTATGCATCATTTCGCAAAATATTTCCACAAAAATAACTCTCTTAACATCCAAATAACATAAACTATAGTTATACATTTGATCGGCCCTAAGAACAGTGTTTCTGATTGGCTAGCACGCTTATATTACAAAACACGTCCTTAATCAAAACGATTTGTGTTTGTTTGTTCTACTAATAAATATATATATATATATATATATATATATATAATGAAAAAGAAGAAAAGCTACCTAAAGTAATGACATGTTTTTTTAAATGTTCTTATAAAATTTTTAAAAAAATCAAATAGCCAGAAATAAAAATAAAACTAAAGAATATAATCCTGTCGTCAGCTCACATGATTATTTATATATATCTGCAAACTAGACTGCGTACTAATACTGTATTAATATACAAAGTAAAACATATCAAAACAATAATGTGACTCCAAACACCAAAAAATATCGATACGAAAATAAAATATATCAATATAAATTTACAAGAATACAAAATAAAACAAATTTTTAAGAAAAATACAAAAGAAAACACAAAAATCACCATATAAAGCCAGAAGCAAGTTTTACGAAAATGTTTTTAAACTATTTTAACTACAGCTGAATTACAGAAAAATCATGCCAATTAGAAAGCATTCAAGTACCTTGCACATTTTTAAAAAATATTTTAGTAGAATATGAAAAAATAATTATTATTATATATCATTGTAAAATGAAAAAAAAAACATCTGAATTTTAATTTTCATACGTAGCTATAAAAGCAATGCATAACTCTTTTATCGTGGATTTGTTTCATCAAATAAACCAAATGTAAACAACACGAATGATTTCAATTATGCGAATAATTTCAGTTTTTTTCAATTTTAACTCTTCATAGTTTGAAAATATTCTTACATTTTTTTTAAAGCATGTAACTCTTCCCTAAGTTCTCTAAAGTTCTTTATTTAGAGTTTTATCAAAGAAGTGAGTTTCCAAAGAGATATTTTCCGATTGCCCCTTCCCTGGCAGTTATGAAACTACAAGTAATAAACGCCACTAATCTTCTTTCTGTTGACAAAAAGCAGAAATGATCGTCACGCCTTAAACTTATATTTGGAAAAGGCTAAGAAGTTTTTTAGTTACTTTTATTTCAAATTATGGGTTCAAATCTACAGTGGTATGTAAATGTTTTATGATGTTATTATTTTTCCAGAAAAGGTATTTTTTTATATATATATAAAATAATACTATCAAATCTAGTGCGTAATGTTGAAATTACTGAAAATAGCTTTTTTCTAACTTTTTATAATGGTATTTCAGTTAGAAATCAAACATTTATGAAAATTTATTTATATCGGTCAAAATGACCTCAATGGTCGTATTCAATAGGTAAGAATATCGGTCGTTCTCGTGTTAAATTATTCAGTCTAATAGATTCCTGGTTGAAAAGCTTAGCTGTTAAGAAAAGTATCAAATGACTTTAGAACTTTAAATTTTGTGACTAAATCCGCTAATGCTATCATATTCAAGCTGATCATTAAATTTACCTGAGATAACGAAAAAAAATTTTTATAAAGAGCATGCAGAAAACTCATTTTTTAATGAGAGCTTTTTAATGTAAAGCTAGCAAATATCACTCAGGCTATCTTTGAAATATTCGAAAGAAAGAAATTCGTCGACAGACTCATTTTTATCAATGGAGGAACAAAGCCAATTAAAAAAATTCATTTTTCAAGCGGCTCTACTGAACGATTTAATTGAAAGTTTGGAATGAATTTTACAACCGGGGGCTAAAATTGCTTCTTGCTGACTCTCTCCAAATTTCAGGATAGAAAAACAAGTCATTCTAGAGCTATAAGAGAGAAACACAGACAGACAAACAAACTCTTTATTTTTATAGATATACAGAAAAAAAATCCAATTATCTTTACCTTTTCACCATTTTTAGGCGGAATTTTTTAAAAAAATTTTCTCCATATGTAAAAACAAAATTAACACCATTCCATTACCATAAAATACCCTCTCATTTTATATAGGTTTTGGAATTTATAATAAATAAGCCTATATATAGATATATATATATAATACTTTAGATGCTTAATATATAATATGCTTAATAATATATATACTCGTATATATATATATATATATATCAGTGATACGAAAGCATCTAGTTTATAAAAAAGAAGAATCAATTTATTCTACATAATCCGATCCTTAAAGTATATAATTTAATTTCCATTAAATTCAGGAAGCAATACTTATTGTCTAGCTTTAAAAAGGTTAAAACACCGCTCTTCTCCAGCTGCTATTTTCAAACTTTAAATTTAGAATTTTCAAAAATGTTTCATTTAATAACATAAAGATGTTTCCTTGATTAAAAATTACTAAGCATATAAGTGGAGCTTCATGATAGGTTAATGCTTTAATTGAATGAATTCAAAGAATTCAGAATTTTATGAATTATTAAATAGTTTCCATGCTATTGTCTAAAAGAAAATAGTTGATGATGTTACACCATTTGCACATATATTGATATAATCTCCTTTTAAATTTATAAAAAAGGTAGGCATTAAATTTAATTTAAAGAATTTCCATACCTTATTTAAATTAGCAGCATAAAAGTTTGTAGTTTAAAGATTAGATAATAAAGATAGATCAGATATTCTTTGATGCATAAATTTAATTTCATTACGTAAACAATCCATAATATTTTTACTGTGCTGAAAACATTTTTATCAATATCTAATTTTTTATTGTTTTACAAATACATTTTTAAAACTAACAACAAAATTTAGGGAAATGTTTAAGCTAATTATTTTTATTTAAAGAAAAACAAATAACATTCTCTCTGTATTTTAATCTAAGTTAAATCTTGCGTGTTTTTCATACCCCGAGTTTATATTTTTCATACTACAAAGTTTTTATGAACTGTGTGTATTGTTTAATCATTAACACAAAATTGAAGTATTAAAATTTCTGTTACACTGCACTCTATTGGAATATTGTATATATATTAAAAAAAAATAAACAAATAAATAAATAAAACATTTCTTTTACAAAATGAAACATCACTCAAAAATAAAGTTTACGATCTACATTTAGTAAGAAATGTAATATTTCCTTAAAGAAATTGCTGTACTACATTTAATAGCATTTGAAACATTTATTTTTGGTATCTAAAAATCTTCAATAGAACTAAGTACGACTCCATAGTGGGACTCATAAATTCACTTAACGCACACTTTGGATCAAAGAAAACAATGTCAACTAAGTGCTTGAACGGTGGTAGAATTTACTATCCTGTGAGTCATAAAAGGATTATTTTCCCGTGAGTTGGCCTCTGTTTTCACGTTCAATTAAAGTTGCAACAGGGAATAATACTTTAGCTTTATTTTCGATAGAGTTTTTTCGTTGATTAAAATGGCAACTTTAGCAAGGTCTGATACTTTGAATGGTTTACTCATTGCCATTCGACTAAATAATGGGATTCCTTTTAGTTATAAAAAGGAACGGACACTCGATTCTAGTGTGTTCTTAATGTTCTTTTTGTTTTTGCTTCCGATAAAACTGTGTTCAACTGTGCTAAGTAATTGATACAATAACATTTATTGCATAGGTTGAATTAAAAACTTTACTTTTTCAAAGAGAATGCTACCACGAGAATTTTAAAGTTCAATAAGTTTATGAAACCATTTTGATACTTTTCTGAGAAAAATCAACAGCAATAAAAATTTACATCAAAAAGTACTTAAGAATCAAAAGAGTGGCTCTTTAAAAGTTCATAACTGTAGCTATTAATCATTAAGTCAAACTTCATTAATGATTAATAAAATCGAAAGCAATACATCTTAATAACGTTAATCAGGAAATAATGAAATAAAATAATGTTGATTTATATGTCAAACATCTTAAAACATTTGAATTCATTAATAAAATATAAAAATTAATGGGAGAAACAATGATGATGGACACTAGAAATTAATTGAATAACATAGTTATTCAGTTAATGATTGATATGCAGCGTTTAAGCTAAGGAATAAACAATAAATATGAATATGATTATTTTTGAATGAGTCTTTATTTTCATCATGATTCCTTGCAAAGTTTTTCTACAACTAATAGATTGAGATAATTTCGTACAATTTAATATTTCATGGAGTATTCTACTCAAATAAATTTTAATACATAAATAAAAATAGCGGAAATTTATAAGTGAAGTCCGAAAATTGTATCAGTAGATAATAATTACTTAGACAGGAAAAATCATTTTTATTTTTACTACCAAATAAATACAACAAAAAAAGATATAATGGCCAGAGATAAGTAAAATGTCCACTTATTATTACAAATAAAAACATAAAAATAATGTATGTAAATCATGTGTTGTAGCAAATTAAATATTTTATTTAACAAGCTGGGTTGATTGAAAGAATGACATAAGAGCTTAAAGGTTAAATGATTCCGGAATTATGTTGGTATGAACTTTACAATAATAATGAAATGTATATAATAATAAATAAATATATGCTCCCAAAACTACAAAATGTACTCACCGTATACAGCGATATTAAAGAGTAAAATACAAATTAAATGAAAAACAAACAAAAAAAAACATTTCATTGAACAATATATTCTTTAATTTTTAACTTATATTCTTAGTACATCACACATTGACAAATTTTTAATCAAGAACAATTTTTTAATCTTAAACACGCACATAACAGATAATTTAATTTGAAAGTAGGACGAATTTTAACAAATGCCAAAATCTAAAGAAGTGACAGAAGAGTTATTTTGAAATTTTTTTAATGTTTTGCAATCAAACGAAATATGTTATAAAAGATACATGATAAATATAAATTCAAAAGGTAATGAGAATGGCATGCTGAAATATGCATAACATACTTTTAAAAACTAAATTATTACATTTTTTAATACTTTTTCAGCAACTGAAAATCATGAATATAATATGATGTAATCTTTTTATACCACAACCATGAATTGAATGCAGAATAAAATATATTTTTAGAGATTTACTCTGGCTAACACATTAGCATAGAATTCAAAAGCCGTTATAGGTTTGCTAATGTTTCATTAAAATTATATATTATTTCTCACGCTTTATTTTCCCCCAACACATTTTAATGCGCAAGGCTAAGAAAAAGAGCCTTGGCATTAACTTTAATCAATTAATCGACAATACATAGATTTCTTAACTTTCATTTTATTTTATAACCGTATTTGAACAGCCGACCGAATTTTCAGTTTGTAACTTCCTGTGTTCAACTCCGTATCCTCGTAATTTTGAACCCAATCCAGAATTCGAGAGAACTCCTGCATTAGGTATTGGGAGAAATTTGCCTTCGTGGAGATCTTTTTGATGGAACTAAACCGCATTTGCGTTACCCGGAGGGGAAAACAACGAAAACCGCCCTTAGTTAGCCTGACGGCAAAAGGACTCTATCACATGAGTCCCCTTTCCATCAATTAGTGGCTATTTTACGTCAGCACTGTGGTCGGTGCGAGGAGAGTGCGGAATTCAAATCAATCAACCATTCCCTAGTTTCGAACCCAATTTATCTCTACCTTATCTTTAATTTCGAAAACTATGCTAGCGTACACAGGACACTCGCATTTTTTATTTCTTGGTGGACGGAGGCTTCGTGGGAGGGGGGCTTAGCCCTGCAACCGCACCCTCCATTAACTAAAACCATTAACTAAATTTATTAATATATATGTACACAAATTTTTTTTCTTTTTTTTTACATTGGAGCTCCATATTTCTGAAATAAAATATTTCTAATATTTTTTTATCTAATTTAATTCTTTTTTAAAACAGTTCCTATTGTTTAATATCTACCTCACTTTTGCCTACATCGCACTGGAATAATATATGAACAGATTAAAATGCATCAATCAACTTCTGCAACGGAAATATTACATAAACATCCAACTACTTCAACAAACCAGATTATTTCTTGATATAAATTGGTGCCTACGCACAGTAGAACCTCACTTAACTATAGTCGGCATTTTATTTGCGTATGCAGCATGTTATGTCTATAGGTTCTGAATGCTACTGAAGAGCTTTAATATTTTTCACACTTCCCTTATGGGTCTAAAAAGAGGAATTGCGCAGAATTGTTGGTAGCCATTAAAGAGTTTAGGATTTGACATACCATGCCTTCTCTTACAAGTGATTTCGGAAAGCGTAGATATCCCGTACTGTCCTGGATTGTTTCATCAATTTGTACTCTCTTCGCCTTATTGAAGGATAAACATCATTCAGTACAGGTCGGATTTAATTCTTCGTGTACTTCTGAATCAACACAAGAAAATAAATTAGTAGCAATTGCGAGATATTTTTACTTCCTTTACCCTAATTGTTGCTGGACGAAAGTTTTTTCCTTTACGGTATTTAATGCAATTTTTTATTGATTTTAGATTAATTTTTATTGATTTATAACTTCTTGATTTCAATGATTAATAGATAATATTTTTTCAATTAAAATACACAATAAATCTATCATCAAAACGTAATTTCTTTTCAGACAAAAAAATATATTTTCATTTTATTTACTAATTCTACTGTTATGTTTTAGATATTTTTTTCCCTATTTTGAATGCGTTCTTGAAATTAAACTCTGAATTGCTAGATTTAGAATTGTTGTTTTGAAGATGGTGCTTTCAACAAAAAATAGAAAGTCCTTGTTTGAGGTGTTACAAAATGTACATTGTTTTTATTCCAAATGTTTAACAGGATTTTTTTTCATTCTATGATAGTATTTTTATTTGCCTTCTGATCAAGATTAGTAAACAATACGTTTAATTCTGAGTTTGTATGGTTATAGAAATAATTTTAAACAATGTATTCTTTTAGTTTTTTGATACTTTAGACTTCTATTAAAATAATACATATTTATTCTCATTAATTAATAACAAAAATCTGATTATGACATTAGTTATTAATAGCCCTTTTATATTTGAGTGTTATATATTTTGATGTATTTTATTAGATTAAAACACTAATAATGTGGTATTGTAATTTCTTTGATATCAAATCAAGATATTAAAGGGTTTATAATCATTATTTTTACAGTGAACGTAAAGTTTATGATAATACAGAATAGGAATTCGCCTTTGTTTGCGTATTTTTTAAATATATATATATATATATATATATATATATATATATATATATATATATATATATATATATATATATATATATATATACTGCAAAATGCCCTCGTTTAATATCCTTCGACACCAAATGCTTTCGTTTTAATGCCCTCGTTTCGGATCAAAGTCTGCATTTCGGAGACACAAAGGCAGGAAGTACCCTCCTTGGTAAAAGGAAAAAGTGTGTATGACAATATTCAGAAAATATTCATTATTTAATCAGTATAATAATATACTTTTCGTTGCACGCCGGTACGAGATTAAATAAAATAACTTAGTTGTCTCTGCATGGCAACAGTTTTTTTATGCAGTAGTTTTTAGTAAATATATGTAGATGGTGTTCTATCAAAATATACCGAAATTGGGATTTAATTACGTTTAAGCGAATTAACATCTGGTGCCGAAATACTCATACGAATCAGCGACTTGGAGCTACGCCAAAAATAATGGCAAGTTATTTACGAAACCTTTACTATTGTGAACTTTGATCTCCACGGAAGAAAAATGGCGACTAAAGAAGAACAAGTGTCGCAATTGAAGCGGTCGAAAAACTATTCGAAATAACATAACTCGTTTCTCAACTGAGATTAACAACCTGACAGACGTTACTTTGAATGACGATGCGGAATATGCGCTAAGTCGTTTAACAACCATCTTAAATTAAATGAAAACGGTTGATAATGAAATCCATGTTCCTTTTTTGGATGACGAATACTAACATGACATTACCCAATGTGAAACTTATACAGAAAGTGCTGAGCGTGCAATTTTTAAAACCCGAAAAAACATCCAAAATAAATTATCGCCGACTATTAATGACAGCTATAATCTTAATTTGGGCACTGAAAATGTCAATTTGGCGACTAATTCGGTTAATAATCCATCACTTGCTGACCAGATAACACCTGTTTGCTCAGCGTACACAGTGAAACTACCGACGATTAAGTTAGAATCATTTGGAGGTGAAATTGAAAATTGGCTAAGTTTTTGGGAACAGTTCCAGTTTTCTGTAGACTCCAATCCAAACCTTTCAACATGTGTTCATAAGAGGTTATTTGCAAGACGAACAAGACGTTTAGTTGATGGTATCAGTATTGTTGCTGCCACATATGAAACCACTAAAAAGCTCCTAATGGATAGATATGGGGACAAAAATAGAATTATACAAGCACATTTGGACTTTCTTGAAAATCTAACACCCGTACGCAATTCATCGGCAATAGCCCTAAATGAAACCTACATTGAATTGAATAGAAGATTGCAGGCCTTACGCGCACTTGGTGAGGACATTGACAGTTACGGTCGTGTATTAGCTCCGAAAATACTACGAGCGTTTCCAGATGACACTTGTAATTATTGAATCATTCATGCCTAAAGAGAAAAATTGGCTGAAGGAAACATTACGAAAATGATGGAGTTCTTATCACAAGAAGTGCAAGGAGCATTGACTATGTCAAAAATAAAAGGTGATGTTATTGAGCCGTTTACCCCAACTACTGCCTTTAACGTAAATACTAAGTCCATTTCTGTACTCATGAAAAAGAATTATAACCTTTTTTGCCCCTTTTGTGAATCGTCTGGTCATTGGGCTCAGAAATTCGAAAACATAACTGACTATGACACTCGCATACAAAAGCTAAAGGCTCTAATCTCTTCAGAAGCGACTTGCAGCTAATGATGCTATAAAGAAAGAAAACGATAGTTGTATGCTAAACTACATTGTAAAATGACACGTTGAATTTTGCGAGCTAGAGCCTTCGAATTTAAGCACTGTATTTTACCTACCCCATCATGCTACCAAAAAAGTGAAACTTAACGTGACCAAATGGAGGATAGTGTTCGATGCCTCAACACCTGATCTAGGAATGCCCTCACTGAATGACACTATAGAAATCGGTCCAAATCTTTTACCTGAGACGATTAGTTGTCTACTCGGACTGCGAATGCTCAAATTTGCAGTCACAGGTGACGGAAAAAAAGCCTTTCTACAACTAAGCCTGCACAAAAGAGATAGAGATTCCACGAGATTTTTCTGGTAGAGACTAACACAGGACAAAACTAGCACAACTTTCACGGACGAAATAATTGCTTACATATTTACTCGTCTACCTTTCGGACTAGCATGAAGCCCCCTTTTGTAATGTGCTGCAACACGTGAAGTGGCTTCATAGCACGCACATGAGTTCTCGATTGCTGCTCCTATGATCGAAAAACATCATTACATGGAAGATTTTGTTGCTAGTTTTGAAACAGCATCTGAAATAGCCATACTACATAAAGAAGTCAAAGAATTGATGCAATTGATTGAAATTCCAATGGAGAAATGGGCTTCAATCTCCACAATGCTTCAGAGCCAATTACGAGATCAAGATGAAGGATTCAAAACAACTGTTAACCCACTGACAATTCTGTGCGTAAAAAGTCGTATATTAACCTGTTGTCTTCACTGCATGGCAAAACCGGTTTTCCCATGTTAATGGATAGGGAACTGTGTGTAGGGGAGAAACATTCTCCCAATTTCGCTCATTTCCTTAACCGCCAGTGGGTTGAAGTTTTAGGCATAGAGTGGAATACAGAAAATGACATCCTAGGAAATACTTTCAAAACCTCTCTCAGTTCTGTTCAAGACAAGCCACTTACAAAGAGATGGCTACTCCACTGTATTGCTAGCTTCTACGGTCTTTTCGGATTGTTTTCTCCATTTGTAATCTTTAGAAAAATTCTGTTTCAAGATACATGGATTCTAGGAATCAAATGGGATGAAATACTCCCCTCTAACTTGGCAACTTCATGGAATGCTGCTGTTGGAGAACTTGATGACGTTTGCTCCTTTCAAATTCCTCGATTTATAGGCGTTTCATCACACGTTCCCTCTTCTTTTCATGTGTTTTGCGACGCATCTGAACGAGCCTATGGAGCAGTTTTATACATAGTTAGTTCTGAAGGGGAACAAGTGAACGTGCATTTAGTGTGCAGTCGCAACAGACTTGCACCTATCAAGAAAGTCACCTTGCCCCGTTTGGAACTGCTATCGACTCTGACGGTATCTCGATTGTTGCGATACTTCTGTGCTGAGACTAATATTCCTATGTCCAATGCATCATTGTGGAGTGATTCCCAAGTTGTTGTGGGGTGCATTCGCAGTGACCCAAATAAATGGAAGACATTTGTTTGCAATCGAGTAACAGAAATTGTTTCTCATACTAATCCTTCCCAATAGAGGCATTGTCCTGGAAAGGACAATCCTGCTGATATATTATCAAGAGGTTCTTCACCGCCAACATTAAGACATCTAGAAACATGGTGGCATGGTCCTAAGTGGTTAATCAAACCTGAAGACTGGCCTGATTCTAATAACACTTATGAAGATTACACTCACAACTTAGAATCAAAGAAGAAGAAAGTGCAGACTCTTCACACTGTCTCTACTCTGCCAATTATCAATGCTGGAAACAACAGCTCTTACTTTAAATTGTTACGCGTGACATCTTGGGTTTTTCGCTTTATTCGCAACTGCAAAACACGAGAAAAGATGGTTGGTGAACTGAATGCCACGGAACTGAATCAAGCTTGCAACAATTGGACAGAACCGTACAGAAGGAATCTCTCCGTTTAGAATATGAAGCCTTGTCAAAGTCAAAGTCACTTCCGAAGAACTCAAAAATCGAAAAAATTCAACCCACTTTTTGACAACACATTAATACGTCTTGGAGGCCGACTGCAATTTTATAACTTATCAGTATCGAAAAAACACCCCATCTTATTGGAAGGTTGGTATGGTTTTCGCTGCATTGGTAAAGGGAAGAAGGCTGCGAAAACTTTATGTGCGATGTTAAATCTCCCACCGCCTCCTACTAGATTCCAAGCTTATAATGATATTCTTTCAAGTAGTTTGGAAAAAATTTCCACACAATCAATGTTGCAAGCTGTCGAAGAAACAGTAATGTTAAATGGTGGAGATAAAGATATAGCTGCTGCATTTGATGGATCGTGGCAGAAACGTGGTCATACCTCGTTAAATGGGGTTGTGACTGCCACAAGTTTAGAAGCCGGGAAAGTCATCGATTTTCAATGCTTCTCCAAATATTGTTCCAAATGTGCTATTGGCGAAGATAAAGCTACACATATATGCACAAGTAATTATTCAGGAACTAGTGGTGGAATGGAATGTGCAGGTGTTAGAGAGATTTTCCAACGTTCTGTTTCATCTCGAGGTGTGAGGTACGTGCAGTACCTAGGTGATGGCGATTCCAGGGCTTTCGAAGATGTTAATAAAAGTGAAGTGTATGGGCATGGTGTTACGATCGAAAAACTTGGGCCATGTCCAAAAAAGAATGGGTAACCGCCTAAAAAAGTTAAAAAATTCGTTGAAAACAAAAAAATTATCTGATAATAAAGTAATCGGTGGAAAAGACAGGCTAACAGACAAGGAGATCCTATTGATACAAAATTATTATGGTTTAGCCATTAGGAGAAATGTTCGGAAAAGTGTGCAAGAGATGTCAAGGGCAGTTTGGTCAATATATTTTCACAAACATTCAACTAATGAGCTACCGCAGCATGGTCTCTGCCCAACTGACTCGGAAACTTGGTGCATGTACAACAAAGCCATGCAGGAGGGGAAAACTTACGATCATAAACATTCCCTTCCAGAAGCTGTAATGCTTGAAATAAAGCCTGTTTTTAGAGTCTTGAGCAGCCCATCACTTTTAGAGAAGTGCCTTCATGGGCGAACGCAAAACCCTAACGAAAGTTTGAACAATTGCGTGTGGGAGCGAATTCCCAAAAACACATTTGTTGGATTAAAAACCTTACAAATAGGTGTAATGGACGCAGTTATTTGCTTCAACGATGGAAGTGTTTCTAGAACACAAGTTTTAAGGGACCTGAATATAGATCCAGGCTTCTATACTCATAAGGCGCTCTGTTCCATTGATCATATACGAATTTGCGAAGCAGAAAATGTTTTAAAAAATTCTTCAAAAGCTGTCAGAACAGCTAACAAAATTAAAAAAATGAAGGAAGAGCATGAATCTAAAAAGGATGAAACAGAATATGGTGGAGGGGCACATTAATTTTTATGTACAGTATGTTTTTTTTTTCCTCTCTTTCAAAATATCACTTCTGATTTTAAAGCTAAATGTTAATTTGTTACAAATATATTTATTATTTTGATGTGCAATTTGGTGTAATTATTTGCCAAGTATAGATTTATGATTTTGTGAGAAGAAATGCATTTAAATTTATCACAACTATTTAATTTTTGTGTGCAATAGAGATTTTTATAAGAATGTCGTGTTTTTCAATGACTTGGTTTTTTTTTACATTTAAGGCCTTATTTAAAAATAAAATGTTTTTAGGTCATCTAAAATTTATCACAATTGTTAAAAAGTTTCAGTTTCATATATTAAACATAGAATTTATAATTTAAAATAGTGCATTTCATTTGTAAAGGGAATTTTTACTTAAAACTCATTTTTCTCAAAATGTCATTTTCATGTACTTAGGTACGCTTAGCAAAATTTCTATGCACCCTATTGATATGAGATTTGGCCACATTGTTTGCGAGCCTTAGTTTTCCACATTAAATATGATAAAAGAGATAAATTTAAATTTTTTTATGTCAACGTTAGTCAATTTTGGTAAAAAAATTTTAAAAATTTTCTAATTCTTAGCATAAAGTCTCCTAAAAAATATTTCTGATATTTTTTAATTCAAATACATATTTAAATGATTAAACAAGTTGTTCTCATAAAAAGAAAAATAGTTTGAATGCTGTATTTGCATTAGTTTTTTCTACGAGCGTACCTAATGAAGCTCAAGTTCTAAAATTTCAAAGATATTTTCATGATAAATAATCATCTATAATATTAAAATACTGCAGGTTAGATTTATTTTACTAATATAGTTATGTTTAGTATTGTGTCATATATATTCACTGAAAACTTCAAGCAAATATGTTGTATATTTAAGGAGTTATGGCTATTTTACCAAAAGTCCTGGTTTTACGTATTTTGCGTTAACGAGGACTACCCTGTTCCCTTAAGCACTGATGTTTTCTTACTTGCACTACAACGGTTCGTATCTCGACGTTCCCTTCCTCATAATGTGTACACAGATAATGCCACAGCATTCGGCGCTGCAGACAAGGACTTGAGCTTATTGTGGGACATCATATCCTCTTCCAGGTACACCAGTTTTATGCTTGTCACAACATGAAATGGAAATTCATTGCCCTACGAGCGACTTGGTGGGGAAAGTTTTGGGAGATAATGATTGGAACAGTGCCTGCGGAAGACCCTTGGTAAAGGTAAAGGAAAATTATGTCGTGACCTAGGCCAATGAGCCCATATGCCATATGTTTGATGCCTCATCGCCAAGACAGAACCCAGCTCAGCCCGAAGACCAAGCAATACGCAAACACCGGACAAGGCCCCGAGTCACGCAAGAGTTTGAGTACCATAGTCACGATCGAGAGCAAAGGAGGCCGAGGTAAAGGTAAAGCTTGCTTAGACACTACTGGTCTGGTCACGGTTATATGCGATACCGAAGTCGCCATGAACAGCAGACCAATTGTCAATGAATATGGTATTGCAGACGATCCGGACGAAGCACTGACACCCTCTCACTTTCCAATAGGAAAACGGCTGACAACTATCCCTTCTGGCCCATCGAGTTCAGACTCTGATTTAACACGTATATGGAGAAGTCGTCAACATTTAATGAACTCCTTTTGGAAAAGATGACAGAGGGAATATTTGATCGACTTGAGAACATTTCTCCATATGAAGAACTCACCTAAAGGAATTGAAATCCGGGTCAGAGATGTGGTCTTGTTGCAGGAGGAAGTCAGACCTCGACACATCTGGAGGAAAGCACTCGTCGAGTCAGTGATCTTAGGCCGTGACAATAAAGCCCGTACATGCATACTGCGAGTAAATGGAGGGACAGTTTCCCGGTCCGTTCAGTTGGCCATCCCCCTGGAGGTCTGGAGGACCAGACATAAATTGGTTCTTACAGGTTTTTGTTCAATGTTATGTTATCTCTATTTAAATTCGAAGGTTACTTTGATAACTCATAAGCTAGGCCATAATTCACGACACAATAACTTGTTGTTTTCAATATAATAACGTAAAACCGCCGGAAAGAGCAAAGTATAGCAAATAAAAAATAATTCCTTATTTTAGCTTTATTCATTGTGTTGTTACCTGTCTTTCAATTTTGCGCATGATTTTGCAGTGTTGTTCAGTACTAATATATTTTACATTTACTCCCCCCCCCCCCACCGTATAAAGAGTGGTATTCAGCTGGTAGGAAATAAATTATTTTCTCAATTATTATATTAATGCTTGAGTTTAGCATGCTTTTTATTAACTATTGTTCACCAGTGTAGCTGATAGTGTTTTAAATTTAATGTAAGCATTTGGCAACTAGAATTTTAAAAAAAATTTCACCGTCAGCCTCTTTGATTTGTTTGAACAAATTAAATTTCCTGCGATAAGTACTCCGAATCTTTTTTTTTTTTCAAGGGTTCCTTCTTTGTGATGTTTTTGGTGATGTTTTTAGAAAATGACCCCTAGATATCTTTCAAATTATTAATTGAGTGGAAAATGTCTACCAATAATCTTCGTGGTGATTTAGAAAACTCCTGCTGCTTCGTTAATTTTTTATAACTAAGCAATTGAAATTACTCTATACATTTTTTATGCATTCTATTTTTGTTTTTTAGCTTTTTACAGCATACAAAGATTTTAAATATATGCGTGAAGGGTTGCTCTTAATGAAAACATTTTTTTACTATATTCTATATAAACTAATTTATTACTGAATGATTAATATAAAAAAAATGCTTGAGGAGGGCAAGATTCAACAACTGCATTATTAATTTAAAAAGAAGAGCGAAACTTCAAATCTTGAATGAAAACATTTTTCTAATGGTTAATGAAATAATACAAATAAAATTGTTTTAATGGTAAAAAGAAAAAGCAAGGAGAATAAAACGTTTTTTTTTTTCTCTCTCTCTCAACATCATCGCTTTCCAATAAAGCTAATAGCCAAGAATAAATGCAAACAAAGTCCACGGGATTACGGAAGAACTGATCCCAATGTTGACAGAAGATTACTGTCATTAACTGAGATTGCTGTACTCAATCTCATGAAAATATCTACAGATTAACTAAATAAACGGTCCACAAGAAGAGAATGCTATGTATAATATATAAGTGCTAATTTATCTACTTTAGAAAATTGGCACTTTGCAAAAAAGTACAGCCATTCGACGTAATATATAAAAGCTAGAATAATTTTAACTCACTTAAATGAATTATAATTTAAGAAGTTTAATTTGAGAACCGTAAAAAAATAATTAATCTTATAGAAGCAAGTTTAATACGTAATGAAATAGTTTGATTTTATAAAACTCAATATAAATGAAGCAAAAGGTTTGTTTTTGTCTGTGTGTATGTACCTTTTATATATCCGCAATTCTGAGCCCATCCGCTCAAAATTTGGTGCAAACATGTTCACTCACGAGGCATGTACAACTTTCTACTTTAAAACTCTTTCCAAATCGCGATTCATGTGCTACATCCCAAAAAAAGTATTTTTCTCGTGATTTGATATAAATTTTAAAATATGGCATCGCACGTTGTTATGAATTATTTATCTTGGGTTTCCTATGTTGCATTATCACAAGTAGAAACAACGCTACTTTCGCAATTTCTGGGTATTAACTTCTTTCTTTTTGGGTTTCGTAACTTCTGGGGTGAATTCGTATTTTATAAGATATATGAAATTTCATATTTATTATATTGATACTCTTTTATAGCGTATTTCTATAAACTTAATTATTGGAAACTTAAATAGAACTATTGACATAAATTTGAATCTGATTAACTCTAAATATCACCGGTTTAATGATATCACTGGTTTAATGATATTTAAAGATAGGTACGGGATGATTACAATTAAAGTTTAAATTTCAAAACATTATGAAGAGGAAAGAAAACAGTTATCAGAATGACGGTAAATGTGAACGGAATTTTAATGAAGAGGGGGAAAAGCGCATTACAGGCATAGAAAAAAAGTAGGGAAATTCTGGGGTTTCCAGTCTGGATATTCTTGTATAGCATTTTCTGTTCCTTTATTGCATATTTCGAGACTCTATATGTAAGCGAAACCGTTTTGCCTGGAAAATATATGATAAAGTTAAAAATTGTGATAATCGGACCAGTCATTCTGCATTATCAAGGGCCTACAGGCGGCGCAAGAGGCAATCAGTGAATGAGGCAATTAAGTCAATATATGAAGACTTGTCAAATGACAATTTATTGGAAAGATGTGTAGGCTCTAACAGTCAAAACTATAGAGATTTGCGTTACATTAACCGTAATGTTAACCTTATTTTTCGCTCTTTAGTGATACTGAGCTGGTCCAGAAATACAGCGTAGCATCTCACAAAGAGCGTAGATACGTTAATCTTAACGTAAGTATTTAGAAAATAATGACTGAAAAACGCCAAAGTTGGTGTATAACTGACGAAATATTTCTCTTTAGAGAAGCTTTAGCTTCGGATCGTCATAAAGATCTGGAGCATTGGTAGGATGCAGTTCGTGAAAGTTACGTCAATGCCATTAAAAAAAAATAATAATAACTGCGATGCAGAACACATGGGAACATGCAGATCTACATCTGATACAATTTAGATGAGAAGGCAGGTTTAATTTGAGAAAGTAAGAGATAAGCTCTTTATATTCTTTTAATTTTATTGAAAATGTGAGTATATCTTTTAAATGAAGCTTATTCTGCCTGCAATATGTAGTATACTCCTATATTTATGCTCCCATTTTCAATAAAATCAAATTATAAAGAGTTGAAAACTTACTTTTTTTAGATTCGTCTTGTCTTCTTTTTTAAAGTGCTTTATAAGTAGTTTAATAATAACATGGCGATTTTTTGTGTTTTTCCTAAACAAATTTGTATCTTTTATCCGTAAAATTTACTTTCTACTAAATGGCTTACATTTCGTTTCAATTAGAACCTATTAGTAAAACTAATTATGCATTATTAACGATAATCATAGTATTACGATTTCTTTTTTTCTCTTAATCGAATTAGTATACCATTTTTCCATCAGTTTGATGTTTACTATATAGAATATATATTTTTTTAAATTTCAGTCAGTATGAATTTCAATATAGCACATGTTCTATATCAAGACTTATCAATTTTAGCATTTATTTTTTTAGTTTAAAAAGTTACAGAAGAAGCTTGTAAATGAAATTATATATATACAAATTGAAGTACTTTGTACAACTAAATAAGATTCTTTTCACAACACTCAAATATTTACTTTATTTTCTTCATGTATACAGAGAACAGTCGGCAAAGAATTCTGTTAGGTTAAAAACATCTCGCTAAAACAGAAAAAAAATGAAAAAAAAAATTAAAAAAAACAACTTAAAAAATAAAAATGCTGTTGCCAGCCATAGATTTTTTTTAAAGTTAACTTAGCAACATAAATCAAAATGACATACAAGTGCTAGATCAAAATTATGATACCTCAGTGCTTGACGTAACACTCCCACCTTTTGATTAAATAATCAAAATATTAAATATTAATCATCAAAATATTAATCAAAACAATCAGTCAAGCTTACTACATGCACTACTAACAATTTTTATTTTTTATTTTATTACAAAAGCACTTGACTTTGCATCATTGGCCCCAATGCATCGAAGATGCATGAGATTGGAGCATATAAAACAAAAACTGAACCATTGAACAATATTAGAACAATATAATAACAAGAACAATAAATACTTGCAAAACACGAACCACTTAAACATGAACGAGAATAAGTCGCTGGATACCAATTGCATCAACTCCCTAGCTCACCGATATCGACTGAATAAATCTTCTTCAACAAATTAGAGTTATGACAATTAGAGTTATAAGAGTTCTGAAGGAGATTATTCAGTCAAAAAATCTGCTCGGAATCTTTACAGTTCAGCCACTCCTTTTTATGACTCTTCGAGTCGAAGAATCAGTAAATAAAACGTTTCCTTCAGGAGACTCCGCTATATCATTTGTTTCAGCAGCCTCCACCGGACAAGACAGCTCAAGAGGAAAAATTCTTTAAACGGGCGAACCATCTCCTCGGTAGTGGTTTTAAGACGAGCTACTCTGATGTGCCCATCTTTTCCTACGTAGGTTTCCGTCACTCTTCCCATAGGCCAGAAAACCTTCTTTTTACCTTCAGTTTCAATTAGGACGATATCTCCCGCAGCTGTCCGTTGATTACTATTAACCTTGGACGGGCGCATTACTAATTTTACAAGGTATTCGTCCCTATATCGCTTTCTTAAAGCTTTCCTTAGATTTTGTTTATAACGAAATCTTCTCCTTAGGTTTACTCTGTCGATATTGTCCAGGTCTGGAACACCCATTTCTGTTAACTCACCTAAGAACAATGTAGGTGTCAATGGAATCAAGTCATTGGAGTCTTCGGAAACATACGTTAGGGATATTTCTCTCTTCTTCCTTGAGCTGTGAATTGCTTGTGAACCTCAGCATCCACGCTGGCACTCGTAGAATCTTCGAATATTTAGAAAAATAAGAGAAAATCCATTAAAGATCTACATTAATGTCACAAGTTGAGACTGTTAAATATTGTTGTTGGTCAGATATTATTTCTTTTCTGTCGAAGTTAGGATTCAATCATGACCCGTCTTCTATAGTCAATTGGTTTTAATTGGTCAGAAAACCACCAGACTTTGACCGTTCTTTCACAGTTTCCTCGACATCATGTGGACACCAATCTCTGTGGTAATATCCCAAGTTGAGATAGGTTCTTTCAACCAGGCTGGACCCTCCGACCATTCCATAGCTTTCAATGTTTTAGAAGAACGTCCCTCTGGAAGGAAGGTCTGCCGGGTTCAATTTTCCTGCAACATGGCACCAGGAGGAGAAGCTGCTCAATTTTCCTATTTCATCTGAGCGATTCCTAACAAAAACTGACCAATTTTCTTCCTTGGATATCCAAGCGAGAACTGTTGTGGAATCGCTCCAAAAATATTGCTTGATATTCTTCCAGTCGAGAGCTTGCACAACTGATTGTGAGAGTCTAGCTCCCACCAAGGCAGCAGTTAACTCCAGCCTTGGTATGGTTCTTCTTTTGAGTGACGTAATACGAGACTTCGCCGACACAAAACTAATTTTAACGCCATCTTTTCTTCAATCCTTAAGGGTACAAGGGACCTTGAAAACTAATTTTTTAAGTTTTAATCCTACATTAATGAAATTTACAACATTTATTTATATCACATTTAGAAATCTGTGTTAAAAATTTCAAGCAGATTACTTCAGTAGTTTTAAAAATATTGAACTTTTAAAATTTTGAATTAACGAAAAATTTGTCAAGTTCAAAACATCCCATGCGCATGTAATATGGTTATAAAAGTTCAATTTTTTGTTAAGACACTTGTTTCATACCTATAAATAAAAGTTACCATCATTCATTAACTAAATATTTTGCATTAGCTCAAAAAATAAAATTTGAATGAATTACACAAAAAATTTTAAAAAATTTCAATAAAAATTAAATATTTACAGCTAAAATATTTATTTCACTAAGATTTTGCACAACAAAACATGGTAACTTTTAATGGTATATATATAAGGTATCTATATATCAAGTTTTAACACAAACAAGAAAAAATTGAGCCGCATGGAACATTTTGAAAAAGTAAAATCGCTGAAAATTTCAATTTGAGAAAAACCCATTTTTATTTATATATACTGAATAAAATTTTTATTTTTGTTTTAATACCTTTTATTTAATAATATTAACATAAACAAACTTTCATCATTAGTTTTTAATTAAAAATTTAAAAAAAAAAAACAATTTGGATTTGATTTCACATCGACATAAAAGGAAGTATGTAAGCATATTATATAAACAATTGTTGCATAAAAGGATTTTTTTTCCTAAAATCCTCCAGGACAGTAAGTAGGTCCTTCTTGTTTCATTAATTTTTTATCAAT
Source organism: Parasteatoda lunata (assembly GCA_949128135.1). Taxonomy (NCBI): domain Eukaryota; kingdom Metazoa; phylum Arthropoda; class Arachnida; order Araneae; family Theridiidae; genus Parasteatoda; species Parasteatoda lunata. Next base: position 112,858,911 of record OX421974.1, on the reverse strand, counting down.
AGAGAGTTTTTTATATTTCTTTGAGTTTCTTCTCAATTTAAATTGTTGAGAAGATTTATCGTTGAGAATTGTTGAGAAGATTGTAGCGCCTTTCAGCAACGAGTTGTTGTAAACAGCATTTTGAGCACTCACTTTCATTGTTTCCACATAACAAAAATTGTAATCGCTAACTGCAGCTGTTTTACTAGTTCTAGTCTTATTTTGAGACTAATGTCTCTTTTGGACATTGCGTCATATGCAACTATTGGTGCTTTCGGTAGTATTTTGGGTGTTGACAGAGGTACACCGCGAGAGCATATCATCAGAAGCAAGGCGCTGATACACAATTTCAGTTCTCCATAAGTTATGTAACGTTCAAACACCTTCAATGTACACTAATTGCATTCACTGCAATTAACATTTTGCAGTAAAGTCGCTAATGAGGATAGATCAATGAAATTATAATGAGTAATGTTACTAGTATCACTGCTAGCTTGTGATAGTAGCAAATTTGAATTTGCAAGCTCACTTTGATTCACCAACTGAAGAATTAGCCAGGTCTACTTCCACCATATCAGTAATAGAAGAATCTTGTAAAGATTCATTTTATACACTGGTGTTAGCCCATCTCTGTTTTGCATTTTCAGAAACATCACGTTTCCTTTTGGTAATGAAAAATCTTCCTTTGGGTTTCCTCCATTTAGAAGAAATTGAATTCAGTATTGAGTAACGAAATTAAATAAAAAAGTAACAAAAACAAAGAGAAGTGTAATGAACAAATAAATAATGTAACAGAAACAAAATAAGATGAAACAAAAATAGTAGCTTTGAAAAAAAGCTGTTTTGAAAATATTGGAGAACTACACGATGAATAACGCGATAACAGGGCTATTAAACCAAATAAAAGCATAAACAAAATCAATCTATCAGCTAGGACAATATGCTGCCACTTTTAGTAAGACAAATGCAATTTAAAAATCAAATAATTTAATGATTATCTGCAATAATTAGCTTTTAGCTTAAACCGAAACTAAAAATCCGTCTGCTTTCAATCACTGACTTCAGCACTTACATGAGTAGATAAAGGGGCGTGGCCTATTTAAAATGCTAATATCTCGGTAAAAAATGGTCCAATTTAAATAAATTTTTTTTTGTTTGAAAGCTTATGATGTCTACTATCCAAATATATAAAAATATAAAAGTCGATATTTTGATCATTTTTATCGAATTTCAAGGTCCCCTGTACCCTTAAAAAAAAAATTACAGCTGCATAAGCCTCCTTACTGGCAGCGCAAAATGTACGTAAGGAACAGTTCTCTAGATTTTCTGAATTAACTTGAAACCACCTGGGCATTTCAATTTCTTCCAATATTTTTAATTCTGCATACCACTGAAGAAACTCATTTTTCAGATCTTCTCTAATCTCTTCATCTCAAGCAACACCCATCACCCATGCCTTTTGTAGTATTAACTTTGGGCACAACATGACTGGAGTGGTAAATCCAATAGAATCGAAAATGCGGTGAGCGATAGACAGAATATATCGTTTCGTGACTTTTTCCATATTGATTTCCTTTAACCAACTCATATTTACCTTAAGAGTGTCTTCCTCTTTATTACATTTGAAACCTAATATAGTTGATTCTGTGGGCGAGTCTTTGCAATGTGATTTTTCCCAACTTCTCAACTCGAAACTCCCTTTTTTCATCAATTCAATAGAGTTTTGCTTAAATTCTTCCATTTCAAGTGGAGTATCTACTCTGGTTAAAGAATTGTCGACATAGAAACTCTGTAAGAGCATTTTCGAGAAAATTTCATCGTTATCTTGGTCATTTTGTATATCATACCTGATGACAGATGCCAAAAGAAAAGGACTAGTCGTTACTTCGAAGACAACTCTTGCATGTCGAAATATTTTACACTTTTTGTCCTCCTCATTTTTCCACCATAAGAACCTTAAAAAATCTCTATCGTCTTTGGCGACACTTAATTGCAAAAACGCTCTTCTCACATCTGAAGAAATACCAAAACTTCTTTCTTTAAAACACAGTAAGACATCCGGGATAAGTTCGATTAAGTTAGGGCCGCTGTGTAAACAGCCGTTAAGGGAAGGGTGTCCTTTCATACGGGTAGAAGCATCGAATATGGTTCTGCTTTCTTTTATTACAGCTCTATGTGGCAAGTAATTTCTTGGTAAGTCAGTTTCATAAGAGGGTACTTCTTCGATGATTCTTTCGTCAAGCCAGCTTTTGAAGACCTTTTCATAATCATCATAAATATTCTTCGATTTTAATTGAACTGAGGTCCGCTCTAATCTGCTCTTTGCCAAGTTAAAATTATTGGGTAAGAAAGATTCGTTTTCCTGCCACGGTAAACGGACTTCGTACCTTCCTTGATCATTGACCTTTACCGTCTTAAGAAAATGTTCCTGTGCTTCAAAATCTTTTTCCCTTTTCAATTTCTTCTCAATGGGATCTTTCATTCATATTAAATCTAATCTCCACAAATTGGCCATCTCAGTTTCTTTTACGAAAAGTGATATCACTGACATGGCGATACTTTCGGTACCAGGCTTATGATGAGGTATCTTTCCCATTGAGACCCATAGAAGATTTATTTCGGTTGCAACCATGCCATTTGACAAAAACCTTTGCTGCCCAGTCAATAACTTGCCTATCATGTCTGCTCCTACGAGTATTTGTACTTATTCATAAGTCAGGCTAACATCATTTAAAAAAAATTTTAAACTCTTAAATTCCTTCAGCCATGGACCTCTGTTTACAGGTAATATCTTCTTACAAATAACATCTTGGCCCAATATCTCCAAATTGCAAGAGAATTTTCTTTTCAGCGATGTAACTCTTATTTCATATTTCTTGTGTTTTCTAACATCAGTAGTTACACCTCCAAAAAGGGAATGAGACACATTCATTTCTTCTAAAAGTGTATACATCATCTTCCGGGCAACGGTATTAGGGATGTAGGATCTCTGCGATGATGTATCAATTAACAGACGAACATTCATTTCTTTACCACTGGCCACAAGCTTGGCGACCAAAGTTTTCAGAAAAACTTTTGGCGTCTGATTTAAATTCGCCATATTGTTCATTTACAGATGTTTCCGTCTGCGCCTTTTCTCCCTCTTTCGAAGCTGATTTTCGCATTTGTTCTTGGTTTTCACACATGAGTGTCACATGTTTTCGACCATAAATCAAACATTTTACAAAATTCCTGCTGTATTTAGCTACGTGACCGGGAGCCAAACCAACACCTCCTAGAAAAGAGTAGGCCTCAGCACGAGTTACCATAAATATCCTTTAGTAGTCCAAACGTAATGACATATTTCGTATTTTCAACCACTGCGCAGCTTAGTACCCCGAACGTCCTTTAGTAGTCCAAACGTAATGACATATTTCGTATTTTCAACCACTGCGCAGCTTAGTACCCCGAACGTAATGACATCTTTCTTATTTTTCATCATCTGCGCAGTTAATTTCGTCACATCAAACTACTAAATTGATCCCTGCTGAGGCCTTCCTTCTTCTAGGAAGTGTTGGCCAAACACGCAAAACACCCTTTTTTACTTCTTACAATTTCCTGCCTATCAACTAAAGGCTTTTTCTGGGTGGAAAAACAGTCGAAACTATTACGTTTGCCATCACAAAAAAGGCTACCTCTTCTTCTTTGTTCTTTTACGTAAGAAGCTGCGTATAAAACAGCGGCTGTTGATGGTGCTCGAGATTTATTCTTTTCATATTCAACCATTTTCATCTTAGCTACCTTGTTATCTTCAACTTTGATCAGGCAAAGACCACCCATAGCTAAATTAACTCGGGCTTCACCCTCCACTTCTGCCTTTAAAAGCACAATAAGTTTGTTTAGCCTTTCTTTGGCTACTAATTTTGGAGTTAAAGAATTACTCCGTTAGTAGGCCTTCAAAAGTTCTTCCGGAAAACAGGATTCTACAATCGGGTAGAGAATAGATGCACACTTGTCTGTAGTAACCCCGAAAGTGTCTAATGCTCTTAAATATGTTTCCAGCTAATCATATAAGGAGGTAAGCGGAAAAGATCTATTTAACTGAACATTAATAATTAATTTGAGAAGTTCCCTTACGTATATTTCCACTCAAAGATCCTCGTTTCCAAATCTCGATTTCAGACTATCGACGACTTTAGTATAATTTTCCCCAGTAGGCAGGAAACTTTCTACAATCTCTCTCGCTCTGGAACCCATCACAGTAGCTTGTATCAGATATTGAAATTTGTCTTCAAGGGCAATATCATTATCTATGTGCTGAAATTGGCTCTAAAACGGAAGTCATTCATTGAAATCGTCGCCAATCTGCCTGAATTCCAGCCTTGGTAACGTAAAATTTCTCCTAGCATTAACAGCATCGCATTAATTGAACTTCAATCGGCGACATTTTGAATTTTCGATTCTCGATTTTGCGCCTGTAATCTGGCCATTTCCAATTTACGAGCCATTCGGACCTTTTCCAATTCTATTGCTTCTTTTTCTTTTTCTTGAAGTATAGCCATTCGGGCCTTTTCCAATTCTATGGCTTCTTTTTCTTTTTCTTGAAGTATAGTCATTCCGGCCTTTTCCAATTCTATGGCTTCTTTTTCTTTTTCTTGAAGTATAGCCATTCGGGCCATTTCCAATTCTATAGCTTCTTTCTCCTGTTCTTCTTGTTTCTTTCTCTCTTTTACAGTATCTTCAAATACCTGTTTTACGAATTCTGGATCCTTTTTATATTCATCGCTAGCCAAAATCAAGTCTTTTAATTTTGCTTAAGTCGATCCAGCCGGCACTCTCTCTCCAATTTCATCTAGAACCACCAACAAATCTGCTTTCTTAAATCCGCTTTTGAAGAAGCTTGACATTTTTTTTTTGTCTTCTGTGGTCTCTGTTCGGGCTCACAACACTTAAATATTTAAGTGTTGTGAAAAGAATCTTATTTAGTTGTACAAAGTACTTCACAAATAATATTAATGTTTAACATAAATTCTGTTGCAACATAACTAACTACATGTTAATAAGTAATTTTATTTTTATAAAAACGTGCATTTCCTACTTTCCAATCTAATATTATTCACAAATTATTGGATAATTAGTAAAATATTAAAGGAAAAAAAGACTATAGTTCGGGTTAAATAGCATAATTTAAAAAATATATATATTCTTCCATATTAACGAAAATCCAATCTGACCTTATTAGTCGATCTGAAGCAAATTTCTCGCCTAAACTGCGACACTCTTAGCAAAAGTGCTACCTTATTCCCCCTTCTTTTATACCATCGTATTTCATAAATTCAAAAAATGTATTCATATTTCATTTAAATTATTCATAAAAATAAAAGTTTTCGGAATGCAAATGAAACAGCCAACAGCAAAATCAAATCAACACACACACATTAAAATAAATGGCTTTCGGAAAATCAAGTTATGGTTAAGGCTTTGCCTAACGTAATGAAAATGCCGAATTTAAAGGGATAAGTTATTTTTAGCTTAATTTCGCGCATGCTCTGTGACGCTTAATTTGCGTTTGCTTTAGTGAGAAACCGTAACGTAACACAAACGCTCTCTAATAACTAATCGCTAAATTCACTGATTTTAGCGACGTTTTCTCCGAAACACACCAAGATATTCTTCGAAACACATCAAGATATTCTCCGAAACACGTAAAGATATTCCCGAAATGGCCAATTTTTTGACTACGGAGATCTTCAACGACATTTTCATATGGATGGTTATTAGAATTGGCAACATAATGTTCGAGTTTTGTAAGAAGGTGCAACGTAGTTCTGCTAGTACGCTCGGAACACCGAGCGTCGTCTACCTGCAGCATAAAGTCAGATCTACAGTTCTGGAGCAAACAAAACTTAATTAAAGCTTAATTAATTTTAATTATGAGTAGTACTGCCATTATTTAAATTGGTGATTTAAAAAATACTAAACTTATTAGTATAAGTATTAAGATACCTCTGTTGAAATACGTTTTTATGGGAAGGGATGTTAACATGAGAAAATTGTTGACATTGGTAATTTTTGACTCTCATGAGATAAACTCGAGATATATCATTTTGACAAATGATATTTCTCGACCGAATGATCTCGATTGACCGAATATAATTATCTTTATTTTGAGGGGATAAACTTCTAAAAAATATGATTTGCTTAATCTGTTAGCATAAAGGCACTGGGAAAGGCATAAGTAAGGGATGGATATCATAGAAAATTGAATTTTTTCAGTCAGAAGTTGACCATAAGAATCATCCTGCCAAATAATAATGAATATAATTTATTAGTTTGAAGGGATGAATTTTCTAAAACTCGTTTTGCTTAATCTGATAACTTAAAGCTACCAATAAAGGCAACAAATAATGAATAAGCATTAGATTTGTTTCATTTTAATTAATTGTGCTGGCATATGTCTTTCAGTTTTGTGCTTGTTAATATTTTTTCATTAATCATTTACTTTTTTTTCTTCCCGATCAAAGAAAGGGTATTCAATAGTTAATGAATATTTCAACAATACGATCCTCATACACCAAAAGGAAAAAATAATGAAATGCAGTATTATTTTTTGAAATACGTTTTTGTAACGGGATTAATAATGAGTTCCGATGTGTAATATATGTAAGTAATGTAATGTGTAATGTATGTAATTGTAAAGTAATATATGTAAGCTTTATGGTATCAAATTATGAATATTGTTTAATGAATTTATGAATATTGTTTGAGTTTGATTTCAAAACCTTTCTGTAAGCAAACATGTGAAAAGTTATGTAATTATGTTTTTAAGATGTTAAGAGCGATTAATAGGTTTCTTTATGTTGCTGTTTTTTGTTATGACTCCAACATTTTTACTTTTTTTTATAAGAAACAAGAAAGCTATTTGCAACGTTTAGTTATGTCTCTGCGTCCACGGAAAATATTTTGAAGTTACTTTTCATAAGAGTTCAACATAACAATTACATCTGATGCTTTATGGGGAGTTTCACTTAAATGAACAGAGCTTTGTTAAATAGAGTCATACATTTCTGCTCGAGAGATTTGCGTATTCATGTAATCCAGTTTCACAAAATGAGGAGTGTATAAATTAAAAACACCACATACTTATAATCAATTGAGAAATCGCGTGTTGTCTACATTTGAATCGAAACCCTGAGAATGACAGTTAAGCCCTCAAGATCTGAGCGCGAACAGGTGGTATCGTGGTTTATTGTGGTATATTGTGACATTTGCACTTTTAAACCCTTTAATTACCCTTAATATCAGGAATGTTTTAATTTATTCTGAGCAAAATTTACGAAAATTTAAACGTAATTAATTTTTTATTTAAACGTAAATATAATAAATATTATTTTCTTTCAGAAAAGAATATTATCTTTCTCACTTGTTCGCTTTCAGCGGTCGTTGCACCCACATGCCTGATATAAAATTTCTTGTTAGTGAAAAAAATTATCTCGTTTCGGCTTTTTTTCGAACCCTAAGGGTATGTTATTTGAAGCATCTAGTTTATAAGTCTGTTTTTCTCAAAGACGTTGGCTGTAGGCGTTAATTTTTCTTATTTCATTTTTGAAGGCTTACTCAGCCAATCTCAACTGACAGTTTTTTTCAAACCTTCTACTCCCTAAATTTTAATTGGTTATCGCTTGTCTGAAGGCTTGTTCTATGATTTATCTTTTTTTTTTTAATTGTGCTTTACTTTTATTCATTTTTTTGAGCGTCTTTTAGGATAACTGCTTTCTCAGAGATGAGGTCTTTAGTCAGTATCAAAGGAATTAATTTACTTAAACACATATCTTTCTTTAATTAAATTATAGATCAGAATGCTTAAACCTTTATATTCTAGGTAATAAGCTAATGATAAAATAAAATAAAAATATATATATAACATTGCTCAGTCCCTTTTCAGTAACTTAAATGCCCCTTTTATACGCCATTTCATGCCTCTGAATGATACTTTAATACTAAGATCCTTTCATTTTATTCTTTCCTAAGTGTTAGTTTCATCAAATATGTGTTCCTATTTATTTATCTACCAAATACCCTTTAAGTATATCTTTCTTTTTATATCTTTTATGATGTATTAAGCTAGATTGCAAGTCGTTTTATATAATTTCAAAAGTCACTTATTCACCAGCTTCCTGTCACCCATTTCTCAATAGATTTAAGCATATTTTCAGTAAAAAAATGGACCACCCTGAATAACTTTTGATCTAATGATCAGATCTTCACGTTTTAGGACTCAATCTTAATGGTTGGAGGGGTTTGACTTCAAATATTAAAGAAGTTATATATTTAAAATTTTATTTCTCTGGAACTATTCAACCGATTTTGCCATGTAAAATTACATACTCTAAAATTATGTGAAAATAAATGTATACCTGGCAATTCAAAGTTATTTCGACTATTAATTAATAAAATAATAAATATTCACAGAAATACATTTCTTGCTAAGAATTATCTTTGGATAAACGAATTTTATAATTGTGTGCACAAACTTTCATTTCAATTAAAAGTTCTAGAGGCGAATACGGAAAAAGTAAAATTAACATCAAGGGGTGCAAACTTTACACCGTTCTCCTAACCAAACTATTGGGGCCATATTTCTCAGATTGTAGATACCTCCTATATTTTGGGAATTAGAAATATGAATTTGTCAAAAAAATGTATCTTGAAACATGCGTTTTTGTGCCTGATTTAACTTAAAATATCATCTACTTAATCAGGGGGGTCCGTTTTTTTGGGCTCACTGTACGTGTTTTTGTTAAAATTGTGTACTTGAAGTTGCATGTTCAGTGGTCTGTTTATTGTATTACTTTATATCTAAAACATTTTTGTTTGTGAAAAATATATATATATTTTTTATTATTATTATTTTTTAATAACGGCAGGCACTGAACTTTCGTTCTTCGCCATAGAAGATGCCGGAAGTGTTGCTCACTTATCGTCACACAGCGGACACCTGTGAACTAAAGTCACGGAGGCGAGCAACGTTACCCACTCCACACTGCCACAAATACCCGTTTATAGGGTGGGCCACATTCACTCATTCACACATCAGAAGACAACACAGAGAGAGAAACATCCATTCCCAGAGCGGAATTCGAACCAACGACCATTGGCTTCGCAGTAAGACACGCAAACCTCTCGTCCACATGGCCGGCTCGTGCAAAATATAAGTGGATGATGCAATAAATATCAATGAGTAATAAAAAATGCTTTATTTTTGTCTTATTTTTCTTAGCTCTTTTAAATTTGTGGTGTTAATTTGAGTTAGTATGTTGTTATTGGAACTATCTTTCACTCGTAATTTAAAATGTTTTGTGTATATTTCTATCTAGTTAGTCATTAATTGAGTTTGCTTAGGTTTTTTGTTCCACCTTATTCAAAATTTTAGTGGTACAAATCTCTTCCATGTAAACCCTACGTAGTTTGACTATCAAACTATTGGATAAGTGCTTCACGCTGTGTTTTGTACTATCTCATTTCTTAATCTTTCCCATAAATTTTCCTTCATTACTGCCCATTCTATTTTTCGGCCTTAATTTTAGTTCTTGTTTTTACTTTCAAATTGATATTTTATATTTCTCTTAACAATGACTAACAATATTCAACATCCAAATATAATTTAATACTATTCAATCAGTTTGATTTTTCTGTAATCCCATTTCTTTGATTCATTCCTTCTGTTTCCTCCATATTCAAATTACAAACATAAATTTATTATCTCTTTTTCCGGCGGCAAATCCAAAATACATTTGATTATTTTTTATTTTATTGAGCTATATTTTACAATTCATTTAAAAATTAACTATATCTTATAACTTATTTACAATTTAACTATACCTTATTATTTAGTTAAAATTTAACTATTTTTTTTTTGAAATTGTAAATTTCAATTTCAAATAACAAAACAAAGACTCTCCCAAGAAATTTTGCCACCTCGAAATTATCTTATGGCTGAATTTTAAAAAAAATATCCCCCCCTCAAATTACCTTTCAGTGTCTTAAATTTTATAAAACTAAGAAATCACATCAACACGTATTTAAACCAAACTTTACCTTAAATGAAGCAATTTTGAAACAAACGATGAAGGAAACCAATTATAAATTTTTTTTTGCTTCTGCAAATTCAATTCATTACTTACAACTCGTACATTATTCTTTGTATTGCTAATAAAAACACTTTTAAAAATACCTTCATCAATTTTTTTAAATCTAAGGAACTGTTTTCAAACTGAATATATGACGCAGTAGAATAAAAGTTAAAAGCAATATGAGAAGGGCAATAAACTTTTTATTGCTTTTATAGATTTTTCTCGTGGCTTTAGTCCAAAGACATATTTGATGGTAACGCAGTTTCCTGAATGACCAGAGAAAATAAATAGAAACTGCTTTTGCATGTGGTGATACGATTGGTAGCGAACTAATGTATACACCATTTGAAAGTATTGCAAAATACTTGTTTTTCAATCATAATTCAGAGGTAAACAGAAATTTTGTCTCTGATAACAAAAAGTAAAGTAAATTATGAATGTTTTGATTTAAAATTAGTTTACAAAGCATAAAATTATAGTTACACTACTGAGATAAAAAAATATCTTGCGCACTTGGGTGCAATATTGTTGCAACTAATGTATACTTCGATTAAAAATTCAACAAAAAAGCTTTTTCTAATTGATAAACTACAGAAATTTAGGAACTATTAATGTGGTACAAATAAGGTGCAACCTATAAAACAGGCATAATTTTAACAACATTTTCGTGCTGCTTTAATTTGATAATGCTATAAACATGGTTGTAAGAAGATTAACGCAGTACATATATATATATATATATATATATATATATATATATATATATATATATATATATATATATATATATATATATATATATATATATATATATATATATATATATATATATATATATATATATATATATATATATATATATATATATATATATATATATATATATGTACCCAGAAGCAGAATATTTCTGCAAGCATTTCACAGCAAAAAAAAGCCAACTTATACGTTAAAATACTATATTTTCATTTATTAAAATACAGGATCATACACAGATAAACTACATTATTTTTCAAATCAAGGCAAACATTCTTGATTTGTTACTTTTTCAATCACTTTTGAAGTACAAAATTTTGTTAATGATGATGGTGATGAATTAGTAATAAAATGCCTATGATATGAAGGTCCGAGGATTAAAATAAGGGCTGCCTTAAAAATCTTTCGAAGGTACAAGTGCCCAGATGGTGCACCATTTGCAAACACAAACATTCGCTGGTCTGTGATTTCAACAAGTTCTTCATCTCCATTGAAATCATTTGGTCTTTTAGAAGCAAATCTGTCAATCGTGGATCTCCACGATTCACAAATTGCTTCTGAAATGGGAATGAAAAATATAAAAGTCATAAATTTTATGAAATTGGAAATCTCTGAATTTAATTCTTTTACGGCTTGCTTTAGAATCTCTCTTGATAAAAATGGTGATCAATTTCTTCTGCTGTCTGCTAAAAACTGATACACCGATTTTATGAAAATGTTATAGCCAAAATCTAGTTCATTAATTTCCTCCTCAGACTGGCAAAGATATGGGAGAGAGAGAGATTACTGATAAATGTGCTGAAATTTGTGCAGGGTGTCAAATGTTCCTCTCTCTTTCTCTCTCTCTCTCTCTTTATATATATATATATATATATAACTAAAAACAATATATATAATTAAGAAATACTTGTTTTTCAATTCAATTCACTTCTTACCCAAAGCGTATTAGCGTATTTGAAGAGTAAGATTTCATGAAATTAAATTATATTGGGATCAATAATCATTATTGTGTAGCGAAAAACTTAAAAAGATATAGTACTTTAAATCAGAAAGAAAGTTAACAAAATAGTATGACTCAGTAAACAAGAAAACATTCTTATGCTTACATGTCATAAAAACATAAGAGTTTAAAATGGAAATCTCAAGTATTATTTCCTAAGGGAACAAAATATAATTATGTTATTTTTAATTTTCTTGAACTTAGACACTTCTTCACTGAAAGCTAAATTAAGAAAATTTGTTCCCTTCTTTTAATTTTTGAGTGCCAGATATTGATTCCTTTGTATAGTTTGAGATAATTGTTTTTTTTTCTATTTCTTTCTAAAAAGAAATCTTATACCTACATTGCTTCTTATTGGCATATTTCGTGTTCTTCTTTTTTGTTTGTGTTAATTAGGCGTGTTCTTGTTTGCTCTGATAATTAATCCTTTAAAGTTTTCAAAAATACAAAAAAAAGGACATTTTATTAAGATGTGACATATTTAATAACTAATTGTGTATTATGTATCAAATGAAAAACTGTCTAATACGAACACACATTATTATCTCAGATAAACAGTTTTTTCTTTATATTTATGAGATATTACGGCAATTGTGACTGGAATGGAAGAAAAAAATCTGTATAAATGTTTTGTTCGGAAAACTTTTTTCACGTTACTGTACAAAGCGTTTTCATTAAAAGACAGCAAGCGTTGATTTTGTTTTTTGTTTTTAACGGGAAAAAAAATCAATGCATTTCTCTTTTAATTAATGGCTTGAATTGTGTTATTATTGCTCATTAATTAAATACGTTCAACAAATGCAGGTTAAAATAATAGAATTTTTTTTTTCAAAACAGTGTGGTTTGCTTCCCAAAAAAATCAAAGTTTTAATTAAGGTTTAAAAGAAATCTTAAGAAATTTAACAATACTCGATCGTACGAATGAGGATTATGGCTCTTTAACGCCATGTTATTTTTCTCTTGATAATAAACAAAAATTAGATGGGTTTTGGTAATAGCGTCAGTTGGTGATGATTTAAAATTATGTTCAAAATGTCAACTAAAATTATAATACATAATTTATTAATCCATTAATATTAACAGGTAATTTTTTGAAGCATGATTATAGATTAAAATATTGGCAAATTAATTTTTTTAATACTTTTTGTGGAAAAAAAAACTTTTCTATACTAATTTTTAACAATACGATAACTCATACTTTATATAGTATATCTCATTTCTCGTATTTCAATAATTGATTGTGTTATTATTGTTGATTAAATATATGCTATTAAGAAAGCACTATTATATGCAGTAAGATTTCAAAGTTTGAAATAAGACGAAGATGACAATACACCTTAAAAAATTTCGGCAACGCCGAGAAATAGATTTTTAAAAAATTATCATATTGTCTGGTATGACATATTTGTACAAAAAATCATAATTCGGGAAAAAAAAGAAAATATACAGTATCAGTAATTTAAAATTCAATTGATAATTTTTCAGTTTATATGTTAATGGATGACAGAAAATTTTGATTTTTAAAATTTTAATTCTTAAAAATACAAAACTGAGAAGAAAATGCTACTCATAAATGTTTTTCATGTCATGCTTTAAAATATCATAATTTCAACATTTACTAAATTTACCACTTATAAAGCCATATTTTATTGTTAATTGTACCAAAATCATTACTAGAGCTTTTTGGTGGATCCATAAACAAAATAAATTTTAACATATTCTGGTATTGATCATAATTTTTTCTTAGTGCACAAAAATAATATTTTGATAAGAAACTTTATTAATTAATTCTTTTATATTCATTTCAATAATTGTTTCATAAATATATTGCATTCAGAGATACGAATTTGAAATTAGTAGATAATTGTTCTCTCTAAAAAATTATTTTCGGTTTAAAGTAATGAAATTAATTAAAAACAGTAATGTGCAGCTAGTTTTTCTTCATCATTACGAGTTTTCAGGGAAGAATTTTTGTAATTTGCTGAGATCAAAATGCATAGAAAAGCAGATATTTTTTTGATAGTTGTTACACATCTTTGAACAAACCCTGCTTTCACGACATTTGATGACACAAAATCAAACGGAAAACAACCTATTTAGAACCAATGTGCAGATAAATTTTTTTAAAAAATATGTTTAATTTATTTATTTCGATGATTTTCTCCTGGTTAAGATTTCCTCTTTTCAAAAACTTTTCTTGAATACCATGACAGTAAAAGCTGTTAGTTATGTAGAAAAACAATCAGGTTTTGATAACAAAAATAATTTAATATAAAATTTAGTAACTGAAATATCTCATATAAAGGAAATCTTTCACACAAGCTATTTATTTAAGAGGTTGCTAATAAATAAATTAGTCTAAATTGTATCTTGAAATCAATCTAAAAGATAATATGAAAGAAAAACGCATTAGAAATATCAATGTAAATAATAGATGAAGAAAATTGAAATTTTGATTTGAAAAGAATTTAGACAAATTTAATCATTGATATTTCTCTTACAAAGATATATATCCAGATAATAGATGACTGAAATGATTGGAATGACACAAAAAAGAGATAAATTATGTTCTAGTTTCCTTTGCTGGAATGCTAAGTAATGAGAAACAAACATTTTAGTTTGATGTCAGTTTTAACTATAAAATAAATTTGAAAAAATGTTTATGTGTTCCTGTTAACAATTGTTTAATAATCATTTCATGTATCAAAAATCGTTGAAATTTAGTACTATTTAATATTAAATTAAAACATTTTTAAGAAAATTTTAAATGCAAAATTATTATTTTTACGTAATGTTTATTGTTAAGTTACCTATTTTACTATTCTGTTTGGAACAATTATTTCGAAAAAAAAAATAATTCTAACTGTAGATTGTATATCAAAGTATATCAAATAGACATCACAAGTATTCAAATAAATTACAAGCCACATTATATGAAGGAGTGTTCTGAATATACAGTAAAATAATTGACAGCAGTCTGACCATTCCATTAATCATTAAATTTATAGCTAGAAACATTATTTTAAATTTACGGTTTTGGATCCGTTCACAACCGATATTGTAAAAAAAAAAAAAAAAAAAAAAAAAAAAAAAAAAAAAAAAAAAACATCATTACAAAACCATAAGATTTTGTAACCATTTGCAACAAGAATAGTTTCCAAACTATAACAAAACTTTACGGAACATAGGAGATCTGTGGGTACTGTACCACTTGTGCTTGTGTGTGCATCGCAGTTTCGTATTCGAATTGTCTAGTGTAATTGAATTAAGAAAGCAGGATACTACATACTCGTCATAGATTGAAGGGATGGAAGAAATAGTGGAGTATCAACACTGGGATTCGAGCCCCTGTTTAAACGGTTATGAGATTGATGAATTAGCCTTTTCAGCTACAGTATGTGCCCAGCTGCACTGCACAAAATGGGTTCAAAAGGTTAGTCTAGTTGGCGTGCATAAAATTCTGGTTGTTATATCGTACATGGTAAAAAAAATAAATAAACGCTATTTCTCTCACTTAGCAGTTTGAATAAAAAATTTTTAGGGCCATTTGACTGTTTTGGTTAAACATGGTAGTACAACAATTAAATTATCCGTTTTTATCGAAAAATTTGAAACAGTATAAATGGCAATTGTTTAAAAAAATTATAAGAATTTACTTCATATTGGTTGTTCACGAAGTGCTTGTCTTAAGTGTTTCTTGAAGTAGATTAGTGAAAAGAAATTAATTCGCAAATTTATTAGAAAAAAAAAAAAGATTTATAGAGCACGTTCTCGAGTTTAACTAGAGAATTAAAATGAAAAAAATCAGGAATATTTTCGAGGAAACAGGAAAGTTCTTAACAGTATTCCTCCTTTAAATAATGAGAGCATTCAAATGATCCCCTGAAAAATATTATAGAAAATAAGTTTCCAAGGGGTAAAATTGAACCCACTGGCTAAAGATCACATGAATTTATTCCGATTAGCTTGTAAATAAATTGAGTTAAGTAACAAAGGGGAGACGATTAAACCTTTAAAGAATACGCATCTACAATGAAAATAACATGCAGTGAGGTAGTAGGTTTCAATATTCTTTAATTAAAAAAATTACAATGTCAAAACAAAATCCTTATTTAGTTAAAATAGTATTTTCTTTTTAATGAGAAAAAAATCATTTTTCTAAAAATGAGTTATTTTGTTGAGACAAACGTTTTCAAAATAAAAAAGTATAAAACAAACTTTCTTTTTTCCGAACATATTTTTCGAAATTGATCACAAATTAAAAATTATATTATAGCATGACATCTCCTGCTTGCTAAATTGAGTGTAGAATACATAGGAAAAAATATTTTTACAGTTTATTTGCATTATTTCATTTTTATCAGAGATTCAACTAGTTAAGTAATTGTATAGTTAGAGATATTTACACATAATGTCATGAATTTTTGTTTGGTTGTAATATTTTTTTTAATTGACAGTTCTTGTAGTAACTATTGAACCTTTAAATTATTTGAGCAGCATATATAAATTAAGTTGCTTTTGATTAATCATATTATATTGGAGTTGAAAAAGTGAAGTCAAGAAAACAAAAAAAAGAAGTAAACTCCATCAGATCACAAAACTAATATAAGGGTAAGAACTTCTATTTTTTTATTTCATAGATAATAGAACTTAACTTATTAGGAATTTTTATTAGGCTCATTTTTGTCAAAATCTAGTCTAATGATATTTTTATAACTATTCTGATGCAAAAATGTAGCTCTAAAATATTTTACCCAATTTTTTTGCTTGACAAAGAGATATTTTTTTTAACTTATTAGATGAGACTAAATAATAGACAAGAAAATTTATGAATAAATATTCATCGCCATTTCTTAAGAGTAATTCTTTCCCGTAAATATTTGAATTGAAGCAATTAATTTTCATCTACCTATTGTTAAAGATATCTTTCATTAGAATCAATAGTTAAAAACAAACTATTCTGTGCAGTATTTATATTCTACACATAAAAGCAATACTTAATTAAAACTATACTTACATGAATTAATCCATGTTCTTTAATTAAAAGCATATTCACAGATAAAAAAAATCGTTAATTTTATCATTTTTGTGGAAATATACAAATGAGTCTAAATTCCTAAATTATAATTTATTCCAAAATATATTTTTTTTATAAGATAAAATATTAAACAAATATTCTATCTTTGTCTTAAGAAGGAAAATTGATAATCATTCTAACTCTAAAGTTATTTCTACTGTTCATTAATTGCTTGCTGAATTGTTGCTTATTATTATGAATGGATAAGACTGTGTTTGGTTATATATTGGTTGGCATTACACAAGGAAATATTTATATCAGTATAGAGTTAAATCTTTTTATAATAAATTAAACAAAAAGTTTATTTTTATACATTTGTTTACTCGAATAAAACCGTAACATATGCAGTATACATTCACATTTTTCTTTCAAAAAATTGCTATATTTGTGAGAAACGTAGTTTTCACACAAGATCTAAGTAACTAAAATCAAATAATCAAATCGAATTTCTGACCGTTTTTCAATTTTAAAAGAAATATACGGAGTGAAATTTAGAAACAAAATTTTGAACAAGTTAAGAGATCACATAACTACAACATAAACTTAAAAATTTCTTAAGAGATTAAAGAATATTTTATTTGTTATCACTTATTTCATTAGCTTTGAATAATTAACAATATAAGATAGATAGTAATGTGCAGATTATTCAAGTTTATTTATTTTCTCTCTAGATTTTCTCCATCTTTTAGATAAGAATTAAATTGAGAGATATTTAGAAAACGTACATGGAACACTTGCTGTTATAGTTCCCTTTAAAAAGTTTTTGTTTTAACTCCTGTGTCTCAACACGTAGAATGAGAAGGCTTTTATAATAGCACTAATTCCTTTCACAAAGTTGAAAAAATTAAAATTTAAGTGAATCGATTGTCAATTAAGTGTGACAGCTAAGTATATATACAAATTTTAAGTAATAAAAAAAAACTCATCGTTTAGTTTTTTCTATTAATTTCTCAAAAGTGCCTGTGAGCTAAATTATTTATTCATTTATTTGCTTGAAAATGCTATATTATTATTCTACATCCGTGTATTTTTCTAGATACAAACTTTAGTATTTATGACTAGTTGGAATTTTCTAAATTCTTCAGAATTTCAAATACTCATACTAATTGGAAATTTTTTCCAATCATACTAATCAAAATGTATGGATAAATAACAAATCAGAATTTTTCCGTCCTTTTCTTTCAGTTATTCAATTGATTTGAATTTTTTTCTCCGTATCTCAGCTCTGAAGGTACTCAAATTTGTCACGTGCGTCGTAAAATAATTAGAGTGGTCGCAACATTATGTAAGGCTATATGGGCGAATCTCAGGAATCATTAACCTATATGTCTTCAAACTTTTCTTATAAATATATTACATACTAAGCGAAAATTAATTCTAATAAGATCACATGAATAACTATGCATTACTAACTTTAAGATACGTACAGTTTTGATCGCGAGTAACTTGCTTTTGGCTTTCATGTCTTACATCAATCCTACATTTGACAACTTTTCATGAGTGTCGCTTTGAGTGTTTAACATACTTTTTTTTTTTCAATATGTATTCTGTTTAAAAAAAACTGAAAATCACTAAAAACATAATTTAATAGCTCAGCTGTACTATCATATTTTCTTGAATGATATTTTTCGTGAATATTAACGTTTGCAAACACTTAAAGTTTGTCGCCAAACTTTGGCACGCCAAACAGTAACCATCGAAAATTGAAAAAAAAAAAAAAAAAAAAAAGCTATGCAATCCAATTCTGCTAGTAACAAGCAGATATAGCACTAATATAGCAAGTTTGTTCAACTTTAAATAAGCGTTTGGAATATCACTTACATAAAACTCGCAGAATTGGATAGTATACCTTTTTTTTTCAATTTTCGATGATTACGGTTTGACGTTTATAAGAAAAGTCTGAAGTTAATGATTCCTGAGATTCGCCCATATCAGTGCCGAACAATTTATGCTCAAATTTCGTTATATTCTGTTAATAATTTTTGTTTAATCCTGAAGGCAACGAAACATAAGTAACTGTAAACTACTGATTGTTCTTTTAGGTTGAAATATAAAACTATTTATGATTGAAAAAAATAATTTAAAAAATTTAGATTTCTTAAGATAAGAATCTGAACATTTGTAATGGGTCGTGGTAGCCCAGTGGATAGAGAAACGACTCCGATTCGCAGGTATCGGGCTTTGATCCTCAACTACACTAAAACCCATCGGGTGTATGCGATCATATATGGCAGTACTTTTACTTTCGTTACTTGTACCACCGGTACAAGTAAAAAGTACGTACTTTTACATGTACTTTCGTAACTTTTTTAGGGAAAAAGCACAAATATTTATTACGGAAATGTCGAATGAAATCGTTACTTTTTTCTAAAACTCGGTAAGCTTTCTAAAAAAGAAAAAAAAATTAAATGAAAAATTTTTTTCATGTTTTTTTAATTTGTAAAATTAATGTGCAATATATATGCATTCACAGCTAACTTCGTGTTTAAATACCTTTTAAAATTGTCATTCCTGAAAGGGAAATTTTTTTGACTGCAACTATCATTGTGAGTGGAGTGTTCTCCAGAATTGTGTATCCAGAAGAGTCATTATTCATCTTCTGAAAATTGCGTGTGATGACATGAATAGCAAAGGTTTTGAATACCCGTGGTTTTCATCTCAAGAAAAAGTTTCAGAATGGTAAAAAGTGCGCTTTGAAATTCTGTAAACCAAGTATAATGAATGTATACGATTTTACGAAAAATAATTCATCCAACCTTCAAATGTGTGAAGGCTTTAATTATTCTGACATCCGTGAACAGGCTATTTTAACACCTGAATCTTATCTTGACACCTGAATCCTTATCCTTGTGATAATCTGAATGTGAATGATAGTTATGGCACCATGCTTCTACAAGCACTGAAACGTCCTTCTTTGTTAAGTTTTGAAGTTTCAAGCCAAAATGTTTGATGAAATTCTAAGAAATAATCTTCAATGGTACCATTCAGTTTTGGGGGCTTGGAATGAACAAATGCCCATATGAATACTGTTATCACTGCTTAGGATGGATTTTTATTTTATTTATTTTTTTTATTTATTTATTTATTTTTTTTTTTTTTTGAAGGAGACATTCTTTTTTTTCCTCTTAGAAAATAGTTTTGTTTAAATAACAAATGAACTTTAACTTTGATATCTTATTGACACAAAGATACTTTGATTTATTTTGGTTTTTGCTACTCTTCCAAAAAGTAACCATAGAGAAGAAAAGAAAAAAACGTTATTTCTCTTTTTATTCGCGGAGACCTGGATTCCTTATTTATGAAACTTTGCTTTAAGAAGACTTCATCTTTTTTGAAAAAAGTAAGTAATATTTTAATATCTAATTATTTTCTATTTATAAAATAAAATTTTATATTTATTTGAAACATTTTTCATTCATTTAAATATGTTAATTAAAAATTTTGTTAACAATGTGTGCGCATTAGATGTTTTTGAAATAATTTAAATAACTAATTTCATATTACTATTACAAAAAATTTTGGCACAAGTTTTAAATTTTTTATCGTTAAAGTATTAAATTATAAAAACAATGCTTTATTTAATTGAAATGTAGTATGCATTAAAAAAAATCTAATTAAAGAAATTCTCGCAGCAGACTCAGTGACACCACTTTCGAAATGCAATTATTTTGCAAAATGAATAAAAATATTAAGATATTTTCCTTCATTTTCGAGTTTTATGCATTTATTTAATAAATTTTAAATAAAAACTGTTGGATTTTGTTATTAAATTTTTTAATTTTCTTTTTGAACTCACTAATAAATAACACAATTTTGTCTTAATACATTTTTTACTAAATACATTTTTACCTAGTACATTTTTTACTAAAATTATGTTTATGCCAGACCTTGTCAAACAACGCCCAGTCAAATCTCTAAGATTTTCAGAACTATTTGTGCTATTGAAAACTATTATAATTACTATTTTAACTCTTGAAAACTCGAAGGTATTAATTTAGCCGCTGATACTAAAATTCGTTTACAAATTTTAATTATTCCGTTAGGCAGAAAAAAATGATTTTCTCACATGACTTCAGCATTAGCCATTTTTACAAATAAAATTGTAGACTGTTCTGTTTCAACTTATACTGCACATTCAATTATTTTTTACTAGCTCAAAGATCACAAAGCTATCTGAAACCCCGTGTTTGCTTTGTTTATGTTTATGATTTCAAAACGCGTTTCTATAGAGTAAAACAATTTTAAATCAATGGTTATTTAAATAAATAAAAATAATAAACTAAAAATTAAAACCAATAGATAAAATTTCTTTTTCGTGCAAATCCATAAAAAGTTTCATATTAAAATTATATTTGATTTTAAAATTATATTATACGATTACATTATAAAACTGTATTATAATTTTCTTCCGAATTTAAAAATAAATTAATGTCCATAACTTTTAAAATTAAAAATAATTGAATAAATAACAACAATTTTGCAGAAACATTAAAGAATATAAGAATATTATTCAATAGAATTTTAGGTGACTTTGAATTTTCGATTTCCTAGAAATGTACTCTTAAATCGTTACTTTTTTTGCTTAGTACTTGTACTTTTACTTCTACTTTTTACTCGTTACTTTTTAAAATAAGAACTTTTTACTTTTTACTCGATACTATTTTTAAAAATACTTGTACTTTTAATCGTTACTTTTTAAAAGTAACGTTGCCATATATGTATGCGATGTACGTGCCAGATCTATATCTAAATTGAGAAAGTGACCTCACGAATTAGTGGTGCTACCATCTATCTGTGAGGTTCTGGGCTATGATTTATATTCACCCTTACGGTGCTCTCTTGTCAAACGTATGGCGTGCCTTACTGACTTAATTTTCAAAACAACAATTAACAGTTTTGTTGTTTAATTAACAACATTGTCTAATTAGCAGGTGAGATTGGTCAGTCAAAGTGACATTAGAAACAACAACGCTTGTAATTATCAAAAGTTTTCCTGTTGAATATTAGAAATAAGCCTGCTTCTGAGATAAAAGTGTAATTATATTAAAATCTGGTACATTTTTTGACAAGTTTTGATTATAAAAGCATTTTGGGAAACATTTGGCCAAAAGAGCTTTTTTTACTTATTCAAATCCACTGTACACAAATTTCGATGTTTACAGTTTCGGTTACGATATTTTGACGATATTTAACGATATTTTGAATCACTGTACTATTTTTTCAATTATAAAAACCAATTAAAGAGTTATGCTATAGAATACTATAATATATTTTTTACAGGTGGTTCAAGGAACTATTTAACAATTTTTGGCTTAAAAATGAATATTTCGAGTGAGTTTTTTGACTTTGGTAGTCATAAGTTTTTGATGTAAATGCGTTTTATTTTGACACAGCATTAACGCTATTCTTCTATTAAAATTATATTTTTAAATATTTCAGGTATTCTCTTTTATTTAGTTCAGATCTTCATCTAAGGAATGAAAGTATAATACGACATTTCAGAAATTACTTATGTCTCACAGCTGAATGAATGGATTAGTTGCACGAGTAACTGATTCATTCATTCAGCTGTGAGACTCATGAGTTGATAAATTACGTCTGCTGATAGTCATAGGTAAGTAATATTTCTTGTAGTCTTAAATTACTTTATAATTATTCTAAATTATTAAAATAATCGTAAATACTTTTGATAATTACAAT
This sequence comes from Parasteatoda lunata, assembly GCA_949128135.1. NCBI lineage: Eukaryota > Metazoa > Arthropoda > Arachnida > Araneae > Theridiidae > Parasteatoda > Parasteatoda lunata. The sequence goes on along the minus strand of OX421974.1, from coordinate 112,836,290 downwards.
AGCTATTTTTTTCGAATTCATACAAAGTTCACAACTTAACCTTGCGGCAATTATAAAATTTTGTAAAACAAAAACTTTTGCTTCCACGAAGAACAACATGAATAGTATCCTTAGGAATTGGTTCATGCGGGGTGAAAATAAGGATACAGCCCTTTGTATTTTCCTTTCTTAAAAAGAAGTTGTTGTAGAAAACCGTTTATTATCTTCACGTATTTGGGTGATTCTCACAAAATATGACAATTCACTGTCCCTTGCTCCAAGATCTAATACTATAATACTAAAAGAACTTTTTAAAAAAAAAAATTATAAATAGCATTGCTGTTAGCATTTTAAAATAACTTAGCACTAGCATTGACTGTTTTGTATAGTTAAAAAATTTAATTGAACTTCAAAATGTCATTTTCCTGGCATGTCCCAAACAATGTTTCCAATAATAACTAGCTTCAAAACTTCCAATAAATTTTTCAATATCTAAATTTTTTTTATCTCAACCGGTGTAAGCATTTCTAGAATATACGCAGAGGGTATTATTTACAAAAACTTCGTTTAAATTAATTTTTTCTGTCAATAATTTGTTTGTCCCTAGAAAATCTGTCATTTTCCTGTATACTTTTATTTAGTGGTTTATAACCAAATTAGATAGAGCCAGCAATCAATATCTTATGTTAATAGATTTATAAGATACCCTCTTATATGAACATGTCTTGTTTCATGAATAAAGAACCAATATTCTGGTACAAAATATAAATGTCTTAGGCCAAAATATTTAATTAAAGTAAAGTTAAATGCTATAAAATGGCGAATTTGTCATTATCCTGGCTGTCATTTTCCTGGCTTATGAATGCCAGGACATTGAAGTGATACCAGAATTTTTTTTATCCGCTAATACTGTAAGGAGGGAAAGCAAATATTAACACAATACCAAGTTTATGTATGATTGTAATATGCTTGGATGTAATCAAAGTTATTTATTTAATGATTGATTATCATCCACAATTTTATTCTGTACATATCAGGAACAAAGTTTTTTTAATTCTTTCTATAGTGGATAAATAGAAAAAATTTAAGCAATTTATGGTCTATTTATTTGGTGAATTTCTATTTTATTTTTTTCCAGAGCAAATGTCAATCAACTACACTGCTGTCTGTAAGATATTAATAAGTGTAACTAAAGAAGTATACAAAAAAGTTTTAGATTATTTTGACGACTTTAAATTTGAAGAAAGTTTTTGGTCCGAATTGTCATATTTCGTTTGAATCACCCATTTACGCTTAAGTTTTTATCTTTACGTATTTTGTCTTACGTTCTTTTGGTAAAACTTTAAAAATATTCAATGAATTGAAAAAACGTTTTGGAGGAATTTAAAAGTGATTACAAAGTTATTGCTTTAAAAATTGAGAAAAATTTGCTTAAAACTGTGCAAGAAATAAGAAATTAAAGTGGTGCTTTTATACCGCTCATACGCAGAAATTTTTTTCTTCTTAATTTTGTAGTAAATCGTATTTGGTAACTAATAAAAAAAGTCCCATTTTAGATTAGCTTAAAATTTTGTAAACTTTCAAGAAATTTTCTACGTAGTTTTCGTACTTTTTTTTAAAAAAAAAAGCTACAAAAGATAATGACTTTTATACTGCGCATGCGCAGAAATTTTTTTTTCTCTATTTTCTTGTGAATCGTATTTAGTAACTAATAAAAAAAGTCCAATTTGAATAGCTTAAAAATTTTAAAATTTTCAAGCAATTTCCTCAGAAGTTTTCGTACCTTTTAAAAGAAATTTGAAAAAGATAAGGGGTTTCCACAAATTTAATTTTGTACTATTAAACGAGATTTATTAAAAATGACATCGGCATTTTTGGGGATCCTACCCCATAAAAGTATTTTTTCTTTTGCATGTTTTCGTTCCTTATAGAATCATATTTTGGTCTATGGACATTTATTGTATGGTTTTATCATTTATTATTTATATTTTGACTAATGATGCGAAACATTTGTAGAAAACCTTTTATCGTTTTGAGATTTTTTTAAAAAAATACAAAAGCTAAGAAAATTAATGAAATTTTAAAATTTTCTAGCTATTCAAATCGGATATTTTTCATTAATTGACGAATACGATTCACTACAAAATAATGAGAAAAAAAAATTATTTTTCCTCCTATACGCAGTATAAAAGAACTACTTTAATTATTTATATATTGCACAGATTTCAGCGATTTTTTTCAAGTTTTAATGCAAAAAATGTGTAATTAATTTTAAAATGTTCCAAAAATTTCTTTAATTTTATTGAATATTTTTAAAGTTTTAAAGCAATAAAACGTAAAACTTAAAAATATTTTTTTTCAAAAAATGTCCATAAATATTCAAACTAGGCTTATGAAAATTTTTACAGTAATTGCTTATAAAAACAAAATAAAATGTGCAAGTTACATATTTGTTGCTAGAATTTTTTTGGCTTAGGAGGTTTAATCAGACTATTTTCTAATTTAATAACTATCCCTTATACATTTATTGATATGGGAAAGGGCATGATATAAGCACTTCTGACGTTATAAACTTTAAGTATTTCTTAAGAAATATGAAAAAATGCATTAGCATCGAATTGTTTTAATCATTTTGTCCACCCCTTGCAGATACTGTGGAAAGAGGTTTGTTGCACCCCTTCGAAATGGATGAAAACAATGAGAAAATCAACCGTTAAATTCAAAATTTTGTTAAATTTCAACTATCATGACAATAGTAAGTTTAATGAAAGATTATAATGAAGTTTAATACTAAATATATCTAAAATTATAAAAATAAGCAATGCATTAAAAAACAAAATTAATAGAGAAATGGTACTAGTCCTTTTAATGAGAAATGTAAAAATTCGTTTTGTTATTATTGACGAAAATGATGATTAGTTATTTTTGGTAATGGGCACTGTTAGTATTATGATAATTGGTCTGCTATTAGCAAACACTCGGAAATCATGATAGAGAATATTTTTAACAAACCGACGGAGTCATCTATGGACTATTACAGGATGGTATTTTGCCAGCCCCTTATATTATTGGCACGGTAATTTTATTCAGAAAAAATGGTAATTATTTGGCAACTTCAAAACTATGCTTATATGAAATTATGTAAATTATGTCATACAGAATTTTTTTTTCTCTGCATAAGCCAAAATTTCTCGTAGCCAAATGATTATGTTGTTTAAGTAATATGCAATTGCTCTTAGAATTTGATCAGAGAATTCACATATTAGGCAAATTAATCTACTTTAAAGCAGATTAAAATGCGATACCATTTAAAATCCTTCCTCTAAAATTAATGAACCTTTTCGCAATAAACGCAACTTTAAAATTAATGTAATTTACATCATAAAATCAACTAGTTAGAAACTCTGCAACTTCTCAACGAGAAATTCTCTCTGAAGTTATTGCCCTTTTTCTAGCAGAGATGACAAAATCAACAGTTACAAATTTCTGCTATTGCACAATACGCAGCAACATAAAAGTGTTTGCAATCTTTACGTAAAAGCGCTTTCAAATTTGTCCTGACAGGTTGGCGCGGACCATCACGTTTAGCCTGAACTTCAAATTCCTCACTTCCTGAACTTTCAGGCTTCAGAGTTAAGCCAGCAAATGAAACTTAGAACTTACATCCCTTTAAATATGTATCTGGATGCTTTGCAGCATCTTCATGCTATTCTGGCAGAATTAACAAACTAACCAACATGTTTTTCTTTAAAACGAAGAAAAAAAAATGGCAGAAATATCTGTTATTTTTAATATAAAAATAACGGATTCAAAGATTTTTTTTACAAAACAAAGCCAAATAATTTTTTAATCACTTTATAACGACTATCATTATAATCATAGATATTTGCCAGCTTTTGATAAAAAAAAAGATTTTTTTGCACTTCCTTTTATATTAAATTATTCTTTATTAGCTATGGCATAATGAATTCAATGATCAAAGTGAATTGGGTGGCATAGGTGGACTACGCCATCAAATTAATATTTCTACAGTTACTGAAAATAATGAGTTTAATTTGTTCATACACTGTAAAAACTGCGGCGTAATATCTCACCGAATATGGTTTAAAACAATCCAAAACCTTGTGTGAACTAACACTTTTTTCCAGGTGTATGCCAAATGGAGGGTTTATGCACTACCGATTCTGTGTGAATAAGTGTTTTACGTCCTCACAAAATGGATATGTATACCGGAAAAAAGTTTTTATAGTGGTAAATTTTGACTATCATGATGTAGCACCGAGCAATTTACATCAGGGCAATTAATGCTGAATACAGTTAATCTCTATTCTACAAAAAACGTGTTTTTTATAATTTAATAACCTAAAACCACCAAAAAGAGCAACAAATAATGAAAATAAAATGAAATAATTTTCGTTTCATTAATTGAGTTTATTCATGCCCTCCAGTTTTGTGCTTGATTTCACAATGTTGTTCAGTAAATACACTCTATAACAGAAAAATCGACGCACCAAGACGGAGTTGTCCGATTAAAACGAAAATTGGTGGATAGGAAGACAATGTACAGAATAGTAAATGATTAAAATTTCAGAACAATTGAATAATTTATTGCAGAGTTACAGTAACAAGTTCAATAAGGTGTCGACCCGCCTCTAGCCTGGATACAAGCTGCCACACGGCGTGGCATAGACCGATAAAGCTCCCGGATGGTCTCTTGCGGTATTTCCTGCCAAATTCGATCAAATTGTCGAATGAGGTCATCAAATTTCCGTGCCAGATGCAATCGCCTTCCCATCATATCCCAGACATGCTCGATGGGAGGGAGATCTGGTGATCTGACAGGCCAAGGAAGAGTTTGACAAGCTTGCAGACAGTTCATAGCAACACGTGCCGTATGTGGTCAGGCATTGCCCTGCTGAAAAACCAGCCCAGGGCGCTGCAAAAGGAACGGTAGCAAAACAGGTCTTAGGATGTCGTCGACGTACCGCTGTGCAGTAAGTGTACCTCTAATGACGACCAAAGGGGTCCGGCTGTCAAAGGAAATGACACCCCAGACCATAATGCCTTGGTGAGGGCCGGTGTGGCGTGCAATAGTGAAGGCAGGATCCCCCCTCTGCTCTGTGCGTCTCCAAACACGTCTTCGATGATCGTCAGGACACAGTTGGAAGCGGTATTCGTCGCTAAAGACTATACGTCCCCAGTCGGCATCATTCCAACCTGATCAAGCCATGCACCACTGCATACGAAATTTCAAAGCAATCGGATGATTGCTTCTTGGTGCGTCGATTTTTTTGTTATAGAGTGTATTTATGGAATGTTTTCTTATTTAATTTATCTCGTACGAATAGAAATTTAGCTAGTTCTATGTAAAATAGCACGAATAGTTCTTTAATATATAGTAGGATTTCCATAATTTGTTCATAATAATATATTTAATAATGTATAATTATAATGAGTTTCAGTACAACTTATTTCAAAGTGAAGTTTTCACATAATAATAATAAAAAGAAGAAAAAAAAATTGTGGAACTCTTTAGGGAAAAAACATCGTCTTACTGACAAACAAGGAGCTTTTATACCATCTACAAAGAATCTCAACCAAAAACAATAACAATGGATGCGTGAATAGGGTACTCTTTCAAAAAGCAAATGTTAAGACACACTACTTATTTAGGAGACTTATAAGACAAGATACTCCGAAGATGTAGGAAATAAATAAATGCGACTGAAAAAATAGAATCTGAAGATCAGAACAAATACGTTTTGTCAGCAAACAATTCCGAACACTTTTTCGAAAGAGATTCTGAAAGAAAAGATATGACTGGGGAAGAATCGTGGTAAAGGCTCTTACTTCAAGTGGAATTTGTGAAGAAGAAGAGCACGTAGAAAACTTTCGATGTATTTTAATAAAATTTTCTTTCACTAGTTTATGAATTATTTCAATCAAACAGACTTTATATATTACGCTCAAAAGATAACAGCCAAAAATTTTAAGCAATTATACCAAAAGAGCTTTCGTACAAACTTGTATGTACAATTTGGTACCTCATTAATTTTTAGTTTAGTGTAATATTAAAATTAATAATTTAGATTTGTTTCTCATGGGCTGAAAATATATAACAGTAAAAAATATAATAGGTTGGCTCTTTTGTTGCGACAATTATATTTTGATCTTACAGAAAACTGACAAAGTACTTAATAGTGAGATTTTCAATTAATCAAATATAGACATAGAAATATTAGATAAATGTTAAATTTTATAAAAACATAAGATTCAATTCACATAGTCCAATCCTAAACGAAGACAACAACTCTGCTAATATCATAATGTATGGAGGAAAAAAATACCCCACGCATTCAGTAAGTAATACAAAACTGAAAAGTAAATTTTCTCGAATAAATAGTTTTATGCCAAGCTCTAAGGTATCGTAATAAAACTACCAAATGCACCAAATATTTTCATTGGTTATAAATTAAAATTAAACTGTTAATTTTATGTAATTTGAATGGGTACCTTACACTTCAGTGGCTTCCACAAATAAAATCCCTGAATAATAAATTGAGCCGTTTTTTAAGATCATATTTGCAAGAACAAAAGTATCACCATTTTGAAAGTCAATTTTTTATAAGCCATATTTTTTAAATATTTTAAAACACTACTTTTTTTAACCGAATGATTAAAATTGTCATTTTTCCCAAGAATTTCTATTTTCTGTCTCTTTCTTTTGAAAACACTTAAATAGCAAATTTCACTGTGACCATACGAACAAAAAGAATAGAGATATAAGTACGAATTACACGTCTTAGTGAAATTGAAGGGGAGAAATAAAAAATTATTTAACAAGAAATGCATAGGAATCCAAATGAAAACTGTTTAAATGAATTAAGAAAATTTATAGAATGCTTATCATCGATATCAATTATCATCACTCTTTTAATAAACTAAATATATTTTCAATAGATATCAGAAAAATATTAGAAATTTCAAAATGTATTTCGCAGCTAGAAAAAAAAGGTAGCATTGAAGTTAAAAAATTTTTTATAAATAGTCACACTATGTCGAAAAGTTATTAAATCAAACTAATCAAAGAAAGTACGAAATTATTAAAAGTGATTTAAATTAAAAATTAAAGTTTCAAAAAAATGTAGCCTGAAGTTATTACTTTTTATAAATTTTATTGTTTAAGTTTTATTAAGCTATTAACAAAAAAATTCATATTTGAAGAATGACACTGAGAATTCAATTATTTTAAGAACATTTCGAATCATTCATCTTGCTTGTAAATTTGTTTTATATTCGTTGCGATTTCTTTAGTATCTGCTTTACATTGAGATGAACCATTTTGTATTTAAGAACATATAGCACAGCCACCAGCTCAAAAAATAATTCAAAACAATACCAATAAAACTTTTCGACATTCTCTATGTTATTTTAAAATTACAAAATTGAAAGTTTATTTTAATATTTTCTTTACTAAACTTTCATCTTTTTTTAAATAATTTGAAAATTTTATTTCTATATCATTGAAACAAATGGTACAACAGTAAAACGCAATTTTAAACTTCAATTTTAAGACACTTCAAAAATTTTACATAAAGTTTTAATGAATTATAAAAATATTAAACTATTAAAATCATAGTAATTGAAAAAAGAAAAATTGCATGATTTGAAGTACTACAACATAAGCTGTTACTGAAAGTATATCATTAACTACACTTTTTAATTGTATTGACAATGAAATTATTTACATTTCGACAAATCTATTTCCATTATATTCCAATAGAATAATTAGCAACTATTATCTATTTAAAACGCACTATTCAGAATGGAATAATGTGTACCAAATATTTTTATCACTCCTTTCAAATTTTCAAGATAGCTGTCAATTATTGATAATCGTAAATATATTTCAAACTCTATAACTATCACATTACTCTATAACTGATATCGCTGAATTTCTTTTTTTATGTAATTAAGTACTTAATTTCCAATATTATTATGAAAAGTTTGCTTAAAACTCATATTGATTGGCAGAAAAGAAACTTAAGGAATTTATTTGGACAAGAAGATTCACAATCTCGCACAATGCCTATTTTCATTTGTCTTATATGCACTATCCAAATCAATATATGTATAATACGTCTTATATGTATTGCACTGTAAAAAATTCCAGATTAATTTACTGTAAAAAGTATAGGTACTCAGAGTACCGGTACTTTTTGCCATAAAATCATTTTTATAGGAACATATTACCGACCAAAAAATATGTCATACCGTAATTGGGTATGTATTAAACAGCAAAAGGATAAGAATGAAAATTTTAGAAAGAAGCGATCTTTTTTCTTTACAAAAATAAAATAATTATACATATCTACATACTCTCTAAATCGTTTTTTTTTTCTGCAAATATTAAAAAAAAAACATTCAAAGCTGTATTTTATTCTGCTTTGACACATAAGTTTTTAACTTGTATCATAGGGCAGTATGAAATCTGTTGAAACAGAAATAAAAGTAATTTTATTCTACACATTTAAATATATAAACTAATAAACAGTTACAAACCTATATCAAGTATTTTTTAAGTTTTTTTTTTTTTAAAGATTTTTGATGTTTTTAATTTAGCAATGGAGCTTTAAATACGCGTAATCTTACATTTTGTTGTTTTATAATATTTTCTACATGTTAATATTAAACATAAAACATTAAAAAAAAAAATCTTTGGTACAATATTTCTTACCTATTTCCATTTTTAAAAGATTTTGCGACACGATCTAAATATTAATAAAGGCTTTATTTTCCACTAGGGAAATTCTGACTTAATACAAGCAGTAGCTTAAAATTGACCGGAAATGCATTAGGGAACCCATATAGGATGTGAGTGTCACACAAGGCACTTCTCTTTTCACCCCTTGGAATCTAACTTCCGTAGTTTGATGTGAATTTCCGGATTTTATACAATAAATCCCAAATGTATTGTTGGTGTATGTGCAGTTATTCTTTAAATAGAAATATAAACATTGCTTACTGAAGTAAGCCATAAATACTGTTAAGCAAAGAAAATAATGCGCAAAAAATTGTTTTCATTTTCCTTAAAGCATGAAAAGTTAACTAGAGATTTTTTTTTTGTTGAAATAAATAGCCCTAATAAAACAATCACCACTTTCTTTAAAATATTAACAATAAACTAGCAGCGAAAATTTGAGAAAAAATATGACTTGTGCATTTTTTTTAACATTTAGGATACTCTGTCCTTTGTTCGCTTCGCTCACGGACCCTGCTTCTCATTATTGAAGATCAAGGCGAAAATGTGGTTCATGTACATTTTTACCAAACTTACGATTTAATTGACGTAAGTTTAATTTTGAGAATGGCTAAATTTTCACAAATCGATAACATTAAAAATCCCCACCTCCCCGAAAATTATTACTAAGTATGGAGCAGAAGTGTTGGGGAAAAATAGTTCCAGTCCGTGCACAAATTAGCTTTTTTTCTTCTCAGAATCAGCTTAAATGGACATAAACTATTTTCTCCTTTGATCCTAGAATTCAAAATGGTCCTATCAGCATTTCAAATTTCAACTCTGTTGTTGCATTTCAGTGGACAGTAGATTAACCAACATGTTTTTTTTACTACATGTTTAACAATTAATTATTCTAGAATTAATAAAAGAATCGTACTTTTTTATTTTATCAAACTTCTTGTACATTTTTCTTCATACATTCGTAATTTCAAATTTCTAAGTCTAATAGAATTAGAGCAATTGAGAAAATCCAATTGAGAAAAAAACTCCAGCAAAACAGCACTTAAAGTTGCAATAATTTTCGAATAAATTAGAATTTCGAAGTAAAAAATAACGCTGCGTTAGGTTGACTAACAAATATACCCCTTTCTGCATACCAACTTGTAACTCTATAGCTGTATTCCTGTGGTCTATAGAGTGGCCTAAATGGTATTTTTTCCAACAATATTTTGACAGTTAAAAATTATCAAACAAGAAATCGAATGTTCATTTTTTTATTCCATCCTAATCCCTGTATAGTTTTCTACACATCTTAGTTGTTTAAAGTTTTTAAATCTTATATATTTGCGCAGTACAACAAAATGCAACATTAAGATGAACACTCAAATCAGTGGCTGCGGATTTTTTTGCAGTTAAAGTTATTTAAAAGTAAATTATTTTGAAAACAAAAAAAATTGGTGTTGTAACTGTTCCGATAAAACTTAATTTTTTTATACATACATTATTTTCTGCCTTTTTTTCTCTCGTCATTCATCTGTTATTAATTTTCATTAAGAAATTTTTTATTTATTTGTATCGATACTTATGAATAAATGTGCCTTACAACTTAGAATAATTAAATAACATCAAAAGTTTCTTAAAATATGAAGTTGAATGATTAAGGAAAACATTATTTTGTTTGCTTCATTTTCTTGGAACGTATTTATTTTGAATAATTAAGCATATTATTGATTTTCTTTAGGTTATGTCTATTGTATTTAAATCTGTATATTGCAGTTCTACTAAAACTAGCCTATATAATTAATTGAAGTAGTCAATGAATGTATTGCTGTCGACTTAAAAAAATAAAATTGAAAAATAAAAAATGCATATTGATATGTCATTTCTAAGGTAAGCATTTAATAACAGAACGTCTAAACTATTCAGTAGTTGCACTAGTTTCCTGATTTCATCTGGCAGAGATAAATTTGGGGAAAAATTAAACTAGTGTAATTAATCAAAAACATCATTCCCGGAATTCGAAGTCACGTGATTTAAGATTGCATGCAAAATCTGCTCATATTAATCAAATATTGCAGGAAACAAAATAAAGTTTTCATTTGAATTTGAACAGCCCGGAGCATAAGAATTCAATTTAGTTCCCATTAGATTAAATTTATTTACATGTAATTATTTTATTACAATTTAATCTTTTTTAGTCTTGTTGTGTACTATTCTAAATTTTTTATCTCCGCATCCATTTTGAAAACGTCATTCTTTTTTTTTTTTTTTTTGAATTAAGCTTTTTTCTTCTATGTATTTCGACATGTTTTCTCTTATGTAGTGGTAAAATAGTTATCATTAAAATGTTTTAAAACATAGACTGAAAAAGTGCAATTTATCTTCTTACACAAAAATAAAATTTAAATTGATGAAATAGTTTTTCTTACATTTTCTGTTTCAATCATACTTTTTACTAAAACACATTACAAAAATAAAATCTTTAAAAACTAATGCCTTAATAAAGAAATTATTTTTAAATAAATGCAGTTTCTTTAACGTTGTTTCTCTGGAATTAAATATTATCTAGACTGTTTGTCGTTAAATTTATTATTTCCATAAATATTTTAACTATACTGATAGTTTAAATTTAACAAGACGTTAATTGGATTTTATATTTCATTAGCATATGAACCCAATACCTTTTTTAAATGCAATTATTTGTATTTTTTGTTACAAAATTTTTACTTAGTAATACTTAATAATGAATATTTAATGTTTTTTTATTAATAGTTTTTAAAATATACAAGTTAGCACTTTTTTATACGTAATTACCAAATAATAAAACTAAATTCAATATTATAATGTGTATTTTAACCTAAACAGTCCTAAATGACCTTAAACGATCATTTTTGTTAGTTAAAAATGTAATTTTCATAACACCTGATATAGAATCTAGAATAAAATGCTGATCAATACCTTACAAATTTTTATGAAAGATTTAATAGAATGAAAAATATAATGCATTTAATAATGCATTTATCACGGTTACAACAAATACATTAAAAATGATAAAGCAAAGTAAAAGAAGTGGACGAGAAAGAATTATATTTTTATAAATTCGATGGGCGATACAGCGCTGTACTGAAACTAACTGCACGTTAATTAACATTCTAACTTATGTGGAGAAACGTAGCTTAACTTTAACACGCCATTTTGCTTATGAATTATCAGCTGCAACTGATATCATAGGTCGCATGTGTGGGTATCCATGATCCTCTTTTTCTTAAAATACAATTACCCAAATAGAATGCATGAAGGTGAGAGAGTAATAATTATTTATAAATTCCACGAGCTTAAATATTAATGTTACAACAAAACTTATAGTAGCTTTCCTGGTAAAGCTTTTTTTTCGTTAACTTGTTTAATATTATGTATTTGTATTATATCATTTGGAATTACCAATTAACTCAGTTGTTTTATAATGGATTTGTGTGTATTTTTAAGCTACATCGACAGCCACATAGAGCTGTACATTTTATAGATGCAAAAATTGGGAAATTATCGGAATGATCTTGATGTGAGACAGCAGAATGTTTGGTGAAAAAATGAGGACGTTTTAGTAAAAGTGTGCAAATGGGTGAGTTTATGTGAAACAATAAACCTCCTTCCTTTCAGTGATGAATGGACAAATTGTGGTGATCATTCATTTCCTGCAGATCATCGCAGAACGTTCTCATCACGGAAAAGTTGAACTAGACAAGTTGAAGTCTTGAACACCCAAAATATTGAAGCACCTTTTACTTGGCAGCCACTCTTATGCAATTAATTTTACACTAAATATTTGATCTGAAATTCTGCATTTTTCATGTCTGATTTTTCTTGATAATCGCGCAAAATCTCTTTTAAAGGTGGCTCAGGGAATAAAGCTCTCACCTCCCAATGTTTTGACACGGATTTGAATCCCAGCTTTTACTGGTCGATACGAATTTAGCACCTGGCTCGGAACGACCATAGTACTGACGTAAATTATCTTCAACGGTAAACGAATCATGGGTTGAGGTTCCCTTGCCGTCAGAGTGATCGTGGTTAGTATTTGTGGTTTTCCTTTCATGTAACGCAAATGCAGGTTAGTTCCATCAAAAAAGACTTCCATGTAAGCAATTTTCTCCCAATACTTAAGCCAGAAGTGTCCTTGTCTTCTGGATGGGAAACAAAATTGCAAGGCTACGGAGTTGAACACTGGTAGTCGCAAACTCGAAAATTGGGTCGGCTGACCAACGATGGTTATAAAATAAAATAAAATAAAATAAAATAAAATAAAATAAAATAAAATAAAATAAAATAAAATAAAATAAAATAAAATAAAATAAAATAAAATAAAATAAAATAAAATAAAATAAAATAAAATAAAATAAAATAAAATAAAATAAAATAAAATAAAATAAAATAAAATAAAATAAAATAAAATAAAATAAAATAAAATAAAATAAAATAAAATAAAATAAAATAAAATAAAATAAAATAAAATAAAATAAAATAAAATAAAATAAAATAAAATAAAATAAAATAAAATAAAATAAAATAAAATAAAATAAAATAAAATAAAATAAAATAAAATAAAATAAAATAAAATAAAATAAAATAAAATAAAATAAAATAAAATAAAATAAAATAAAATGAAAAAAATTTAATGGAATGAATAAAATTTAAAAGAATCAGTTAAGAATTAGCTTCAAAGGTGGTTGGTGCTTGGTACAAGCTTGGTACAAGCTCATAAACAAAGGTAGAAATTCAGCAGAGGACAACGATTTTACATAGTCAAGATGTCATAAAAAATACATGAGTGAGAGATTAGAAATCGATATACATAAATTTTAACATTTGTATCAAACTTTTCAAAAATAAAAAAGGTTCAAGCGGCAAAAACTTTTTTCTTATGTAAACTGTTTAAGGATGTAAGGTCATCTCTTTTTACATTTTAAACAAGCAAGATTATTTCTTATTTTGCCTCACATTCTGTAGTTCCAAGTTTAAATATGTTTTTTTAAAGTACACTTGATAAATTTTTAAATTCAGGTAACCGTTTATTTTGCTAAGATTAACACATTGTAAAAATGTGCTGCTTACATAAAATTAGAGTAATTATTTAGTATCATTAATTAATTATTATTAATTAATTATTATTAATTAATTATTATTAATTAATTATTATTAATCAATTATTATTAATTAATTATTATTAATTAATTATTATTAATTAATTATTATTAATTAATTATTATTAATTAATTATTATTAATTAATTAATATTAATATAATTATTATTAATTAATCAATAGTTGTTTGGGATTTTAATTGAGCAATTACAATTATTTACCAGTATAATTTATATTTATAATTATTATAATTGCTAGCCAGCAATAATTTATTTCATCATCACTATTTAAGAAAAAAAAAGTACAATAGAGAAAGAACCACGGGTGTTTATGATCGAAACAAAAGGGGTAGTGACCTTCTAGAACTTTAATAATTCAAGAAAAGGAGCATCGATTTTATATGTGTTTTTCTGTATTTTGCAAATGTAATTTCTGTATTCATGAGTTGGTGTACAAACATTCGCCCCTTTCCTACAAGGCATAGATTTTAATTAAATTTTTTTTTCACTTTGCTTTCTGATCCAAGTTTGCTTCAGCAGCTTTTTACATAGCTATAAATACAAAAATGTTTATAAATGGAGAAAACAGTACTGTTAACATGAGATTCTAGTTAGATGTTAATGCCCATCTATAAAATCTGTGCTAATAATTTCAATTCACATGGTGTAAGATTTTTATTTGGTGCTGATGTACTGCCGAAATATGTTGTTCTGAAATGGAATTTTTATATAGAAATGTGTGAAACAAGGCCATCAAAAGATTGTTTAGATGGATATGCAGATGTCTACAAAACACAATCAAAATCCTGGAAGTAGATATGTTTTTCTGTTATTCAAATAGGTAAAGGATCAAAAACTTTCTACTATCTTGTTCCATTTATATTTTATTTACATATTGAATCTCTAACTTCTTTATTTATAAGCCCTGAATTCAAATAATATATTAAAAGTGTTGCATGTTTTTGTATTCATTACAATCTGAAAAAATTACCACTTTTTGCAGTTGTAAGTAATCAGGAACGTCATAATACCATTCTTAAGACTTCAATATTTTTAACAATGATTACTTGCAAAAGTTATGTTTTAGCAAAGATTGAATGAAGTCTTAAAGAAGCAATGAATATTAATTTGCGGCTTCTTTAAAATGAAACAAACACCATAAAAAAGATGAACTCAACAAGAATGGTTATGGTAAAAAATAATATAATAAAATGTTAATAATAAGATGGTACAAAAACATAGCAAGATTTATTAATAAAATTCACTTTGTTTTTCGACATGAAAAATGATACTAACATATTTTGTTGTTTGAAATGCATATTGTTTTTGCAGAAATAATTTTTCCATCAGGACACTTTTTGAAAAAAAGAATATATCCAAACTCTTAAAATATATATTTCTTATTAAAGTAAAAATCAATGGTTAATAGTTGTATTCAAATTTTTTCGAATTTTTGATTTTTATTGAAATTACACTTGCAACTGATTGTTAATAATAAAAATGGCATATTCACGAGGAAACATTTTGTGCGGAAAACTTAAGAAGGTGATCTATGTAAATTAAAAAATATTTATTCAAATAAACACTTTTCTAAAACCTTGAAATTTCAGAAAACGCTTGAAATTTTTTCATCGCTCGTTTTACGATCATTCCATACAATACTTAGCGGATATTTTAGGCATTTTTTATTTCCATCATAATACATAAATTTAACAATATATATATATGAAGAGAGAGAGAGATTTGACGTATCACGAAGCAGTCGTATTGTCGTAGTTAGACATAATTTTTTAAAAAAATTTTTCCACGGTTTGTTAGTTTTTAAATTCATGAAATATATTTTAATTATTTTTAGTAATAACTTAAATAGCTTTTATTGAATAAATTCACAATTCCGAACTTTCCTTTTTTTCTTTCATTCTGTGCATAATTTTAAATATATTTGATAATTCCATAAAGCTAGGAGTTCATGTACCTGTTAATAAATCACTATGCCCTAGATCAGTCCAACGCCAAAGACAGATCATCTATTATAATGATGTATTAAATACGGGTACTTTCTGGAAGCAATTCTCCGTCGGTATTAATCATACCTATGTGTTATATAGAGCATCTACTTAGTACATGCTTGACAAATCAGGCTTATTCTATGATGTAATTGAGCGCTAAAACTTACGAGAAACTGATTTAGCGACGCTATAACGCTCCGTATCTTAATGTCCAAGATGTATGATAGAGAATATAGCTTGGAATTCTGAAACAAAGATTACAAATGTCATATCTGTATTATTTTAGCTCCTTTCCCAGTTGTAAATGACAAATGTGGGTAATCTCTATGAATGAATGTTTGTCATAAATGCATTCATGAGATGAAATGAATTACACTTACATATTAAATGAATACACCTAAACTTTTAGACGGAAATTAAAATAATAGTGAGGAAATAGTTTAGTGTAGTAAAATATTGCATTTGATATTCTATGGTACAATTTTGTATCTCTCTGTATGATGGAATTTATTTTTTTAAATATTTTTTTATAAAATTTCATGATTTATGTTTTTACACCGTCTTCATGTTCTTATCTACTTTAAACAATTAGTTCTGGTTTATCTTAACCACAAAAAATGACTTTCACGTGTTCTTTTTATAACACTTTGTAGTTTAAAAGCACATTTTTTAATAAAATTAATTTTTTTATTGCGATTTATTTAATATGAACGATTATATATAAACTATTAAAATTATGAACAACTAAATTTTTGGTTTCAATACATTCGTGCGTTACAAATCTGTAGCCCATTACATGTAGCCCATTACCTAAAACTCTCCAGCATGGCTGTGTGCTCTGCAGATTAATACATCATCTACAGATAAATTTTCATCTAAAATTATTTTCATTTATTTAAAAAATGTTGGAGAATTGGAGAGACTGCTGTTTAAACCATCTCTAAATTGGTTTATTATAAAATTTAAAGAGTTGAATTAAGAAAAGACCGCAAAAAACAAAAAGTAATCGTTTTCTATTGTTTGATTACAGGGAAACAATAAGTATTGATTACAGGCAAACAATAACTGTATAAGTATTTTAAATTTTTTCAATATCATTGTCTAAATGCACCTAGAAAAAATTAAGTTTTAATGGAAAAGGACCTTACATTGAAAATTTTCCTACATGTATGTTAGATTAAGCTGCATTTTTATCTTGGCCTTCTTAGTCTGACTGCGTTGTGGTTGTTGACAAATCTGGATTCTTGAAGCTAGTGCAGCAGATTCTTTCCGAAAAATAATGAATTTTATGTTCATATTTGTCATCTATCGGCCAAATAAGATTTTTTGTCAACTCATACTTACGATGTTTAACATATAATAAAAAATTTTAAAAAACATAGATTGGTTAATTAGCTTTCACATTAATTTATCCCAGTCTACAGGTACTTTTGCTGGCATGCGTTGCTAGAATATAAGAAATTTATCTCAAATTTCATATTTGAATCTTATAAATGACCCGAACTTCTAAAAACATGTTGCAGTGACAAATTACTAAACATTGAATTGTTTACTAAAAACAAGTATTAGTAAACAATACAACTAAATTCTTAAAGTACAAAGATGTAAATATTAATGCAAAATATTTCAACAATATTTTACATTATTATAATTGCTTTTCTAATAACTAATTCATTAAGTACAAATTATACACATCTAACACTACACGTAACAATTACGGAGAAAGTGAAAAAATTTCATGGTATCAAACCCTAGTCAAAAGTACAGATTTTAATTTTTCAAAATTTGAGCGCAAATTTGCATTCTAAATTCAAGGTTTCGCATTGAGTGCCAAAATTTTAAATTGCTCTCGTCTTAGTAAGAAGCAAAAACTTTACAATAGTGATTAGAACACAAAAAGTGATTTCCTTAAATGGGACAATGAAATTTAACTAATTTTCCAGTTTAAATGCAGAAAGCCTCTAATTAAGTAAAGAAATCTTATACCACATGCAAGAAGATACAGAAGATATGATGAGGGAAAAAAATGTTAAAAACTACCAGAATCACCAGATTTCTGACTCTATGGAACCACCAAAAAGCACGGTAGTTATGCCAGAATCGCTTTGGTAAATTTTTTTGCAAAATAAATAATTAAATATGGTTTCATACCATGTAATAAAATTTAGTAATTATAGTAAAATTTGATAATAATATATCATGAAACTGTGTCAGGAAATTTATTCGGTAAATGATTCTTCAGTTTTGTATTTTTTACTAAATGTGTTGAAAAAACAACTACAATTTCAAAAACCAGAACTTCCGGGAAACTGTTACCATATGATCAAAGAAATTACTAAGTGAATGGTTTAAATACCGTATATTTTTTGTTGTTCTAGAATTATGAGAATTATGAAAAAATCCTTACCGCACAATATGGTAATTTTGGAAAACTTTTTTCCCATCGTGGATTTTCTTCATCGCATAAGATCAATATATATTAGAACTAACAAAATGTGGTTTTATAATAACTATGTGATAAAATTTGATAAATTTGGTAAAACTTGGTGGTAATTTTATCTTTTATGATACCTTAGAGCATGACGAGAAAAACATTAATTCGGTTACTTTTACTTTTCAGTTATGTTCAGTTTCATAATGAGGTTTATGATAATCATGTGATAATCATTCATGCACATAATCAACAATGATGTCATGATTATTTTTTCTCTAAAATATGTTTACCATTGTTGTTTCAAATACGTTTAGGTAAACATATTTTAGTGAAACAATAATTTACGCCAGAGATTGGCATTAGATGTCTCTGTCAATTCTTTCCTAATGAACCATTGTGTCTTTAAGTCAATTTTGTGATCATTCGAAGGTATAAGATAAGATTTTGTCACTTACGCAAAGCTTATTGTCGTAGTTTAATATGCCAATAATTATAATATGCTTCATGCTTATTTTCGTAGTTTAAGTGCCTATAGTTTGCTTAAAATTCAATTGGCAGACGCAAAGAACAGGCACGCACTGAATTTCCTATGTTTGAATATGCATCATAATCTATGATTCTTGCTATATATATCATAAAAGTAACTTTACTGATTTTTATGTGTTTCATATTTTACTGCTATTATAAATTTGTGCAAAGTAGTTCTCAAAATTTTTTTTGTGTTCAGATACACACTTATTTTTAAAACGTAGTAGCCACCACCTATGACATAAAGATAGATATTTTTTTAAAAATTGTATTCCAAATAAAATATAGTTAAAAATGAGTAAATTTGAACTCCAAAAAAGGAAAGGGTAATACTTTGTGCCCTGTAGACTAAAGAAAAAATAAACGAGATAAAGCATATATAAATTGACATATTATATTGTCAATTCAATTAACGAAAGCCTTCCTTAATGTCTAAACGTCAAATGAAGTAAAAAGACATACGCACGTAAAGTTGTTTAACCACAAGAAGATAAATATACACTTTAAAGTGAAATTCAACATGTATAAAGTGGTCATTGATTTGATGTTTAGACACTGAAGAAGGCTTTTTTTTAATAGAACTGAAACTATAGTTGGTCAATTTATGTGTTTTCATTTGTATTTCATTCACGTTGTTTTTTGTTTTAAATTTGAACTTCTTAGATTTTATTATTTCACTGTCTAAATTTCGAATAGGAAAAAAATCATAAGCCATAATAAATACGCATAAAATAAATTGCAAGTATAATACTAAGAAGTAACTAATTTTATTTCATGAGAAACAATATTGTTTCTGAAAACACCATGAAAGACAATCCATTATTTCAACATTGTTCAAAGTTGAAAAACAATAGTTTAGTTAAGAACTTTAAATCTTTTAAATGAAAATCAGCAGTCAAAATATTTGAGTACTGAATCGTGTGAGTAAATGAATTTTCAGATTAAAGTCAATTCTTTGAATCTTCGAAAGTTTATTTTTTCTTAACACTTTTCTACGTAAAAAGCAAAGTCTTCAAAAGATTGATATTTTACATGTATGAAAATAAAAATTTTGTGTTCACAAGAATTTGCAACTTTTGAGAAAAAATAGTTCATTTTAACTTTACTAAAAAAAATTACATAATTATTTATAGCTTGTTTTTAAAACGGTTTAACTTATGGATATAAATATTAACTGAGTTTTTCAGCTAACTTTATTCTAATTATATTCAATATAGTTTTCTGATACATCATTCACATCGAACTAGCTAGATAAGAATAAACGTCTGGTACCTGGTACATCTGGTATAACAGAGAGTAGAAAAATTTAAATTAGCATATAGACAACAAGGTTAGTAATCAGCAGTAAATTACACAATATAAAACACTCTCTTAGGTATGGGACTCTTCTTCTTCAACATAAAGTGGACAGGCAAAAGGCTGCGAACAGAAAGAACGGGATTTATCGCATATATTAGACATAATGTCAAAAGTACCAAGATCAATAATTGGAAAAAATGATTAAGTCAATCAATTTCGTATCACTTATTTTGTTTTAGGGAAAAAGCTGAAATTAGTGTGCGTAACCTAGGTATACTACCAAAATATATATATGTTTACTGAAAACGGATGAAATTCTGGTAAAAATTATATTGTATCGTAATGACACTTTCAGGAAAAAAACACTACAAACAAAATTAATAATAAAAAAAAATTCTGGTTAATAAATCAAAAATATATAATATTTAATCCAGTCGTTTAGTAATTCTTCTGTCCATATGGTAACGGTTTTCCGAAAATTCTGGTATTCAATATTATGGTTCTTGTTATCATATATTTTGTATAAAATACAAGACTGGAAAAAAAAATTATCCGAAAAATGGTTTTCATGCAATGCTATAAAGTATCATGATAAACTTACTAACTTAAATACGAAACTTTGTTACATATTGTAAATCCACATTTTATTGTAATTTTTTCTAAATCATTATCTTAGTGCTTCGAAGAAAATTACCAAACTATTTGGTGTTCCGATAGAACCAGAGACACTGTAAATTTTAATATATATTTTGGCAGTTTTGTTCATATTCTGTCAAATTTATCAGTTTATGAGACGTTTGCAGTTAGCTTTCATAGCCTTTCAAAAGCTTGTTCAAAAATATGTTACAAGCAGTTGATAATGGTCTTTCCTCTGGGTTGTCCTATTCTGAGATCTTTCCCAATCAGTTTTTGTTTCCCTGACATTATAACCATTGAATAATACGGATTTATTTATCTTTTAAAATTTTGGAATATAAAGTAAGTCACATTCCTGCAAAAGTATGTCTAATTTATTAGATATTGTAAAAGATTTGAAAGATAAATAAATAAAATTATGTACCAAGTTAGTTTATATCAAGCTGTTATTATTCTTTTCGGAATTAGTTCTTAAAAAAATTTATGCTTGGCAAGAAAATGCTCGAAATATTTAACAGGGGATAAAGTAAAGTTTTTAAATCCGTAATTGAAGTGTAAAATGGAGAGGGAAGGAAACTTGCTTTTGTATTTATCTACCATTTGCAGCCGAAACTGCAATTTCAGAAACCTGTACTAAAAAAAAAATAATAAATAATAATAAAAAAAAGAAACAGGCGATTAACTTTTTGTGTCTGTAATTTTTTGGTTTACATGTTGTTAAAATGAAGAATTCTAAAAAGTTTTAAAAATAGGAAGAATCTCAAATTTATGTATCTTTCCGAACGTTTTTGTTCGTAATATTTGTAGATTTGTAGTCCTAAACTACGCTTGCACCTGTTTTAGAGAAGAGTGCTAATGCCTGTGGAAATCAACAAAATAAAAATAAAATTGCTGGTACCCGTATAATGAAAACGTTAATGTAATGAATGGAAAGATGGCGCTTGATTATTTCACTAGATTTGAATTATACGAATGGGAATATTACAATTGAGATATTACAAATCTCATAAATCACAAATGAGAAACAGAATACAAATATTTTAAATAAGAAACAGAAGCTTAACGATTTCTTGAAAGATTCATCCTTAGTCGTTCGATTACTTGGAAGAATTATCGTTTTATGTAGCATTTTTAGTTTACATGCATACAAATATTTATGAATAAAAAAGAAAACTGTGTTTATTAAAGCCAAATGGATTTTATATGAATGGAAATGAGGCATTATTTTTTACATAGAGTAAAGATTTTATCTAAAATGGTTAAACGAGCAACATTTTTTCCTTATAATTAAATTTATTATATTATAACTGATCAAATGGTATTAAAAGTGCGTGTTCTTAATACGATATTTTTAACATAAAAATAAATTAAAAGTAGTGCGTAAATATTTTATTAAAAAAGTAAATTTTTTAATAAAATTACTTGTGATTTTCATAGACATGTACATTGCCTCCCCCTCCGAAATAAAAACAGATCACCCTGAATAACCTTTGATCTATTTGTCGGATCTTCACGTTCTAAGACTCATTCTTTAATGTTCGAGGGCTTCAAATATACTAATTAAATAGTTCTGATGATATTTTAAGTTATTAAATTAGACTCAAAAAAGTAGTTTCTCTAAATAAATTTTTTTTGAATGGATTCATATTTTTGACACTCAGAATTTATGGGGTTTCTCCTATCCGGGAAGTATGGTCTCAATAGTTTGGTCAGGATAGCAATTCAAAATTTGAACTCCTTAATGATAATTTTTTAATTGTCTTATATTTAAAATTCTATTTCGTACAAATTTTGTAGTTTGCCATTCAAAATTGCTTTCCTTAGAATTTCGTAAAAAAAAAATCTGCCTTGCAATCCGAAATTTTTAAGAATATTATTAAATAAAATAATAAATATTTACTAAAATCTGTGTTTTGCTTGGAGTTATCTTTGGCTAAATAA
This sequence comes from Parasteatoda lunata, assembly GCA_949128135.1. NCBI lineage: Eukaryota > Metazoa > Arthropoda > Arachnida > Araneae > Theridiidae > Parasteatoda > Parasteatoda lunata. Next base: position 112,813,587 of record OX421974.1, on the reverse strand, counting down.
ATTCTATAATTGCGCTTAAATTTTTTTTAATTCGCATCAAAATTTCTCGAGATACAAGAAATACGCACAATGTATAATTAACACTGGTCCAAGGTTTAGACCTCTCTCCTAAACAAACTATTGGAACCGTTTTTTTAAAAAGATTGAGGCTCCCCCTTATATTTTGATGGTCAGAAATTCGAATCCATTGAAAAAAGGCATGTTAAGTCAGGGAAAGTACGTTTTTGAGTCTGATTTCATAACTTAAAATATCGTCTGCACTGAATAATTATCATATTTGAATAATTATCATATTTGAGCCAACCTCTTGAGCTAATGAGATTGATACGTAGAGCGTAAAAATCCGATTATTATTACACACGTTTTGTAGGGTGGTCCGCTTCTTTGCTTGCGCAATGTACCTTATAAAATATGAAACTAAACCTTAAAAAATCTATAGATGCAAAAAAAATATGTATAAATAAATGATTACGAATATATACAAGCTGAATACCTGCACCCGGTTTGGGGAAAAATAAGCATCAATTAATCAGCTCTGAACAACACTACAAAATCGTGCACATAACTTAGAGACAGAAACAAATAATGAAGCATCAGATTTATTATTATTTGCTGCTTTTGTCGATTGGAATGTACGTTATTAGCACACGCAAAACACGTATTTAGTAAGTCATCTTATCAAAATAAAGATTAACTGTATTCAGTATCATTTTGCATGGTGCTGTTGTTTGAGGCAACTCATGATATTTACAAATTACCACACTTAAGGTACTTTGGGGACTAATGTGTTAATAAAAATTCAAATAATACCGAGATCAGTATTTATTTTTAATTTGAATTTTATTATGATACAGTCAGATTTTCAAGACTAAATTTTTCACTCCTGAAGACGAAACATTTGTATTGGCATCCAGTAATTAAAACTATTTGGCAATTAATAATTAATATTTGAAAAATATTCGTAACGTTTTTGACAAATGCGTAAAATCTATAATAGTTACAGTAATGGTTACAGAAAAGAGATTAGGGATAAATAAAAACTTGTATGACTTTCAATTTTTTTTTGCATTGTAAAAATTTACAAGATGATATATTTTAAATAATTCATGCTTTACTGAAATATTTAATAGTAACATACACTTGTTTGATCTAGGATTATTTTTCATAATTTTGAAGTTTTCCACTCTGCGCTATGCATGAAGAATAATTTTTTTAGTGAAAATTTCTAGATATGAAATCTTGTGAATGGAGAAAAAGAATCTATCTAACAATTTCGAGGGAGGAAACATCATTAATCAAAAATGCATGTAGAATGCAAAAGAGATGTTGAAGAGAAATTAATTTACCGAACAAAAGCTGTCTTGTTGATTTCTTAAGAAACTCCATTCTTTGTTGAAAGGGAACTTGCCAAATAATTTTTCGTAATTAATGGATCATTTTCAGAACAGGAAAAGGGAAAGTTAGAAGAAGGACAAGAAAAATGATAATAGAAAAATAGGAATGACGAACTTTTCATTGCTGTTCTCTTATACATGACGCAATATAAAATCAAGACTTTGTTCTTAGCATTAAATATGCGTTCGTAGATATATTTGAAAGTTTTTCATTTAATTATTGTTGTTTAAAAATATGCAGCATAATGAATATGTTGCTTAGTGAATATTAAAATTGGTATGTTTTTGACTAATGGTGTTACAAAACATACATTTTATGTAACTGCGTTTATTGTAGGGCGTAAAAACAATAAAGAGAAAAACTTATGTGGAAGGTACCTGAGCAAACAAATTTGGAGTTGATTTTTTTTATAAATATTTATAAAATCTAAAAAATAATTAAATTAAGTTTTATTTCCGTATCAAAATGTCAAGCAATATAACTAATCAATAAAACTTGAAATATAACTATTACTACTTTATCTGTACAAAATTCGACCATAGTATATATTCTATATTTCAAAATATAGAATATATAATCATGTCTATGTATTCAATAATTTTTACTATAGCAGCCGTACAATTCTTAAAAATAAAAAAAGTTGTCTTTATTGTCAATTTTTAAAGCGCTTCTTCTATTTTATTATAAATATTATAAAGTTATTTCATATATTTATTACTTTAACAAATAACTTTTTTTAATCTTTATTTCCTGGTGTATATTAATTATTATGCCACAATATGTTAGGATTTCATAAAGAATGTTTTAACAGTTAAAAAATTGTAAAAAAGGAAAACAAAATATTAAAGGTAAAATACACAAATAAATTCAAAAGCAAAATATTATTTCCTGAAAAAAAAATTAAATGATAGTAATTCAAAATAAATCAGACTTTAAAAAACAAAAAACCATGGAAGCAAGATCAAATAATAAAATAAATTAAAACATTTATGTCAAATTATTATTCTCTTTTAAATCTAAGTCGCAGCAAGTATTCTTAAAATGTAAGTAAGTATTCTTAACATGTTTAATATTTTTAATGTGAATTAATTTTGCAATTATTATGTAATATAATTTTCTAGAGAAATTTTTTTTTATCATTTTTGAAGCATGAGCTTATTTTGAATCTGTAGAAAACTGTAAAAAGCAAACCACCATAATTGTTTCTTATCACCTTAATAATTAACCCTATAATAGTTTAACACAAAAATTTATGTAATGTTTATTTTTGACTGTTTGGATTGTTTGGAGAAATCGATTATCAAATAAAAATGACCACTAGATGGCGAAAGCGTGTCGTTTTCTTTGTTTTTCTCTAGTTATCTCTGACTTAACAGTTGTTTGAGTTTCATTTCCAGACAGTGGTGGGTATTTGATTAGATACGGTTTCTTATTATTATATTATATACAGATTAGGTTGTATTATATATATGTATTTATGGTAATTATTTATTACTTATTTCTCCATTCTATTCATTTTATTATTTTGCTCGAACATATATGGAAAAGTTTTAGTATTTTTACGCAATGCTAACATATTTTCTTATGGAAACTCTAAAAAAATGACTATTATTTACATTGAATAGAACAAAAAAATAATTGAGTCTATTAGTTACATAACTGGTGGCAAAACTCTGCATTTCGCCATTTGATTAACGTTATTATACATCTTAAGAAATCATTGATATTTGTTGTAAAAATGTTAAACATTTGTAAGTTTTAAAATATTAAAAAAGAATAAAAAGTTTAATTTTGGCAAGACTTTAACTTATTATAAATTGATTAAAATTTCATGAAAAATAAAAGTATATTCTCTTTCAAATTTTTTTCATTAAAAATTTTAACCATAATCATGCATACTTGAGGAAAAATTTAATAGTTAATAATTTAATATTTAAGTTTAAACAGTTTTGCTAATTTCATTTTGTAAAAAAAATCAACCAGCAATAAAATATTAGAAAAATGTAGAATATTGCGATATCATCTTAAAATCTAGAGGAAAACTTATTAACAATGTAGATGTAGATAGTTAAGGCTTAGGCTTCAACATTTATGTTCACAATTCTAATTTTGAAACTTAAAGTAAGAAGGTTGTTTTTTCTTAATAAATAAAATGTGAAAAATTTTTTTTTGTGTAGATAACATTAAAGTTTTTACGAATTATTGTAAGGTTTAAATTAGTTTTGAAAAAAAATATGAAATTTTAAAAATGCATTAAAATCTGATATTTTTATCAAAAAAAGCTGTTTTTCGCATGCTTTAACATTATATTTTTATAACCATTGAAATTGTAAGATCACTACATATATTAATGTATACATTTAAGTTGTTTATTTATGTTGAATATAAATTTAGATTATTTTAAAATTGATTTAAAAAATAATATCTGTCAAATTTTTTCATCTAATAATAATTTTAAGATGAATTACAGTTTTAATTTTTCTTAATTTGAACCTGTTCAAGATTTTATTATGTCCCTGAATTTAGAAGTGGGACACAAATAACTTAAATAAATAAAATTTTTAATATTTCACGATTTTTTAATTTTTTGTTTCATTTATTTACATTTAAAAGTTTTAAAGAAATAAAAATCATTTTTTAAATTTATAAGTCATCAAATTAATAATTAAACGAAAACTGCACCTTGGTAAAAAATCAAAAAATTGTGTTTTATTAAACTCAAGAAACATCGTAATCAAAAAAGACTTTATTATTTGTTTCCTTTATCGTTTTATTTTTTCAAATCTTTATTTATTTTTCTACTGTTATTTTTTTTCTCATAGATTTAAATTGTTTCTAATAATTTATTTCTCTATTTACGTAACAGAAGTTGTTTTAAATAAACTAATTTTTGTCAGTTTTTCATATAGTATAGTTAAGTGACATTTAAATATTAAATATTATGGTATTTATAAGTTTATTATATTACTTTAAAGCTAGAGAGAATATTTAAAACGTAATTTAAGATTTAAAATCACCTAAATATAATAGCATATAAAATATATTAACTCTTCAAAAGAGTTTGGTTTGAAGTAAATAAAAATCTAAAACTGACGAAAAATTTAAATTGTGTTTGAAGCAGACTTTTAAAGTAAGTATTTAAATGCCAAAAGTAATTTAATTTAAAGCTTAAAAGAAGAGAAAAAAATTTGAAAATAGAAAATTCTTTACAGTGAAAAAATGTTTTATTACCAAAATTACTGGCAGTAAAAAAATTACATTAACTTTTCTATATAAACATTCATTTGCAGTTTACACTTCTTATATGATCTACGATGAAAGTTCTGAATATGCTCTACTTTTAATTAATTCTATTAAAATGCATTTTAAACTGCCAAAGAGTTAATTTACATTAAAAAAAGAAATATTGGTAATTGCATTGTGTATATCTTTGATCCTGAGTGTATTCGTACTTTGATTAGGAATTAACCTAAATTTGTTAAAGTTTTGAATTTTACTTTGATAGAACATAACATAGAATAATTCGAAATATTCTAATATATTTTTTAAATATAAAATGAGAGGTAGGCATAAAAACAATACCTATATTAAATGTCAAAATTTTTGAGCATTTCTTAGGTTACAAAGTTGTCAGATTGAAACAATATCTATTCTTATAATCTAGTTAATAGTTTTTTTTAATTAAAAGCATTATATATATTTTAATATTATTATTATTAATAAATCTATCAAATATTTAGTCATTTCTTAAAATGATTAAACATTTTGGGATTTGATGTAAAAAATGACTCAACAAATTATTTGTTTAAATAGAGAGAGGTAATGTTTTTATTACAACTAAGATTTAGTTTCTTTTTCCACGTATTGAATTTCAAATTATATGATACATATGAGAAATCGCATGACCTAAACACCTCTAAAATTTCAAAGTAATCCTCTAAGTTTTTCTTCAAAAATTTTAAAAATCTCAAAAACTTAAAATGTAAGTTCTATTATTGTTGGGTATAATACGTATATTTTTTATTGAGCTACACGCTATATATTATAGTATGAATAGATAAAACAAAATTCATTAATTGCATACGTTCAATACAAAATCAATTTGATTTAATAGGAAGTGCGAAATAAAAATTCAAAGAAAATAATCCATCTAATGATCATAAACATATTTTTTATTGAAAGTCTAAAAATACAGAACTTTAATAATTGCATGTATAAATTAAATTATTTATTATAACGAATATTACATTTCATTTGTATACTAAAGAAAGAGAACATTTTTATAAATATTATATGTTTATTATTCAGAGTAAAGATTTAAGTTCCAGAAATATGTTCCTCGTAAAAAAGGTTAAAAGTTACTTTTCTTAAAAATTCTTGAAGAAATCGGAGCAACGTTTTTGTCGCTGAGGAGTGAACTAAAAAAGCGTGATTGCTACCTTGGGATTTTTAATTGGCTCTTAAAAGAAAAATAACGTTTAAAATTAAATATCAAAAAATAAGTAGGTAATGCGCCAGTAAATTTTTTTTTTTTTTTTTTTACTCTTTGAAAAAAATTCTACCTAATAAGAATGTCCTTTTTACATTTCGGAAGTCTGTAAGTTTATTTTGGGGAACTAGGTACATTATCCAATGTCTTATTAGATGGTTTAATTTTTTTAACTGTGTTATTGATAATTTTTTTTCCAATCTTCTTTTATCTTTTACGGCATTTATAAATATTATAAAACCAAAATTTATCTTATCTTTAACTGTAGTAAAAAAGAGAAACATTCCTTCGAGTTTTTGATGAAAACAAGCAATAATTAAAAATTATTTCAAGAAAACATTCTTATTTTTTTGATAAAAATTATTTAACACAGCCAGCGTATAGTTTCAAAATATTACAATAAACTCTTTCCGTCCTTATATTGACTAACAAAGATGTGAATAATAGTTTTATATTTTAGTTTTAAGGATAAAATAACATTTTCTACTTATTTACCTATTTTTTTAATGTTGCATGTTGAAAATCGATTAGAATTGAAATTTAGTTTAAATAAAAGCCAAATTTTCTTTTTCCCCCGTTAACTTTTACAAAGCAAGCTCCTACAGTAAAAAAAAACAAATTATAAGTACAAATCCGCAAATGAAATGATAGTACATAACTTTTATTGACGCTTCTTCTTATGCTTCTTTGCTCTATAACTTATAAATTAATGGGTTTTTTAATAAAAAAAATACATAAATTTTACAATTTAATGTAACAAATATGCATTTAAAACACTATGTTTAAACATTACAAGCCTTAAACTTACAATGTGTGATGATGATGATATATAATTTTAACTCGAATCAGTACATGTTTATTATGATTTTATACTGGTTTATGATATAAAATTAAGAATCATTGTGTATTTTTGAGGTTCAATGAATATGATGTAATTTCATTTTACAGTATTTTTAAATAGATTTGTTCCAAATAACGCTTATATAATAAAATACCACTTTTATTCATATGCTATAGTAAGAATAATTTTTTTTTTTTTTTTGGTAAAAATGTAAAGTTCTTATACAAAAGTCAAGTTGTCAACCAGGAATGTCCCAGAGTCTAATATTTCTCGATTTTTAAACTAAAATCAGTCATATGGTCCGCATTGCGCGTTGGTTGCATCGAGTTCATAGACAGGCTATTTGCATATTAATCTAAAACCATATGGATTTTAAGCCACAAACGGAAATAGAACCCGTTTCTTCACAATAGCAGCTCAGTGCTTTCACCACCATGAAAGCACGGAAATGTAGATATAATAAAAGAAAGTTTATGTATATAATTCTACATGTTGTTAAAACCTTAATACATGTAATGTTTAATCATGTAAGGCTTAAAAAATAATTAATAACAATATATATTTGGGTTATACTTCACTTCTTTTATGCTACATTTGACTTGACTATATATATATATATATATATATATATATATATATATATATATATATATATATATATATATATATATATAAGTTCAAAATCAAGATAAAACAAAGGTAAATTACAGACAAATGAAAAAAGGGGGGCGAATAATAATAATAGTAAACAACTGGGGAAAGAAAAAAAAGAATTTAAAAAAAAAAAAAAAAAAGGAAAATTTTTTTTAAAAAACCGGAAAATAAAAGATATAATCTTTTCATCAGCCCACACGATTATATCCGAAAAAGAGTGCTTTCTAATATTGTATCAATATAGCCAAAGCAAAATATATGAATACAATAGTGTGAGAAGCACTCAAAAAAAAAAATCAATAAATAAATCTTTTACAAAAATTACGACAAATAAAATAAAACACAATAAGTAAAAATAACACGTAAAAACAGAAAATAAAATAAAAAGGAAGAGCAGAACAAAACAAAATCTATAAAGCGAGTAGCGAAAAATAATGAACTTACATGAACGGGAAATTTTTCAAGAATGATTTAAAGTGTTTACGTAACAAGACTGCCAGATTGCAAAATATGAAAAGTGCGAAAATAAAAGCGCTAATTGAGAGTAACTAGGAGTTTAAATTGCGTTCTTGCTGCATTACTGAAGTGCGTTAGATTTGTTAGTTACCAAGGATGGGCCAGAAAACTGATGTACGCGAGGTAACATTAAACTGGATAATTTAAAGAATTTAACTATAAATAATTTTAGAAATTAAATATTTATTTAAGAAACAAATACGAAATAGAAAAGAGAAAGAAACATGAATTGCAAGTTTTGCACATAATTTTAACCACAGATTTGCCCGAAATGGATTTGCACATGGAAAAGTTATATAAATTGACAAAGAAATCTTTTTAGTAAATAATTTTAGCCACGGATTTGTCCGAAATGGATTTGCACATGGAAAAATTGTATAAAGAAATTTATTAGTAAATAATTTTGCCCACGGATTTGCCCGAAATGGATTTGCACATGGAAAAGTTATATAAATTAACAAAGAAAAAAAAAAGAAAACTTATTTTAGCCACGAATCTAACGCACTTCAGTAATGCAGCAAGAACGCAATTTAAACTCCTAGTTACTCTCAATTTGCGCTTTTATTTTCACAGTTTTCATATTTTGCAATCTGGCAGTCTTGTTACGTAAACACTTTAAATCATTCTTGAAAAATTTCCCGTTCATGTAAGTTCATTATTTTTCGCTACTCGCTTTATAGATTTTGTTTTGTTCTGCTCTTCCTTTTTATTTTATTTTCTGTTTTTACGTGTTATTTTTACTTATTGTGTTTTATTTTATTTGTCGTAATTTTTGTAAAAGATTATTATTATTTTTTTTTTTTGAGTGCTTCTCACACTATTGTATTCATATATTTTGCTTTGGCTATATTGATACAATATTAGAAAGCACTCTTTTTCGGATATAATCGTGTGGGCTGATGAAAAGATTATATCTTTTATTTTCCGGTTTTTTAAAAAAACTTTTCCTTTTTTTTTTTTTTTTTTTTTTTTAAATTCTTTTTTTTCTTTCCCCAGTTGTTTATTATTATTATTATTCGCCCCCCTTTTTTCATTTGTCTGTAATTTACCTTTGTTTTATTTTCATTTTGAACTTATTTTATGAGTTCTATTTACTTGCAGCTTATGCGCAATAAATGATACTTATTATTTTTCTTTTCTTTTCTGGTTTTTTTGTATTTATTTATTTTGCTGTATATATATATATATATATATATATATATATATATATATATATATATATATATATATATATATATATATATATATATATATATATATATATATATATATATATATATATATATATATATATATATATATATATATATATATACATATATATATATGCATATATATATATACATATATATATGCATATATATATATATATATATATATATATATTTATATATATATATATATATATATATATATATATATATATATATATATATATATATATATATATACATATATATATGCATTTATACTATTGATAAAACTTAAAAATAAAAATTTGGCCTAATATAAATATAAACAACAGTTTCAAAACGATCAGAAAAGAATAACCAAAAAGAAGTGTAGTTTTGAAATCAACATGAACTATAAAATATTTTCCTATTTGGATCAAATGTATCATCTTATAAGAAACTGTGGCATATCACTATATTGCTCTAGGCCTACAAATTATCTGCTTAAAAATGTACGGAAGAAAAAGTAAAAAAAAAAATAAATAAATACAAAAGACAAAGTTTTAAATTTATAAATTGAATTGCTTATCCCTCTAACAGTTAACCCTTTTAGTTTGTGTGAAAAAGAAAGACATATAAAAGATAAACAGTAAATCAAAATCAACTTATTTTAATATGAACAAATGGTAAATTAGTAATATCCGTTTTCTTATAAATTTTAGTAAAATTACATTGGTATATAATTATAATTATATAATTATAATTAAATTTTATTTAAATTGAACTTAAATTGAGTAATTACAATTTTCCAAACATGTTCCAAACATTATTAAACATGTTCAAAGCATGTTTAATAAATAAAAAATTTTAAATTCTAAAGCCGCATTATTAAATTTTTTAAGCAATTACATTTTTAGTGAAATACCTTTTACATTTCGATCATCTAAGTGTTTTACTGAAAAACACTGTAATAAAATACAGATAATTTCCAGTTATCTATGCAAAAATTGCATTTTTCCTCGTGCTAGTCTTTAATATCTTATGTGAAAGGATTCAATATATTTCTTTAAGGAATAAAAAAAGGTAAAATAAACCATGGAAATATATTGAAAAATTATAATTACTTTTGTTTTGCTTCTTTATTTAAAAATGATTCATTATAAGAAAGCGGGGCTCGCGATAGACTTTCTGAAAAATATCACTTATTATATTTTTCGTCTCATTTAAGATTTCATGTTTGAAACATAAAAATATAAAATATTCAATAAACGTTTTCACTTTAATAAGTGTGTTTGCTTAAAAAATGGCTCAAGATTAAGATTACATTTGCAAGAGTAAAAAGGAATTTCATAAAATGAAATGATAAATCTGATTAAACTTTATGAGAAATGTTTTCCTTTATACTTGCGAAAAATAATTGAAATTGATATTGTTCCCTCCAGAGAAAACATTGGTTTGTTTTATCAAATCTGTGTAAGTTACTTAAACTTACACTTCAGGATGTATAACAAAATGTTCAGAATAAAAATATATGTTTATAGATTTTATAATTTTCTTACATTTTTGTTAGATATTGAAAAAAAATGTTTTATTGTAATTAACATATTTAATTTTTAAACAAAAACTTTCACGTTGCAATCAGATAAAAGTGATTTCAGGAAAAGATTTTCTTCAAAATTTTAGCATGGACACTCATGTAATATACTTTTCTTTTATGTTACTCACACACAAAAAAAGAGTTTCTAAAAATTTAATGAAATTGTGCCTATTTTGAAAATGCTTCATACTCAAAATTGCTTCGAAATAACTACATTCGAATTTGAAAACACAATGTACTCATCATAGGGTATAATGACATGCTTAAAAATAAAATAATACGTATTTCTTTACGACTTAGAAAAATCTTAAAAAATGAAGCATCACATACTCATTTGATTTATTCTGCTTAAGTGAAAGCGAACGTAGTCTCAAAAAATGAGACATTATTTACTCATTTTTAAGCTATTTTCAGTTTAATTACGCTTATGCTAAATCTCACGAAAAAATTTCTGTACCTTAGTATATCCTGATTATGGTCCAGTGTTCCTAATTATAGTCCATCAAAAAAAAAATATCGATGGATTGTACTTCGGACTTAACATAGGGTGATATATTTAGTCCCAATTCTAAGATCTTTTTGTGAAAATTCATACCAAGATTAAAAAAATAAAGTCTTTTTAAAAGTCTTTTAAAAATAAAGTCTTCTTAAAAGTCTTTTAAAAATAAAGTCTTTTTTAAAGTTTTTTAAAAAGGAAGTTTTTTAAATTTTTTTTTTCATTCAACTATAGTGACAACTAAACACCCAACTATGCGGCACTAAAACATAGCCGAATTAAAACCAATGAATTACTCTTCTGACATCACTTATTATTTTCACCGCCTTAAACATCAGGAAACAACAGGAGGAAAAAAATGATAAAAAGTATTGTTAAGACTGACATTCTAAATTTTAAAAATAAATAACAGAATACCTACTTTTATCATGAAAATTTTTTCTTAAAAAAATCTAAAACAAAGATTTACATTACACAAATTTTTCATATTGTCCAACAAATCTAATTTCTGTGAATATACAAAATACTAGAATAATGTCAGAATGCGAGACAAAGATGGTCAAAAATATATGTCTTGAGTATAATTGCTATTCGATTACACGGCAAAAAATTTTGTCAATTGTCATACCTTTAATTGTGAAATGGCATTATCATCTTAAAAATAGTTGAAAAACCGTAAAAACTGGCAAGAAAATACCAACCGAAAGGGTAACTAATGGGAAATAAAGTTTCATTTAACGCTAAAATAAAATAGGAAATATTGCAATTATTGAGAATCTAAAAACTTATATATAGTGTTTCCCGCTGGAATAAATCTTCCTTAATTTTGTGAAATAATTTAAAAAGGAAAGAAAATTTATGAGAATTAAACAAGCTAAATAAAAATTTCTTCAATATAAATACATATTTACAAGGAGAAACAATTTTCCTGTTTGACCAGAACAAGGAAAAAATTAAAGAATAAAAAAGGAAGACAAATGGTGTTCCTCTAAAATTAAGCCACTTCTTAGTATAGGCAAAATATCCACCACATGACTTAAAATATGATGTCTCATACAACTTACTAATCTAGGGAAAACAGCAGCATCAATAGTATGCCAGATTTCAATGATGGTAGCATTCAATTCTGCAGGACTAGGAAACTGCTTCTTTGTTGTATATCAGTTGGGCTGAAAAGTTCGTAGGCTAACATAGAAAATTTTTTTTTTTCATAAGATTTGATTTTATTATTCAATATAGCTGTCTTCAAAGGCGATACAACGGTTATAGCGGTCATGTAGTTTTCCGATACCATTTTTATAGTACGATTTGCCTTTCGCCTCAAAATACGTCTTAGTTTCTGCGATTACTTCTTCATCGGCTCTAAATTTCCTTCCAGTGAGCATTCTTTTGAGGTCTGAGAACAGGAAAAAGTCGATGGGGGCTAGATCTGGAGAATACGGTGGATGCGGAAGCAATTCGAAGCCCAATTCATAAAATCTTGCCATCGTTTTCATTGACTTGTGACAAGGTGCATTGTCTTGATGAAACAGCACTTTCTTCTTCTTCAAATGGGGTCGTTTTTCTGCGATTTCGTCCTTCAAACGCTATGTAATAGTCACTGTTGATGGTTTTTCCCTTTTCAAGATAGTCTATGAATATTATACCATGCGCATCCCAAAATACTGATGCCATAACTTTGCCAGCTGACTGTTGCGTCTTTCCACGCTTTGGAGTTGGTTAATCTCGTGCAGTCCACTCAGCTGACTGTCGATTGGACTCTGGTGTGAAATGATGGAGCCATATTTCATCCATTGTCACATATCGACGCATAAATTCGGGTTTATTACGATTAAACAGTTTCAAACACAGCTCAGAATCATCATCTCGTTGTTGTTTTTGGTCGATTGTGAGCTCGTGCGGCACCCACTTAGCATAAAGCTTTCGCATACCCAAATATTCAATCACGATATGTCCAACACGTTCCTTTGATAACTTTAAAGTCTCAGATATCAACTTCACTTTACGGTTATCTAAAATTCTTTTGTGGACTTTTTTGATGTTTTCGTCGGTAACAGCCTCTTTGGGGCGTCCACTGCGTGCATCGTCGTCGGTGCTCATTTCGCCTCGTTTAAAGTTAGCAAACCACTTCTCAACTGTTGATTTTCCTGGTGCAGAGTCCGAATAATGTTTATCAAGCCAAGTCTTGGCTTCAGCAGTATTTTTTTTCGCTAAAAAGCAATGCTTTATTAACACACGAAATTCCTTTATATCCATTGTTTTTAAACTAACAAAAGTTGCTTCACTAAAAATACTATATCTCACAAACTATTAGTCCGACAGTTGTCAAACTTATACACGTGTCTTTCAAAGGTTAGAACTAACTAAAAATCCTATGGATTTAAAAATAGTAGTGCCATCTATGTGGCAGCCTACGAACTTTTCAGCCCACCTGTTATATAGCCATACTGGGGATAACTCTCAAGTTTTATTTGGAATTGAAGTCATGGGAAACGAAGGCATGTAACCTATTAAGAAAAAACCATACCCGTGAATAATTTGCAATGCAACTTTCGTGATAACTTGAATGCTAAGACTTTCAGAAAATAAAGATAATCGCGTTAAGTTCATAAAAAACTGCATTTTCTTGAGTTCATTTCGTGTGGGCTACAGAGTAACATACAGTTTATATCTTACTACAAGTTCAACAATCAATAATTCTAGACTTATTATTGAATGCGTTTTTGCTTCATCGAACTCCGTCTTTTCTCTTTTACACAACTTCCCAAGTTTTTCAAAAGTAAGTAAATTTAATTAAGTTAATCAAATGAATTTTAAGCTCATAATTCTGAACATTTTTGCGTGCACTGTTAAAAAGGTTTTCTTAAAATATATCGAGACAACTCAAAAACAAATGTAGTCGAATTTAAATTCACCATGCATTAAAAGTTGAAGCACATATACTCATTTATGGGCCAATTACATCGTCTCAAAACTGATGTAGAGGACTGATGTTCATTGGTACAAAGTGTTGCAATTCGGAGAAAATGGCCCGAATAACTTATTCAATAGCTTATCTAATTTCACAATGTTCGCGTATTCCGTTATGCTTTAAGATACTTTTAAGAGAATGCGGCAGCCAATATATAAAGTTTCCTATCTCTCTCTAGAATATACGACAATGGTTGTTCAAGCAATCTACTGACAATGTTAACCGTCGTCTATCCTGATAGTATCGAGTTAACATGTCTTATATACTAGTGAATTGGAATGTAGTAATTCTCGGCGTTACACTCTGAAACTGAATCGGTGTCAATGTAATTCAGTTTCCTACTTTTGAAAATTAAAAAAAATGTTTCTAAATTGATGAGAAACATAACATTAAATGAAGTTCTCTGAGACTTTTGGAAACATTTTTGTCAACTCAAAATTAGTTTCCTAAATCTTTTACAGTGTATGGTTCAAATAAAACTTACAGATTTTTTTACATCCAATTAATTTTAAACACTGCATGACTTAGAGGCATGATGCTTTGCAATGCATTGACAAAATATTTAGACGACTCCTTTTTTAAGAAAAAAAAAATGTTAGCTTCCCTTGTTTTGTCGAGTGAAAATTAGTTTCTGAATTTTATTTCATTTCTTTTAACCTGTTGTCAGTTCTGTCCGCAAAAAGTCGTATTTAGACCTGCAGTCTTCTTCGCATAGCAAAACCACTTTTTCCGTGTTAATATATAGGGAAATAGTATACAGGTGAGAAGCATTTACCCAATTTTGCCCTTTCGCTAATTCGCTAGTGTGTTAATAGTAAAAATCTAATATGGTCGAAAGGCTGTTGATAATTTAAATTGCTATGCTGTTTAAATTAGTTCTACATAATTATACACATTAATAAAAGAAAACAAAATAATTATTGGTATTTTATTTATTATATTTCAGTTAATATAATATTATGAATTGAAAAAATGTCATTCTAAGCAGAATAAATTGAAAATAAATATGCACCAAAAAAAAAAAAAAAAAAACGTTGATCCTTAATGAGACTTCATATTTAGTTTATTTATGAAAAAAAAAACTTTAAATGTATTAAGTATTCAACTTCTTTATTTGAAATTATTTTGTTTACTTGTTTTGAGAACAAAAACGCTTCATACAAATGTATCCAATTACTACGCTACATGAAGCAGTTGTTTAGACTGAATAATTATAACAAATATGACTCATGGGAATTACCAATTCTATACGACTAATATCCTATCTGCATTATTTCTTGAAATACAATAGGAAAATCGGTAAAATAAATATTATTTCCATTCGTACTCTCAAGACTCAATTTTCTTTTTTCAACATTTTCGATTCAAAATGAAATGGAATTTTTATCTCGCATCGTGCTTCTTTTCTCCATATTATCTAAGGTTTTTTCAACTATTTTAAATTTGTTTATTTGTGGAAACGTCGAAATATTTTCAAAGTTGTCTCTATTATATAAAAATGAATCCCTCTGCGTAGATTCTGGTAAGAAGAAAAATACGATTTGCACTACTCAAGTAAAAAGAATTTCATTTTTTTATTTTTGCTTTGCTATATTTTTGAAAACAAATCTTTTTGATTTTACATAAATATTTCAAAACTTTATGAGTTTAATGTTACAGACAACTAATTATCATTTATATATGCATTTTTATAAACAAATACATTTATGAATAATGTAATTGTTTAAAAAAATTGTATGTTTTCATTTAAATAAATTTCTACCATGAATGGGATTACGCATGTTTATATTTTCCCTTCGTACATAAATTTAATTTAAAATTAAACTTTAGACATTTGAATTCTTGACACCAAAAAATGTATTCATCTTCTCTCCGTGTATCTTAGATTTTAACTGGAAATTAGGTTTCAGACAATTAAATGTAATGTTTATAGAAATATTTATACTCAACTACTGATTCCTATAGACGTATTATATCACATGAAATTCCCATAGACGTATTATATCACAATATTCAAATTTCTCCTAACAATATATTATATATTTGAATCTCAATTGTTGTTGTTTTTTTAAAATGATGTTGTTATAATTGTAATATTGGTTTTTATTTAGTGATTCATTTTTATTATGGTTTGAAAAAACTATTTAATAATTTGAATAGCAATTTAATTTAATATATAATTTGATAAAAGTATTTAAATAGACGTTTGGATTATTTAATTCATAAAATCAATCGTTTGTATTCTAATAAGATTCTAAATACATAATAATTAGCTACATCCTGCTGATACGATTTTTTCTTGTCTTTTGTTCGAATATTGCTTGGTCTTTACTTTTCTGCTTGTATTTCACTTGTATTACACATAATGTATTTAGATAATGCTTTAAAAATAAACTGAATAGGATTTTTTTTTAATTTTTAAAATTATCAAGTGTTACAACAAATATAACAATACCGTTTTCATTTTTTTTTCCGGACGCTAACGTTAAGTGTCAAGTGTTAATGTAAGGCTAAAATTTGATAAATATGTCTTAGGACAATTATAATATATTTATCACACGTTAGCGGTGAAGCGTTCTTAGCCTTAATTTAAATTCAAGGCATTTATCTATTTCTCAAATACCAATGATTATTAAATTACATAGTCATTAAATCATACATAGAACATTTTATGAAATTTAGCTTCTCACAAAATGGATAGATAACTTATGATAATAAGTACAATATCGTTACAATGTAGTTGAAACCAGAGAGGCAATTTCAACTAACAGAAGGTCACTTTAACAATTATGCCTAGCTACACTCAAAATTGCCTAGCTATTGTGGATATAAATTATTTTGTGGAATCATTAGTGTATGCACAACTACTCAACTATATTGTTCGCGAAGAGTTTAAATGGCGTGTGTTTTAGTTAATTGCTTTCACAGTTAATCATGTCATTACAGTTCATTGTACTACAATTTGAGCCCGAAGAATTTTTTTTCACAGTATTCAAATCCTAATAACATAAGATAATGTGTTTGAATTAATAGTAACAAATGCATACGGTGGGAAAACTGTTTCTCTCAAGTGAAAATTTTGGAGATTAGCTTATAATAGTCCATAGCGCACTGGTTATCAACTATAATAGTTTTCAGATATGAACTATATATGTTTCTTTAAAAAAGACTATATAGGCAACTTCACCAAAGATTCTAACTCAACAAAAGTTTTCAAATTTTTTAATAATTTTAAATTACTAGAAATTAATTTTGAATTAACTGCGAAATTTTTAATAAATAATTTACTTCTAGCAAAGTTTTAAGATACAATGATAATTAATGTTTTTAAATTTTACTTTTTAAATGTTCTCATAAATAGAATTTTTTTAATCTATTTCATCGTTTTTATTTCATTAAAAGAATAAATTAAAAATCATATATCTTGATTGCATGCATTTTTGTATAAAAAACTTAAAGCAATTTATGATTGATAATTCTGTTCTATACAATAAATTATTTTATCAGTGATTTTTACAAACCATAACCATAAGTAAGAAAAATAAAATTTTTATGCCTACCATGTACTACAAAATATTTATACAATATATTCAATTTATGAATGAGTAAAGAAAATATTCCATTCACAACAGTTCAAAATGTATGCGATTTTCTAAAAGTAAATAAATAAATAAAATAACAAGTATTCTTTGGGTAGCATTAATACTTTGTTTAGAGTTTTTAAAGTGCTTATCCATTGATTGATTAAAATTGTGCAGAACAGTGGAAAATTAAATTTAAAAGAGCATATTCACAATCTCTATGAAATGAGGGAGATAGAGATTATTAAAATTAAACCACGGACACATTTATGTTATTTTGAGTATAAATGTACTTTTTTTTTACTTTTCTAAAATTGTTTCTAAGTATACTATATAGAATTTTCATGTCTTTAAGATAATTAGTAAAATAAATAATTATGAAAATACCTGAAACAGACAAAAGGGGTCCTTTTTACCCCTATAAGAAAAGCGTTCATTTTTTAAGTTTTACCAAGATTGCTATTGTCGCTAATTCCAGAAATACTGCAGAAAAGAAGAGTTACTGAAAAAAGGAGTTGGTCAGTGCAAGAAAAATAAAGAAAAATCAGGAAAATAAAGGAAATAAAGAAAATAACGAAAGTAAAAGCGCATACTCAGAAAAAACACGGTTTTACTACCCTTCATTATATTTTTGAACATCATTTACTGTCACTAGTATATTTAGACAAAAATAAACAGAGTAAAGAGCTATTTCTGAAATATTGCGGATTCTGAGTTATTATGAGTACAACTATTTCTTTATTTTAATAACCATTGTTGAAACATAACGCGACAAGCTTAAAAGAGTGAGAGTAAATATACTTATGTTTGTCATAAAAAAGAAAAACTGCAATTATGAGAAAAAGTTAATTTTTCATTCTTCTTTAATATATATATATATATATATATATATATATACATATACACTGAGTGGCCAAATTATTATGACCAACCCTTAAGTACGCTTTTGGCCTATACCCTATACGGCAAAATGTGCGTCGAACAGTCCATTCAGAGACGTTCACAGTTGCTCCTTGATTAAGATCACTTGCAGTTTGTCGCACTGTTGCTCTCCTGTTGCGCTGCACAACCCTGGCCAGCCTTCTCTCTGATGGAGCATTCAGTACCCTGTGACGACCACAAGTCTGACGTTGAGACCCGGTTTTTTGCTTGATTGTCCATTCTTTGTACACATTAACAACTGCTGCTCTAGAATACTTCACAAGTGCAGCTGTTTTGCTGATATTCGTTCCGACACATCTCGCACCCACAATCATTCCACGATGAAATTCAGTTATATCACTTTTCTTTCCCATATCTGAGCAAGCAACACAGTATAACTGATGACTCACTTGTCCAGCATTCCCGTGTTACAGTTATCTTGCCTTCTAGCGGCAGCGCTGTGACGCAATAACTCATTTGCATAAAACTCTGAGGTGGTCATAATAATTTGGCCACTCAGTGTATATATACATATATATATATATATATATATATATATATATATATATATATATATATATATATATATATATATATATATATATATATATATATATATATATATATATATATATATATATATATATATATATATTTATATTTATATTTATGTATATATAAAAGCTCACCGGACAAAACATCAATCACCCTTGTGCGCTAGCACCGATGAATCGTTAGGTTTCGTTAAATGACGCGCTTAAGTGACGTGACAAGTGCCGTGCTCAACTGCGTGCTCACTACTTCAACGTGATCAAAGGCAAGTAGCTATCAATGAGTTATTTCTGTTTTTTAAGCGCAAATTGTGTGTAAATATGGATAAGTGTAAAGATGTGATAGAGAGGCAAAAAGGGGCAATTGTGTTTGGCCGTGTACATGGTCATACGGTGAATTAAATTGCAGGATTTGTTGGTGTTTTGATGCGGACTGTTCAACGTGTCTACAAGCAGTGGTGTAATATACGTGGTCACGAAATAAGACGTCAGAATTGTGTTCGGAAAAAGATCCTGCAGGAAAGGGACTGAAGACGTGTTTCACGACTTGTCATTCAAAATCGCTTCCTATCCCGACAGGAATTGCTTCATTTTATAAATGAAAACCATCTCAACCTGTTAGTGAAAGAACATTGCGACGGGAGCTGCATGCAATGAACATTTAGAGTCAAACACCTCTTAAGAGGCCATTGCTAATGCAGGCACATAAATCTGCCCGACTTCAGTGGGCTAGAAGTCACCGAACGTGGACAGTTGTTGACTGGCGGAATGTAATATGGTCTGACGAATCATGTTTTTGCCTTTATTCAAAAGACTCACGTCGTTGAGTCCTACGAAGAGCAATAGTAGCATTTCATCATGACTGTGTACTAAGTCAGGGTCAGACCGAGGGTGGCCCTGTCATGTTTAGGGGGTGTTTTTCTTACTATGGATTGGGCTCCCTCAGTGGGGCGGCCACTAACATAAAGCAACATGTTTATTTGAACATTCTGGATGAAAAGATGTTGCCTATCAATCAACATCTTCATGAAAAGTGTGTTGTCGATACCCCTATTTTTTAAGATGACTAAAACAAAGTTCATCGGGGTGGAAGAATCTATGACTGGTTTTAAAAACACTCTGATACTCAATTACATCTCGACTGCCTGCAAAATCACCTGACTGGAATCCCATTGAATATATGTGGGATATGTTGGAACAACAAGTAAAACGTCGAAATCAGCATTCTCGCAATTTGGTGGATTTGCATGATCAAATCCTCAGCGAGTGGCTTATACTGGATTCAACATACCTGCAAATAATGCTTTTCATGCTTTTCATTATTTCTCTAAGGATGACTAATTTTTTGTCGGGTGTGCTTATATGTATATATGTATTTATATATATATATATATATATATATATATATATATATATATATATATATATATATATATATATATATATATATATATATATATATATATATATATATATATGTTTTAATATGTTTTAACAGCTTTAAACAATAAAATGTTTGCTAAATTTATAGACTAAGGCATTTCACTGTAAAGTCTACATCGCATGCCAAATGTTTCACTGCATCCCTTTTTTTTCAATCCTTTTTTTAATACTTTAATTAGAAGGGTCAAAATTAATGCAAGAAAACTAATAAACTACTTGCAAATATATTAATGCAAATTTAAAGATTACAAATTTGTGGAAATTCTATTTAGTTGCTTATCTAATTATTTTTTGATAAAGCCCATTTAGCAAAAAAAAAGAGGGATTAGCTCTTGAAGTAAAGTATATTTTTTACTTTTCTGCAGTGATTTAAATTAAGCTTCTAAAGTTGATTTTAATGCTTAAATTGAAAGCAGTTATTTGTGTATCTTTATTGAAATAATTATCTTTATATAATAAGCCTATCACCAAATTTGTATAAAATGAGATACATTTAAAATTATGTGCGTCGCCTGCTTCTTTCTTTTCAGATGATAAATGTCGAATCATGTAAACATACGTATACACCTACACTGGTGGACAAAATTAAGAGATTAAGGACATTTTTCCAAATATCTCAAAAAATACTGAATATAAATAAATGTAATTTAGTATGGATATAGCTTATTCCATGATAATAAAGTATGCAAAACAAAAATGAAAGTGCCATTCACTGGCAAGACCTATTGCCAATAAATCCAATGTAATCTGAACTTAAGGATAAAAGATGACAATAAAAGTGAGGCTTATACAGTGTGTGTTGCCTCCAGTATGGTGTATGGTCACACCTGTCAGACGGACAGCATGCACAACGAGTATGCTTGCTATGAATAAGGGAGTTAAGGAGATCTTGTGGAAGACCCTCCCATTCTTCTAGAAGAGCTATTTTTAACTCCAGAATGGTTCTGGAGGGAGGTTGGCGCATCGCAATAGCTCTCCCAAGAGCATCCCAAGACTGTTCAATAGGATTCAGGTTAGGGGATTTGGCTGACCCATCCATTCGTTGAATATCCTCGCTTTCCAGATACTCATCAACCATGAGAGCCCTATTTGGTCGCGCATTGTCGTCCATAAAAATGAACTCAGAGCGTTCCTGAAAAGACGCACACATGACTCTACCTCCTGCCTGTACCTTTGGGCATTCATGGAACCATTGTCAAACACATGGAGCGGTGTACGGGTATCTTGCATGATCCCTGTCCAAACCATGAGTCCTCCATCAGCATAATGGTCCCTTTCGATAATGTTGCTGGGATGGTATCGGGTACCAGGTTCCCTCCATATCAATAACCGTCCAGAATCAGGTTGTAGACTGAATCTGGACTCATCGGTGAAGAGAACATTAGCCCATTGAAGCTGTGTGAAAATTTTTATGTGAAATGTGCGAAAATTTTCTTAATTTTGTTCTCCAGTGTATGTTTAAATAAACCTGTTGTTTTTAATCTGAACAAAAATAAGGATATACTGGAACATCCCCATTTACGTATGTAAACGGTATATGCAGTGTTTTAGTAACCAGTGTTAATCATACCGAGTTTATCCTTTCCCGGTAAAAATTTTCAACTTCTTAAGACTTTTCGAGTAATTAAAATATGATTCTTCGTACATTAGTTGGCCTATCATTTTCTTGTAAAAACTTTTAACCTCTAGCGTCTTCTCAAGTTCTTGAAATATGTCTCTCGGTGCCTTACTGAAATAATATAAATTTTACCTTCAAAAATTAAATTGTCCAGTTCTTAGCTTAACAGTCGCAAAAAATCTATAGTCCTAAAATGTGGAAAAGCGTATTTTCTTGTTATTATGATTTTTTTAAGGGGTTACAATATTTATCCTTAAATAAGATGAATGCCTCTGATTTATTAGGATATACTCTGCAGAAAAAAGTATGTTTAAAATTACCTGAAATTTTTAAAATTTACTGTGTTTCTGGCTCTATGGTAGCATTAAGAAAAGTCTAATGATTTTTATCAAAGTGGTAAAGATTTTGGTCAAATTTGATAAATGTGATGAAATTCACTAATGCCCTCTAGAGCATGATATAAAAACCATTTTCACGGTAAAATTTACTATTCAGTTTTGTGTGTTTCACTAAATGTGTGCTAATAAGTATTATAATTACAAAAAAAAACTAGAATTCTTGGTACAAAAAAGAAAATTTCTAAAAGAATTTATACCTATAAAAATTTCATCGAAATCAATAAAACTTTTTTGAGAAATCTACCCAAACTTTAACGTAAGAAACTTGGAATTTCTTTTTGTAAGCTTACATAGCCCTTAGATATTAGTGCATATTTATAATTTTTTTATAGAGAATAGAGAGTGCAAAAAAACATAAAGTATAAATAGATAAAATATTTTTGTGTGATTTTCCCCCTAATTATAACTAAATTATATTATATTAAACTGAACTAAATTTTATTAAACCTTAATATAACTAAATTATATTAAACCTTATAACTAAATTATATATAATAACTAAATTATATTAAACCTTATAACTAAATTATATTAAACCTTAATATAAATATACCTATTAAACCTGACTCTGACATATATGATTGAAATTTTTTAGAAATAATTTGACATGGAAAAACGTTGCTTTTTTGTAATTTTAGAATATATTTTTTATGGACAAGTAAAAATATTGCTTCTTTATCAGAAGTTAAAATTCTCTAATATGATTTCTATGATACTTTTTTCTGTAAGTTTAATATTTTTTTAAATGTGGTATTAGCGTATTAAAATTTAAATTTGCAGTAGTTAACTGATTGTGAACTAGAAGCAAATTAATTGCAAGGTAAAATAATTTTCCTCCATTTAAGAATTTAACTTATCAAAGCATATATTATTAAGGTTGTCTCACATTTCACCCCACGTCATAAGGATTGTTTAGCAATATATTACTTAAGGAAAAAGAAATTTATTGATTTTGGGATTAGAGAAAATGATTAGCCTGATGCTTGGCAAAGCGGCTGTAATATCTGACACAACAAGTGCTTTAAACCGGGATATTTCTCATTTTGTTTTCACTCTCTAGTACATTCCTAGCGCATGCAAAAGTCATTTAGTCAATAATGCATTTCATGTGTAAACCAGGGCAATAATTAGAAAAAAATCTTCTTAACATTAAATTTTGTCTCTAGACTTAAATTGCTGTTATAAAAATTTCACACTTGTAGTAGAAAAAAGATATCTTTCTTCTGACATTTTCTGTTTCCCCGAAACTTAGCTTTGCTAAGCCTTAATTTCATTAAAAGGTTCTTTATTTTTATTATCATTTAGTGAATAAGTAACAGTAACTATGATTTTTTTTTTAGATGACTGGTCGATACGATTTGTGCACTCGGTTCGCATCGTCTACAGTGCTAACGTAAAATATCATCAGTGGTAGACGGATCATGGGTTAGAACCTTCTGGTGGTCCGGCTAACCGTGTGAGGTTTTCGTGGCATTTTTTTTCCCACGTAACGCTAATTTGGGTTAGTTCCATCAAAAGTTCTCCAAGAAGACAAATTTTTCCAATACTTGATCCAGGAGTTCCGTCGTCTTCCGTAATTTTGTTCAAAATTACAAGGCGACGGAGTTGAACATTGCTATTTATAAACTCAAAATTTATTCAGCTGCTTAACAATGGTAATAAAATAAAACAGAACAAAATAAAACTAAATAAAATATAACAAAACAAAATAAAACTAAATAAAATAAAACAAAACAAAATAAAACAAAATAAAATAAAACAAAACAAAACAAAATAAAACAAAAATGAACAAAACAAAACGAAATGTTATTTTAAACGTTTTTGATGTGATTTACAAATATTGGGGCATAGAAGAAGCCCCCAATCAGTTTATTCCATTTATAGAAATTTATGATCAATTCATAATCAATCATTAATATCAAAGTTTTAAACATGATTTATTTTTAATCATTTCGAAATACGTATTACTTGAAGATTTCATGCAACACAGACTGAAACTTTAATATCAGTTCAAAAAAATTACGAATGAATAAATAAATTATATTTATAAACAAATTCATAATTTTTATTTTAAACCATTACAAGATATTTGATAAAAATCAGAGAAATTCCCCCCCCCCTTTTTTTTTTTTTTTTTTGTCAAAATGATTTTCTTTTCTCAGTGAGTAAACATAAAAGATTAATGTTCCATGATGCGAACATAAAATTTCACTAATGACAGCATGTTATACACATTACAGAGAAAAATTTACTTTTTTACGAAAGACAACGGTAAAGAAATTAACAAAGATCCCATCAAGTTCTTAAAGAAGATCCATTGCAATACTAATCGATGAATCCAGTAAAATATCCAAATAAGCATTAATTTAGAATCTATATATGAAGACATTGCTTAATCTAATAGCAAATAGATGCTATAACCAAACAATAGAGGAATGGGAAATTTATTTAATGGAATGTGATACTAAAAAGGAAGAAAATAATGAGTCTCAGTATAAACCTAATGACAAATGGATGAATAAACACACATAATCGAAAATTGCAGTGCAGCCTTTATACGGAAAAAAAAAATTCTTATTCCTTTTATAGCCA
Organism: Parasteatoda lunata; assembly: GCA_949128135.1. NCBI lineage: Eukaryota > Metazoa > Arthropoda > Arachnida > Araneae > Theridiidae > Parasteatoda > Parasteatoda lunata. Next base: position 112,788,352 of record OX421974.1, on the reverse strand, counting down.
CATTTTGCCAAAATGAAAATATTTTTTCCGCAGACAAATGAAAAATCTTGTCCTTTATTTCCTTAACAATGACTCTAATATTATGTATTTAAGTTACCATTATACTTATAGACTTCAATTTAATTTATTTTTCTTTAATTTTCTGTTCTCATTAATAAAATATACTTTATTAATGTCTATGCTGTTTTTCAACAGATACCGCAATGCATGTTGCGAATAAAATTGAGTCATTTACAGTTTAGGAAGAATAGGTGGTCCTGAATCTTTTAAAAGGAGGGAACTCTTAAAAAAAAAACTTTAGGAGAAGGAAATCTTTTTAAAAATTTTTAGGAGAAGAAATTTTTGGAAGTGGGAACACTTTAAGTATATTATCTAAAACGGATGTAACGCTGAATTGATTTAAATGCTTAGAACAAGCCGAGGTAACCGGGATAGGGCGTTCGCTTCCCAATAGGCACCCTAGATTTGAACCTCAGCCTAGGATGGTCCATACGAGTTTATCGTGCATCCACCATAGTGCCTACGTAAATATGTTCTCAATGGTGGGTGAATAATGGGTTCAAATCCTTTTGTTCTTTCCTCTCCATATTGCGCAAATGCAGGTTTTCTCATAAAGTAATCCATGAAGGCTTGAGTGTACCAATCCTTTATCCAGGATTAAATTTTGATTGGATTAAAAATTTCAAGGTAACTGAGTTGAATATTGATAGACTAAACTACAAATCTGGGTCGGCTGTCCAATGTCGGTTATAAAATTACATGAAATATGTTTGCAGGAAAGGTTATGACTTTTATGAAATTTATTTTGAATATTTTGAAGCAATGATGAGGCTTAAAAATATTCACAATAACATATTTTACTCTGCATACGTCCCAAAGTTCTATAAGTCTTGCTAACGTAAAACATTGATGTAAAAGGTGATTTCACTTTAAAACTTTTCTCTTAAATTGGAAAAAATAGTTGTTCTTCTAATAGTTTAAACTATAAGATTTAATTTTATTTCTAATATTAGTTGAAAACTCCAAATATCTCGCATGACACTGTATTTTACGAGTATTTTTAAGATAACAATTTATTTGGTAATTTGACAAAAAGAAGTTTGAAATTTATTAGTCAGTCACGCAATTGTAATTGTGCGATACATACCTCGCGTACTTTATATCTCGTAACTAGTAACCAATGCATTGTTTCATATCCATAAAAAGAGTTTTCAAATATCAACTAAATAACTCAACCTGATTTTTCGTCTGACACACTGGAACCAACCTTGTTAGATAGCTAGAAAGAAGAAGTGTTAAGATACTTTAAAGATGTTTAACTTGTATGGTCCATGTCCTGACGAATATATATATATATATATATATATATATGTGTGTGTGTGTGTGTGTGTAACATAAAAAGCTTCTATTAATCTTTTTATGATAGTATCTTCGTTATAAAACAACTCCTAATTTATTACTAATTAATTTCAAATCGAAACACTTTATCATACTTTTAAAAAGCCACATCCTGTTTCTAAATCTATTTTTGGCCCAACTATACATAAATTTAAATAAAGACATTTCTCCCTTTAAGCTTCGTGGGAATCGCGTGATCTATTTAATTAACCAATAGTAATTTCTGAGATTTCCCTCTTTTCCCTAAATAGAGACATTTTCGGACTTTTTGCAAGATTTTCCCTACCAGAAAGACTGTCCGTGAGTGGAGTTAACATCACTTTTTCGCTCCCACTTAACAAAGAATGATCAAATAAAAATTACTCTGCTTTCATTAAAATCTTGTGTCTGTTTTCCTGCTCTGTCCAACTGCATCATTTTACATATATATATATATATATATATATATATATATATATATATATATATATATATATATATATATATATATATATATATATATATATATATATGAAACTTCTCCTAAAGGCCACCTCTATTAAGGGCCAATATTTTGAGGAACAAAAATTTTCCCCATAGACATAATGTTAATTTTCCTCCCATTAGAGGGCCGCATTTTCCTGACTACCTCCAATAAAGGCCATTTTTTTTTTTTTTAAATTTCTCAAAAAAGCCATTTTTTTACATTTTTCTTCCCATAAAGGCCATAAATCTAAACAGGTGTGTCCAATTCTTTAACTAAAAGATAAGAGTTCAGGAATTCCAAACACCTGCACTTTCAAGAAAAAAAAAGGGGGGGTAGGGGGAGGATTTAACACAATGAAGACTCAGAAGCTTTTCCATAAGTGAGAAAACAGGTGTTCATCACACTCTGTTTGACCTTTCAACTTCCCTTTTATGCTGAAAAATTTTGAGCATTGGGGGAGGAACTTGACCTTTTGTTGTGGGTGCACAAAGGATAACAGGTTTAAGCCTTTGTACTCTTTTGATAGTAAGAAACTAGAGTACTCATTTACTATAAGTGTGAAAGAATATTGAAGCACAGTTTTTTACACTAGAAATTTTATGCTCAGGCACAAGTAAAATTAAAAATCATGGCACCTAAACCAAGCAAAAGATTACATTTGGATTTGAGTGACAAAATCAAAGTTCTTAATCATCATGATCAAGGAACATCTGCAAGAAAATTGGCTTCACAGTTTAATTGCAGCAAGAATCAAATAAACAATGTTGTTAAAAACAAAGAGAGCTTACTGAAAGAATATGAAGATTTTAAAAATCGTGAGATAAAGAGAAAGAGAAATGAAAAGTTCTATGATATAAATGGAGCTGTAATTCAGTGGTTCAGATGTGCTAGGACTAAAAACGTCCCATTAAGTGGTACTTTAGTGAAAGAAAAAGCCATTCAGATTGCAGAATCACTTGGTGTAGAAGACTTTTGTGCAAAGCAAAGGATGATTAAATAAGTTTTGTAATAGAAACAATATTGTTTTTAAAACATTATGCGGTGAATCAGCTAATGTTGATAAAGATTTGTGTCAAGACTGGAAATCAAGGCTTCCAATCATTCTGGCAGGCTATGAAGATCGTGATGTTTATAACTTAGATGAGACAGGACTTTTTTTCCGTGCCTTACCTACCAAAAGTTTAGTTGAGAAAGCAGAAGAGGCCAAATGAGGAAAACAAGCTAAACAGAGGCTCACTGTGTGCTTTTGTGCTAATGCTGCTGGTGAAAAGGAAAAGCCCATCGTCATTTGGTCCTCCAAGAAACCTCGTTGTTTTAAAGGTAAAGATTTATCACAAATTGGAGTAAAATATCATCATAATAAGAAGGCATGGATGACCATGGAAATATTTTAAGATTGGTTGATTAGTTTTGACAATAAAATTACAAATCAAGGTAGAAAAGTGATTCTTTTTTTGGATATTGCACCATGTCACTCGTTTTACGAAAACTTGAAAAGTGTAAAGCTTCAATTCTTGCCTCCAAATACAACGTCTGAAATTCAACCTCTAGACCAAGGAGTTATACGCTGCTTTAAATTAGAATACCGACGTTTTGTTTTGCGAAGACTCCTTTCTCTTATAGATTGCGATAAAAATTCATCACAAATCATTCAATCTATAACAGTATTAGATGCCATTCGGTGGATTTGACACGCCTGGGAAAATGTAAAAGGACAGACAATTGTAAATTGCTTTAAAGAATGCGAGCTAAGCAATACAGCTTTAGAGGCCAATATCGATGCAGCTGATTTAGAAAATGAAGTGGTTGAACTTTCAAAAGCTGCTGCAATTCAATATGACCCAAATTCAGATAAATATGAAAATGGGCTAGAATGTTACGATTATTTATCGGAAGATTGGGAGAAAAGATTTATAGGTGATTTAGATACAGGTAAAACATTAATATTTATTGTTTTAAGTTTTAAAAAAATACAATATTTTTTTTAAACTTATTTGTTCAATTTTTTCAGGAGTTCAGCCTTATTCAGATAATGAAAATGAGTCCCCCGTGCCATATTTATTAAACCAAGAAATGCTAATAGAATAAACTGATATCCCAATCCAAGGCATTAATAAATGATGTGAATTTTTAATTAAGGAGTTAAGGAATCATTAGAAACTAAAATTGTTTGCGAAAAAATTGTAAAAAGTAAACAAACTTCAATTGAAAATTTTTTTAAACATGTATAAAACTTAAAATGTTAATAAACAGTTTTTTCTACATAAATTTTGATTTCCTCATTTTATTTTTTTGCCACCCCCATTATAGGGCCACCCACCATAAGGGCCAATTTTCAATGGAACGACAGGTGGCCCTTACCAAGATGTTTCACTGTATATATACATAAAGTTAGCAAGTACTCTTTTTTGCATTTTGCAGATATAATCCAGTGGGCTGATGAAAAGATTATATCTTTAATTTCCGGATTTTCTTTTTTTTAAAGAATTCTATCTTTTTTTTTTCCTTCCAGTTTTTGTTATTTTTATTAATTTTCTTTTTTCCTGTTTTTTCCTTATTCTGTAATTTTCCTTTGTTTTATCTTCATTTTGAACTTATTTTATGAGTTCTATTTACTTGCAGCTTATGCGCAATAAATAAAACTTATTGTTTTTCTTAATTTTCTTCGTATTTTTTTTTATTTATTTGTTATGCTATAGTATATTATATATATATATATATATATATATATTATATATACTGCTTATTATCAACATTATAAACTTATATAAAACAATTTTAATACAAACATTATTACAAACTTATATAAAGCTAGGAAGCAATATTATTTAACACATTACTATAGGGCATTACCCGGAGATTAATCTCCGTATCCGAAGCACGCTTGGCACAGCCTAACTCAAATCATTGTTGATCTTAAAGGATGCCGGACGCTCCCTATATGGTGCTGCATCTCCCCCCTCCCCAGTAATTTAAATTTTAAACTGAAAACAATTAAAACCTAATGAAAAAAAACTTTAAAATATGGCAAACAAATTAAAACATGTAATATTAATGAGTTGATGCTAAGTAATATTTCAAAAGCAGATACCATTGCAAGTAATTGCCCAATTAACTCTAATACTATTAACTGACAAAATATTTTAGTTTCAATCAGACAAAAAGCACATTATATAATAAAAACATATGTAACTGGAATTCGACAAAATAAATTAAGCAATTCAATTTTTTTGTCATGCTGAATACTAATAAAAAAAAACAAATATAAAATGAAATAATTATTATGTTATCAATGATCAATATACATTTTATCTGAATTGTTATAAAAAATGGGTCGACTTTATTTGAGGGTGCCTTGATTCTCAACAACTTGTGATAGCGGTTGATCGCCAAGCTGGGCGATGTTGAGACCCAATCGTGATTCTGATAGGTTTAGATTTCAGCTTTATTTTTAAATGTTCAACAATATATATAATTTCAGAGGTCCATTAGTTCTACGTTGGATACCGGCTGGTAAGGTTACTTTTGCTTATGATCAATAAGATCGAAAGTATGTGGGTAGTAAAAGGGACTATAAAAAAATTTCACCGCCAGTCCGGTACCACAGACGCCATTTTCGATCGGTATTTCGCCAAATTTATATGGTGATGGAGATACACAGATTCTATTTATGATAAATTTAGACAGTTTCTAACTACTATTAGAGAATTCGGTGCACCTAAATCCGAGGATATTCAAGCTAACGAAGAAGTTAGTTGTTTTTTTTTTCTTTTCTTTCTGTGCTTGCTCCATTAATTTTTGTTTCGATTCAAAATGAATTTTATTGGGTTTATTAATTTTGCTCATATCGGGTCCATTGCAATGTTATAAAGTTTTGGCCGATGTTTTGTTGAAATTTTACAATGCTTTATTGAAATATCATTATATTTTTCAGCCATTCCTGTTACCACGGTGTTCCGTTCAAACAGAAATGGTGCCAAACATAAGACGCCAATTTCGCCAAGGGGCACCCTCAAGTATATATTTACCCCTAACTCAAATCATTGTTGATCTTATAAGATGCCAGACGCTCCCTATATGGTGCTTCATCTCCCCCCCCCTGTAATTTAAATTTTATAGTGAAAACAATTAAAACCTAATGAAAAAAAACTTTAAAATATGGCAAACAAATTAAAACCTGTAATATTAATAACCGATGCTGAGTAATATTTCGAAAGCAAAAACCATGGCAAGTAATTGCCCAATTAACTTCCATACTGTCAACTGACAAAATATCTTAGTTTTAATCAGACAAAAACAAATTACAGTAAAAAAAAAACATATGTAACTGAAATTCGACAAATGAAATTAAGCAATTTAATTTTTTTGTCATATTGAATACTAATAAAAAAACAAATATAAAGTGAAATATTTATGTTATCAATGATTAATAAACATTTTTGTCTGAATTGTTATAAAAAAATAAGGGGAAAACAACAAAATTAAAAATTATTTGATCTCTGAGTATTCACAAAACCTAGCTATGTACATTTTTCATTGATTTTTCTTGTCACATCATTTTATGTACCAATGATTTGCACTTTTATGCAATATTTAAGAAATATCTCAAAGAAATATGAACTGTTAATTAATATTTCTGGCTGAACGATATTTTGAAAGTAAGTAAAATACAATTAAAAATAAAGAAAAACAATGATAAAATTAAAAACTATTTACAAAACCTCCTTATATATAACATTTTATATCAATTTCTTTTCCATATTATTCGTTTTCATTTAAACGTCTTGATTCTTCAACGTTTCTTCGCCGCGCATTCCGCTGTCGCGTATTACGATTATTTTCCCGGTACTTTTGTGCTGCTAAATTATATTCAGCGGTATGCCGCTGTTGATATCGCCTGAGATATTAACGGCGATCCATTTTTTTCTAAAAGATATAAGTATTTTAAAGTAAATTCTGTTCAATATATTTCACACATTCAATACAAAATAAAAATCGCAACAAGATTTAGCTGGTAAGTTTAGTTGTAACATTTCTGCAGACAGCATTATTAAAAATTATTAAAAATTACTACCTTTTCACCCACATGCGTTCTCAATTTTGATTGGCAACTTTGTGCGTTACTAACCAGAAGTCTTCTGTGATTGGTTATGTGTTATCATTCCACTCTCTTCTCTCTTCTTATATATAAAGATATGTATTTATATATATATATATATATATATATATATATATATATATATATATATATATATATATATATATATATATATATATATATATATATATATATATATATATATATATATAATGAATGATTTCATTTGCGTCCTATTTTTTTTATTTTCAAATACAGCTTGAAGCATTTAAATGGGGTTTTTACTGAGGGAAAAGAGACAATTTTTCTTATAACTAAAAAATTATAATACCTTATTTATCATTAAAATACGTCTACATTGGTTTAGAATGGAAAACATTTTCAGTCATTGATTTTGATTGACAAGTTTTAATTAAAATATAGATCTGTAACGTTTTGATTTTGGAGCGAATACTTGAATAAAAAGTAAAAATTAATATTGTTTCGTTTAGTTTTGCATTCTTAATAGGCAATTTCTATATATATTATGAATAAAAGTATTTGTTGTAACAGACGTTTAAGTATAAAAATTCTCACGATTACCCATTGGTTAATATTATTTATTCAAAGTTTAAAAATTTCGCAAGATTTTTTTTTGTTAAAATTTCTACATTTTTGTCATTTTTTAAAATCTAATTTAAAAATGAAACAGAAATATCAAATATATTTATGATATAATACAAAAATATATCATGTCATATATATGTCAAAAGTAGCAGCTGTCACAAAATTTTCCTCTTGTCCTTTTCCTTTGATGTGATAAATTCTTTATCACTTCTTGACATTTCTCCAATAATCGTGATGACTGCTTGTAACGGTTAATGATATTCGAAGAAAAGTTTCTCTAGGTTGTCATGTTCTATTCTTCGATTCGGGTTTTTGGAATGAGGTAATTTAACAGGAAAACTCCGACGAAAGTTATTTTGAGAAAATGTATTATTATATCTCTAAAAGACGTGAAAATACTTATAAGTATATGTAGAAGATTTTACGCATTTCAAAAGTTCGGACAGAGTGATAAGTGTCATAGTTTTCAAGAAAAGTAATGAAACGTCCTGAGAGAACCATTTGAATAACACGTATCTTAGATAACTGTGTGTCCGAGAAAGTTTGAGATACGTTTTTCAGTTCAAATGAGAAACAGAAACTTAAATTTTATCTATTTTTCTAGGGTGAATATTTGAGTTTATTTAATAAAAGGGTTTCATTGCAAAAGGAACGTCAAAAGTACTATACTGTATGTTAAAAACCTGAAACATTTTCCCACTACGGATTCGAGATTTTTTAATTATAATTTTTTGTTTATTGCGTATTTATTGCGTCCTTTCCTTATTGCGTATTTATGGTATTTGAAAATTTAAGGATATTAAAAAACTATGCTTAAAATACATTCCGATTAAATTGCGGTAGTGTGGGTGAGTATTTCAAGAGTTGTCATCAGATCATCATTAAAAATGATTCCCGTTCTTTTTTTTTTCTTTTCAGTATGGGTTTATATCAGAAAATTTGAATAAAAATATAATAAGAGGAAAATCATGGCTACCATTACAGAACAAGATATGCATAATGTAATTATAAGAAAGAAAACAATAAAAATGAGGCATATAACTGAAAACAAGCAGGAAATGTATTGAAATAATTTGATTGGGATGCACATTATATATTAACACCTAATGTATTGAATAACTAAATGTAAAAAAAAAATTACATGCAATAAATATGTATAAACTATAAAGGAGAGATAAGCATGAAACACAGCGGAGTATTATTAGTATTGGAATGATTTTATAATGGTGCAATGTGCATAAAATTAAAAGCAAATTTAATAATTGGCAAAATAAATCTTGTCAATTAACAAATCCCGTAAAAGAGGTAGAAAAAAAAATTAAAAATTTTATCTGAAAAACTACGATGAATAATTATCAGATTCTGCAGAGCTCATTATTTTTATAAATATTTCTATCCAAGCTTAAGAGTACGAAAAATTTCTGCGTGGTACAAAATATTGCTTATAAAACTATTTAGTGTTATTTACAAAAATAAATAAAAAATTTGATAAACATTTGAAAATTGTTGATCTAGCATTTTTTCTGACTGCATAGCATCTGTTTTCAATATCAAAAAGAAGTTTTCGATTGTTAAAGTTTCGATACCGGAATGAAACTTTATTAAAAATTTATTACGATATTTGCAGCTGCTTAAAATAAATATTGGATTTTTCAATGATATCTTCCGATGTTTTATTAGATAATATAATGTAAAAGAAAAATTCTCAATTTAAATCGAGCTGCAATCTGGATGTATGATTTACTAAATTGACTCCAAAGAATATAGTTTATTGTTTTCCTTAATATATGCGATTGAATTTTGGAAGATAATTTTAAAAGATCATGTTTTGAGAAAAAAAAACTGCTGCGATACAGTGATAATAGGGCATATTTAATAGTTCCCGAGCTTAATAAATTCTAATTTAAATACAAGTTATTATTTTATTTTTTGGGATATGTTGTTAAAATCTAAGCTTTCAATTTTTGAATAGAGAATATATTTAACTATAGAATATATTTTATTTCACTATCATTCTTTGAAAACACCGGTATAATGATCTTTAATTGTTAGCGATTTTGAAGTGAAAAAAATATAAAACCCATTGATATATATTTCTGAGGATTCTTTCCCCTCTCTGCTTTTTCTTTCTACCGAAAATATGTCCCATTATGCTTGATTAAAACAAAAGAATTACTAAAATTTTGTTCTTAGTTCCTAAATGAAAAATGTTATTAATATATCTATGATATTTCCTTATTTTTTTTTTATTTATTTTTTTTTTTAATACTTTTTTTTTACAAATATACGGGCAATTCTATTTTCATGTGATTTCATGACAAATATCCTCAAATCTCTCTGATTATTGTTTGACTGACTTATATAATAAAAAATAAGAATGAATTAACAATGTATGTAACATGATTGTATTCTTTGTTCCCTATTATTTTTTGGCATTCCACTAAAGTCCCCTTTTTTTGAGAAGTTTGAATAAAAATCTGTCGATACATCATGCGTATATCCATTGTGAAAATGTGCACGGGGTTTCTATATCGAAATATAATCGAAAATAACGCTTGTTGTAGCATTTCACCATTTAATTGAAGTTGACTCAGGGAAACACCGGAAGAAGTTTCAGCTGAGAAATTTAAAGAAAAAAAAACTCTTAATTTAGTTACTGATATATTTAATCTCAAGATTCAGGGAGAATAAAATAGTGTCAGTAATCAGGATAAATATTATGAAATTTCGACTTCATATCGATGTAAGGGTATTTTCACATTGTAACGACTATTTAAAATCTTACTGTGTGTTTACATGGAGTAAGCTCCCCACCTCCGTTTCTTCATTACCTCATCTACGAGTTACTTTATCTTTTATTTTACTCGTAAGTCAAGTACAGATTCGATTTTCCTTAATCTTTAAAAAGTTGATTCGATTTCAAAAGATTTGTGTAAAAACATGCGATGATTTTCATCAATCGCAAATGTATTCAAAAGGTGTACTATCAATAACGTAGTTTGGTACACCGTTTCCTGATTTACCAAACTATAATCCTGAACTTAAGTTTCTTTTGAACTTATTATCTCGAAAATAATTTTGAACCAATATTAATACTGATCCGGGCCGGAATCAAAAAATTTACGACAGCAAGAATGTTTTAACTTTTCGATAAGTGCTCGATATTTCTGCATTTTCTTTGGGGGTAAAAAGTTCGCAATTCTAACTTCGACGATAAAGTCTTCTTGTGAGCCGCGATGGCTCAGGGAAAAGAGCGCTTGCCTTCCAATGCGGTGAACCGGGTTCAAAACCCAGCCGATGCGATTTCCGCATCCGGCTTGCACCGACCACAGTGCTGACGTGAAATATCCTCAGTGGTAAACGGATCATGAGTTAGAGTCTCCTTGCAAACAGGCTAACCATGGGAGGTTCTCGTGGTCTTCTACTCCATGTAACGCAAATGCGGGTTAGTTCCATTAAAAAGTCCACCACGAAGGCAATTTTCTCCCAATACTCGATCCAGGAGTTCCCTTGTCTTCTGGATTGGGTTCAAAAATTACGAGGCTGCGGAGTTGAACATTAGTAGTCGTAAACCTATAAAATTGGGTCGGCTGTTAAACGACGGTTATAAATAAATATAAATAAATAAACAAAGTGTTTACACCTGTTATAAGTGTTCGTTAAATATAATACTTCACTTTCGATTTTACAAGTAGCAATTATAGTATTATTTAATCCAGAAATCGGAATATTTGTTTCCTTTTTCAATCACCACAAATTGTTTTAACTTTCCAGTGAGATACAATTTAGGGTGCTTCTGAATACATCGAAGAGGATTTCGTCGACCCAAAACATTTTTCGGACATATCGAAGCAATCAGTAATAAAATAATGTTATTTATTAATTGGCAGCTTTCTCTGTGGTCGCTAGAACCGAATGTTAACACTGAAAGGGCGATGCTGTGTAATTGTTTCGCTAGACTAATGGGGCTTTGACAATATATATAGTGAGCATAATTTTTACTTCACTAATAAGTAATGATTTATAAATCATAGATCGGCTACATTCTAGTCAGTGTGATCATAAAGCAGTGTGACCTAATTTATAAAGCATTATTTTTTATATATATTCGGACATTCAAGTTTTTATTCAAAAGGGCCCTTGGAAAAATGTCCCAAACTTTTAGCGTCACTCTTCCAGCATGATCAATGCTATTAATGATAATAATAATTTTGAAATCTTTGGAATACGTTTGATATTATTAGCTTATTAAAAACTACAAGGCTAGATAAACGATATAATGTCAAGGGCTTTATAATTGAATATACTTAGTGCAATTTCATTCAAAGAATGAAGTTTATTATTTTTTATTTTTTCATTTTTAATCATTATTTCGATTCATATACCATCATGCTCTTGAATGTATTAAATCGATTGATTTGTCGTTTAAAATTAAATATCAATTTATTGTTAAAAATTCAAAGCAATGTCAAATAAATTTGAATGCGAAGAAAACGGTTTTCTGCTTAAATCTGCAAAATTACTGAAATTAGCTAATAATGAATGAAAAAAAGGCAACATTTTCAAGCTTTCTAGAAGCCAGAGTTTTGTCGTTACCTGTGTTTTAATAACTAAATTAAGTGATTTTTGAAAAAGCAATATACTAATATCGTATAAGAGCTGAGACAACTTTCTTTATTATAAATACTGTTTATTTCAATGCCTACATTTCTGTTCCATTATGTATAATGAAGAAATCAAAGGATAAAAGTGAGAATTTTATTATTATTATTTATTTTTTTTTGCTTTTTTTTTCCATTTCTGTGACGTTTTTTGAGACATCTGTGCTTGCTGAGTAACTAAATTCCTTGCTGAGTAACTGTTTTCCTTCCTTTATTTCTTCGATTATTGTGAAAGAAAAACACATATTTTCTTCTGAAGCTCAAAAAAATTTTTATAAATGAAATGAAACATTCATTATTATGTGTTTGGTATGTACTATAAATTAGAAACAAATCTAATGGGTCTATAGAATTTACTTAAACTTATGGATACATCTGACTTAACTGCTTATATATAACATTGATTTTGTTTCATTAATATATTCATTGACGCAAATATTTGTATCACAATTTCATACATTATTAAAAAAACATTTACATTATATGAAACAATGCTATTTGTATTTGTGGTAAAAATATTGATGAAATTTTATTTCATGTCTTGGCTATGGAAAGCTAAGAATAATTAAGTTGTAAACTTTGTAGAAAGCGAACGCTTCATATATACAAAAAAAAACTTAACTTATTTAATCTTATTACTTCAAACATGTCACATGACAATTAATACCTATAATTGAGTCTTAAGGATATTAAATTCAGTTAGATGAGAAATGTATTACAATGGATTTGCAGAACAGAATCAATAGAGGATGATCAGAAATATTGTCAAAAGGTAATCAATTTAATTTCTTGAGAGTGAGATCTTTTAATTCTATCCATTTTATTCCGAAACTATATAGTACTAATTTATATGTATTCATCAAAATGTAACACACATGGAAATATAATATAATGTATAAATTCCCTGCAATATAAAACTCACTGTTCATACCAGCAGATTCTGATGACTAAAATCTAAGAGAAGAAACTTTTTTTCATGAAAATTTAATGATATTTGATATCTGATATCTGTCTAAAAAAGTATGGAAATAGTTGAAAAAATAATTCTTTATTCCACGGTTTATTTTTGACATTTTTTTTCACTAAAAACATACTTTTTTTTATATAAATAAATACAATGAAGTTTCTCAAATGTTCAAAGCATTTTTGGTGCCAGCTCAGCCAATAAATGGAACTGAGTAATTCGGATTTCGAAGAGCAACAGATGAGGAACTCTGAAACTCTGATTAGAGAAAGCAACATACATTGCGTGATTTTTAAGTATTTATTGTTTGATAAATAAATAATCAATTTTGTGTCATATGATTCTGATTGTGTGTTTTTAAAATGTTTCTTGTTATAATTTCAATTTATGGAAATAAAAATTGCACACTTTGATATTAATGTTATTCAAAATGATGCAACGTTATTTATTCTTCCTTCTATACATTGAGAAAAATATCTAGACACACAAACCATTGTATTGAGAGGTGTATTAATTTTAGTGATATGTAAACTATTTTTGAAACCATGAAAAATAATCTTTAGTGTTGTTATTTTAAGGCGTGTCACTGACAGCTGTTTTCTGTATTGTGTTTAAGTTAAAACTACACAAATAATTAAACAGCTGAAATGTAAGGGGTCCATTATTGCTGTTCTTCACTAGTTTTGATATATTAGGTTATAATACCTTTTACAATAAGAGATGGAGAAAAAAGTTTTAAGAATTGCATCAGAAGATAGTAGAATGATTTATTATTATTTTTTTTAAAAAAAATATAAGAATAAGTGATTATTAATCAAAAACAGATTACAGTAAACAAACTTTATGGGATGTTTTATTCTCACCATAATTATATAACTCATTTAAAGTAGTATTTTATTATTAAATTTTGAAAATAAAATAGCGGCACTTTCGTATTAGATATGATCCTTCAGCTAACAAAAGCCAGCAAAGTAAATTTGTTACATCTTCAAAGATAACATTAAACTATTTAACATGTTTCAATTTCATATTAAAATAAGGACATTAAGATTGACAGTCTATGTTCAATTCAACTTCCAGACTAGCTTCCAGGAATTCAATGTTTAAAGAGAAAAGAAAAAGATTGGGATTCAGTTAAAATCCGTTTAACATTTGAAATATATCACCCTTGCATTAACACCACAGATGTCCCCTCAGAGATGTAAGCTGTGGAAAAGCATAGCTTTGTAAACAAAAAATTATAAAAAAAAGAAGAGAAAAGTCAGAAAGAGAAGAAGATTGAAGTAAATGGCTTTTCACTTTTGAATCGCCTTATGGATCATCTATCTTCGTAAACCATTTCATTCAATCTTATTTTCAGTTTATCTCAGTTCCCTCATTTGAAAACTTTTAGAATTCCTATCGATTCTCTACTTCTGCCTAACGGCAAAAAAAATACTTCAAAGAGTGTTTTCTTTACAACAAATGTTGAGTTTGATCATGTTATTTGAATTCATGGATATTTTTGCCCCGAAATTACTTATTTTTCCGAAAAAAAAAAAAAATTATTTTTAAATTTGGAATTAAAAGAATTAATATATATATATATATATATATATATATATATATATATATATATATATATATATATATATATATATATATATATATATATATATATATATATATATATATATATATATATATATATATATATATATACCCATTAAGCGCCAAGTCTCCCATTCTGGGAACCTTTGTGTAAGAATTTTTTTCTCGCTGAGTAATTCACATGCATATTTTTCATATTTTTTTCTCGACAGTAGAAAGTTTTTAGTTTTATTAGGAATTTTCACAGAAAGTTTGAAATGTAAATTGTATGTTTAAAAATTGGTTAAATTTATTCAAAATCGCTTCTTTTTACTTAAAATGAAAATTATTTCAGAAAAAAATACTTTTTCAAGTGGAGAAATTTAAAAATATTGAATATACAAAACAATTGTTCTGTCTTTATATAATCACAAGCAGAATTTAAAAAAAATTATTTAGAACGAATTTACAGTTCTTTATTTGAAGAGGTCCCAAAATGGGAGACTTGGCATCCTCTGACTAACCACACCCCCAACACATTTACAAAAAGGCAAATATTCATGGATTCTTCTTTGTCATACTTATACCCTCTATTTTGTTGTTGAAGGTCAAATGTTATGAGTACATATGTTGAATTACTCATTATGACCTCTCCCATATTCCATTCTGTTACATAGAATGTTTTAAAATGTAGGATAAAAAAAATTTTTTTTTTCAATATTTTGATCTGATCGTTCGGTAAGTGTGGTTCTTTTTCTCTAAGGAAACTTTCAAGAATGCCCCGCAATACAAAAACAAAAAGATTGAAATTTGAGGAGAAAAAAAAATTACAATTCCGAGTAACAACTGTCTTAAGATGTGGAAGCGATAACTGGACGAATTTTCGAAGAAAATTTAAATTTATTACCTGACATGTATTTGATAAAATTCTTATAGCAGATAGTCCAAATAACAACAACTGGAAATCATGAATAATCCAAGGAGTATCTGAACACTACACATAAAAAAATATGCGCAAAAGAAAGAATATAAAAATGGAAGTACTGACCAACATGACGCTGTCATCAGAAGGGGCATTGGTATGTCGTCATGACAGGAACAGCTTCTGAGGCTCGTGGTAAAGTAGCACAAACTGCCCCAAGAAAGAGTAATAAGCAAAAGCAAGTCAGGTGAAGATTATAGGCTGAAGATTATAAGGTTTCTAAAATTGACGTAAAAGTATATTTATTTGACAGAAAAGAAATTCGATCTTTTGGACAAGAGGTAAGGGGGACAGGCTCGAGTATTAAATTTGGTTAAATGCCGAAATGGAGAACAGAAAATCTACGATTGAAAATTTAAAATTATAGTTGCGATAAAATAATGTCGACAAATATTAAACCGAACTAATCAATTGGAAATACTGAGTAGCACTCAATTATGTTTAAAGGAGATCCAACCTTAACCTTCAGTGCTAAGAATAATCTTAAGTGCAGCAAAAACAGGAGATCACGAATAATACAAGCAGCACCTAATATTCAGCTAGCATAAAAATAAAATGACGAGTTAGTTTGTGTGTGTTCCTTTTATAACTCCAGAAACATTTGCGCTAGTGTCCTTAAATTTAAAGAGTGGTTAGAAATGGTGATTTTAGACCCCAATACGAAATTTCTTTAAAAAAAATAGTTTAGGAGAGACATTTCTTAAACATAATTTTCTTATCGCATTAGCTTAGAGCTAGCGCTATTGTTATTATTAAAACTTTACATAAGATAGTGTCAGCAATATTTGCTAGCTTATATCACTCCATATTTATATTTAAAGTTTAATGCACGTTCTAAGATATTTAGTTATTTTTTATTCATCATGCCAGATAAATTGAATGACCAAAGTGAGCGAGATAGAATGGGTATATTACATCACCAAATTAGTATTCCTTTAATAATTTGAAACCACGTATTTATTTCTTTTATGATTATGCTCTTTAAACATAATTCTACAAAACCGAATGATTTAAAATAAATGGTATTTGAAGTTAAATATGTGCTAAAGCAAAATTTATAGAGAAATAGTACTAAATGGTTTCAGAGAAATTTAGCATTGTAAAATTTAGCCGTACTATTCTAGACGAGACGATGATGCGTGAAAATCACTTTACTTTTGTTGATGTCTAATTTTCTTAATTAAGGGGTCACAGTACCCAAAAAATGACCAAACTATCGAAATTTTTTTTATTGCTTATAATAAAAACTATTCTCAAACTATTTCGAATGCACTGAAAAAAATATCATCTCTCTATCAACATTTTTAAAAAAGTTATGAATGATTTTAGATAGTCCTAATACAGAAACTTGCTTAGCAGACAGACTTTAAAGTGCCTTTTCTCATAGATGATAATTTTGTGTTTTAATCTTAGTTAAATCCCTAAGGAATTTTTTCTATTTAAGATAAAACTTTGAAGTAAACTTTTTTATCTTATGTATAATACACTTATTTAAACTGTGCATGGAATAAGCCATTTAGGAGATATTAAAAATTTTACAGGATGTTATATGTACCTAACAGGAATTGTTAACCTTTTTTTTCTACTTTTTTACAAAATAATCTATAAAAAATATTCTAATTGATGTATCAACAAATGAATGCACAAAATTATTAAGATGTATATTCTAAGCAAAAAGAAAAAAAAATTTGAAAATATGTTAAAATAAAAAAGCCTTAGGGATTTAGCAATTGTGAATTTTTTCAATTATTTTAAAATTTTAAAAAAGTTAAACAGTTTAATTATGTTTTGAGAAGATAAATTATTGATTATAAGTTAGATGAGCATGTAAAGCATCCACAAAATGAATGATTTAAAAAAATTGTTGCAAAGGTACTGTGACCCCTTAATTTGGCAATTTGGTTACTAATTGAAATTTTAAAAAAATAATAAACTATGTACTAAAAAATGTAATTCATAGAAAAATGGTACTAATTCGTTTAAGAGAAAAGCAATTCGCTATACTATTTACGATGGTAATATTTTTTTTTTTTAATATTTCCAATGGCCAAGGTTACAAAAGATCACTCACCACAAAAGGGAGGAACAACAAAATAAACAAACACAAACAAAAACAAACGTGGCAAGAAAAGTCTATGAACCCAATAAGTCTCTTGCGCGCTACTAACAGTCACGCAAAGAGATGTCTTCTAGTGCCGGGAATAGTCGAAGGTGGTCCGCATCCATTTCCACTTGAAGGTCACAGAGCGTACAGAAAGGGTGAATTCGATGGAGATGTTTGAGGAGGGAGTCGTGTCCGGTAGTCAGGCGAAATACGATGCTAATATTGTTTAATTAATTTTGGAAATAAGTAGTATAGAAATTAAACAAAAACTAAGTATTAAATAGCAAAATTAACTGAAAAATGGTAATAATTTGGTTAGAAGAAAATAAAACAAAAATTCTCATACTATAATTGAAGCCAATGCTGCTTAATTTGTCTAGTAGTAGGAGCTAAATAAAAGATAACTATTAGCTTTGTTCTAAAAAGCAAAATTAATAGGAATATAGTTCTAATTCGTATAGGTAAAACGTAAAAAATCACGCTTGTGGGGCCAATAGTGCTTAATTAATTTTGATGCATTAAATTTCTGAATAGGTACAAATTAAAATAAAAAATAAGTTACATGGAAATAAAAAAAAAATATTTAAAAAATAAAATATGTAGGTAATTTTTGGATAGTTGATACTTATTAAATTTGCATCAATATTGTGCAGTTTCAATGTAAATACTGTGGAAAGAGGTGTTTTACCCGACCACGGAATGGGATAAGTACCAAAATCACATAATTCTGGTAATTTTAACTATCAAGCTTTAGCAATAGTATTTGAAGAAAAATCCCCTTAACATTTTCAGCTTTCTTACAAAAGGTAAAAAAAAAATAGTTAGAAAATTGCTTGAAACTTTTTAATTTTTTAAGATTCACTATGAAATTATGTAAAAAAATATTGCATTTTTTCCATGCAATGTTTCTGAAGCAAAATAGTACACAATAAGTAAAAATATCACATAAAAACAGAAAAAAAAATATTAAAAAAAACAGAATAAAACATGAAATGAAATCTATAAAGCTAGCAGCGAATTCAAATGAACTTACATGAACGAGAAATTTTTTAAGAAGGACTTAAAATATTTTCTAAACAAGATTGCCAGATTGCAAAATATGAAACCAAAAGCGCAAATTGAGGTAAAAGTGGAAATAGATTCAGTCCCTTTTTTTCAAATCTAAAACTCTAATTTCATCCAATAGTAATAAAATAAGATTATAGTATTCAAAAATTATTTCTTAATTTTAAAATCACTGCAGATAGTCAAAATAAACTTTAACTTTCAATGAATTTTTTTAATACTTTTTTAGCGATTGTATTTTTCTCTAACACTGAAATATCATAAGCTATTCTTTAATATTTTACTTAAACCAAATCATTATTCAATAGAGATGATATTGGTTTAAAGAAAAGTTTTTTTTTTTTTATGTCTATCAAAATATTATGCAGAAGCCAAATAAAAGTAAACGTTTTATGAATAACATACTATACAGAAGGAAAAAAATCTTGTGACGTTCACAGATTGTGTGAAAACGAAATTCTCCTCAGAACGACCAAATAGTTCCTATAAACTTGCTGAATAGTTCTTTATTTTAGATATGTGATGTGTTGATAAAAGCTCGTAAACTGGAAGGCTTTTTGTTTATGATACAATAAATGCAAAGGAAGGACATAGTTTTCATATAAAGCTCCTTTCATTGAACAACATAAAATACTTCTGTTGCCCAGAATATATTTATTTAAATTTCATTTTTACACTTGCTCGATTTCAGAAGTGGTTTCGAAAAACATGAAATACGTGAAAAGAAAACTAAGATTGTTTCTATAATACGTTAAAATGTAATATTTTTTTTATATATTATTATTTCTGTGAATTTTACAATGTTCACAGATTGTTCTCTCAGATTTTTAAATCTTGAGACTTGCATAGTTTGAGACAAATGCCAAGTGGCAATCAAGTAATAAACATTCATCAATACAAATATCGGAAACTAAGAAATTTATATATTTCATCAGCAAATTTTACTTTATATTTTACAGTTGAATATTTTATTTTATACATTACTGTTTTTTGAGTTAACGCAATCAATGTTCACCTCTATCATCTTATAATTTTGTACACAACCTAGAAGTGACTTCTGAATCAAGCAATGAGTCAATCTAGTCCTCTAGAGAACCTTTTCAAGGAACTAATCCACATATGCTTTACATAAAACGGAAATTCTTCCATGGTTAACCCGATGGCAAGATGGTTTTCTGGTAAAATTACTATACTGTATGGTAATGAAAGTTTTCTAGAAAAAATTAATAAAACCAAAATATACGGTATATTATTATAAATTGTTTTATTGATTTTTAGTTTATAAAATTTTCGGTTCATATGGTTACTATTAAACAAAAATTCTGGTTTTCCAAATTGTAATTCTTATTACCAATTATTTTGTGAAAAATTTAAAATTTGAAAAGTAACTTTTAAAAAAAATATATGGTTTTTAAACCAAAATCTACGGTATCATGATAATGTTACAAAATTTAGACACCTTTTCAAATATTATTACACATTATTAAAAAAATTTTTATTGTTATCTTTTAAAAAAATAATTTCAAATCGCTTCGCAAAAATTATCGAGTTTTTATGTATTTCCATTGAGACAGAAACCCTGTTAATTTTGAAGCATATCATACATTATGCAATTAGCCTGGTAACATTTCTGATAATGTATTAAATTAAAATTAATATATAAATTACAATGAAATTATGCATTCTGAGTTTTTTAGTAGAAGACAAGAATAGTACCAGCAAATTAAAAAATAGATCTAAGAATTATATAATGCACATACAGTAATCTTTAAGTGGATGAAAAATATACATCTTCATCCGAAGCACATGTTCTGCCATTAATAGCGTTGTTTCCTTATCGAGAAATATTTTAACCTAAATGACATTCACTTAAGTGGAGGAAAAAACTTTTTGGCATATTTAACAAGTACTTTTCTGAATTTATGTTTTAAGAAAAAATTCTAAAGATATAATATAATACAAGAAATGCAATAATGGAGGTTGGCAAATACCATGATGAATAAATTAACGCAACACTTATAGAGATGAGGGCACGTGTCACCATATTCAGGAAATAATTGTATAAAGTTTCATTTCTTGAAGTTGATTCTTAACTATAATTAGGTAGAAAAATACTAAAATATTGTATCGAGGACTGATCGAAATTATTTAAAAGTTGTCAACGTTTAAATATTTTTCTATTTTAACTCTAAAATTGTTGGCGCATCAAACAATACATTTCTGAATCATTTTTAAGAAAAATAATATATAAATACACAATACTGATAATGTATAATGGATATTTGCCAATACCATCAAGAGGAGCCGCGATGGCTCAGGGGATAGAGCGTTCGCCTTCCAATGAGGCGAACCGGGTTCGAATCCCAGTCGATATGAATTCCGCACCCGGCTTGCACCGACCACAGTGCTAACGTGAAATATCCTCAGTGGTAAACGGATCATGGGTTAGAGTCCCCTTGCCACCAGGCTAACCATTGGAGGTTCTCGTCGTCTTCCTCTCCATGTAACGCAATACGGGTTAGCTCCATCAGAAAGTTCTCCGCGAAGGCAAATTTCTCACAATACTCGATCCAGGAGTTCTTTTGTCTTCTGGATTGGGTTCAAAATGACAAGGCTACTGAGTTGAACATTAGTAGTCGCAAACCCAAAAATTGGGTCGGCTGTTTAGCGACGTTTATAATATAAAATAGAATGCTATCAAGAGAGCCGTGGTGGGTCAGGGAGTAGAGTGTTCGCTTCCTAATTAGGTGAACCAGCACCAGGCTCGCACAGACTGCAGTGCTGACGTAAAATATTCACAGTGGTAGACTGTTTTGAGTCATCATGGTTTAGAGTCCCATTGTCGTCAAGCTAACCGTGGGAGGTTTTCGTGTTTTTCCTCACCATGTAAAGCAAATGTGATTTTGTTCAATCAAAATGTTCTCCATGAAAGTAAAATTTCTCCTAATACTTGCTCCAAGAGTTACATTGCCTTTTGGATTAGGTTCAAAATTACAAGGCTACGGAGTTCAACATTGCAAGCCATAAACTCAAATTTGGGTCGGCTGTTCAACGACGTTTATAAAATAAAATACCATCAAGAATAAATAAATATAAAATGATATGATGATATCAGTCATCATCTGCAGGATTTTTGTTTGTTTAAAGTTTCATTTCTGGAAAGTGATGTATATTTAAAATGAGTTGAGGACATTGATTTATATTTCAGAAGGGATAGATCAAAATTATTAAAAAGTTAGTTATCAGTATAAGAATATTTTTCTTTTTTATCTCGAATAAGTAATTAGTTGGAAATAATTAAACAATTAAAACAGTTTTAATTGAATTTACAAACTACATTTAATTCATTAGCAAAAATTACTTGAATTATTTGAATTAATTAAAATCATGTAAATGTCTGTTACAGATTTTAAAATTGTCTAGTGATCTAGATCATTCAAAAAACAAGTTTTTGCCTTGATAATCATCATTTTAAACATCGCAGCTGTATTTCATCAATTTAATGTAAAAGGAAAGAAAATTAAACCTCTGAAGATATTTCAGTAAGTGCTTGACAATCTAAATAGGATTTTCAATTAAATAAAATTATCTCTATCGAATTTGGCCGGTTGCCGCTTATTTTTCTATTTTTAATTGATAAAGTTTATCTGGAATATTTCCAAAAAAGTATTACTGTTTCAAAATTATATCATTCCTAAACTTCAATCTTAATTCTATTTTAGTTTCCGTTGCATTTCGAGTAAATGTAAAATTAGATCTTGTTTATGCTGAAATTTAAAAACGTATCAAAACGCAAGGGCATATATTGAAGCGTAATTCTTATAAATAAAATTAGTTAATTATTATAAACTTCTACTTAAAATTGAGAAATATTAATCTAGGTTATAAATTCTCATTATTGTTGAAAACTAAGGCAATATTTATAAAAGATTTAAATTTGTCCTGTAGTTGATGATTACAAATAGATTAATGTTAAAATTACAGACTTTTAAATTTAAATTAAAAAAATTAAGTCATGAGATCTTTAAAGTATTCTTTTTTAAATCATACGTCTATGTAGTATATGGAACTTATATTGATATCTGTTTCTAATTAAATTGGCAAGAATATTTTAGATTCGTATCTAGAATAAAAATTCTTAGATCGCAAAAGGATATATAATGAAATGCTTACTTCTTAGGGGCCGAGGCATATTTTACTAACATTTATTTTGATAGATTTTAAGCTATTAATTTTAGAAATAATAATATCGTCTGTATGGTAATGACATTTGTGGAAAAAAACCACAACATAATTCTAGTAAATAAAATGAAATAAGGTATTTAATCCAGTCATTGGTAATGATTCCTTTAATATGGTAACACTTTACCATAAATTCTGGTTTTCTGAACTACATATTAATGTCTGAACTACATACAGTTAGCAAAACTGAAAAGTATATATAATCGAATAAAGTACTTTTATGACATGCTCTAATATTTCATGATGAAATTACCACATTTTACCTCATTTACCAAATTTTATCAATTCTTTTAAAACTATACTATATTGGTAATTTTATCAAATACATTAAAAGAGCGATTTGTAAAAATGATTGATCTTTTTGCTGTTCCCATGTTGCCAGAAACTTGGTAAAATTTACCATGTTCTGGCAATCTTGACCATCCTTCTTTTCAAAGTGTAGAGCTTTATAAAAATATTTCCAATCTTTCTAAAAAGTCAGACAAAATTAAAATGTAGATTTTTTATCTGATATATATTGTCAATCTTTGTATTTGCATTTAAATCTCAATATTCCGAATTATAAAAAAACCTTTATAAACTTTTCCAATAACATGTTTTAAAAAATATATATATTTAGTATTTATGTTCCAATTTTGAACCTGTTGATTCCAATACGTACTGAGACCTATCAAATCATAAGAGCTACGAAGACTGCTAGAATCTTACTAGCTCAATAACCATGTAAGATAATAGGTTCATTTTTAAGTCATTTTTGAGGCAGACTAAAATATATTTTAATAGAATAAATAAAAAGATAAAGTCCCCACTCATTCATAAATCCTTCATGAAGATAGAAAGTTAAAATTTGTACCAAACATTTTAGTGCGTTTAGTGAAAAAGCTAAAGCAACTTTATATTGATATTTTCTAATTATCGGGGTAATCAGGAGGTAAATAAACTAATTAACAGTACTGATTACTCATTTTTATTAAAACAGAGTTTCAAATTAAACCATGAGTTTATAATGAGATTATTAAAAAATACAAAAAAAGGTTCCATTCAGACATTTTTGTAATTATAATGGTGATTAGTCTAATTGTAAATAATGCAAAATAATTCGTTTTTTCTAAGATAGAATTCACGAATTTAAATCATGTCTACCTCATAAGGTAAAAGGAAAACTATACAATACTTACAGACTTACAATATTTTGTAATTATCAAGGTAGTAGTTACCTCAATTGAAAGTTATGGTAAATAAAGTTTTATACAGAAATAAATGTCTGAAACTTTAGTCAACAATGTGTGCCATTTCAGAAAAAAAGTAAAAGAACTCTCTAATTGTCAACTTTGTAAAACTTTTCTAATCGTCAGTGTTATTGGCATAATTGACAATAACTGACTCAAAATGACTTATTTTTTACTCATAAGATCTCTATTTTGAATCACGTGTATCTTATCACGTATAAGAAGAAGTTTTGTTTCAATATTATGTAATTTTAAGAGTAATATTCATCAGTTACCCCACTTTAAATTAATTCTAAATAAAGTTTTTTCACGAAGATAGAAGCTTCAAATTTTAAATATGGCATTATGAACTTTGAACAGGAACATGGCCAAATGTTCTATTTCAGATATAGGGAAATATTTTATGTGGTTTTTCAGGAATTTTTGGAAATGTAATATTCTTCATCAACCCCCACACAAAAAAAAATATTTAAAAGAGGACCAGTTGATCACCAAACCTGGATAGTTGCTAAAGAAATAGTGAAACGTGATTTTTTTAACATTTTGAGTTCCATTGCTTGATTACATTATTTTTAAATATAGCTATAAAACTATAGCTAGAATTATAGACAATAGATATAAAATCACTCTCTGTAAACTTGTGTCTGAGCATTTTAGCTCATCTTTAAACTGCCAATTATTCCTATTTAAAAAACACCGAATAGTTTTATAGTTTTAGAATAAATGAGGAGGGCGTTGAAGAAGTTTTTCGCAATGATCTTGTTATTTTCGTTATTATTAACTAAACAACTTTTCTTTGTTTGAAATATGTATCAGATAAATAAGTACAATAAAAACTATTCATTTATATTTTTGTTCTAAAAAATTTTACTACCTACAAAAAGAGAAGTTTTTCAGAGAATGGCAAAATGCATTATCACATTTGGTATTCCTAACCACTCAGAATTCTACATTACCTCAAAATAGCTTGCTTCTTATCCTTAATGCTCCAGCACTTTACTCCTTTCTTTTTTAGAGAAAAAAAGTTCCTTTTGAGAAAATAATTTTTCTGCCATTTTCAGGAAAATACAGGTAGAAGCTTTGTGTTGAGTAACTCTAATAGATTCAGTATGTATCTTTCTTTTAAACTCAAAATATTTTCTATAAGTTATAGAAGAAAAACACTTGTTGAAAATATTTATAAAATAATAAATACATGGATGTTACAAATTACTTCTTACAACAAATTATAAAAATTGGTAATGAAAGAACTAAAAATATTTTATATTATTGTAATAACAATATGCAACAGATTGTATTGCAATGTTTTAACATTAAATTAATAGGTGAATTTGCAAAGAAATAGTTATGCAGATAAATAGAAACCCATTCATAAATTTTTTCTATATATCTATTCAAGAAAATTTTGTTACCTTGATTTAAGATAATTAATATTATAACTTTTTAAACATTTTTTATGCTTATAAAGGTTATTATTGTATTTTTTTTAAATATGAAATTTTTTATTGTTACATTATTCATAAACATTAAATTATTATTAATTAAAAATTAAATTTGTTTACTTGCATTAGAAGGCTGAATGAAGTAAGAAAATCAATCACATTATTTTTTTTTAAATTTTATTTTTAATTTAAACAATAATTTTGCAATTTAAAAAAAAAAATATTTCAAGATTCAAAACTTTTATGAAGTTTTTATTATTTTATTGTTACTCTTAGTGGACTATTTCTTAAGGGTTTTTAATAATTTTTAAGCTTATTGTTATTGTAACACTTTTTTGAAATTTTTTTAACTGTAAAAATTCCGGATCAAATTCCGGTATAAATTACCTGCTCTTTGGGTGTATCATCCGTAAAATAATTTTATCATACAATCCATTTTTATTTTCTACTGTAATAATTATTTAATTAGTGTTATTCAGGAATTCTGTGTTAATAATTACAGTAATAGTTACGAAAATTTTTTCTTCCGTAACATGTTCCAGTTAAAATATTATATCTTAATTTTTACAATGAAATTTATTTAATTAGAGTGGTTCAGTGATTTTATGGTAATAATTAGGGAGAAAGTACCGGATAATTAGATTTTTGTTCCGTCACATGTTCTGGTAAAAATGGGAACAAAATGGTAAAAATGTATCAGTACCTTGAGTACCGATACATTTTACCGTGCTTTGATTCAGATTGTTTTGCAGTGAAGTATATATAAGACTTATTGTACAGTCCGCAAAAAAAAAAATATATCACCCTGAATAACTTTCGTTCTAATGATCGGATTTTCACGAACTAAGTGTCAATCTTAATGGTTCCTGGGGGTGACCTCAAATAGGCTAATTAGTCAGTGCTAACTATTAATGAGGTTACGAAATCAGACACAAAAAAGTACTTTCTCTGAATAAAAATTTATTTTTTTTACATATTTGGATTTCTTATCTTCAAAATATAGGGGGTAGTCGCAATCTGGAAAATGTGGTCCCCATAGTTTGGTCAGGAGAGCGATTCAAAGTTTGAACCCCTTAATGTTAATTTCTTTTTTTGCGTATTTTTACATATTTGGAATCCAGACACTTGAATTAAGGGGGGTAGACAAAATTTTGAAATAATTGGGTGGTAAAGAAGGTAGCAATAAAGATTTATATATTTGGCGCCAGTCCAGAAAACCTTCACAAAAAGTCGCCAACGCAAATGAATATTTTAGGATAACCCATTGACTAATTCAAATGAAAGATGCTTAATTTTACTAGATTGCTAAGCAACCAAGCTCTGACTGTTAAAAAAATTGAAATAATGTTCTGTGATTGCTGGGAGAGGTTTAATTAATAGTTAATAGAAAATATCTCGGAGTTTCTAGGCATTAGACAATTATTAAGCTGATTTCTGTCCAAAAAGCAAAATCTTTTTTATTTTAATCTCCTTTGAAAAGAAAATTTGAATCGATTTATAAATTATTCATGATTTTCTAAGTTTTTAGAATTTAAAAAAACATGAACTTTTTATCTGATATTATTTAGATTATGTTGCTTTTGCTATATTTATTTGAGGATTTCATACTAAAATCAAATTAACATAACTTATTATACAAAATTTTAGGGATAATCATTTTTACAGCATTAATCGAGTCTTCTAGGTAAGAAAGTCTGAAGAAAAAAAAAGTGCTTGAAAAATAAAATGTATATTGTATAGTAATTCTAATGCACATTCACAAGTTTTTCTATAATTTACGTTATTTCTTTTTTCTATAACTCAAGGAATTGCTGAATGTTTAATGGTATTTTAAAAACATTGAAATATGTTATGTTTAAGAATAAGGTATTGAAATAATATGTTGCATATTGTATGATTCATTGTTCATAAAAAGGCTTCATTCTGCTAGATATTTAGATTACAAGGTTTTCTATGGGTAAAGATTGTTAGCAAATAGCATCCTCATGCTTCGATACATTCAGAAATTTACGTTCGCAAATTCATCATGAAATATCGCACAACATATTCTTCAATTACGATAAGCTACATTTACCACCGAATACTGCTACTATGATTATTTTTGCTTTCTTATATATATCTGATATGATACTCTCTTTTTAAACAAAGCTTCTAAGGTCCTTAACATACTGAAATGGGAGCATGAAAACTTAAAAGATAAAATATTTAATTTCATTAACTCAAAATATCTGGTCTCAAAATTTTAATTTCGAAGTTAAATATAACTTTTACAATATTGATGCTCTTATGTTTTTAAAGACTACATAAATCTCGTTAAAATATGAAAATGCATATGTTTACTTTAACGAGCGTAAAGTCCTTATCAAAATAATGATCAAGACCCTAATGTAAAACAGTATAATTAATGATAAAAACTATACTGGCTTCAAAAAATATGAAGAGGGAAATAAGAGTCGACATGTTTCGAGCGTTCAAATATAATCGCCCATTCTCAAAACTTGTCAAGCTTGAATAACTTGTGACTTTTATTATTGGGCGCTCAAAACATGTCTATTTTTATTATCATCCGTTATTTTTTAGATCAATGAAGTTTTTATATTTTAGATTTATTTTCTAGGGATTATCTATTTAGTTACACAACATATTAATTTATTTTACTCGATATCAAAATAAGTTTTACTTTAGTTATAGGCACAGGTTCTTAGATTGAAAAAATAATAATTCACTACTTTGTAAAAAAATCAATGCAGTACAATTATTTTTTTGCTGCAAGCCTTAACATTTTAATTTAAGGACATAAAAAAATTCCATTTGTAATTGAAGTTTCAAAAGTCAAATGTGAAAATGGTATGTCTCCTAGCACCAGGAATCGAAATTAAATAATTACAAGGACAACTATTTTAAACAAGTTAGAGATTCGTCCTACTCGAAGTTGTTTGAAAAGGTATTTTTTACATATCGATTCCAAAGTTTATTCTACATATATTTTAGGGTATACTTTCGGAGTATTTTGATCGAGTTTGTTTTCACACCCTTATTCAAGCTACATGATTTAATACATTTATAGTATAATAGTAAACGGGTAGTTCCATCGCATATCATTAACCTTAAAAGCGCTATCATTAAATAAATGGAATAAGCTTAAATAAATAATAAAAGTTAATTTTTTCCTTGTTTTAATTTTCAAGGAAATATGTTTCGATCAAACAGATTTCATTCTGGAATTAGCGAAATTCCTTGGTTCCTTGGGTTCCTTGGAGCAATATCATTCTTATCCTCTTTTGACGAAATATAGGATGGTTTTCACAGTTTCTGTAAAAAGTATGTTAGCCTTTTTGCCACGTTTATTTAAATTTTTTATTTTTATTTTTAATCAAAATAAGTTCGGAAATTGCCTATTTTGTATTGCATTTTTTTTTTTTTTAAATCAGATTATTCTAAAATTCGCACGGCTTCGGAATCTTCTTACAAATTTCAATTTTTAGTGTTTCCTGCTAAACAAAATAAGGCATTGTTCCTGATAACAAATTATACTGTAATAATATCTTGGGAATCGCGCTAAAGTAAAAAATTAAACAAAATAGTTTAGTATATTATCCGGAAAAAAATCTACATGGTATCATAAAGAAAGAGTTAAATATATAATAAAATAATTAGTTGGATAGTTCTGTGAATCACACGTGGTCAGATAATTAAAAATGTAATTTAACAAGTAAGATGTTAGGATGACATTTAAGATACTGAGATATTTTAAGACGCTTAAAAATTTTGGCTACGTATTTGACATCTTTTTATGTTCTGTATCTTTATACTCTTTGTAGTGACTTATAAAACATGAACACTATTTTAGATAATCTATGTTGAAGTCACAAGAAACAAAAAAACGGAAAAAAAAAAGCAAAAAAAAAAGACAAGCAATGATTTATATTCTTTTTTCGAAAAAATAGTATGCTTAGTAAATAATCAGCTGTTTTGCATTAAATATTTTTTAAACAGCGGAATGTTATTAATTTCTTAACAAGGTTTTATTTTTAGCTAGCAGACAGTAATTCTTTCTAAAAAAAACTTGACTATAATTTAAAAAGGAACTTTACTTTAAAGAAAACCTAAATTAAAGTACTAAAAAAATTGATTAGTATATTAATGAAGAAATAATAAACGTAGTAGGGTAAAGAATAAGATTTTTAAAAATGCTAAAATTTAATTAAATAGTTGGTAAAATAGTTCTGCGAAACACTCGGACAGGTGATTAAAAAATTACTTTTAAGATTAACACGATATATAAGATGTTGAGAAATTTGCGATGATGTGAGATATGCTTAAATATGTTTACTACGCATATTTATTAATATTTATTAAAAATATATTCAAGAAACTTATAAATATTTTATTCCAAATCTATTCATACGTATGTATGTTATTGTAATTGTATCAGTTATTGAGAAAAAAAAACTAAAAAATAAAAAATAATCACATTAAATAAGCACAATCTGGTGTATAATCATATTCTATCAGAAGCATGCTTTTATAAGACTCGACATTAGTTGAATAAAATGTTTTTTATTCAATAAACGGTTTTATTCAAATTTCTTTACTAAATTTCAAATAGATTTTTTGAGGACTAAAAAAGAAACATTTTATTTTATAGTTTTAAAAAAATAAAAATAAAAAGATTAGCAAACGATTATTAGAGAAAAAAATATGAATGAAATTTTACGCCACACGGGCTAAGTCAAGTTCTTCGTAAGTTTATCACATTTTAATATTAATCGCCCCATTTAATTATTTCTTCTTTGTCACCAAATTATTTTTTTTATATAATTAATTCTAATTTTTCTCATCTTCTACTAAATAAAAACAGTTGAAACTTTAGATTTTTCAATTGAAAAATATGTAGATTAATATGGTATAAAAAAATCCATACCTTATAATCCCAAATTTTTTCATCCTCACTTTAATTAAATAATAAAAAAAAATTAATAATTATTAAAAATTATTTTTTCATGAAATTATCTTTGGGTAAATGCGTTTTATGAGTGGGTGCAATATTTTTTTGAACTGCTTCATTAGTTTTTAAAATAATACTGCTAACGCAAATAAAGAAATTAACATTAAGGGGTTCAAATTTTGAATCGCTCTCCTGACCAAACTATGGGAACCACATTTTCCAGATTGCGACTACCCCCTATATTTTGAAGATAAGAAATCCAAATATGTAAAAAAAAATATATTTTTATTCAGAGAAAGTACTTTCTTGTGTCTGATTTCGTAACTTAATTAATAGTTAGCACTAATTAATTAGCATATTTGAGGTCACTCCCAGGAACCATTAAGATTGACGCTTAGTTCGTGAAAATCCGATCATTAGAACGAAAGTTATTCATGGTGATATCTTTCTTTTTTTTGTACTATATATAATTATTTGTATCGTGCATATAAGACGATGAACATTGGTATTGTGCGTGATTGTGAATCTTTTTGTTCATATAATCTTGTCCATATGAATCTCCATATGAATCTTTCGTCTATTTAATTTGTATTTTTTATGTAATATTTTAAGGAATTAACTATAAATATTTTCATGATATTTAGAACTATACATGAGATGATTTCTGAATAAAAACTATGATTTCAATTAAATGATTGCTTAATTTTTCCTTATGCGATACAGTCAATCATTTGTAAAAATGAATTTACTAACTGATATAAAAGTAAATTTGTTTACAATATTCAGCAATATATTTTTTAGTCAACAAATTGATGCCAAACAAAAGAAATGTGTAAGACGGGGTAAGTTCTTGTATAAAAAACATGAAACACTAGGGAAAAAATACAATTTTATACACGCCATACATGTCAGACATGTGCTTAAGAGTTGTAAAACCACGAGAATATATGTAGCATCTGAGTTCAGAAAAAAAGAAAGAACACTAAATCAAAAGAAAGAAGTTGAAGTAGATGGTTTTTCATTTCTGACTCAAATTAAGGTTCATTTATCTTCGTTAGGTATTTCTTACGATATAGTTTTGCTGTTTATTTCCATTTATTTAAAAAAATTTCTAAGTATATTTCTTTTTACCTAGTTTAGCTATTCCTATTTAAAATTATACTTGCTTACATTAAATTATTTTTAGTCGAGAAAATAAATTTTTTTCAGATATTCAAATATTTAAAATATTAAATTATGAAATATTTCAATATTGACTTTTGTTTGTAAAAAATTCAAAAAAATAATTTCTTCAAATTTCTTATATTTCTATTTAAAATTATACCTGTTAACTTTAAATTATTTTTCACTATTAATATTCTTATTTTTAGTTTTGAACATGTGATTTTTAATTGAGCTAATGCCTATTAAATTATGTGATAATTAATATTAAATTTTATATAAATTTAGATGATGAAAGTTATAATATTAGTCTTAAAGTAATATTTTTTAATATTCATCAGCGTTTAAATTTTATTCCTCTTAGAGTGTTTTAATTTTCTATCATTTTTTGAATTTTAGAGGCATGAAAAAGTCTTAATAACTTTTACGTGCATAGTATTCAAAATGGGTTTCCCGTGTTAATTTAATATTTCGTTCGAGCTTTCTTCATACTCTTTTCTGCAATGAGTTTCAAGTATCTTTATAAAACTTGTTTCTAAAGCATTATTAAAAAATATCATTATAAATCAAAATCTGGTTGAAATGAAGTTTTTGGTAAAAGCAATACACTTTTGCTGAGTTTTAAGAGTGCACCACCTTACTTAATATATTTAATATCAAGTTTCAGTTATAGGAACACTGAATTAAAAAACATTCTAGCTGTATTTTTTAATATATTATCATATAAAAATCTTAAATTTTTCACATTTCCCAGTTTATTTAGAAATTTTGTTTTAAAAAAATATATTTTTATTGTTAGCTCAGTTTCAGAAAATCTAATACCATACAAATAACTTCTTTAAACTATATAACTAAAATTTGAATGAGAGACACTTCATTTGCTTTATTATCAATTGTTTAAATTTCAAAATAAATTTTTTTAATGAAAACTTTACGTGACAAAGAAAATACTACTGGGATTTATAAGAAACATTTATAATATATATATGTACTTATAATATTTTATCTATATTATATTGTTTTATGAAATGAACTTTTTTTAAAAAAATTAAACTTCATTTGCATATCATAATATATTAAGTCATAAATATTATAATACATGCAATTAAAATACATACATAATGTGACGCTATCTAAATACATTATCTCATTTTTTAATTTTTCTATATAAAATTGCTTAACAATTTGTTATTCAATGCTAGAATAAATAAATGATTTATTAAAAAATTTAAAATACTTTAAACGTGCATAAAAGACTTTTTTCAAAGTAAAATAGTAGAGTTTCATATCAAACTAAATAAATTGAATTACGACTTTTTAAAGCAAACAGAACGAGTGAAGTGCGTTCAGAAAAAATTTAATTACTATTCAATTTAATATACAGTTAATTAAAAGTGTCTTGCGTTTTGAACTGTTTAGTGATATTTAAAATGAAGTTATATTTTAAACTTTTGTTAGTCTTATGTTTTCTAATCCCCACATGTTATTACCCAATTTATTAAAAGTACCATTTGCTTTATCTGACTATTGATTAAATGCTTTCAGCATTCTGAAATGTCTATTTTTTTTTGTATGCTGAAATTGATTTTTGACCTATGTTACATTGTAAAATATTCGAAATTAAAATTACGCCAAACATTATTAGTACGCAGGGTTCCGGTTAAATTCATATTTAGTGTACAATTACCGGATCCTTGCAACTAAATAAAATATTACTGTAAAAATCTTGCCGTAAAAATTTAAAGGGAAAATGGATTTTACGTGAGCTTCATTTCAGGGTAGATATATATTTACATTAATCTGATCCGGCGGTTTTTACAGTATAGATTCGTTAGACATTTTGATGTTGACACGTAGGTTTGTACAAGATTCCACATGTAGATATTGGTTTTGTCAAAATTCAATTCTTTCAGAGTTTCATGTAACCTTTTCTATACGCAATTCATGAGTTATCTTAATGATGCGTATGAGCCGCTGGAAAGGTTTTGTGAAAATTGAAAGAGTACCACTGCCTCATGACGAGGCCAGTCAAAGAAGAAGTTTGGCTCAAGATTTTTCCTTTTTCAAAAAGAAAAAACTTGTATTTATAGACTAATAATCACGTATTTGTAATAAACTAAAACAGAGCTACCATATTATTTATGATTTGTTCCAGCTCAGAAATCAAATGCTTCTGCCAGATTTCAAAATAAAAAGATTGTAGTCAGTTAGGTTAGTTTTACATTTAGTATTTTGTAAGGCTTATCTTTTAAAGCAATAATTCTGCTTAATTTAAATGATATAAAACGGAGAGAAGAAGACATTCTAGTAAAATAACTGCATTGAATGGAAATGATATTTCGGATTTCTGGTTAAAAAAATAATTAAATAAAACTATCAAACATAATTCTGGTAGAAAGACCAGAATATAAATGTACTTTCCAGAATATAAATGTTTCATCATGTACTTTTTCCGTTCCTATTTTAGCAGTTTAACGAAATTTCTGGTTTTGAAAATTATAGTTTTTTTACCATACATTTAAAAGAAACTTACTACCATAGAATTAAAGGAATATAATTTTAAGCGAATGAATGGTTTTTATGCCAGACTCTGAGGTATCATGAGAAAATAAAGTTTTACTACATTTATCTAAATTAATCACATACCATACTTATTATTAATTATTATTTAAAAAACTATTAATTTAAAAAATGCGGTTCGGTAAAAATTACAGAGCTTTTGGGTGCTCCCATAAAGTCAGAAATGTGATAAATTTTACAAAAAATTATCTGACTTATCTCATCAAATTAAGATAGGTCTGAAAGCTTACTAAACACTCATCATTGCAAGTTGTTCAGGTCAATGTTGTCGAGTTTAATTTCAAATGCGGTTCAATATGCCATGCAAGGTTAAAGTGCCACAAACTTTGTATGTTATATGATAAAAATATATTTCATAGGTCATAAGTTATATACCGTTTTTTTTCAAAACTTATTTTTTTGGTTTTAGAATATTATCATAAAAAAGATAAAATTTTACTGAGAAAAGTGTTTTTTTTTTTCACTAGAAATGTTTGATGCTCAAATTTGTTATGCTAATTTTAACTATATGAAATTTTAGCCAAATCTAACTCAAGTATTTAGTCATATTTTCTTCAAATTAGAGAAATCTTTTTATGCATCTATATAAATAAAGTAAAAAATTTATATGTATGCATATACTATTTATAAATCCACAATTCTTAACCGATCCACCCCAAATTTATAGTATCCTGCAATATGCAAGTTAATTCATAAAAAATATGATTTACATCGAATTTCGAAAAAGTCGTATATTTAATTCGGAGCTATTTGAACAATAAAGTTCAATTTTTGTATTTTGCAACAACAGTTTTAATTTTTTAAAATATGTAAAATTTATATACCTTACAATTACAAATATTTCATTTATTAAAAAAAAAAAAAAAAAAAAAAAAAAAATTAAATATTTACTAACATTATTTTGCATGGAATTATCTTTGGATAAACGATTTTCATAACTGTGCATTTTTTTAATTCGTTTAAGATGTTTCTAATTGTGTCGAAATACGCAAAAAGTAAAATTAAAATTAAGGGGTCCATACTTTGGATCCCACTCTTGACTATATTTTCCAGATTGCAGCTACCTCTTTTATCTTAGGGGTCAGAAATCCGAATACATCATAAAAACGTTACTATGTTTATCCGGAGAAAGTACGTTTTTGTATCTGACTTCATAACTTTTATTATCGTCTGAACTAATTAATTAGCATATTTGAGGTTTTCCTCTTAACCATTAATACTGAGGTTCAGAGTGTGAAGATCTACATTTTTTTTGCTTTGAAATGTAGTAACAAAAACCTGAAATTTATTTAGGAAATCAATTGATACCTGATTAGCTATTACTGTGTAAATATTCCTTTAAACTTTTATTTGTGCTTCAAATTACTTTATGTGCAGTGTGAGCCCCCTCCCCTCCCCCCCAAAAAAAACAGACCACCCTGAATAACTTTTGATCTAATGATTGAATCTTCACGTTTTAGGACACCATCTTAATGGTTTGAGGGGGTGACTTAAGACATGCTAATTAATTAGTGCAGGTGATAAGTTACGAAATCAGATATAAAAAGTTTTTTCTCCGAATAAACATATTTATTTCTATGGATTCTGATTTCTGACCCCCAAAATATAGAGGGTTATAGCAATGTGGGAAATATGGTATCCATAATTTAGTCAGATCGATAAGTAAGAGCGATTCAAAGTTTGGACTTCATAATGTTAATTTTATTTTTTGCGCATTTCACTATATATCGAGAACTTCTTAAGCAAATTGAAAAATCTTTGCACACATTTAAAAAATTCGTTTATCTAAAGATAATTCCAAAAATAAATTTAAATAAACAATTACGATTTTTTAATTATTTAATTTAATTAATAACAGTCGTAAAACTATTGAATTGTAAACTATATAAGTTTTTACCTATTTTTAAAGTATATAATTTTGCATTACAAATTACAAAATTTGAGCGAAATTGGTTGAATAGTTCCAGAGAAATCAAATTTTAAATATTCGAATTTTAAAAAATTCGATTTTTCAGGAACGATTCAACCGAGTTCGCACAAATTTTGTTTTTTAGCATGTAAAATTAGATACTTTAAAATTATGTAAAAAATTATATACCTTACAATTCAAAAATCTTTCGACTATTACTAAATTAAAATATAAATATAATAAATATATGCTAAAAGAATTTCTTGCTTCGATTTATCTTTGGACAAACGAATTTTATAGTTTTGTGCAAAGATTTTTCAATTCAGTTAAAAACATATCGAGATATGGCAAAATACGCAAAAAATAAATTTAACATTTGGAGCTCCTACCGCTTAATCGCTCTCCTGACCGAACTTTGGGAACCATATTTCCCAGATTGCTTGTAAACCAATTTTTTAGGGGGGGGGGGGTAAAAATCGGAATCCATCGAAAAAAAAAGATATGTTTATTTGGAGAAAGTGCGTTTTTGTGTCTGATTTCATAGCTTAAAATATCACCTGAACCGATTAGTAGGCATATTTGAATTTATCCCTTTGAATCATTGAGATCGTATACTAGAACTTAAAGATCTGATCATTAGATAAAAAGATCTGATCATTAGACACATTATGAAAGAAACTAATTAATTTTGTCAATTTTTCGCTGTTTCATTCTTTTTGTTTTTATGTTTTTTGCTGTTCTATATATAATTATGCTTTAAGGAAATTATCATTCCGAAATAAAAATAGACCAACTTTCAAATTTTAAGAAATAAAATTGTTCTTAATTTAATTATCTTTTAAAATATATTTATTTAATTAAATTTCTCTGTAAACAAACTTGAGCCAATTTAACCAATTTTATAAATATATAATATTAATTAAAATGTCTATTACATTGAGATAAATATTTGGGAACATCAAATGGTGTCTATTTTATTATATTTGTATGAGTTTACATTTGAGCTATCGATTTGATTTAAAATATACTTTCGATTGATACATTAGAATAGGATTTACTTTGCTTCTGCACTTAAAATTTTAAATGGTTTATTTTATTGAAACTCACGCTATTAGTTTATTAGGTAATGTCTTGTACCTTTTTAGCTTATAGATTCTCATATCATGTGTAATAAGTTGAAAATCTAAAATGACACAAAATATTAGTTAATTAATAAATGCAATCGTCATTTTCTTATTCTGACGAAAATGTTAATTTAGTTTAATTGAAAAAAATTTTCAAAGCTACACATTTTCATAAAACAGTTCAATAGAAACTAATTACTAAAATGTTTTAATTCCTTGTTTTTCTAATTTATGCATGGACTTTTTAAATTCCCAGGAAGAAATTTTTAAACAGTAAATATAAATTGCATTTATCTAATATTTTAAATTTCCATGTGTTTTTTCATTAAATTCAAGCATAAATCATTTTCAATGAATAATTTTGTTTAAGGTATCAAAAATGAGCTAACGAAACAGTAATAATTGTTAAGTTATTTATGAAATCATTAGATATAGGAGAAAAATTTTATTTTAGTAAAAATTACTTTTAATTTAGATATTGAATAGTACCTGATTAATTGACATGTTAATTTCCGATTTTTATAGCTTAAGGCAACATTACTCATGTTTAAGACATATATGATAAAATTCAATGAAAACATCCAACCTAAATAATATTTGTCAACGTCTTGAAAATTCACTGTGATTCAACGGAAATAGAGTATCACAGTTTATATAAAAAAAGAAATAGAAAACCACTTTTCTTCAGGCAGAATAGCACTTTAGGGAAAGAAAAAGCGTCGTAAAAAAGCTCCACTCCTTTCAAATCAATGATGGGCAGAAGCATTAAAGCTATGAAAGAATAAGAGAGGTTAAAACTATGTCAAAAGCAAATGTAGCTGAGGTCTTCCCGCATTGCAAAGACATGTCTTACCGTCAGATGTTGGTGACAGAATCTCTTTAGAAGAAATGCTTTTTTTTTTCAAGAATAACTGTGGTTCAATAATTTATATTTATATTTTCAAATTTGAAAGGGAGAAAGTCAAGTAAAACTACTAATAAATTTATTTCTTTTCACTTCCTGAAGAAAAATTCATGCTTAAATACGTAAGTTATGTATTACAATAACACTGAAATTGAAAATAATGATAATAAAAAAACAGAAAAAAGTAAATGTATCTTGTTTTCTTCCAGTCAGTAAATAAATTATTCTAAATTGTATCATTGTTGCGTTAATTTTAGAAAGGTAAATTTAAAATTTTGAACATTAACTTTCAGACAGATATTTACAAGAGAAAAATCCATGTGAAGATTCTGAACTATTTAGTTGTTAAAAACCATGCATTATTTTATATATTGAAATTTTCATTTATAAAATGCATATTTTAAATTAAATAATTTTGTTTATTGCACTGGTGTCATAGTTCTGTTGTCATGGTTGTTCCATTTATTAAACTTTACTAGAAATACCTTAAAATTTTTTGAAAACATTGGTTTATAAACTTAGAATATTATTTTTGCCGTTATACATAGTTTTCGTAAGGATATATGTTTTTCAAACTTATTATTTAACCATATTGACTTTTCTTATAGGGAATACTTATAGAAATTTTGAACAATATGAGCAAACGAATATGAAAGTAAACAAATTTATTGCTCTAAGGCAGGAATAACGTCACGACTTAAAATGTCATGTTTTATCGCAAACCAGAGATAAAATTAGAAGAACACGCTCATTAAAGAAATATAGGATACATTAAAAAAATACTTGCATTGTTTTCTCTTTTTTTTTAGAGGAGTCTTATTTTTTTAGAGGGGACAAAAGAAAACAAGTTTCTAACAAACTGTAAAAAAAGCTTCAAAACAGATTCAAAATAAAGCTGAAAAATATTTTTTATTGAAAACTGCGACAATGTTTCTGCCACTTTTATACATAAAAACCACCGAAGTTGCAACACTTACTTTTATCAGATAACTTTTTGTTGTCCAATGTCATAGAAGTCGGCATCTTGCAATGTTGCCATTTCCATTTGTCGAAATGTCAAGCTTTTACTACTTTTCAACACGAGAACCACCGAAGTAGTAACACAAATTTTTATCAGATAACTTTTTGCAGTACAATGTCAGAAAAAAAAAAAACGCCACCTTGTAATGTTGCCATTTCCATTTCTCGAAAAGGGAATCATCTACTACTTTTCAACATAAGAACCACAAGAGCAGCAATACTTACTTTTCTCAGATAAATTTTTGCTGTACAATGTCATAGAAGATGCCACCTTGTAATGTTGCTATTTACACTTGTATTTTTGTAAACGAACTTTTTCAGATCCAATATCAGGTTTGGGCTATAGGGTTGATAGTCGTATACTTTTTAGTTAAACTTCTGCCACAGATATCTGTGATTGTTGCCCTGAACAACTTCTAAATCTCCCCTCCAGCCTGTCTTTACTCCCGAAGAAATTACTGCACAGAACTCTCTTTCTTACAGACAACGATGTTTCGAAAGATGTTGGAGACTGTTGTATGTTTTCGTAAGACTGTTAAGACTGTTGTATGTTTTCGTACAACCAATCAAGTGTTACACTGCCGGTGGTTCTGATGTTTAGAAGTAGTTGAAATATTGCGATAAAACTTTTGCTTATAATGGGACAAAAGAACTTACTTTCCGCTAACGCTTCCGGATGACACTAAAATGAAAAGTAGAAAATAAACGCAAACAAATGTAGTTTTAAAATTTTACTAAATTTATTTTATAATTATTTTTTTTAATAAAATTATAATGTTTCAATCATATTTTTTTACGGTTGAATTTACATATAAATCTTCTATTATACTAGTTGTAAAATATACTGAATTTTCTGCAGCATATTTCACTATTAATGTATAAACAATTTTCTTTGAGCCAATTTAAAAATTATAGTTTAAAAGTTTTAGAAAATTTATTTTGCTAATTTTTGTTATTCATGAAATTATAATACTTCAATAATATTTTTTACAATTAAACTTACGTATAAATCTTCTACTATATTAGTTGTAGAATATATTGAGTTTTCTTCAGCATATTTTACAATTAGGGTATAAACGATTCCCAAAATTTCTGTTTATTAAAAAATACTTTTTTATACTTTTTTTAATATTTTCAAAAAAATAATATTTGTATTTTTTTAAATAAATATTATTGAAGAAAATGTCATGCTGTTATCCTTTCTAATATTTGAGAAGAGTAAAGAAATGTATACTGATTTGTTTTATGAAAAATCTTTAAAGAATTTATAAGTATATAATCGTGTATGGTTTACCAATCTCTATATGGTGGTTTAGTGGGTTGATTCATGTTTTATATTTGAAGCTCGAAATTTTTCTATAAATATATTTTTATGGATATGTAAGCTATTTCATGGATATGTAAAATTTTTAAGAATTGAATCTCCCATATTGTGGTACACATTTAAATTCTAGTGTTCTTTGCAGCTTTTAGAAGTTAAAATTTATCTTGGTTAGTAAATTTTTGAATAAAATAAAGTTGAGAATTGTTTTCTTAACAGTAAGTTCATTTTTCCAAAAATTTTATAAGTTCAAATATAATTACATGTTAGTAACATTTAAAAGAAATTAATCACATTAAATTATTTTGAAAAATTTTATTGCTCAAACAAACAGATATCTGAAAGCCGTTTTAATACTCACAGTTCAATAGTTTCATTGTGTCAACCATTTTAACCTAGTATGCGAAAACAATTTCAGAATCCTTAACAAATATATTGATAAATATATAAAGCGATAAATATATAAATATTATAAATCAATATATGAATAGCAAAATCGAATTTTACATGCACTCCTATCATATAACACCTACAAACAAAACAAATGAAATATTTTTATTGATCCTAAAATGTATTATGTAGTTATAAATAGGGTAGTATTCCTTTCTAATAATATTCCTTTAAATAGGGTTAAGTTTATACCGTGTTAGTAATTACTCCCTCAGAGGTTAAGAGAAACTCATAATACCCTATGTCAGTTACAATTTCTTCGAAAGTGCATTTACGTAGATGGTCTTGGACCTTTAATTACGAGATACTAATAGGTTGAGACTGGTTTAGAACTATAATAATCTCTAAAATTGTTGACGATACCCCTGAGTATTTACTTTCCTGCCATTCCCCATCTAATCATCCATTAAAGTGCGATATAATTAATTGTTAGGTAATTCTGATACGACGAGCAGGAGAGTTAAAGGTGGGATTTGAATAAATAGATAGTAACTGATGGAAGAAAACATTCTATTCTGAGTTACATTGTAATCTGAATAATAATTTCAAAAATTTTATGATTATACGATAAACATACAATGATATGAAATATCATAGGCTTTAATCCGATTGTAAATTCAAATTTGGATGACGTAGGGGTTTAAAACTTTTTAGCTGTTGTCCATATTTATTTTTTAAAACCATTGTTTAAATGAAGACAACTATTACGAAATTCATTATTCAAATAAATTATTTTAACTAAAAAAATTAGTCCTAAATGAAAACTTAAGCATTTATTTTGGTAATATGGACCTCTTAAGCTAAACTTTTTGCAAAATATTTTTTTTTCTACTCAATGATTATTTTTGCCTCTGTCTCGCTTAAATTTTCGTAATGCTTCTTGGAATTCTTAGAGAAATCAAAATCTAACGCCTAACGGAATTGGCATGAAATAAAAACGTTCAAGTTACTATTAAAAAGGTGTAAGTAATATATGTTTATATATATATATATATATATATATATATATATATATATATATATATATATATATATATATATATATATATATATATATATATATATATATATATTATATATTTATATATATATATATATATATATTTATATATATATATAATTTCTTTTACTGTTTTACTGAGAAGTAATTTTAAACAATGAGAAATAGCTAGATTATTTTAATTTCTCTAGGGTCAACTCTTGTTCTCAACTTTATTTAATAATGTAATAAAATCAATTTACTTTACAGATTTTAAATTGAAACTTCAACTTAAAAAAATGTAATCGCACGATTTATTTTTTTAACTATTTTTAACAAATTCAATAAGAACTCTTGAATATTTTTGCAAAGCAAGCAAATGACAGTTTTACAAAATTTATTCTCCAATTTTTGTTATTTTCTGCTTCAGACATTGGAAAAATTTTCTTTAAATTTATTGAATTATATTTTGTAGTGTAATCTATGGTTCCATAGCTTTGTATCAAATTAAATTTTTCTTTTTCAATGTTTTGTTTCAGGTTTAGGTCATTTTCAAACTTTAGAAGGTGAAAATTTGAACGAGAAAATAACTTAAATGAAAATATCTCATTTATGTTAGAGACAATTATATTTTCAGTTCTCTTTCATATAATTTCTTTAAAATACGCTTTCTTTTCTTAATGATGTTTTATACTTTTTGTTACGTGAAAAAGCCTACTTACACTAATGTTAAAAAGGAAGTCTACGTAAGTACCTAGTTTTAAATTTATTCGTTGCGTAAACATAATTTGTAAGGAAATTTTTTTTCCAAAGGCATTTAAGTTATAAAGATATTTAACTCATTACTTAAAGAGGAAGATTACAAAAGTAGTTGAAATTATTAATTACAAAAAAAAAAAAAAAAAA
Source organism: Parasteatoda lunata (assembly GCA_949128135.1). NCBI lineage: Eukaryota > Metazoa > Arthropoda > Arachnida > Araneae > Theridiidae > Parasteatoda > Parasteatoda lunata. The sequence goes on along the minus strand of OX421974.1, from coordinate 112,745,224 downwards.
AAAAAAAAAAAAAAAAAAAACACATTTTGTCCTTTTGCTTGCATAGAAAAAAAAATTTTTTTTTCTTTAAAGCAAAAAAAATTAAGCTAAACCACTAAATATAAATAATTAATCTTATTTAGAAACGTAGTGGAATAGAATTTCTCAGTGAAACTTCTTTAAAAAAAAATTGCTGGAATTAGTGTCAGAAAAACTCATCTATAAAGCATTCAGAGTTCTCTATGTTCTCACTGGAATAGTAATGCATTCCTTTTATTCATTCAGGTGAAGTAGTGAAGCATTTTATCAAGGGACATTGGGATGTAATGAAGAAGTAGTCAAGTGGCAGAACAAATTGCTTTAGGAAGGCGAAAAAGTCCAATGTTTCAGGCAAGCGTAATCGAATGTTTTCATCATATAATCGATTATTTTGTGTTGACATCGATACAATAATCCCATTTCTTATTACATTCTTTTAAAGAAGTTTGGAAGCCTGAAGATTAATTTAAACAGAGAAGATCAAAAATATGTGGTTAAATAAATTAACCATTTTAATTTTTGATTGTAATTTTTATTTATTTATTATTGTTTGATTAATTATTGTTAAAATAATTATTCTTTTTTTAATTCTATATATAAGTATACTTGTATTACTAATATATTACTCAGAATACATTTTGATTAAATAGTAAGTTGATAATAATTTCTGAACTTGTGAAGCACCAATATGTACTATTTAATTTTGTTTAAAAAGGGGAAATCGTAACATTCTTTCAATTTAACTGTTATTTTTTAACATAGAGAAAAATCACAATGAAATAAAATCTGGTGCATTTATTAGGTCATTCAACGAGTGCATGATAATAATTGTTGTCATTTTAATTTTGCTATCGCGAAGAAAATAAAATTTAATAATAAAAATAAAATAGTTCCACAATGTTCTTAACTTTTATACTACACGGATAAAATTTGGTCAAAGTATCGTACTGTAAAGACATATCTAGTAAAAAACCATAAGTGTGGTAATGATACCAAATTACACGGGATTTAAATAATTCATATAGTAACTTTTTCCATTTACATCGTAACGGTTTACCAAAATTCTGGTTTTCAAAATTATAACTTTTATTACCAAACATTAAGAGAAACTACAAAACTTAAAAGTAAATTTTACCGGATAAAGAATAATTGTTAACCAAATTTCAGTTATTTTTTGCTGAAATTTAATCACTAATTTTATTTCTTCGGTATTGAAAAATTTCGATACTTTAACAGAAGATTTTATATAAAAAATACTCAATTAGATTATTTCCTCTTTACAATCCTTTTATCAGTCAACACTGAAGTGGAATAAGGACATTCGACAATACAAAAGGAAAACAATGATTATAACAAAAAAAAAATATATATTGTATATTTTGACATTCACCACTCATACCTACTGAGCATCTTCATTTGCTGTTGTAAGTGAGAAATAAGGAATTTTAATAAACCAGAGGGACTGTTTGAATATCGACATTCACTCTGATTTGGATATTTATAAAAACCCGTTCCCCTGGACGTTGCATTATATTTGTTACTGATTTTAGGAAAAGCGTATTGAAATATTTTGAGATTTAAATTTCAGATCTTTTCTTGTGTATTGTTATTTTCTGATACATAAAATTACTTTTTAATAAATGAACGCATAATATAATATCCCTCAAATATATATTTCTGCTTCAGTTCTCACAACACATAATTTTATTCAATCAAAATTTTTTTTTTTTTTTTTTATAAGATTCCTGATTTCTCTATTTTTTTCTGTAATGCATCGGTATATTTAATTTACATTTGTCTTTTTGTTTTTATTCAGGATTGCTTATTTAATAAATCAACTTAAATGCTGTTACTTTAACCCACTGGTGGTTTAGAAAATGGGGAAAATTGTGAGAATGTTTCTTCCCAATAGATTGTTTCCCTATCTAATAACATGGAAAAACGGGTTTTGCTATGAAGAGAAGTACGAGGATAAATTGCGAATTACGTGCAGAAACATCTGATGGTTAAAACCATTAATAAATTTATTTGCTATCAAGCTATTAAAAAATTCATAAAAAACAGTAAGTATTTATTTTTTGTTATAGTTAAAAAAAGTTACATCCTACGTATTACCTATATGTATGCATGATTATCGTTTTTTATGAAACTTTAAGTTTCTCAAGTGTCTATAAGCTTAACATGTTTAAAATTTAAATGATAAAAATTGGTAGAATTACTTACTTTATCCTGTGTGTCAATTACACAAAACTTTCATTAAAATGGAAGTGGGTCGGTTCAGAAGTGATTGATATGGAAGGACACATTCTCATACATACTTAAATTAAATTTATGAGACACGAAATCAATTATGAAGCATACAACAATCTGTTTTAATACCGACTGACGAAATGAGGATTTAATATTACTACATTGTGCTCAAGTATACTATCCTGAAAATTGTTCTAACAATATTTTGCGAAATTAAATGTCAACTTTAATCTTTAAAATATAATAATTGAAACAATAAATAGAGAACGAAAGGAGGTTTCAGTAAAATATTGATTGTCAGCAAAAAAGAAAAAGACAAGCATTTTGATTGTGATACATATTGGAATATCTGCATCCATCACCGGTGATGAAGGCGAACTCAGAGGAAGTTTGTTGAAAAAAATAAGGATGATAATAATGAGGATAGGTCGTTTAAAATGTATAAGATAATGCAGCACACAAATCTGGAAAAAATAAATAAATTGCAGATTTCGAAATTTGAAGAAAAAAATCAGTGTTTAAATATTTCAAAAAATAAATTAAATTACGCATTAATTTTATTTATTTTTTTATTAAACATACATTTAATCAAAAGAGAAATTTGTGACTGAATTACAACTGGAACTTCAGTCACTACAAATGTAAATAAATCTTACATCTGTTGAATATATTGTTCCAAAAATGAATCAGATAAAGCCATATATTACAAAAACTTTCTTATTCTCACAGCATAATAATCACAGCAGATTCATTAACATGTTTTGAGTTAGATTACAGAAAATAGTAGATTAAATAAAATACTAATAAATAGTAATCATAGCAACACTAATAATTTGGTTTCCATTGCAATCAAAGTTTGGTGAAGTACAGAAATATTAAAATATAATAGAGAGAAAAAAATTATCAACCTCAAATTTAACGTGGTTTCTTTGTTCGAATGAAATATTCCAACTTCCATCAATAATGGCAGTAAACACATTATAATAAAACATACAGCAACAAGATTTTCGTCATTTTGTTTTATTTTAAAACTTTTTTATAAGAAGTAATTTATATTATTCTCAAAAAAACTAAGTATCGTAAAAAATTTCATAAACTAAATGTGTGGTAAGTTTTAAATTTTATCACTCCAGCAACTGGATTTGTTCGATTTATTCCACACATATAAAAAAGTACAGAAAATTTCTTGTAAAAAATTTGTTACTAACATAAGTTTAATTGAGATCCGGTAAATAGAAATAAATATTTAATTTCAACTAAAATATATACGATTGAAAATAAAAATAGTTTAAATTAAAAACATTAGTAGAAAAAGGCTATTACAATAATAGATTAGGATCACATATTGTAATCATAACATCCTATAAAACATTAAATAATAACATCATTTAGTTATGATTTGAAACATTTATCATCAATTATCGGATGATTTTTGTAACATTTAGTTCTTTTATACAATTTTTTAAAGATATATTTTTTAAAAGATATTTTTTTAAAATAAAGTAAATTAAGAAAATACTGATTCTAGATTCTTAACTTATAATTTTTTTAAAATTTAAAAATCACATTAAAAAATTTCTCTCACAAAGAATTTCGTCCTAACAATTTCTTACACAAAGAAAAAAAATAATACAAAACAACTTTGCCCATAAAATGCTTTATGGTTTGGCTCTTTAAATTTTAGCATTACCACTCAGTGAAACTAAAAACAAATAAAAATAAAAGATGGAAGATAATTGTTATACATTTCATGTACAATACATTAGGTAAACAACAAAACTGATAAAATAGGAATCGATCGATAGCTTAATCTAAAATTAAAAATATTTTGATAAATTTGGCACCTTCTAATATAAAACTTAATACAAAAACTATTTTTTTCATACAAAATAACTTTTCCTTGATACAAAATACAGTTCATGATGTTACCAGTTCACATTTCAAACATTTAGAAAAAAACAGCTTATTCTGTGAGCTCTGATATTAAAAACTGTATTCGAGTAAACGAAATAATGTACATAAATTATCGGGAAAAATATATATTATTTACAAACATTTTTTTTTTTTTTTAGTTTTTACAATACTCATACTCCAACAATACATTTATGTCATTCCGGGACAGTAATTTGTTTCTCCTCCTTTGGAACCATTGTGGTTAATGATTTCCCTTTTGTGAACACCTTTTTTTTATGTACACGGTAAAATTTTTAAGGTCTGGATTCACTTACATATATTTAAATGTCAAATTTACTTGGCTTCATGTTCCATCATAATCATCTTTTTGATTTGTAAAGCATTTCGTCAGAAAGTCTTCCATCGTTCGATACATATGCCGTTTAACATTTTTGAGAGTGTGATTTTCATCCGTATATATCTGGAATAGATATGCAAATATAATTGTGAGGGCGAATGACATAACTTCAATGAATTCGTAATGAAATTCAATGTTTTGTTTTCAAAGATTGTGTTTCCTGGAAACACAATCTTTGTCTATGCGAACAGATATTTCTGCTCGATTTAGCAGCATAAAAAAACTCAGTAGTTTTAGTATGTTGTAAAATAAATTTGTAACTTGTTATAACATCAGTTGTTTAGATACTTTCTGATAAATCCCGTTTTTCTTAAAAAAAAAAAATTTTTAAAAATTAACACATAATGTATTAAAAATTAAATTTTATAAGAAATGCATGGAATGAAGTCTCATTTTAATAACAGGTTTAGTCTTTATTTATTGAATTTTGATCTTCAGTTTAATTATTAACTATACCAATACATTGGGTTGTTCGGAAAGTAATTTCATTTTTTGGGGGGAAAATGAAAGACAATTTTCGTATAATAAATAAATATTTTATTAAATTATATATTGGCCATTCTGGTCCTACACCTTTTGCCATCTTTCTTGTAGTAGCATGATTCCACGCTCATAATACTGGGTGTTTATAAAGTCCCGGACCCATTTTGATGTTTAATAACTCATAAAATAATGAAGATATAAACAAACTTATGGCATTTTATTGATGGAATAACTCATATATTTTCCTTTTCAGGTTTGGATATCTTTACTTTTGTAAATATCGTCTTCGCGTGTGGTTAATTTCATATAACTTCATGTTCCAGTCTAAATATATGTACTTTTCTAAATATCGTCAGCTTATTAATTGCATTTTTCTCTCTTTTGTTTTTGGCAACTATTGCAATATTATCGTTACTTTTGATGTGTTTCTTCTATGTAGTACTTTTCTATGTGATGTTTTATTCGATCGGGTATTAAGGAGAATGCATTAACTACAAGAGAAAGCACTGATTTTATGGTGGTTCATAGAAACCAAAATGATAGTGCAAGCACAGAGAAATTGCAGAAGAATTTACCAAAAAGATCCTCCATCCAAAAGCAGTATCTTGCGGTGGAAAAAGAGTTTTCGAGAAACTGCAAGTATCGCAAATAAGAAACGTTCCGGACGTCCCTGCACAAGTGATTTTGACGTTGAGCGTGTCAGACAGACATTTTTACACAATCCTAGAAGATCTGTGATATCAGCGGCAAGAGAATTGGATATGCCAATTTCGACGGTGTACAAGGTTATTAAGAAACAATTAAGACTGCATGCATACAAAGTTCAAATTGTTCAAGGTTTGAGACCGAATGATAGGCCTAGGAGGATGGCGTTTGCAACATATATGGTAGGAAGGATAAAAGATGATGCTGATTTTCTGAAGCACATGATGTTCTCCGACGAAGCATCCTTTCATGTTTCTGGCCTTGTTAATCGCCATAATGTGCGCATATGGGGATCTAAAACCCCCCATGAATATCGTGAGGCACAAAGGGATTTCCCAAAGGTTAATGTGTGGTGTGGACTAGTGCACAACCTTTTTTTTTGGCCTTTCCTTGGGCCTTTCTTTTTTACAGAAAAGACGATCTCATCAGTCGTATACTTAGACATGTTGGAAAACTTCGTATTTCCACAACTAGAGGAGCTTCAGCCACATGTCTTTTTGCAACAAGATGGTGCACCACCTCATTGGGGTATCATCGTTCGTAGTTCTTTGAATGACCATTTTCCAGGAAGATGGATTGGGCGCGGAGGTCAAATTCCTTGGCCACCCAGATCACCTGATATAACGCCGCTGGACTTTTGTCTTTGGGGATTTATAAAGGACAATATTTACAGGAGGATTGTGTCGAACATTGATGACCTAAAAGCCAGAATTACAACTGGAATAGCCTCTGTGGATGCCGACATGCTTGTCGCTACCTGGCGTGAAATTGACTATGGACTTGATATTCTCCATGCGATGAAGGGGGCATACGTAGAAGTTCATTGACAAGGGTCATGAAACTTTTTGAGTCTATCTAACCATTTATGTTATTAATTTTAATCTATCTTTATTATTTTATGAGTTATTAAACACCAAAATGGGTCCGGGACTTTATAAACACCCTGTATTTTGGTTCTGGCAAAAAACTGATTCAGGGGATTTTTGACCTCTTCATTTGAAGTGGTCCTCATTTACAGTCCAAAAAATTTTGCAGTGACCAGAACAAATAATAATCCAAAGGTGACAGATCTGGAGAATATGGTGGGCGTGACAGTGTATCCCATTCAAGCTGTAAAAGCTTTTGGCGAGTGACCAAACGTGTCTGAGGTCTCGCATTAGCTTTGTGGAACACTATATCTTTTCTGTTTATTAATTCTGGCCTTTTCTGTTAAAGTGCATCATTCAGTTCTTCCAGCTGACGACAGTAGACTTCCAAATTAATTGTTGTGTTATCCGGTAAAAGCTCAAGAAAAACTATTCCTTTAAAATTCCCCCAAACTGACAAAATCACCTTTTTTTATGGATGTCGGCTTTCGAAATGCTTTGAGCCGGTTCATCTTTTTTTCTCCATGATCTCTTGCGTTTGACATTGTTATAGACAACCCATTTTTTGTCTCTAGTAATGATGCACTTAAAAAATGATATTTTTCGAGACGTTTGGGAAGCGAATCCCAGTCGTCAACGCGACGACACAAAATTCTCTCCGTGAGAACACGGGGAACCCATATATCGAGCTTCGAGGTTAAACTCAGGCCTTTCAACATAGTTCTGAATTCAGAATATTGAATCCAGTTCTGGCACTGGCGTACTGTCAACACATGTTATACATACACATCGGTTAATTTCTTTTTGGCATGAACAGCATTTTTATCTTTTTTATAGTAAAAAAGTAAAATATGACAAAAATGCTGCTTATTGACCTCCATATTTAAAAGGGCACCAACCAAAAACTAGTATTAATTGAAATTTTTCACACACAAGCCTTGTTATATCAGCTTTCAAAACATATAATGATAATGTGTCTTAAGTGTGAAGTTGGGTTCGAAAAAATACAATTAAATCCTCTGTCAGAAAAACGAAATTACTTTCCGAACAACCCGACATAATTATTATTATACCAATAATTTGGTATAGAGAATATTTTAACTATACCAAACGATGAATACGCTGGAAACTTCAACCTAACAATACATTAGTCTATCGGAAAATATTTTGGTAAAATTTGCTTATATTTTGCCACAAAATGACAGTTTTTATTTATATTTTGAGTAAAAAGCTAAAAGACGACCGTTCAATTAATCAGCATAACTGGTGTCTTAATAGAGTGCTATCTGGTGTAATCTGGTAATCATATCGGGGCAATCTGATATTTTATGTTGTTACAATTTTGTTAGGAAAATATTATTATGAATTATATTTTTCCTATAGTTACATTAACAGAGAATTCTTAGAATTTTACAAAGACTTATGTAGATAAAATAGTCTAGATTAACGTCAATAGAAAGCCGTGCTACCTTTTATTTTATCAACTATGACATGATGACCGGTTATCCAGAATATGCTTATCTCATTTTAAAGTTGTTTGCACTACCCGTTTCGATATTGTATGCCTGGATGGAAATTTCTGAGTACTTACTTGTGATGAATGTGCATTCATTTCTTCCAACTAATTTTATTTTATGTTGTAATTCCTAATCTGAGGTGTTTAATGATTATCAATGAGCAAAATGTTCATAGATTAAATATATATCTTTTATAGAAAAAGTTCTCAAATAAAAGAACTTCAATCTATGAACGTCCTCAAATAAGTAAAGATGGAAATTTTCTTAATTCTTTTTTTAAAAAAATAAGAAAAAAATGCTCTGTCCAGGACTTGTTCCGTTCACTCGTAGCATTTTTTTGGATAAAAAACTTGAAACTATAGGAAATTTTAACAGTGTTGCATTTTATGTTACCAATATTAATTTTACGTAACTGCAAAATGTAGTAGAATTCGGCCTACTTGTCTTCAAACATAATTTTCAAAAACAAGCCAATAACGAATCAAACACAAACGTGTATTGAAACTATGACTAACTCTAAGTTTATCTAATATGAATATATATTTCTATGACGGTACTGAAAATATGTCTTTATGAAAAAATATAAACGGTATGGTTAGTTTACCTCAAATAAACAACTCTAAGCAAAAGGAAACCCATAAAAAATTTGTCTATCATGTCTACATTCAAAAAGATTTAAAAGCTATGAAAACTGTATCAAATGGTTATTTCTTACCTGGGTTTGAAATAGAACACCCTCCTCCGTGAGTGCTTTCATAAACATTGTTGAATGTTGAATGTGCACAGAAGCTACAAAACAAAGTTTTAATTTTAATGCTATTTCTTTTTTATCATGTAGTGAATTAAATTACTTTTTCTAGTATTACTAAATGTTAAAATCCCTACGTTTTGCAGACTGTCAAACAAACATATTAGGTACTGCTTCAATTCAACAATTAACTCAATTTCATAATTGAATTTTTTTTCTAAATTTGCTAGGTAAAATTAAATAATTAATCCTGTACTAACCCTTTTAACTTTTAATTTCTAACTTAACTTTTTAATTTCTAACTAATTCTTTTTAAGCTAGATTTCAGATTTTTTCATATATTTATTACATCCTTTTTAGAAAAGAGTTTCTTTTAATAGCCCCATGTTTCCATGCTATGACATATAGTACCGTTTAAGAAGTAGATTTCATAAGAGTTTTTTTTAAACGTATAAGTAATTCTGTCTTTAAAAATACGGTAAAGTTAATATCTATGGCATCGTTTCTATACTTTTTATTGCAATAGTCAGGCTAGACAAAACATTATTTTCTTTGGTTTCAATGTGATTTGATGTGTTTGATGCACTTTAAACTTACTAACCGAATAAATAGTTAATAATAACTACACGAAGTGCATATACATCTGGCTTGCACTTATAATGTATGGTGTGTAATACCTGAAATTTTAATTATAGAAGGACATTTTCTGTAAAAAAAATATAGTAGCACCAGAAATATTTATAAGATCGTTACGATAAATCAGTTTAAGAATTTAAACTAGAAAAACTTATCCTAGTTTTTTTATTCAAAAAAAGTTACATCATCATGATTTACCTTGTATATACCATCCCAGCAGTAACATGATAAAATCCATTTTAATTTATGAAGCAAATTTCCATAAGCAGTTAAAAGCCTATTCCACTAAAAAGAATCTATAATTTTACTCAGAATCTTCTATAAATGTAAATAAATTTTATTTTGCGTATTCCCATTTAGTACTAAGATTATTCAGGTATACATATACACTTAAAAAATTCCTGATAAGATTACAATAGAAAGTACTGACATTTTGGGTGCATCATCCGAAACATACATTTTTAACGTAAAATATTATACTAAAATTTTTACTGAATATTTTTCTAAATAGAGTAATTCACTGATTTTACGGTAATTAATACTGTAAAAATACGGTATATATATAAAAAGAAATGGGAGCATGTTTTGATAAAAATGGATTCTATGGTTAAAAGTACTGGCACACTAAGTGCTAGTGTTATTAACTGTAATTTGATCTGGAATTTTTTACAGTATACAGATTCACAATTTTTTTAAAACTTAATTTCAAGAGTGGCGTGTCAGATAAAACTCTGGAATTGTCCTAGTATTGAATAAGCTTAAATTATTATTCTTTTACAACAAAATAAATTTGAAACCAGTGGTTTTTTTTAAAAAATTAAAATTTAAATGATATTTTTTTAAAGTATATTAATACAGTATTGTTAAGTGACGCCAGAGGACGTATGTGAAAAGGGGAGAAAATTGTAGTAGTAGATGTAGTTGTTGTATGTAACTGCAGCGCGATGAACCAACCATCGCCACATCTTTTAATAAAATTGTTTTGTTTGTATAAAGCAGTCGCCTAGAATACTTATAACTCTTTCAATACAGTCCAAAGCTATCGACGACCTTACAGTTTGGTCGTACACGCCGGAGTGCTTAACTAGCAGAATTAATCGTGCATTAATTCAATCTGTCAACATGACGACTGCAACAAAAGCTACTACGTCGCTCGAGTCTAGCGTCGTTCTAACAAGGAAGCGAGCAAGCATCAAAGGTCAAATTACTAGACTTTCGAACGTGCTTACCGGTGAAACACCTAATCAAAAATCCCTTGAAATTAAATTAAACTCCTTGAGAGGTCTAAAAACGAAGATCGATGATCTTAGAAACGATTGCTGCAAAACAATGTTCATTATTAGTGTCTCAGGTAATTTGTTTTGTTCCAATCCAAGTTGCTTTAATGCTCTTAATTGATTAAGTAAATTATCGATTAAGTTTCTTAAATCCTTACAAGATTCAAATTTAATTTTACTTAAATTTAATAACTCAGTTATATGACTGTTTACTATCAGTCGTTTATTTTCATATCTGTTTTTTAATGCGTTAAACAAGGAAGAATAAGAGTCATCTACATTCTGTAATTGTTTTGCAGTACCAGTTAATGATGATTGAAGATAGGCATTCGAAATGTCTTTAAATTGTAACGAATTACCCACCTGGGAAATTTTTACTGAATTTGTGTTAAAACGTATTCAAGCTCTTGAAAACGTTCAAAAATGTATTCCCGTTTCGAAACCGAAACAAGAAGTAACCCCCAAGCATAAAAGTTTCGTTTTGCAAAATGATAAACATTTATCTTGCTCTATGTGTCATCAAAACCATTTAATATATAAGTGTAAAAAATTCATTGACTTATCTGCTCAAGAGCGATTGAATAGTGTAAGAAAATTGCATCTGTGTTTTAATTGTTTAGGTAAACACATGTCATCTCAATGTAGAAAATTAGAGTATAAATGTAAACATTGCTCTAAAAATCATCATTCAACTCTTCATGGGGCTAATTTCTTAAAACCCGAAGTTGAAAATAAAAATAATCAAATATTAGAATCCAATTGTGCTAATTTAACTGAGATTATTTCAAATCAAGCAAATAATGAGATGAGTAATTTTAGTGGGGGGGAAACGAAAAATATAACTTCCTCTTTCGCTCTTTCTCACAGCTGGCAGAAGGCGCCGCCAAGTAGTTGTAATGTCTATGATACTTACTCAAATGTTTTGCTTTCAACTGCTTTAATTTATGTGCGAGGAATAAATGAATGTTTTTATCCCTTTTTATGTATTCTCGATAGCGGTTCTGAAATAAGCGCTATTACTGCTGATGCAGCTAAATTATTGTGTTTAAAGGAGAATACATTAAACTCATTGATAACTGGAATTAATGGGGCTACTTTGAATGTAAATAAATCGATTTCTGCTTTTGTTTCTACTAAAAATAGAGACTTTGAGAAAGAGATAAAAATGCTGATAGTGCCTAAAATTACTGAATTTACCCCTGCTAAACCGCTTGATGTTTCTAAAATTAATTTTCCGCAAAATTTGACTTATGCAAATCCTAACTTTTTTAAGCCTCAACGTGCGCAAATCTTGCTTGGCGGAGATATTTTTTACGAACTATTACGAACCGAGCAAATAAAATTGGAAAATAGTTCAGTCATTTTACAGAACTCTGTACTCGGCTGGATTGTAACGGGAAGATTGGACACTAAAGATAATTGTAGGGAATACAAATGTCACTTATTATCACAAGATCACACTTTAACTGATTTGCAAAAATTTTGGGACCTTGAGTCTCTAGGAATAAAGGATGAACCCAGATGCTTAGAGGGGGATGAAGCACTATCCAAATTTAAGGAAACAATTAGTTATAAAAATAAAAGATATGAAATCACTCTTCCTTGGAAAAGAGATTGGAGGGAATTGAATAATAATCTTACTGTTGCAACTAAGCGATTTAAAGGTCTTTTAAATCGCATGACTTCAAATCAAAAATTGTATATTCAATATAGTGAAATATTGCAAGATTACGTAGAAAAGGGAATTATTGAGAAAGTTCCATCCGCTTCAGATACTGTTGATAAACCTGTGTTTTATTTACCCCATCACCCAGTTTTCCGGAAGGACAGTGTTTATACCAAGTGTCGCATTGTTTTTGATGCTAGTTCTTGTGAGGTTGGTGAACTTTCACTTAATGATTGTCTCTGGACGGGAACGAACCTTAATCCAAATGTATTTCATCTTTTAACCTTTTTCCGAATGAATAAATTTGCTATTCTAGCGGACATTGAACGTGCCTTTTTGCAAATAGCATTGAACGAAAATGATAAGGACGCATTGAGGTTCCTTTTCACCCTAGACGATCCCACTAAGTCTGAAAATATTCAATTGCAAGTATTCAGATTTAACAGGCTTCCATTTGGAGTCAACGTAAGCCCTTTTTTGCTCTCAGCGACTATCAAGCACCATAATGATAAGTTTAAAAAATTATATCCAACAACTTCAAAAATTCTTGATACTTGCTTTTACGTCGACGACATTGTAGCTGGTGCAGATAACTTGTCTGAAGCCTTCAAAATTTCTAGGGAAGCAGACATTATCATGAAAGATGCTAGCATGCACCTTCGTAAATGGGTTTCAAACGACGAGTCACTAAAACAGATGTGGGAGGAACAAGGATTCAGTACTCTTCCTTCATCCTCATCAAAAGGCCCAAACGAGTTACACAAAGTTCTTGGGATGTCCTGGGACACAAAAATGGACATTTTAACTATGGAAGTTAAAGGACTACTGGAATTTCTTGACTTAGGAAAAAATACAAAACGATTTGTGTTGCAAGCAGCAGGTAGAATATTTGATCCCGTAGGACTAGTAACACCTTACACCATCAGATTAAAGATTCTTCTCCAAGAATTATGGTTGCGTAAGATATCATGGGACGACGAGCTTCCTACAGATATTCAAGAAACTTGGAGGCAGTGGTGTATGGAAATTCCTGAATTGACTAACTTGCAAATACCCAGAAACGTATTTCAAATTTCTGATCACTCAGACTTTGAGTTAGAATTGCATGCATTTGCAGACGCTAGTCCAAAGGCTTACGGTGCTGCCATATACTTAAGAATTAAAACAGTAAATCAAGTAACTGTGAACTTAGTGGCTTCCAAGAGCCGTGTTGCACCCCTTAAGAGGATTTCTCTTCCTAGGCTAGAATTGATAGCCGCATTGCTTGCTTCACGACTTGCACGTGAAGTAAAGAAGGTATTAGATCGGAAAGGAATATCTTCTATTTATTATTGGACAGACTCTCAGATTACATTGCATTGGATAAAAGGTTCCGTATTTAAGTGGAAACCCTTTGTAGCAAACAGGGTTAAAGAAATTCAATCTCTCACTGACCGAGAATCTTGGAATCATTGTGCTGGATGTGACAATCCAGCAGACTTAGTAACTAGAGGCGTTAGTTGCAAATCTCTCGTCGAAAATATCACCTGGTTGACTGGACCAGACTTCTTAAAGGAATTAGTTATTCTTAAATGTGATGAGACTCTGAACATTCCAGAAACTGACCTACCTTGTGAAGAACTGAAAAAGTGCTCTGCTCCTGATCCTAATGACATTCAATCTGTTTCTTTAATTACCACCAATGATAGATCCTTCTTTGAACAAATTCTTAACCTTTCTAACAGTTTTGCTAAACTAATTAGAATTTTATCCTTTATTTTAGATTTATTCGTAATTGTCGTAATCCAATATCTAGAAATGGGGGGTTCTTGACCATTGAAGAGAACCAACCTGCAGAAAATTGGCTTCTGTTTTCATTGCAGTCAGGTAAGTTCCAAGAGGAATTTAAAAGGCTCAAACAAGGTGAACCAGTTTCATCTAGAAGTAAGTTATCTTGTTTAAATGTATTCTTGGATGAAAATTCTCTAATTCGTGTTGGTGGCAGACTTAGAAACTCTGATTTATCGAATAATAGTAAATTTCCCATTGTACTGCCTAGCAAGCATAAATTAACTGATGTCATTTTGTATCATTATCATTTAAAGTATTTTCATTTAGGTGCGCAAGCACTCTTGTTTCAAGTACGACAGAAATTCTGGCCGCTTAACGGCAGAAACAATTGTCGTAAAATTGTTCAGTCTTGTGTGATTTGCTTTAAAAATAAGCCTGTAAGTGTTCAACAAATAATGGCCGATCTACCAAGGGAACGTGTCACTCCTAATTTTGTCTTTAATGTGACAGGGGTTGACTTCTGTGGCCCCTTTCTAGTAAAATTTAAAAATCAACGTAAAGGAGTGTTAAATAAGATTTACGTAGCTGTTTTTATTTGCTTATGCACAAAGGCTATACATCTTGATTTTGTTTCAGACTTAACCACTCAAGGATTTATAGCTTGTTTGAAACGTTTCTTTGGTAGACGAGGCAAATGTTCGAAAATCATGTCTGACAATGGAAAAACATTTTTTGGAGCAAATGTTGAGATTAAAAGGCTTTTGAAACTTGTCACTTCCCGCGATGAAAACTTGTCTAACTTTCTCTCAAACGAGAATATTGTATGGGAATTTATACCTCCAAAATCACCTAATTTTGGGGGCCTTTGGGAAGCTGGGGTGAAGGCTTTTAAATTTCATTTCAAACGAGTAATAGGTAGCCAAAAATTGACACTTGAAGAATTTGTAACTATTCTAGCAGAAATAGAAGGAGTATTGAACTCCCGGCCCCTCATTCCATTGTCAGCAAACTTTGATGATTTTCGGACATTAAGTCCAGGTCACTTCATAATTGGGAGACCAATAAATGGCCTTCAAGAACCACTACTTAATGATATCAAGGACACTCATTTGTCCAAATGGCAAAGGGTAACTAAATTTAGTCAACAAATTTGGCAATTGTGGAAGAAAGATTACTTAAATAATTTGCAGGGTCGAACCAAATGGAAATTTAGTAAGGACGATGTAAAACAAGGTACTCTTGTTTTAATGAAAGATGCGCAGCTTCCTGCCACACAGTGGTCAGTTGGAAGAATAGTGGAAATATTTCAAGGTAGGGATGGAAAAATAAGAATTGTAAATGTACGTATGCCTAATGGTAAGATTTTCAAGAGAAATGTCAGAGACATTTGTATATTACCTCTTGAATGAAAAAAAAAAATAAAAACACTTGTTTTTCTTATGCATATTCTTTTCAGGAGAAACTGTTTGAGTGAATTAATTTGTTTATAATTATATATGTATATTAATCAGCACATGTTATCCTACTGTATTTGTTCTCAATTTGTAATCATAGCAGAATTTAGTTGTTCATTATTTTTATGAGTCTAATAGCATTCATATGTTCTATGTATTCTATTATTTAGTTATATTGTTTATTGAAATTATGTAATTGAATTTCAATCGGGGGGGAATGTTAAGTGACGCCAGAGGACGTATGTGAAAAGGGGAGAAAATTGTAGTAGTAGATGTAGTTGTTGTATGTAACTGCAGCGCGATGAACCAACCATCGCCACATCTTTTAATAAAATTGTTTTGTTTGTATAAAGCAGTCGCCTAGAATACTTATAACTCTTTCAATACAGTCCAAAGCTATCGACGACCTTACAAGTATTATTAATTATAGTATTATAAATAGAATAGAAATATTAATTATTATTTATATAAATAATGAAGAATTTTGACATTATGTAGACTAGATATTTCGGTATTTATGTGGTATCTTTGATAATTCTGACACATGTTTAAGTAATAAGTTAATAATTTATGTGTGTAAGCATTTCTGGTAATGAAGGGAAAATGCTATCCAAGTGTAAAAAACAAGTCAATTCAGTTAAACGTTTTGAAGGAAAAAAAATTTTTGTGAGTACATAATAACATAATGGCATACTTAACATAAATGGCTTAGAAATTCAATAATTAGATAAAATTGTAATTTTAGTTCATGTAATTAATCCTCAATTTTTGATATTTGTAAACCGTGTTATACTATATACATTATGTTTATATAAATAATTTTTTAACGTATTGAATTTGTATGCGCATGCCGACGAAATTTTAATAACATAAATATGCAAATTTTTTTGCATACATTTATTGTTGTATCCATTTACGGTTCGAAATAAAATATTTAGTTTTTGGTAATCGTATCAAACACAATTACCAATAACAAAACTACATTGCAACTGCTCAGCACTGAAACTTCTGAAATACGATATCTCATTTGCATTTAATAGCCATTATTATATTCTTATAACCTAAAGTCATAGTTAAGGCTTCAAATAATCTCATGTAAACTGAAATTATATTATAAGATATATTTTTTGTAATATTTAGGATTTTTCTTACATTTCATGATGAACATTTTGTCATGATTATGTATTCATACAGCTAATTAAAGTAAAAGCTTTACAAACATTTTATGTACTGTATATTTTACGAATTATTGATGTCATTCCTTACATAAAATCTAAAAATATAAATTTTTGTATTAAAGTAAAAGTTTTCACTTACCGTCTGCAGTTCCATGTATCAATAGAATCTTTTTTCCTTTAAAATTGTGAGCCTTTTTGATTAAACTCGCTCGCTCATAGCCTTTATAATTGTCTTGTGGTAAAGGAGTTCCCATATATCTTTCAGTATAAGCCGAGTCTGGAAAAGATGTTTTTGATATTAAACAAAAACTATTAGTGAAATATTTTTAATGACCATTAATTTTTCTATTTTCTTACAATAATCTTATCGAAATTAAAGGACAAAAATAGATTTTTTTTATATGTTTCTCCCTTTTGCCCGTCTGTTTTTTTCATTTATTTTTAATAAATTTTTGTAGATTGTGTAACAGATACATAAAATTTCTGCAATTGACAGCTTGATTATTATATTTATAATTAAATTTTAGCGCTTATCAATATGGGTAAACTTTCATAAGTTAAAGGATTTAGTTGAAAATCATTTATTTGTTTTAAATCATTATAAAAGTAAAATTGTTGTGGTTAATGTGATGGCGAGAATAATATTAACCAAAATATACTCGACTATTTTTTTTCCAACTAGAAGCAAATATTATTTATTGAATTTTTTAAGCCTATAATTCTCATTGCATTGGTTTTTTTTTTTAAAAAAGAAAATAAATTATATAATTACTTACTGTAGTATATCCAACTTGTTATTGGAGCAACAGCAATGGCGCATTTAAAAACTGTTTTTTCTGCAGCCAAAGCAGATGCCGCTACAAAGCCACCATAGGCTTGTCCCCAAATTGCAATGTGTGTTGGATGGATAAAAGGCAAATTATCGCGCAGATACCTGTGCATAATGAAAATAGAAGAGAAAACATCAATATATCAATTATTTTAACATAGCGTTTCAAACTATGTAAAAGGCTGAGAACTTCAAATTCAAATTACAGAGTTCAATCTGAAGAACAAAAAAGCTGAAACTAAACAACTTTAAACTATTGAAAAAGGCTAAAGAGCTCTATAAAATATTAAAAAATTTTCATTTTTCATAAACTTAGATAATCTGAAACACTGTTTGACATTGATATAAGATGACTGAAATTTTTTAATAAATTTTAATTTTATAAGAGTGATATTCGTTACGCATTGTTTAAATTGGGGTGCACAAAATCTTTTTTTAATCTTATAGTTATTGTGAATCTTTTACAATAATCGATTTTTAAGAATCAGAAACTTACGGTTAATCCGGAAATTTTTCTTTAGAAAAGGAGATACGTTACGATAAAACATATGAAAAAAATTGACTTAATCTTCGGAATTAGAGAAAAAAAATTGCTTAGTTTTTCTTTTCTCAAATAAAAGATTTTTTTTCATTGTTAATAAAATGTTTCTTTTGATTGCTTTAATTATTAAATAAAAAATATAACCCATAAATAAGCAAGTTTTATATTTTATCACTGTAAGTATTTTCTTTTATAAAAAAAATAATAGTAAAGAATTATTTTTAACTTAAAGTTAATTTTATAAAAAAATATATTACTTTCTTACAACTTAGAAATGCATAGTGAAAAAATTACCTCACAATATGTTTAATGCAAGAATTCTCCAGTTATTCAAGCAATTATTAAATACAACTACCAGAAACTAGTCTCTTAAACTTATGATAGGAAAATATTTAATACTTACCTAATGACATCGATTTGATCTTCTATTTCTACTGTACCCAAATGATAGTATATTTCATGCATCACTTTGTCTCCTTGATTTCCACTTCCTCTTCCATCTATCCAAGCATAGATTTGATTTCTCCGACCTGATAAATATGTACCCCAATGGATGTTAAATTCATTTGTTACTAATTGAGATCCAGGAGCACCATCCCTGTTGATAATCAATATTTTAATTAAAGAAAATACTATATATATATATATATATATATATATATATATATATATTGTATATATATTATATATATATATATTGTATATATATATATATATATATATATATATATATATATTGTATATATATATATATATATATATATATATATATATATATATATATATATATATATATATATATATATATATATATATATATATATATATATATATACTTTACTGGAATTCTAATACAGTAGAACCTCGGAAGATCGTTTCTTAAGGCACTATTCATTACTAGTGATGGATCTGGGAAAACGACGATTACGGGTAAAATTAAAATACCGTACAATGACGTAAAAAATGAATGAAAAATAAAAAGAAAAAATACATTAGAAAATAAAAAATTTAATAATTTGCTTTAAAGTTTTAATTGATAAAATTATGAATTAAATGCAAAAATTTGCCGATGCAAAAGAAGGATGAATAAAACATATTTACTCATTTAAAACCTTTGTAAATTTCAGTTTGAAAACAATTTTTACTTTTAGCAGAAAGGATAAGTTTTTGACATATCTAACAGATTACTGTTAATTTTCTGTCAGTTCCTATGATTACAAAAAATTTCTGATTGTTACAAAGTCTTTGATACCTAGTTTTGGCTAAGTCCAGTTTCTCCATTAGTGGCACATTGCGATTCCTCAGCGTCTATAACTATTTCTTTAACCGGCAACACCACGAATTTCAACATTTTCTTCAACTGATGCATGGACATCGAATATGATGGTAGAGGCATTTTCCCATTAAAAATCATCCTTATTGTTTTCATTATTAGCCTCAGGACTATTTTTCTTTTCAATGCGAATTAATTTAATGTTTTTTGAAAACAGTAGAATTTAAGAACGATATAGGCGAAAATCTGTTGGTTTCAAAAACAAACAAAACGGGTATAATGGCATAATAGGAATAACATTTGTGACGGGACCGTTAAACAAGACAATACGTACGGGAAAACGAAAGTTGTGGGTGGATCAAGGTTCAACCTGTATTTCTATAAGTATCTAAAACGTGATTTATCTAAAATCAATCGTATTAAATTTATTCAAAACAATGATATGCATATATTTCAATAATTATGATCAACTCTTACGTAAACTTCTCTGTACCTAACTGTACATAAATCCTGATTGGATTTGCAGACAGTTATTTGATTTAGTTGAGAAACGCCTTCCGAAGTGAAGTAATGCTTCTTAGGCCATGGTAGAGCCACCCTAGTATTGAAGGTCCGGTTGGATGAACTTGAAACATAATCGAGTACCAGTCTATATTTTCAATTGCTTAGTTTCATTTCATGTATTAATTTTAATTATCTTTTTCTCATATACAGTGTCTATATTCAATTCGAAGTTTCTTGTGGTTCTTTATTTCAGCATATAAACTAATTGAATTATCTGGACACGGGTTCGAACACAGGTGATGGATGATCGACACGAATTCCGCTCACACCGACCTCAGTGCTGACGCAAAATGCCCTCAGTGGAAGACGCATCGTGTGTTTTGGTCTCCTTACCATCAGGCTAACAGTGTGAGGTTTTTGAGGTTTTCTTCTCCTTGTTTTGCAGGTCGGTTCCATCAAAAAGTTCTCCGCGAAGGCGAATTTCAGCAAATACTTAATCCAGGTGTTTTCAAGTCTTTTGGATTGGGTTCAAAATTAAAAGGATATGTAGTTGAGCATTGTTAGTCGAAAACTCAGAAGCTGGACCAGCTGTTCAATAACAGGTATAAAATATAATAGACTAAACATTTTCTCAACCATGTATTTCCTATTTCTTCTATAAATCAGTGTTCGTTGTAAGAGAATTCTACTGTATTGTTTGAGAAAAGAGTAATCTTTCAGTTTAGCCTCTCTGCATTGAAACATCTTCAAACTTTTTGTATAAATTGGAAGCAAAACAATGACTCACAAACGGTTTGTGTAAATATGCTGATAAATAAACCGATTTTATACACCAAGAAAACAAGAAATGAATGAAGATTAACTTTCTTATATTGCTCCGTTCAAAAGGTTGTCCATTTATATTTGAGCATCATTTCTCACATTTGTTTCGTATTACTCCATTGAATGAAGCAAGTATGGATATTTCTTCTCCAACGACAAAGAATGCTTGCAATGAATCAGACATAATCTATCATCATCGTTACTTTTACAAACAAATTATTTACTTTTTCATCTATTTTTTCTCGTTAATAGAGGTTTTATAATAATCACATAGACTTACAATTTTACGGTTCTGCACGTAAATAGTCATATTTTAACCTACAGTCTTCTCCGCATAGCAAAACTGGTTTTTCCACGTTAATAGATAGGAGGATAGCGTATAGGGGAGAAACATTCTCCCAACAATGACCCGCCAGTGCGATTACCGTCCACTGGCAACAGCCGCAATTAAAAACCAAAGCAAACAACACAACTTCAAACAATTTTTGTAACTCACAAAATGTTTTATTTATAAAATTATTACATATACGTTGTAGAAAGAGTAACTAATACTGAATACTGGTGGACTTTACGATTAAATTATAATTACTTGATTAAATATTTCGATTAAATTATTAGATTATTTGATTAAATATTTAAATTGATTAAATTATTAAAATTATTAAATTGATTTTAAAATGTTTACTTAGGTATTTGTCTTTACACAAAATTTAAAAAAAGTTTTTTCTTTCTTTTTTTTTTCCTTTCTTTTTTTCATCTTGTCTATAAATTACACTTACGCATACAGTACAAGAGGATAAAGAGATGCTTCGTTGTCTGCAAGATCTGGGGGCAACAAAAGACGAACTTGAGCCTCTAAAAATATATTTTAGCATAATAAATACTATATAGAATATATGTGTATTTTTATGAATAACAAAATATTTCTTTGAGAAAATGATAAAAAATTTACCTTCATTGCAGTAACCGAAATAAAATTATCGTAACATACTAAAACTACTTTAATATATAGTTAAAATAACCAATTGTCATTACGAACTAAATGCATATTAAAGTTGTGTGCTGATAATGATGCTTAAAATGTAAACTCTATTTTAAAATTTTTTAGACAGAAAATCCTGCCAACCACTGCATGCTATATATTTATAACCGATATTTAATTTTGTATATGATGAAAACAGCGTAACGTAAAATAGCAAAGCGTATTTGAAACCCCAGCAAGAATTGGCAGAATTCCTAAAAAAATAAAATAAAAATTTGAATTATTCCTGTACTTTTGCATTTCTAATGCCCTTGTGCTAAAAATTTAGATAGAGGACATATCCGAAGAAGAAATTTTTTTTTTTTACTTTTGCTAAAATATAAATAGTCCGTAGTTATTGTTCAACAACGAAAAAATAAGTAAAATTCTACATAGGAAAGACCAGTTTAGTTCTAACTGCAATTTCACGCTTTTTAATTTTTAAATTTTTATTTATTTATTTATTTTTTTTTTTTTTGCAGAACGGTTTTTTATTGTGTATTACTTCGATTCTACATTCTAAATGTTCTTTCACTACTCCTTTCGCAGTATGTTGAATGCTAAGTAATATTTTTAAAATAAAATAAAAAGTGTCATGAAATGTTTCAAGCATCCAAAAATTAAGCTTAGTTGTGAATTTAAAAATTGGCAGACACAGTCCACTTTGTTGAATACAATTTGCAAAAACGCCCAAGTGCAAAAGGCTCTTTTTTTATTATCAATTTTTACTGTTTAAAATGAATTCTTTTTTGTAACATTAGTTTTATAACGTATTTTAAAATTTATAGTTGCTTTTGCTGTATAAAATGCACACGGAGAAAAAAATTCTGATAAAATTACCGTACTGGAAGGTGATGTCATTTCATGTCAAAAAACACCATTTTTCTGGTTATAAAACCGAAAATATACGCATTTAAACCATCAATTTTGTATTTTTTCCGTTTAAATGAGAATGATTTAACGGAAATTCTGGTTTCAAAATTATTGATTTTTATTACAATACATTTAGTAAAAAATACTAAACTGAATAGCAAATTTAACCGTATAAATAATTTTTTTTGCCATGCTCTTAGATATTACGTTAAAATTACCAAATTTTATCACAAATTGTAAAACCATACTTCATTGTTAATTTTCCCAAAATCATTACCAAAGCACTTTGATTGATAATAACAAGCTTTATGGTGTTTCCATACAGCCCAGAAACACGGTAAATTTATCACATTCTGATAGTTTAGTAGATAGTTGACTATTCTACATTTTTCTGTCTTTACGCCACAATATAACAAGATGAATTAATTTTAGTGATTTTTGGAGTAACAAATATTTTTTTTCTGAGATTATCATTTTCAATTTTTAGTACCATTCAAAGATTTTTATAGGATTGAAAAACATCACTTTTTTGAATTAAAAATATATATATATACTTAAGTGTTTGAGTATGGCTAAAAATTGTTCAAAACGGTGGTTAGGTTCCGACAAAAACCGCATTAGAAAGATTTTAGTTAATACGTCTTTGAATTGCCAACAGCTATTAATTTATAAAATGTCTTCTACAATTGAATATTTTTTGTAAAAAGCATAAAAAGAAATACTGTTATCTGTCTGAGGCCTAATTTTTAATTTTAGTTGTCTGCAGATTATGAAAAAAATAATATTTTGCTGATAAAAGATTGATGATTAAGTAGATTGAGAGTAGTATTGTAGAGTAAATAATAGATTTTATTTTGAGTTTTGCAAGCTATTCTACTTTAATTCTAATCAAAAAAAATTTTTGATAACATCATAAACCAGATTTACAGAACAATATAAAGTTATTTTCCTTCAAAAAAGATTTTATTTAACTTACTGTATCCACTTTTTATAGGAACATGAAATGTTCGAATCTGTGGCATAGTTCTTTGCTCAACACGTTGTTTAAGATCGCTGTTAGTATCTAAAACAACTGAAATAAAAATTAAATTATTATTTGCATGTTACATAATTGTTATCGTTATGTCTGTGAGTATTTTATTTAAAAATGAATAAAAATGTAACAGTTAAAAATAAATATAAGTATACCTATATTTTATTTAATATTAGACGTACACAAACATTTAATATCTATTAGTTCACTTTTTCCCTTTTTCTAAATTACTTCGAAGGGACAGAAATGCTTTTCCCATTTTCATCTATTTATTTTGAAATACTGGCACAAGAAAAGCAATTCATTTATTCATAAATATTAATACATTTGAGAATTCATAATTCATTAAAAAATATGCTTTTGATTTAAAATATAAATTATGCTTTTATTTAATAGAATAGTTTCATTTAATTATCTTAAGATAATATCACAATAACAGCAGTAAATATATTTTAAAAAAGTTATATGTTTGTGAAATCAAAAGAATTATTGAAATTTGTGAATTTGATTTAGATTATCATTTATAAAATTTAGATTATCATTTTATTTGTTTGACTTTATTAATATTAAGATAATGACATCATAAAAGAGAGAAGAATCTTAAATTTTTTTTACGTACTTGTGTAATATACTTTTTTTAAATTTATTTATGTTAAGATACTGACGCAAAAAAGGCAATGCATATAACCAAAAATATTAATTAATTTGCAACATTATAAGAATTATTGTTGAAATTTGTGAGTCTGATTTAAAATTTAGACTATGTTTTTATTTATTAGACTATTTTTATTTATTTATTTTAAGAAACTGAGACAGTTAAAACAATAAATATAGTCAATAATATTAATTTATTTGGGAAATAATAAGAAATATTAGAGAAATTTTTTAATTTGATTTAAAAGTTAGATATTAAATATTACACTTTACAATCATGTGCTAAAACCGCCAACTGTGCTTAAACCTACGTTTTGTAATATTACTTCATTAATTTCACTTGGAAAAGAAAATAAAGTAATAGTAATAAAATTTAGATTAGATAAATTCATTCTATGATCAAAAAGTTATGTAAAATTACTGTTTTCATTCATTTTTCTTTTGTTGCTATATCTTTTTTTTTAAGAACTACTTATCAAATTCGTTAAAAAATTGTTTTATCTGGACATACAAAAATGATTGAAAAATAAATGCATGTTAATAAGTGAGAAATTAAATATTTTATTTATTTGTTTTGTAAGTTAATTTCAATTCGTCAATTTTGAGAGAATACTTATCATTACACTTTTTTTAAAATTAACGAAATATTTATTAATCTAAGACTATATTTTTCTAAGGTATTCGTAACATGGTATTTAAAAAATACTTTAAGATAAATCTAATTTTTTTAAATATTATAAACTTACTTATTGTCTGATTATAGATTGATCGAATTTCTATTTTAGGAACACCAGGTCCAAGACATTCTAGCACATAATATTCTACATTTGGACTGAAGATAGCATTGTTATAAAGACATAAATATCCTTCATCACAAGTCAAGCATTTCATGAGTTTCGAGTATTTGCTTTTCTTTGCAGAAATAGAATATAGGTGGCGCTCATGAGTTCTGTTTTCTTTGGTTGCAAGAAAGTAACTGTACAGGAGATACATTATCATTAAAATATTGTTTGATTTTTCGAGTAAAAAAAAATTGAAATTAATGAAGCCAGAAGTCTCAAAATTACTGAAATATTTTGAAGAAAAAAGTGAAAAAAGCTGCTACCTATAAAAAGTGTAATCAAAATTCATTTCTAAAGTGTATGTTTATAAATCCCACTGAACAGTAATATATATATATATATATATATATATATATAAAATTACTAAAAATATTGTATATAAACTATTTTCTATTTTAAAAATTTAAGTAAAATTAAGTACCAGAATACAAATTAAGGAAAAGATATAATCTTGTCGTCAGCTTACAAGATATATCCGTAAAAAAGAGTGCTTGAAAATATTGTATTAATATAGCCAAAACAAAATATATTAGTACAATAATGTGATAATCACTAAAAGGATTGAAAAAAATATGTATGATTTTAGAAAAGGTTTATTTACGCTTTTACAATTTTACAAATCAACTTAAATCTATATTTTTTTAAAACTTTACTTACTAGTCTATTTAATAGTCTATTTAATAGTTACTTACTTATTTCACTAATTATAAAGTTTTAAATTATTAATTGCCACTTATAATAATTACTACTTACTATTATAATAATTTACAACTCATAAAGTTTAAATTTGTATAAAATTTTACTTCACAAAATATACTTTTCAGTAAACTGAGTCCTTATAATATTGAGAAAGTTAAAGTACAAAAATATAAAGCTATATCAACGGTGCCAACATATATTGGACAAGGTCAAAGCATTTGTGAAAAAAAGCAGACGTTAACGATTTTTTTTAACTATAACACAAACAGACGCAGTGTTAAAAAAATTTACGATATTGCAAGTTTGCGATACAGAAAAATAAACTTGTATAAAATGCTGTAAATAAATATTTTCATTTAGAATTCTTTATTTATTATATAATAGCTCAAATTGCTTAGTAAATCTGTATTGAAATCATTTCTGAATCAAAGAATCATACATTTTTTTTTCTCAAAGCAAAGAAAACTCTTCATATTAAATTTAAAATTCATACTTCATGTAAAAGTTTTTTTAAGAAAATAAATATACTATTGTAATGTTTTCAAAATTGAAAATGGATCAACAGAGTATTTTAGTCTTAAAAGAAATAAATTCTAAACAAAACAAATTTAATACTAGAGTATTATATGTTATAAACTCGAAAAAAACTGGAATTAAAAAAAAAGGTTTATTGGTTTTCTTTAAGTTTAATTTTACCGTATAAAGAATGCTAACTTTGACATTTTTTAATGTGCCTCCTCAATCCTCATGTGTAATCCTCATGTGTACTATCCTCATGTGTACTAGCAAAATATATCAATATATTTGCGAAGAGAAAGGGGGGAAATACGAGAAGTTTTATCCACACGGACGAAAAAAAATTTCTAATACCTCTCTGCACTTTATTGTTTAACATAAGTCCAACATAAGCCTGTTTATTTGTTCAATGCATTTAAATGCAACTAAATTATTCATTATATTTATATAAGTTTCAATAAGAGCTGGGAGAGAAAACTTTAAAATATTTATTAAAATTTTGTAAAAAATTTTCTGAAAACAAATTCTATTGTTGCTTATCGCCTTTGGCTTAGACAAACTAAACCAAGTCCAGGAGTTCACATCGCACAAAAACTACATCTCCCTCTTTCAACAGCTGTCCCACAATGACACCAATATAATCTAAGATATGAGAGAACAGCGGAAAATGGCCTCAGTCTTCTCGTTTCAGTCAAAAATTACTCTTAATGTGACTAGTCCTAATAGAATGGTTTGAGTAAGTTTTCGAGCAAGAGCACTGCAATGACAGTCCAAGAAGTGCAGCGGCATTCCAGGCATATTAGGGCGGGATCCTCAAAGTGGTGTTTATACTAGCCAAAAACAGGATCTCAGTGTTTTCAGTGTTTATATTAGCCAAAACAGTGGACCTCAGGAATTCATTATCTTCCCCAGCATGCAAGTCAGCAATTTCGTTTACGTAAACCACAACACGCAAAGAATCCCCTATAAGCATACAGTACCAACATGGGTCAAATCAACCAATTTTAGAATAATATCCTGCCCCCAATTTATCCAAGATATTACGCCAATACCTCAAGTACGGTATGGAGCTTTTGCTATCAGTTAAGTTAATCCACGTCAGCTTCCGAAGTAAGATTTAATGTTTCTTTAATAGCAAAAATCTCAGAGCGAAAATCTGAACTGTGATCAGGATTTCTAAAACAATACCTATGTTCTTATGTACTGAACACCACTACCCGTTCTTCCTGAATCAGATTTGCTTCCATCAGTGTAGAGAACGAGAGCCCGGGAGGGAATACTATTTATGACCTCAAGGTAAACCTGGCGAAGTAGTTCAGGGTGTTCATTTTAAACTGTGAACAATGAAAAAGAAAATGCGTTTCGAGGTAAGACACGCTGTATTTTAAAATTGCTATGGTTACTCGACGATCTAAGACTCAACCACATAAAATTGTTTCAAAAACTTTTCGAATCATTTTTTTTAATTACTAAAGAGTCAAATAGTTTTATAAACACAATTATTTTTATGATTTTTAAAGGTTTTAAGAAACATTGAAAAAGAAAAACCTTTCAAAACGTTGTGCGATGTGAACAATATCATTTTACAATTCATTTAATATAAATATTTACTTAACAAAGAATAGTTTAATTTAGAGCTGAACCATTTTTATTTATAAAGTTTTATAGAATCGATATTTAATTTTATTAGAAAAGTCTTAGTAACATACTTATAAAATAGCGGTGTCAGTTAAAAAATAATTGCGACTCAAGCACAACAGTGTATATAATTTTTATGGCTATCTTATACTTAGTTCGTTCAAGATGCTTATTATTTTTTTCAATTTACTCTTAAATTTATATTAAATTGAAGTGATTTTTTTTCGAACATACAATCGTCTTTTAATCAAATTTAACATTGAAATTTGGAAATGGAATGGGTGAAATTCGTCCTTATTTTAAAATGAAATACTAAAACATCCATTATAATATCAGTAGCTGAACAACTGTTCCTCGCTTAGGTAGAATAAAAAAGAAAATCACTAAATCAATGCTAAGCAGCACTGTGAAATCATGCGTGAAACTGAAAGACATCTACCGACACATTTAATATCTCTAAAATAATTCCATTATTTATTTATTTATTTGTTAATTTTTGCCTTTCCCGGTGGCTTTACTTCATTGAATTATGTGAAACACATTTTTGTAGATCATCACAACAAAATAATTAACTCTATTAAGTATCATTTGATGCTATTGATCACGGTCAACTCATGAAAACCAAAATGTATCACTATCATGTAATTTTCTCCAGTATATATCCCATTTGAGGAACCATAAGACAAGTATTTCAACAGTATCAGTATTAAATCTTTCTAATTTTGATGACGTTTTAGTAATAACCCAATTTATCAATATAATACTTCGTACATTCATTTGCTTCCCTCCAACATTTGAGTTTTGAGAGAAACACGTTTACAAAAGATAGCAAACAATAGTCGGAATTTCAAAAGCAAATAGATTTCTTATAATATATTGATAAGAATTTTAAAGCATGACTATTTCTTTATCTGATCTTTGTTTTCGCTCATTTAATTGACATTTTAGTATCTTCTTCAACAGAGGTAGAACATATAGACCTTTTAATATCGGTTAATGGAGTAAAAAAGTTGAGAATTGTTTGGATACATGAGTACACCTGAGGGTTTAAAGCTCCTTCCAGAAAAAGTAACTGTCATCTTGAATTATAGATTACCAGAAACTATCTTCGAACTGGGTACTTTTCTTAGTTTATTTTAATTTCCATAGAGGATTCCATAGAGGGATCTTAATAGTTTTAATGTTAGGGTCAAGAGTAAAATTTTATAAAGTGAAGAAGCCAAAGAAAATTGAAGCAATGCTAAACAAGGATTTAGTAAATGCTACATTACGTTTTCCTAATCCTGACTCACCATTAGCTCTCTCCAGTGTTGCTTTCAAATTTTCAGTTGAATCTTTACTCCAACAATTTGAAGGAGGGAATTGGAAACCTTAACCTTCTCTTAAGAAAATTAACAAATGCTATGACAGGATTTTCTTATTTTTTTTATCCTATATCATCCATCTCCATGCTTTAATACTGAATTAATGTACGCGATCATGCTATACCATTCGGCACAAAAAATTTTAATTTGAAAAGGATATGATGATCGAAAATTTCGAAATAGTTTTCAGATCGAGAGATAAAATTGGCCATTGCGGACGTTGTCCAAAGTTTAGGGCGTTAGAACAAACAGTTCTGGAGTTATAAGATAAATACACCCACAAAAGAAGACTCGTATAAACTGATTTTATTATAATAAATAATAATTCATTTTCATAGATAAATACATCTTGGTGGAAAACTTTACCTCAAATCTGCTAACGCGTTAACTTTTATTAAGAAGAAAACTCACCAGCTCAGAAAAATCTAATTTATCAAATTAAAATTTATAAAAATCAAGATTTTCTCCTTAATTATAAATAAAACTAAATTAATTTTTTAACAGTATAAGACCTCACAGCAATTTAAAACATACGGATCTTTTCAAAAAGAAAAATTTAATGGAAAACTGTAAGTTGCTTAGTTAGAATAATTATTTTAATTTATTAGTAAGAATAATTATTTTAATTACTCATCTGTGTTGTAATCTGAAAATTCCTTGAATGGGAGGATATCATAGATGGGGTAAAAAGAAATATTTCATATAATTTATGTAGGTGAAAATTTCATTAAACAAATTCAGGATTGTTGAAATAACAGAACAATAAAAATCTCAATAAAATGAAAATTTAGTTGTTTTAAACCCAAAAGCAACAAAGATTTTTATTTTGCACATTGTGTGGTAGAATATTTACATTCAAACATTTCGAATAGTAGATTCACAAGATTTAAAAGGATTAATTGTCTACAATGCAAGATATAATTAATGCATGGAAAATTATGTATGTCCCAATGAATGATAAAATAATGTACTTAAAAATAATTAACCTCAACTTAATGGAGGAAATGAAAAATTAACTTCTGAAGATAAAAGACATATTACCAATTCAGGGGTAATAATTTTTTAAAAATTTTCATTTGTTTTTTGTATTTTTTTCCGTTTAAATTTTGGTATATTCTTATCTCCAAAGCCACCATCCGCCGATTAGCTCTGCTACCAGTGTTTTACGTATAAGTCATAAAGAAATCATTTTTATTTTAGAAATTTAGCATTATTAAAAGTTTAAATTTAATAAGAAGAAATTCTGTCTAAGAAGCATTTCTATGATCTAAGAAACTCAGCAGATAAAAATAGGTCCATTCAAACTTATCAGATAAATTCACAGTATTATCCAAATTGACTTAAAATTAACAAAAAAATATTTAGAAGCAATGATATATTTTTCTTTCTAGGAAAAAAACATATTTAGCTTATAACAGTATAACTAAATGAAATTTTTATTATTAATTTTGATTATGTTATACATTCCACTTTCTTTTACGATACAGTCGTTAAAATTGTAATCAGCTTTTTTAAAAATGCTCTTTCAGATTTTTTTATAATCTGACTATAGATTTACAAACAAAAAATGAGAATTCATTTTTCTTTTGTTATAAGCATTTTATATTAATAAAAGTGCATAAAAATAATTTCTTAACCTGCATTTATTATTTACTATGTATCTATCTTTTCATTCCAATGGGCTGAAAAGGAACTCAGAGTGAAATCGATTTTATTCAACTACTTTAAGAGATTGAATTCGTAAGACGCTTTGCTTATATTTTGTTTTTTAGTAAGCTTTCCTCGTTTCTCTTAGAACTTGAGTAAAGTGTTTTCAATATGGTTCATTCTTAAAGTATACTTTACCCAAGGGATAATAATGAATTTTCAGGATTACTGCACTTACTTTGTATAGATATTGCTGCATTTTCTTGCGCAGAAATAAAAGAGATAAAGTAAATTTTGGTCCAGCAATATAAACTTTAACCACAGGAAATATTCTTTATCGATTTTAACATACATCTTCTGAGAGTTACCTTATTCACTTTAAAATATGTTTAAGTCAAATGTATATATTTTTTAAAATTCTGAAGCAACAAGTATCTTACTGTAAAATAATATTTCAAAGAGAGAAAATTTCTTATTTCTAACCACGAATTTAAGATACGCAGATGACGCTTAATTAATTTTGGTAATAGTTATTATGGTAATTTGTGCAATTATGATAAGATATCTACAAAGTATTTTCCGTAGTTTGATAAAGTATTTTCCTGGTAATAGCAAAGATAATGTATTAATATTTTAAGGAATTAGAATTAAAAGAACTTTTTACTACTACTACTTATAAATATTTAAACAAGAAAGCTTCTCCATGCAACGCAAATGCAGTTTAGATCAACCGAAAAGTCCTCTTATGAAGGCCAGTTGGGCCAAATGCTTGATCCAAGAGTTCCCTTATCTTCTTAATTAAGTTAACAATTGCAAGGTTACGGAGTTGGAGATTGATAGTCGTAAAGTCAGAATTAGGTCTGTTGTTCGTTCGAAAACGGTTTATAAATGAAATAAAATAAATACGTGTAAAAATGGGAAGGTGGATCATGGGTTAGATTCTCCTGCCATTTGGTTAACCATGGGTGGTTTTCGGGGTTTCCCTCTCTATGCAATGTAAATGTGTGTTAATTTTCTCAAAAAAAGTGCTCCACCAAGGTTAGTTTGTCCCAATGCTTCATCCAAGAGTGTCCTTGTCTACTAGATTAGGCGTAAAGTTACGAGGGAACGGGTTTAAACATTGATAGTCATAAACTCAGAATTCTGTGGAAGAAAAATAAACAACGTTAACATGTTAACATGGGAACTACGTCATCGAATTCGCATTTCAAAAGTAATTGAAACCATGCGTTTATTTTTTTCATAAACACGTTCCGATAAAAGTAAATAATTTAAAACAAACGTTAATTGAAATGACAAAAAAAGTTAGAAATGAAAAGGCGAAATAATTGGAAAAGTGCTGCTAATTCGTTAAAACTTAAATCGTAATTCGTAAGGAATCACCATATTATAATTGAACCCGATGATGCCTAATTAATTTTGATGATATATATTGATTGACATAAAAAAAACAACAACTTACATACTAAAATAAAGAGATAATGATAAAAAAAGTGAACCGTAAAAACACAGAGGACTCTTAATTGATTTTGGTAATATCCTCTACCGATCAAAAAGTGATTGGTGCGGTTTTAATATGAATTCCATAACGGATTTTCTGTAGTTTGCAAAATATTTTTTCAAGAGATTCTTTTATTTTAAGAATCATAGATAAAAGACGCACATTTTTTTCATCACTACTTATAAATATTTTAAACATAATATTAATTGTAGGAGAGAGAAATATGCTCTAAATTACATATCAATAACTTATACAAATTTCTTTTGTTTTTAAAATTTCGGTTTTAGTTTGCTACCACTGGTAAATGTATTTCGCACAAAATTCAATTGTTGAAGAGTTATGAAATAAACACCAAATATGCTAATTTAAAGTATTGTATTGATATATTTGGTATTTCTTAAAACTGTATCGATACTTTATAGTAATATAAATACTGTTTAAATTAGTGTCTGACCGTCCCTTGAAAGGGATATGTATAGAAGACAAATATGGTATAATTGTAAATGGTAATGGTAAACTGTGACTATCATGAGCTGGAAGCAACCAATAGCATCATGCCAAGTAACGCCTAATTCAGTTAATTTATATTGTAATAAGATGAACTACAAAAATATGTTTCGCTTAATTTAACAATAAAAAGTCACCGGGAAAGGCAACAAATAATAAAGAATAAAAAAATTAGTTATTTGATCTTTATTTACTGTGTCGGTATCTGCTTTGAGATTTGATCATGATTTGCTATCGTTGTTTAGTATTGATTTATTGATTTTCATTTCTTTGTACACCTCATTAGAAGAACGGGTATTCAGTTAGTATATTATAAAGTATTTTTCTTTATTAGCAATTAATTTAGACTTACACAGTATTTGAACCTTCGTGATACGCAACTATCTTCGTAACATCAAATTTTCCTTCCGTTAAAAACTCAACAAAGCGTGTCTGAAATATTCAATACAGCGTTAAAATTGAAAACATATATAAATATGATACTGTATAAGATTTATTATTTTTTACTGACTTATCTACATAATTGAGTAGTTAGAAGATTATATAATCCAAACAAATAATCAATACATTTATATTTATTTTGTAAATTACTATTGTGTTGTTTTAAATTACTTAAGTAAAAGTTTGACAGTAATTTTTTCCAAAAATTCAGAGACAATTAAAAAAAACATTTTATATTTTAAAAAAATCTTTCCTTCTAAAACATGCATTTATAATCATTCAATTAATAATAAATTCATAAAGTATTTAAATTGTTTGAAAAATTATTTTCCTTGAAGGAGGATTCTAACTTTTAAGTTAAGATTATTAAATAAAGATTAAAATAATTCATGTAATAAACTTAATTATTTCTATTATAAATTAAATTCTTATTATAAACTAAATTTTTAATTTAAACTGAACAGTATCTGAACAAATAATAATATTTTCAAATTCGGTAGGTTTTTTTTTTACTTTCCTGAAACAATGTAATAATATGTTCAAAGTATTATAAAATTAATATTTAGTATTAATTTAAATGATTAATTTATTTCTTCAACCTTTGATTAAAATAATTAAATAATTTCCGATCAAGGAAATACGGAAATTAAAAATAAACATTTTTTTTCTATAGTACAGTAAATAAAATACATGTTTTTAGAATTGCCTACATATGATTACCGTGGACTATTTAACTTTAACTAATGATAATCTAATTCATTTATAAGCATTTACTTTTTTTATAGTTAAATAGTATTTTAGTATTTAAAGTTAAACAGTATCCTTATCTATTGACGTATAATGAATTTCTTCATGAAATAATGCTAATGAGCTTTAGCTCATCATCATCAGCTTAGAGAAGTGTTGGTATATCATTTTAAATCTATTTACTTATTGATTGACAGTTATTGTGTAAGATGCCTATTAATTCAAAAAAGTTTTTCCAACAAATTTTAAAGTTTTATTTGATATTACAGTTATATAGAAATTTACAAGAAATGCATTTCTTTGTATAATTTTAAAATTTGGCTAATTCACTATGTTCATTTTTGCTTTATTATTGTTTTACTAAGGTTTATGTTTAGTTTCAAGTTATCAATATAGTTCTGAAAAGGATTATAAATATTTTCTTATTTTTAAACTTTTTTATGACTTTATAGAATTTATGTGAATTTTTTTACCTTCAACAAAACTAATTAAACATCAATCAACATTGAGAGATCTTACTTCATTGTGAACTACAGCTATGTGACGAAAATGCCCTCTGCTTCCTTCAGAAAGTGGTAGCTTAATAAACCAACTCTTACCACTGTGTCCAAACCTCATTGGATCATAAAGGTCAACCCATCCTTTTCTACTTGGAGGTCTTTGTTCATGTATCTATTAAAAAATGAAAGGTATATATCTACATATAAAAATGCTAAAACAGGCTTACTCTATATTAAATTCTTATAATATATTTAGCATTCCGGGGATTGTTCCCTTTACAATTACAGAATTTAGCGGATCAATTAATCACGGGATATAGGACTTTTTTTCATACTTATTTACGAGTTATAATTAGACTTTCATAACATATTACTCATATATTTGAAATGGCACATTATTCATAACAAGATTCACAATATATATTTGAATCGCTGTATTTTCGTTTAAAATTTCGAACGCAAATTTCGAACGCAACGTAACTAACGTTCGGGTTTCGTTTTAGACATGATCGCTACTTTTGTAATTAATGGCTATGATGTGAACAGGCAAATATCAAAATTCTGCAAAATCCGCCTTAGTGTCGACACATGCCCATGTTTTTGATGATCATTTGAAGGTTAAGTTTGAGTTTAGCGATGATTACTATAAAGCTTCGAATTATGCCGTTAAGCTCATTGCTGGTTTTTGGATTATTTTCACACACTTTTTCTATAGTATTATCTCTTAAAAATGAGTCCCAAGTGTTAAAATTAAGTTAATTCAGTGAACACGACGATCTATAAACGCCCAAAAAAGCTTTATATTGATATTTCCTCTAAAACATGACAAAAAAATCAATAAGACTTCTTGCCAAAACATTTTACAGCATACCCTGCATTCATCAACCAAGTTTCACCTAAAAGTCACTAAAAGTTTAAAAAAAATAGCCAAGTTCCTTTTCCATACGTGTTTCTCAATCTTTGTTACACTGTATGAAAGCGTAGAGTTTTCTTTGTTGCATTTAGAAAATAAATTATGAGTATAATTTTTTAATTCACGTTCTTTTGATAATTTTTATTTTTATTTTATCTGCAAATATTTATTTAATATTTTGGAAAGGAGGTTACTCACATAAATATTAAAAACTACTCTAAAATTTTTATTAATAAAAAGTTATCAATAATATTTTATAAATGTGAGTTTTAAAACGATTTTCAGAACTATCAGAACGATTTTCAGGCTATAGTTCTGAATCTCGTTCAGAACTATAACATTTTTATTGCCCCTACAGCCCCTGCTATAGGTTAGAATTATATCTATAGAAGCTATAGAACTATAACTATATCTTCTAACTGAAGAACTATAGCTATAGAACTATAGCTCCTGTATTGTTGAATTATAGCCTTCAATTTAAGTTATTAAATTTTTGGGAATAAAATATTAATGTCAAGGGACGAGTCACTTATTATTAAATGATTGATTTGCCTGCCATGAATATTCTATAATAATATTCTACTTTAAAGTAAAGTAGTTTTGTTTATAATGCCGATAAAAAGATTTGTAATTTATTTAATATTATGTTTTTATTAAAAAATAAAACAGTTAGCTGTTCAATATACACTTTTTTTACTCATACTTATCTAAATATGTCACTTTAAACTTAAGTACAAAAATTTAAATTTAGTTTATTTTTATGTATTGGAAAACTAATTTTGGATATGTCACATTATTTACAGTTAATATTTCTCCATTAATTACAATTGAATATGTAATTCATCAAACTTAAAATAGTTATATTAACTGAATAAAACGGCAAAACTACCTAATATCTTGAACGCATATAAATTTTTGTCATTAAGTTTATTTCAAATTAAATCACTAAGAGAGAAAAAATAAAATATATTAGAGCTACAAGATAAAAAAAAAACTTGTATGTAACATTTCAGCCAACAAAAATTATCCCCTTTCTTGACATTGAAATCTAAGGGACTAGTGTTACACACACCTATTCATCAAGATTAAGTCAAGATAAAGTTGTAGCCAGAAAAAAGGGTAGATAAAAAAGATATCTGCCTATTTGTTTTATAAAATAACTCTCATGAAAAGCCAATAATACGAAGTATTTTAAATGGAGGTAAATAAACAGGATGTTATATTTAGTTGACTATTATAATTTTAAAAAAATAAATGTTCATCAATTGTAATCATCGTAATCTTCTACTATCATTGCATATTCAGTTTTTCAATTTTTTTTTCTCGATTTGTACTCTTACTTTTGACAGTAAATTGTTTGACTGTGTTTATATATGTTGACAATCATCTCAAAAGTTTCTGCAAGCAAAAAAAAGTTCTATTGAAATTAATAGTTTGGTAATGACAATTCTAGTAAAAAAACAAATTAAAAAATAGATTTTGTTAACAAAACCAAAAATACAATTTTTAAAGCATTCATTTAGTAATATTTCCGTTCATATGGGAACAGTTCAATGGAAATTCTGGTTTATAATTCTGGTTCTTCTCAATGGAGTGGAATGTATGAGTAAAACATCTGATTGTCTGCTTGTTACACCTTAACTTAAAAAAATTAATTACTTTCAGTAAAGAATAAATAAAAGAGATAAAAAAATAAAAGAGAGATTAAAATATTCCTGATAAAAATGTTACAATTCTCAGCGGATATCAGGCTTTTTTTCTGAAAAACAGAAGAAGTCTGGTTTTGTATCTCTGGATTTTTCTAAAATAACTATAAAATATATTTAAAAAATTTTGTACCTCCACTTTTAACGAATAAAAAGAGAGTTTTCTTTAATTATATTTATTGTTTCTAAATTCTCAGAAATTAATGAATTGCTTTTAAGATTTTCTTTTCTTAAGCAGAAAAACTAGACATTTTCGATTAAATTTCATACTTTTTAAATAATAAAAATCATATTATATTCTTTTTCGGAGAAACTTGTAACAATGCTAAATGCTTTTAATATTCATTGAATAATATCCATATTAATTACTTATGGGCGGACAACTTTAATCAAAGGTTCCCCAAAAGGGAGACTTGGCTCTTAATGAGTCTGAATTAAAATAAAAATGTTAATCAACAATTTATGTTTCATCTTTAAAGATTTATGCGAAAAGATCCTTGAAATAGTTATTATAGATATATTCAAAAAAAATAAATAAATTAGTAATACCACCAAGACGATATAAAACGTAGTTATTAGTTAACAGTAAATAAATGAGATTTTAATATAGAAACTCTCGGGACATATTTCCTCACATTAAGTCAGTAGAGGTGGAGTATTTCTTTCTAAAAACTTTCTTTAATAAATAAGATACTTAAATAACCTCAGGGCTTACTAAATTTCGAATGCTCAACGTAATTTTATTTTGTTTGGAAGCCGTGGCTCGTAAAGTCTCATAAATGGGTTGCTGAATTTCTAGCGAAATTTTTCAAGAGAAAATAAATCCTTTTATCTCAGTCGTAGATAACAATGCTACGAAATAGAGGTTAATGAGACTTTAATGATTTTTTTAAAAGAAAGTAAATAGACTTCTTGTGCTACAAATAATTTTTTTTTCGTAAGAAAATACACACACACAGTGGAAGACTTATATTTCTTTTAACATTGCAGCATTTTTAAAACGTGTATAAAATATTAAGTTTGAAATTAAAAGAGATATATTTTTAAGAAAATGGCGTCTCACTTTAATATTAAATGTAATATTTATGCATTTAACTTTTGTATTTTAATTAATTTAACCTAAAGCAATGTAGTTATTTGAAGGAAAAATTAAAAGTGTTTTTTATGACAGTATTTACAAACTGGTGTTTAATTATTAATCTTTTAGATGCATGTAGTTTGCCTATTATAACTTCCCTGCCTTGTACAATGAGCAAAATAAAAACGAAACTTCAAATCCTTAATGACATTTACTTAAGTGCTGAATTTTTAACAGGTAAGAAGTACTCTAAATTTTTCATGAGACTAATCTTAAATATTTGAATTTTTTAGTGCAGAAATTATTTTTAAATTTGAAAAGAACATTAGCTTTTTTTATAATAAACATAGTTGTTTTGCAAAGAAATTAATTTCTTGACTGGTGAAATAGGGGAGGCAAGCAACATTATGTGAAATAGGGATCCGGTAATTCAGACAGGAGAGATTCCTGCTCAAGAAGATTCCAATCCTGAGAGATTCCTATTGGTATTTGTCTTCTTACTTTTCTATCTTCATTTGAATTTGTGACACTCAGGAAGTTTCTTGCTCATAGAACCGAAACTATAGTATGTCCATTTATATACTTTCATTTGTGCTTTATTCCTGTTGTTTTCTGCTTTAGAGCTGCTGTAGTTTGGATTCCTTAATGTGCTCATTTTAATTCTTGCATATTTTCTCTTTTTCTTGAAAATTTTTATTTTTTAATTTGGATGTAAAATTATTAAAAATAAATAAACATTTTTATAAAAAAAAATTAAAAATGTTTGTACACTTAAAAACTTTTCCAAAACTGTAATTAAAAAAATAGTGAATATTTATTACAATTTATTTTCGAATTTTTTTTTTTTTTTAAATTAAACATTTTTATAGTAAGATGCAAAAATGTTTTATTCACTAAAATAGCTTTAAAGTTATATCGAGAAAAATACAAAAAATAAAATAAAATTTACATTAGCGGGATCACCGTTTTGACCTTAATATTTTTTCGATTGTGACTTTACTTTTTTATTTTTCTTTTAAGTGTAAAAAATTAAAATCCGACAAAAAAATTTGCATATTACAATCCTGTGTTTCATTCTGTAAATTAAATTTTACATACAGATAATATTTAGCATCTACAAGGGTGGGAAGATGCGTGTTAGTACGTGAAAGTCTTATCACATAATCAAATGAAACTCAGATCTCTTTCTTTTACGAATTGTCAGGAGATTTTGTAAGTTATAAGCAAAGGAATTTGTATCTAATTTAAGATTTTATAAGTTTTTTTTTTCCGAAATAGAAAAAGTGTTAAATAGGAAGTAAACAAGGATCCCATTAAGTATGAAAAAGAATATTATGCTAGAATAAATTATCAGACATATATACCATTTATGTAGCATTGTTATTTAAATTCATGTAATCTATCGAGACATGTATTTGCAAAAAAATGATAATAATTATTTTGTATAATATTTCATTGATATCCAATTCATAATGACTTATTTTGAAAATTAATAGTTGTAAATTAAAATTAATTTTACTCTTATTTGTTTGTTTTGTATTTGTTTCTATTAAAACGTCAGGCGACAAAAGATCAGGCGACAAAAAAAACAAAATTTAGAGCATATATATGAAGA
The DNA here is from genome assembly GCA_949128135.1 of Parasteatoda lunata. Lineage (NCBI taxonomy): Eukaryota > Metazoa > Arthropoda > Arachnida > Araneae > Theridiidae > Parasteatoda > Parasteatoda lunata. The sequence continues at coordinate 112,705,081 of OX421974.1, read as the reverse complement.
TGTAAGAAATATTTAAATTGTATTGTAAAATACTATTTATTAGTCAAAAAAATTAAAAAATGTAAGAATAAAAAAAATATCACTCTTTTCATTTTGAACTTATTAGTATATTGAGCAGTTGTCTCGTACAAAAAACAGCAGAATTAAATTCACTCCACTTATTTGTGTGTATAATAGTATTAACCATTAAAGTTATATAATTTTAATCTTTTAAACAACACCGTTTTTTTATCAACTTCTTTTAATTTTGAAAGGTAAAGGATATATTTTCATTGTGGATATGTATTCGATGACCACAATTCTGTTGGCATTTTGTGTCAAAATTAATTGTTTAAAATGTTATGCCAAACAAAGAGCAAATAAAATAATAAAGGAAATATAACAAGAAAATAAGATTTGTTTTGAAGGGTGAAAAACATTCTAAAGGTGCACAATATGTAACACATTGCTCAGTGTTAAAATAGTAATGAAGTTACTTTAAATTAAACTGACATAACAATATCTTGGTTAGTTTTACTTAGGCTAATCCACTCATTAAAATTATCTTCTCCAAGTGTGCATGTTGAAAATATGAGAATTTGTAAGTATGTTTTTTTTTTCCTGAAAAAAATGAACTCAAGCTAGATTTTTTTACTAAGAATTTGTTTTATAAATTTTTATTTTTTTCATATTAAATGTATGTGCAATGTGCTACCTAAATTTATTTAACGTATGTGTCTAATAGGGGGGTATACAATTTATTAAGCCCACAACTATAAGCACTATGCTTTATACAATGTTCTCATTGTCTATTGTCTATATGTTTTTCCCTTACTAATTTAACCGTTTTCTTATCAAAATACTTTCAAAATATGAAATAAAAAGAATTCGTATTTTTTGTAAAAAAATATTTATAAAGCTTTAGAAACTTTCTTTCCTAACTTGGTTCGTAATATAAAGTGAACGTAGTGGCAGCTATTGAAAATATTTTCTTTGAGAGTAGAAAGAACCAAGTATATAAAAGAACTATTATTTCTTTCTATTTTCCAAAAAAAGTAGGAAACGGTTTTTTTCGGTTAAACGAGTGAAGTTTAAACAGTGGTATTCACCTCTTCTGTTGTCTTTAAAGATTTATCTTTTATGTTTGAGGCTCATATCTTTTTTTTCTTTTCTTTTGCTATCGAAAACTTCTTTTCGTTTCTTGAAAAAAACCTGTATGTATGAATTCAACCATTTTTTGAAAAAATTTGAAGTAGCAAGAAAAAGAAAGTTTATTATTTTAAAAATAAACAAAAAAAATCTTGCTGAAAGGCATGGTTCCTAAACTAATAATATGTTTCCGATAAAATTAATACTGAATAAATGTCTTAATATTTATTTATTTTTTAACAAAATGGATAAAAATAAATTTAGACTCAATAATAAATCTATATAAAATATACTTCATAAAAATAAATATTTTTTTACTATAATATATCTATAATAAATAAATTTTATACTATAATAAATATCTTCTCATATAAATAATTGTCTTCTAACCATTTTATGTAATTGCATTGGCCAGAAAAATCACGCGACACACTGAGAAAAAAGTAAGGTCAAAATTACTAGAATGTGGTAAAATGTAAAGTGCTTCTGGCTCTTTGGGAACATCAAAAAGCTCGGTACTTTTTGCTATAGCACTTTGTTAATGATTTCAGTTATATTAACTATAAAATATAATTTTATTAAATATGATAAAATTTAGAAATTTTTAATGATACCTTAGAGCATGACATGGAAACCATTTATTTGTCTAAATTTAACTGTCAGTTTTGTATTTTATGCTAAATCTGTGGTAATAAGAACTATAATTTTGAAAACCAGAATTTCCGGTAATCCCTTACCATATAAACAAAAAAATTACCAAACAAATGGTTAAATACCATATATTTTGGTTTTATGGAACTGAATTATTATTTTATTTTTACCAGAAATGTCGTTAACATACAGTATGGTAATTTTACCAGATTTCGCCACTGAATATCGATAAAATTACTGATTTTACTACAGACTAATGAAATACTAAGTCTGGCTTTGACTTAATACCGTCTTTGGCTTAATAACAGTTATAGGAGTATATATTTTTAAATTATTAATTTTTCGCTTATTTAACGGTATCTATAAATTATAATTCATTGTTATTATTTCTTGATATTATTCTCTGTTATTATACCGTTATTCAATTTGAATATTATTTCAAATTGATAATAAAAAATTGAAAGTACCATTTTTTTATTGTTTTGTAAAGTATACACGTGATACCGCCTTATTAGATAAAAATTTATGTTAAAGATATTTATCAAACTTTGTGAAGTTATTAAACGGTTAGAAGCTATATTTTCATTCATAAAATAATGCATTTATACATTATAATTTATGCCGTAAAATTTATCACTTTAACTTTGCTTATTAAAACGGTGATTAAAGTGCTTTAACTGCCATTAAAGATACTCAGGACAAAGAAAAAGACTCAGAGGTACTACGTTTAATATCGTTTGATATATCTTAAATTTCAAAGATTCGAAAATTGATTAAATCTAAAAAATGAAAGTAAAGAAAATATTATTTTAACTATTAATATATTCGAGGCACTGGGTCCAACTTAGTTATATAACGAGATATTAAAATTTTTTTAAATAAAATCAAGACAGTTGTTTCGACAAATTTACATTAAAATAATTATTTAAAGATTTATATCTATATAAAATATTAGTGACTGTCATAAGCTGAATCCATTTGCAAATAAAGTATGGAACTTGTTTAAAACATAAATAAACTAACCCTCTTTCCTATAAAAATCTTCATTTAAAATACATATCACAAAAAAAAACTAATTAGGTCGATAAAAGGTTAAAAAATATTTTTTTCTTGTCAAATTTCCTATTAAATAATAGATTTTCACACTAGACAAATATTTTAATTACTTCCAGCACTGGTCTATGCTTTAGATAACTGGTGATCGAACGAAAGGATATGAGATCACGATATGGTCCAAATGAAGTCCTAGTGGATTTGAGGGGGTGACAATAATAATAAGGAGCTCAGCCTTCTCATTGTGATCTCGAGCTCTACATCAGCTCTGCGTTAGACTTCACAAAAAATGGCGCCTCCCGGAGCTTAATCTTGATCGTGAAATCACCACTACCATCAGCAGATTGCAGACGGGGCACATGAGAGGTATGAAGATCATGCCCGACGGCTCTAGAACTTACGCAAATTGCAGGCACTGCCCGGGTGTCAGCTGGATCCGAGGCATCTCTTCAACTGTGTCTCTGTTGCCTCGATTCTCTTCAACATCGACCTCAACTGCTGCCATGACACCCTTTATCCCGAAAAAGTCGGAGATGTGGCCAGGGCTGAGCTACATGCCTTAGATCCGATTTGATTGTACTCTTCTGCACTTGTCAAACGACAACAACAACAACAAAAGACGTTTAATCGAAATAATTGTTTAAAATATTTTTATAAAATACCTTGTTGTGTTTATTTTCCCATTATTTAGAGGCCATCTTGATATTCAAGTAAAATACATTTAATAATCGTTATAACATTAAAACAATTACACATTTAACAAATTTCACAGCCCCATTATGCAATTCAATTTTTATCTTATTTTAGGTATTATAAACTATTTTTTTATTACATTTTATTCAAGCCACTTCAATTTTTTTTTATCTTATCAAGATTTAAAATTTTTAGAGATGTTATAAAAACATTATGTTTGAATTTAAACTTATTATTTACTTACCATTACACAGTACCAAAGGGCACTTGTGCATTGGGTCACAACTGAATAGTTTTGGGAACGAGCCATCCAAATAACGGCAATACTCTTTGAATTTATCCATTGCACTGATGTAAAATAATAATCCCTAAGAAAGAATAAAAAAATATACAGGGCAATTATATATTCAAATTATACCAAATAGTTACACACTCTTAGAAAAATTGATAAACATTGTAAAATAAAGTAGTGCAAATGTGCTGCAGTGTTAAGAAATTTTAAATTGAACCATGATTTTGTTCAAAATAAATTCCGTTATCATTTAGACACGTTAATATATAACTAATATGGCTCATATCTTTATATAACATAAAATCATACAGTTTTCCATTATTGTCGGTACATTTTTATGGGCCGAAAAGGTAGGATCCAGTTTTCCCACATTAATTTTCATATTCGTTTGGTTGTCATCAGCATAAAATTTATATAAGCTATTGTTTTCTTAGGAATATTTTTGTGTTCCTAATTTAAAGGTATTTGCTTACTGTTGTTATTTCGTTTTTGATTTTGTTTGTTCTCAATATTAAGAGTTTAAGAGAATTGTTTTTTTTATAACCTAATTATACGTTATATTTTAAGATAAAGTTGTTTAAATCTGTGTCTGATCATATTAACCGTCCTACAATTATTATTTTTTGTGCAAATTGCATTAATATACTATTATGGATTACGATTAAAGCGATTCGTTAAATGATTTAGAGCCTTACTTTCATCTTCTTGCACAAAGTGATGAATGCAAAAATTGTATTTAAAATATATCCTCCCAGTTTGTTAGAAAAAAATGGCAGCTGTGAACTGACCAAATTTTAAAAAAAATACTTTTAATTTTAAATGTTATTTAAAAAAAAATGATTGCTTAAAAAAAATATTTATGTCCACTAGTAGATCTCAATAGCATCATACGGGATATATTTGGATGTGGGAATTGGAAGCACAAGTGTTCTTTTCAGTGCATATATTTTTAGTTGAATAATTTCAACTGTTTTATGCCAAGAAAAAATAAATATTGCGAAGCAATCATCGGGGTTGGTAAACGTCAGCGAACAGAGGTTTTTGCCCTTACATGATATTCAAATTAATATGGTTCAACTAAATACCATATTAATCTTGTAGCACGTTTTGAATGATATAATGGTTTAACATATTTCGAATTTTTTTACGGTGATTTCAAATCTGTTCACATTTTCAATCTCATTATTAATCCTAACTACTTAATCAATGGTAAAATTAGAAGATAATTTATAAACTAAACATAAAATAATGCCTTACATTTATTGGTAAGATATTTGCATAGTTAAGCACAACCTTGCATTCGCTTTCTACGCAACTCGAACCATATATTTCTAACTAACAGTATTAAGCAGCGAACTCAGACATGTATATGCAGTTGGTTGATCACGCCATCAGCTCATAAGCATACATTTGAATAACATGGTAAGAATACGTAGACAAGCTTTACCTTACTGTCTCCTCCAAACTCTTGATCCCTACTCATCATATCAAAATGATTGCATGGAATAGATACAATGTTGCATGGAAGATTATTATTCAATGTTTGTTGCGTGACTCGGGATAGAAAGTATATAATAATACGATATGCTATACTATATGCGATAAGGAAAGGATTTATTTTGTGCTATGCAAATTAGGGAAGGAGAGATTAGAAAATTCTAACAACTTCATTTTCTCACTTTAATATTATTTCTCAAAAAAGGTTTCAATCAGCTAGTATTAATTCACTTTACAGAAAAAGTTTCAAAAATTTGGGTTAGGCTCTGATTTAATCATTTAAATTCTAAATGTAACCAAGTACAATTTTTTGCCTGATTTCCGTAAATTTTGCGATCTGGACATAGATTTTTAAATTAGGTTTCATGATATTTTAGAAAGGAAAAATATTAAAAATAATTTTTTAAAGGAACTGCTGTAAAATATTAATAATAAATAATATCAGGGACGAATCACATTAGGAGTTGCTTCTTTGTTTTACTTTTTCTGTACCTTTATTTTGAAATTATAACATATTTAATATGAATCTTAACTAAATCTCAACTTACGTAAACATATTGAAGTTTCACGACGTTACTGTGATACTAAAACGAAACGAATATAAAACGAGACTCTCTTAAAAATACAAATTTCGCTTTCAACAATTCAGTCGTTACATTTTCCTTGACTAATTACTAATCCATCTCTTACGATTTATACCATTGTTAATATTAAATAGTTAGTCAAAAGTATAAATGCTACAAAATTAAACGTTATGATTCTAGTGAAACCTAAGATGTATAATTTAAATTGAGGAGTTGTATATTTTCATAACATTATCACTTGAAATACCAACAAAATTAGTTTAATTTTACATTTAATTAGCAAATCAAATTATTTTCAAATTTTAAGAAAAAGAAAAGTATATAAATATATAAATAAATACTAATAGACTTGTGTTGGAAAATTCTAATATAAAGACATATTTATTTATTTAAATCAGAAAAAAATATGGCAAGAACATACACAGCGTAGTTGCTTCTGCATATATGCGTATCTATACGCAACAATGCAATATCTATAATATCAGGAAATTGTTTGCTCGATATTGTACTACTAATTATTGTTTTACCCAACACGTAAACTTATTGCATAGGGAATGTATGGGAATACACAATTTGTTGAAGTTTTAAAGTCATTTTCTCCTATTTTAAGATTAATAAATTAATTTTATTCCCATATTAGTTACATGGATAACATAATTTTAAAGAAAAAAGTTGTGAATGTATGAAACTAGATAAACTTTATAACAAACTAAAATTTTCGAGTTTCGATGAGAGACACTTTTACGATGAAATTATCTGTAAAATATTTTAATTAAAACATAATACAAACCACACGTGAACTAATTGGTCCTGAACTTCTCTGGGAGGTTTCACGTCTCGATGCAATATCCTGGATGGGTTTCGAACATCTACAACCCAAAGGACTGCAGTAGGATTTTCACGACCGGCCTTAAAAAAATTAAAAAGTTAAATGTCAAATGATTTAAAAAATATAAAAAGTTATCAAAGCTGTAACACACTTCAGTAAAAATACAAGAAAAAGCAAGAAGCTTTTTTTAATTAATTTCTTGTTCCGACTGATAAGTTATGAATCAATTTTACAGATATTTTGCCCTCTGCGTTTCTCCAAAGTGACTTTATTATAGATATCTCGATGTATTGTTATTTATACAGTGTTAGAAATTTCTCTACAAAACGGTTGAATAACTATTTATTTAATTGTTATTTTATCATTTTCGAACAAAACAATCAAATAACCATGAATAAGATGCTATTCAAACTGTGCGAAAAACAGTTTCTTAACTACTTTCTCCTAATACAACCAGAATTTTCTCGAATCAAAGAGACCCACTTAATGTAACCACATTGTTCCTTTCAGTTGATGCCATATTGTAGCCGAGAGGACAAATCTGTCAATCTAATGACTGAAAGAACGAGGGTTCAGATCCCAGTGTTGACATCGAAATATTTCCTCCATTCTCTTCAACACATAAAGAGTTTCTTGCATCCTGCTCTCCCGATTTTGATTCCTTGGATTATTAGAATACGATACTTTCATTTACGCAAAGATGGCATATCACTATAAAGCTATTTAAAACAAAAATTTCTAGCATTTTCCATTTGTTAAAATAGGTGAAACAATCAGATAAACTAATAAATCCACGCTCCATGGTTCATTTGATAAAACACAACTCAAACCCACTTTATAACTCCGATTCACATTTCCTAAGAAAAATCCTAGATGCAATGACTAGTTTAATTTCTTTTTTACGATTTTGAAACCAGGCTAGTTGTAAATGGTAAAAAAGACGAATAGTTTTCTATTTATGGTTATTTACTCATACTAGTTGTAAATGGTTTAAAAATCATAAATTTAAAAGATGTTGTGTACCATAAATTTTACCACTAATTGGATGTACAGGCTGCTGCCAATTATTCTACCGTAATTTTAGAATAAAACTTCCAACAGTGTATAACAGGCAAGTAGCTACCTATTAAATGTATAGTGTAGAGTCTACAGCCACCGCGACTTCGGTCCGAGTTCAATTCTTCGTATTGATGTCTTCCGGGTTTTTAATTAGATTGCTCTTTCGCCGATTCCGCTCCAATATAATGTTTCCAAGCTGCTTCAAAACTAGAAACTTCTTTATTTAAGTGTCGGGGAATAATTTCTTGAGCTTTACCTATTGACTTTTCAGTAAAATTACTGAGCCTCCTGTGAATATATTTCTGTATCTTTACAGAAACTTTCCACTTTTAATTCTCTATATTTTTTAATGAGACTCTTAATAAATAATTTTTTGCAAATTCTCGTTTTAAACATTTCACTACTGTAATGGAAAATATGTGAAAGATAATTGTAAAAAATGTAAGGTCTTCAAATTTTCAATTAATTATTCATTCTGCTCCAGAATGAGCTCACCTTCCCATTACGGTTTTTTAATATTTAGTCTTATTTTGTTTTAAACAACATTAAAACTCATTTTGACGAAGAGAGTAAGCACGATTATTTTAAGCTATAATAATTAATTTTAAAAATACTGAAACTTGCATTGAAAATAACATTTTTATGAAAGCGATCTATGTTGTCACTTATTTTATTTCGATACTAGCTAAAAACCCGTCTTTGGTACCGGTTGGAAAAAAAAAAACAATTAAACAACTCTACTAACGAAATTTAATACATACTAACAAAATACTGCATAACAACATACTAACAAAAATAACTCTTTTTATATTTATTATTATCTGTTACGCTTTCCGATGGCTTTTAGATCTTCACCTTTTCAAAAGAAAGATAAACTGCGTTCGATATCATTTAGCAAAATGCTTTGGTTCTACGTCAAGTAATGATAGTCAAAAATTATGATAATCAACAATTTTCATTTGTACCTACTCCTTCCACTGAGTCATAAAAAATCCATTTACACAGTACCTATAATATATTTCTTTGTACCAATAATTGTAAATTTATTACCTATTAAAAAAAATAATTTTACATAATACCAGTACTACATATAACTAAACTTAATTTAGCATCGCGTCAATAATATTATGACGATTTTTATGGTCCTTCGAAAAAATGAGTATCTTTACTCTGTTAATTGACTCCATTAAGTACCTTTGCTCCGATTACCAAATTTAAATACGCATCATTGGCGTCAATAATAATATGGCAATTTCTTACGGTTCTCGTAAACGAATAAATTTATTTTCTCCATTAATTTAGCTTTTAAATATAAGACTTATTATTTTTGTTCCAAGTACCCATTACCAAAAATAACTCATTTTAATTTTTGAAAATAAGTAGTAAATGCACCCATATTTTTATAATCATATTTGGTAAAATAACTGATATCGGTACTTATTTGGGAGGATGAAAAAATTTTTCCAAACTTATTATTGATACCGGTTATGCTTAATTATGCATGATATTAAATACTACTATTTTATTTTATTTTATACCGTTGTCAAACAGCTGACCTAATTTTGGGTTTATTACTACTAATGTTCAACTCTGTAGCCTCGTAATTTTGAACCTATCCAGAAGACAAGGAAACTCCTGGATCAGTACGCCCAGAGGTATGATTTGTTATGGGAACATTGAGGACTTTGTGACTCAACGGATCTATTGTGCATCAGTCACCATTTATTACACGGGGAGTCTTCGGCCGGCATGAATTGAACCCAAGACCACTTGGACATGGGCCCAGTGCCCTACCAACTAGTGCCCTGAGTACTACTATTGTATTACAGATGCAATAGTAATAGGAAACCTAAAATACCAACATAGCAGCTTAATATAAATATCTTGGCAATAGGTTTTTTACTGCCCTCGGAAATAGAAAAGTATCTAATACAATACATTTATTTATTTATATATATTATTTAAGGTATATTCCTATGCGGCTTCTACCTATTAAATTTACCATAATATAAGTTGGAAGTCATAATATGAGAATAATTTACCAAAATGTCTCTGTGTTATCTTTTAATTTCATTTTCGTAGTTCTTGTTGTATTACCATTATATAAGTTAAAATCGCAAGTATCGATATAAAATACATGGTTTCATATACTTTTAAAATACGAATTCAATGACATGATCACCCACCCATTTTACTTATGATAACATAACATAATAACACAAATATAAAGAAGTCAAAAAATGGTTGAAGATACTAATTTTTTATTGAATTAAAGTTGAAAGCTGGCAAATCACACATATTATAAAATATTCAGAAAATCCTGTAAAAGCCTCTTTTTTGATATTTAGCTCACGAACAGGTGGTTGAAGGGAGTTTTTAAGCATTAAGTTAGGTTCGTTTTCATTTCAAACGCATATACACCAAATTTGGTGAATATTGGTTCAGAATTGCGGATTTGTATGAGATTACATACACTTATGAACATTCTACTATATTTATATAGATATAATTCATATAATTGAAAAAGTTCACAACACTACAAAGTTTAAAAATTATAAAAGAGAATAAACAAAGATAAAACAAAATGAACAATAATTTTAGTTAAGAACATAATGAACATAAGAATATCACTCGCTTAGTGCAATCGAAAAACCATACCAAACAGAAAAATCAAAAGTAAGAGAAAATTCCAAAATTGAGCTTAATGTATACTTATAGACATATAATGTATATATATATATTTGACGTTTTTGTAAAAGGAACAATTCATTTATGAAAAATGCATTTTGTTTTAGCAGTATTTGAAATTTTTTAATTCTATTTTAGCATTCGTAGCATTATCAATAAAGAGAAAATAGCTGCCGAGCCACTTTTTTTGAAATCTATCATAAAGATGTATCTTTTTTAGTTGCGCACAGCAGCATACGCATACTAGTCCTGGTGGCCCCATAAAGTTTCTTACGTTCCATTTCTCCTGACATTTGCGGGAGTTAATCATTTTATTAAAGTAGTAAAATATGTATATTTTAATATTTTTTTATATTTTTAACAATGTTGACTTCGAATTAATTTGACCATCATTATAAAAATTATTTTAAGTAAATATGCCGAAATTTTAACAACGGTCATAAAGGATATTCAATGTTTGCACATTTAAAGTAATTCCTAAGTTCAAAGTAAAATTGTTATACAGCTACTACGAAGAATCTTAACCAGAACGTGTAGGAAACAGTAGCTACCTAATGCACAGTTTCCTAATGTTTTCGTTATTCTAGGAGTTACTATGAAATGTGGTTTAAGTCTTCTTCTTAAGTCTTATGGTTTAAGTCTTGGGAACTTCAGAATTCATTATATCTGCTCTACAAATCTGACATACGTTGGAACGACATACGTTTTTTTTTTCAGTTTCTATATAATAGTTTACCGGAAATTCTGGTTTCTAAAATTATAGTTTTTTTTCCATGCATTTAGTCAAAATTACCAAACTATAGAGTAAATTTAACCAAATAAAATTTTTTATGCCATACTATAAAGTAAAGATAAAACTACTAAGATAAAATTACCAAATTTTACCATCATCACCAAATTTTATCACATACTCTAAAACCATATTTTATTAATAATTTTGCCACAATTATTACCAAAGCAAAAAAAAAAAAAAAAAAAAAAAAAAAAAAAAAAAAAAAAAAGAGCTTTTGTTATTCCTATAGAGCCAGAAACACGAAAAAATTGGCCATATCTAAGTGATTTCGACCATATTTTTTTCTCAGTGAAAAACATATAGTTTCTATATTTTTTTTTTTTTTTTTTTTTTTTATCATGAAAGCGTATAGTTTTTTTTCTTCCTCTTTTTCTTTTTAGATGAAAAATAGAACTTTTGCTAGTATCTACGAATGATTTACTTTAACTATATTTTTCATCGCGATTGCAAAGCTTTTTTTATTCAGCATCTACGCAAAAAATGATAAATAGGTTTTTAACATATAAATATATATGTTACAAAGAGAATAAATATTTGAAGCAAACCAAAATTAATAAGTGAAATCTTTAAACATTTTAAAGATGAATCTTCCGTGATTTACATTGGATATGATAAGGAAGCCAATGCAAGATCCATTCAGCCCCTTCGCGTTTATATCCCATGTCTAAAGTATCCCCTAAAGCTGAATTTAAATATTTGTTTAGTAACTATATTTTAATCCAAATAAAGCATTAAGTTTAATTATTTTTACAATATTTTGGTAAACTGCTGAATCATAAAGTGCATAAATTAGAATAAATAATACTATTTCTGTGTTTTTATTATATTTTTTATTTCGTGCAGTAAATTTTTAATAACAATACATTCTCGACCATTTCTAATCGGAACAAGAGAGAGTAAAAGAAATTTACTTTTACTAGAATTGAGACTCGGAATTTATGAGATTAAATATTTCCAAAAAATTCATTCTTTTCGAATAAACGGAATCAGATTTCATTCTTAAAACATATTTCCATACTTTTCTGTTGAATGCAAAATTGTAAGCGTTTTATTTATTAAAATATTTTTAATATAAGAATTTCATTTCAACAAAAAGCTCAGATATTTGAAATGACATTTCCTTACCGATTTTGCAATATATATCATTATTTTTTAAGTTAAAATATTTAAGGTTTACGGTAGATGTTTCATTTAATTAAAGAATGAAAGTAAGAAATTTCTAAGAATATTTAAGTAGTATTTCGTTTCTTGTAAAAAGCAAGTTTTGTTTTTACATATTTATTCAGTCTCAAGTTTATTTACAGTTCGAAAATGCATTCAGCCACTGACATGTTTTTCTTATTATATTTATGGATTTTTCTGTCTATGCACAGTAAAAAAATTCCGGATCATATTACGTAAAATTCATTTTTACCGTAAGCTTACCGTGACTTTTAAAGTAACATTTATTTAAGAGTGATTCATTGATTTTATGATTATTATTATAGTAAATATTACGGTATATCAGATTTTATGCTCCTTAACTTGTACCGATAAAAACGGGTTTTTCGGGGAAAAGTGCCAGAGGACAATTTTTACCGTAATTTAGTCCAGAATTTTTTTTACAATGTAGATTATGCTTTATTATTAATAATACAATAAGAAAAAACAGGTTATATACAATTAGAAAACACTCAAGCAAAATATTACCACTTCACTGCGTAAGGAATTTTTACAGAAAAACTGTTGCTGTTGTTTTAAATGCCACTTGTCAATTAACTAGCAAGCCTGTTTGGTGAAACCAAGCGAATTTAAAGCAGAAGGTGCGTTTCTTGTGTTTTAGAGGCACCATCTATGGTCAAGAATAATTCTTCAGCCACGACAGTGGAACTAAATTGTTTTTGATGATTTTATTACTAAAATGGACCATAAAAAAGACGCCGTTAAGATCGATAAATTCGTGAACCTCTGAACAGAAACAAAACTAGGGAAGTTATATGGATTGGATAAAAGCTTTTACTTAGTGATAAAAAGATTGCTGATTTTCTTAACTAAATTTCTCCTGAAAGAAAATTATTGAATTATGATTTTGAAAACAAGCAAAAGTTTATCAGTTGGCGGATAAACCACACAAAAAAAACCAAGACATGAGGTTTTCTTCAGTAATTTTTTAAACATATTTAAACCAAAATTGCAATTAGACAAACGTGAGATGTGAAAATAAATATGCACAACATACTTTTTTCGAGAATTAATTATATAAATTTAGTTACAACTTAAAAATACCTGATATCATAAAAACAGCGATCATTATTCCGACTCATAAAAGAAATGAAACCAGCGATTTGTCCCGTCGGAACTTGTGTCCTGCTGCTTTGGTCAAGTTATAAAATAAATACGGGATCACCAACGCTTTGTTGCATTCAAGACTAACTTAAACGAATTTTGGAGCTTACAAAGCATCAAATGACTACAATTCTTAAGTAAAAACGGTGAAGATTGGGGGTCACAGATTTTCTTTTCAGACGCTTCTGTGTCACACTTTTCGGTGATCCCAATTAATATAAACAAAATTAATTGATTCTGCTACTGAGAAAAGAAATTAGTTCCATACATAGTAATATTTTCATGAATGATTTTCTTTTTCTAAAGATTTCTAATAGATTAAAAAAATAGTTCTACTTGCCTTTTGAGTATCTCTACGTAAAAATTACTAAACCAAGCTTAGCACCACTTTGATTCAAACCTTGTATTGAATTGAATATTTATGCATGGATATCTTTCCGAATTTTCTTGCCACACCCTGAATTATTTTATCACTATCGTTTTTTTATACGATTCGTGCCGAACTGAAAAATACATGATTGTTGTTCACATTAAAAATGCTTTTCATTTCAGTTGCCTTGTGGAAAAAGTATGAAAATCTCACAGCACACTGACCTAGAGTCAGACATTTGATAAATAAGATATAATGTTGCGAACAGAGTGCCGAAAAATAAATGGACCACCTGAATAACTTTTGATCTAATGATCGGATCTTCACGTTCTAGGTCTCAATCTTAATGGTTAGATGAGGTGACTTCAAAAATGCTAATTAATTAGTGCAGACTCTATTTTTAAGTTACGAGCTCATGAACATAAAAATTCTTCCTGTGAATAAACTTACCATTTTTTTTCTCGATGGATTCGGATTTCTGACACCTAAAATATAAGGGGTAGCCGCAATCTGGGAAATATATTCCCAATATTTTGGTCAGGAGAGAAGTCCAAAGTTTGGATCTCTTATTGTTAAGTTTTCTTTTTACGTATTCAAAATATCTCGAGAATTTTTTAAGTGAACTCAACATTTTTGCACGAAATTATAAAATTCGTTTTTACAAAGATAGTGATATGCAAAAATTTACTTTTAGTAAATATTTATTATTTTTTTAATATTAGTAAAAAATAATTAGAATTGTAAGACATATCATTTAAAAAAGGCAATCTTAAATGACAAAATACCAAATTTAGAGGACATTGGTGGAACAGTTCCTGGGAAGTCTAATTTAAAAATTAGACTTTTTCAAGTTCAATTCATTAATTTATTATTAACTCTCAGAAACTATTTGACAGATTTTGCTCAAATTTTGTAATTTGCCATTTAAAGTTTCATTCTTTAAAATGATTTAAAAAATTGCGTACCTTACAATTAAAACATTTTTCGATTATTATCTATTGAAATTATAATAAAGCTAATAAATAAATTATGATAGATATTTTTCATGGTATTTTCTTTGAACAAACGAGATTTATAATTGAGAGCAAATTTTTTTAATTAGTTTAAAAATGTCTCCAAATAAGGCGAAATACGCAAAGTGTGAAATTAATATTAATATGGGGTCCAAACTTTAGACCGCTAATCTGACCAAACTATTTGGACCATATTTCCCCGATTTTGGTATGTTTATTCAGAGAAAGTGCGTTTTTATATCTTATTTTTTATCTCAAAATATAATATTTACTAATTAATAAGCATATTTGAAGTCATCTCCTCGAACCATTAAAACTGAGTCCTAGAAGGTGAAGATCCGATCATTAGATCAGAAGTTATTCCGATTGGAACGTATTTTTTTCATCTTGCTATTACTTTTTTGGTATTTTGAACTTAAATAATGCTCGAATTCAAAATAACAAATGATTAACGTAAAAAGATAACATGAGTGCTTGTATTATTATCTTGTTACTTAAAACTTGGGAAAAGTGGAATAAATAATATGATTTAGCTGCAGCTTAAATTCACAAAACTAGTATCACATCACTAGTATATTACGAGTATGCATATTGGAAGTATAAATTTATCTTATTAATTGTTGTGTTGATCGATGTAAAAATTACACACTATAGTAAATAGGATTTTTTTAAGAACACTTTGAGACGCTGTATTTCAGAGTATTATGCTATATAATTTATTGAACTCTATATGTGTTACTTTTTGATCTGTACAAATATTAATATTTCATATTTTTTTATATTTGACTTAATTTAAATAACAATAAAAACAGGAAAAATGAAAAAAGTAATTCATAAATAAAATTACCTCATTCAGAGTGAAAGCTTATGTATCGTTTGGAAAATGTATTAATATTTGAAAGTATGTTTCATTAAAATGCAATAGTAAACTCTTTTTATGATAGTATAGAGGGTGTCGAAACTGATTGCACAAATAAATATTCTCAATATAACGGTAAAAAAAAAAAGACTCTGAAAAAAAATAATTATAATTTTTTATACTAAAATTATGTTTAATGTAATTAAAATATGTTTAATTTTTTATATGAATTTTCCCCTCTTCCCCTACTCCGCCTATTTATATATCCTATCTATAAATACGTGGTTAGCAGAATTAAACGGAGTTTACTGACAATTACAAACAGATGAATAATAACAAGTTGAAGTAAAACGTGTACCGAAAATTGAACATTTCTAAACTAGATGTTCTACTTTTGCATAAAATACCATCAACCCAGTGTAAAATATTTCAGAAGAATGTATATACTAGATATGTAAATAATGCGAGTTAAAGTTTATATAAGGAGTTTTTAATATGTTATTACCCGTCAACACCACTAAAGTTCATTTTTTTAAATTCTTTAAAATACGCAAAGCTATTTTCAGCAAAGGATATTCTGGCAATATTTGAATGTGAAAAACAATAAAACGTGTATCTCAAAATTCATACACCTTCTTAATTCGGAAGTTTCTTCTAAACTATTCTAAACTTTGCAATGTTTGCTACACATTTTTGTTTTACAATATATTGTAATTAATGTAACATCTTCAAGGTATTTTAGCAAATTTTACTGAAATCTACCCGTTAATTAAAAAATGGGAGGAAATTTTATTACATTAATAAAAGTAGAAAAATTCTAAAAATATAAGTATTATTACTTTGAAAATTAAATATGTTTTTACTAAAACAACTTTTTATCCTTAATAGAATAACTGATATTTTTGGGTTTAAATTTGTTATAATAATATTTATCATTAAAAAGTTTTCTTGACAAATTTTTTATTTTAATTCCAGCTATATGGCATTTCTTAATTCGCGATCGCAACACTCGATACGCCATCTAGCGGGAGACTGTAAATATCGGGCATTAGTTCCCACATAACCATTGGCAATGACGGACGCCATTTTCTTAGCAGCAAATAGGAAGCAAAATTTCCCTAAAGAAAAGGTAAAACTTCTTGAAAAAACTAATCAGAACATGCCAAACATTGAAGCAGAACACGCCAAGCATTTGAAGAACAACTTCTCAATAATTTTTACCTTTCTATTACCAACATCATAACATGATTTCATGATCACTTGCTGTTACAGATGTGTGTATTGCGGTAAAATAATTTTTCTGTCTTCAATTCATTACAAGTGAAAATGAAGTCAACATTGCTTTCGTCTTTCCAATGAATAAATGTGTTCCAATGAATTCCATGCAGAACTGTAATAGTCATAGAATATTCTTCTTCTTCATAGAATAGTATATATTTCTGTATCTACATAATTCAGAAAACAACAATAAAGAATAATCCGAATTACTTGAAAAAGTATCTTTTGTGCTGATTATAAATAAATTTTTTATCGTTTTCTTGGTAAGTGTTTTTTAGTTTTGAAAGAATTTCAACTAGAATTCAGCTATTCTGTTTTTAAGCTACATATTAAAATTCATATCGAGATCTTACAATTATAAAATTTTGAAGTGTGGTATGTTACCTAAAAGTAATGAAGGGATAAACTGTGTATATATTATTTGAGAATAAAGTTTTCAAACAAAGAACATATCATTTTGGTATTCTCCGGACTTATAAATCAGGTAAGTGTTATGATTTTTCGAATAAAAAATTTGCTTGTAAATAATTTTTTTTCTTACTTGATGATAGTTCTCAACAGAATGGTTTTTTTACGTCTGATTAAATACTATAAGAATTAAAAAAAAGAAACAATCCGAAAGTTTTTATTGAAAAATGAGGAATTTTTAAAATCGTTTTTATCCTAAGAATTCTTTATTTTACGATTTTTAGTTTATAATTTTTTGATAAAATTGTTGTCAAAATACTTTTTTTGAAAAATTAAATGGTATTAAATTATGTGTTTATGTATACTTCTTGCATATTCTAATATTTGAAGTAATATGATTCAGAAAAGTATGGAAGAAAAATTCGGTACTTACGTATTAACCACAGCTACAGATTTGGCAGATTTTTAGTGCCGCCAATCTACACTTAAAATTTTTGGAAAAAATCTTAAAATGAAACACTTTATTTAAAATCAAAGTAGTCAATCGGATTTCGGTGGAAAATGGGCCGATATAAGAGTTTAGCATAGATTCAAAACAAACTTTTCTCTCACCTGATTCTATAGCCATTATGAACTCTAATAAATAAGATTCAAAATGAAATAACATTTCTAAAACGGACGTTTACTAAGATAAAGTTTCATGTTATGGACTTTGGTACATTTTCGTTATATTTCACTACAAAAAATATTTCGCTCCTAAAAAAATAAAATTGCATCTTGTTTTGTTTTTGGCAAGTCCCAAAGACGCATTTTCGTTACACTAAAAAATGGCGACAAAAAAAGAATGGTTCTTTTTTTGTTTCGTAAGCATTCTTTATTTTACGTTAAAATTTAAATGGGCCTTTCATGTTATACCATTAAATTTAGTAAAACTATTTCTCAGGCATTAGGTTTGAACTCTTATAAGAATATACCTATTTTTTTCTCTTTATTTACAAATATTTTTCCGATGTGTTCTGGATGTTCCTTCTCTATAAAAAAGTGATACCATTTTGTTTTCGTTTGCATAAGAAAGAAAACAAACATTTTTCTTTTTTAAATTTAATCAGCCACAATAAAGATGGAACGTTACAATGCTACATGCTACATTAAAGACGTCTCCAGTGTAACTGAATGACTGTTCATATGGAAATCGCAGGGATTCGGCACATACAACAACGCCCCCTATAGTTCGTTGCGATCGCGAATAAGCTTATTTTCTGCCAAAAGTGCTTAAATGCACCATTTCAAGAAATTTTTTTTATTGAAACTTATATTTTTGACTAAATTTAATTTTAAGTGGTCTGAAGACATCTATAAGTATTAGTAAATCAGTTGGCGTAGACACTTTCTACTGAGAATTTTTTTAGATAAGCTTGTTACATTGAAGCGGTTATTAACAATGTCAACTTTCAGAAAATGCATAATTATTTCTCCTGAAACTAATAATAGGTTTTCCTTTATTTCGGATTAAAGCTGCTAGTTCTTTCTGTAAATAAAATTACTATTTTATCCACCTTTACATTTATGCACTATTATTATTACGCACCATCGCTATTATGCATTTAATTTCAATTTTGCACATTTTTATTTCTTAAATAAAGTATTGTTTCTTATGCATGTAACTTTTTCTTTTCTCTTATTGAATGTATTTTATGCATATTTCAAAGAAAATATACCACATTTTTTAAATTTTTTTTTGATTGGCCAAAAATAGGTTTTAAGTTTATATTTTACTAAGCTTATATGCAGATAAAATTATTTTTTGCGTATGCAGAATATAACGCAGATGTGGTAATTATATTTCCTTTAATTTAATATTGCTCAGCTATTTAAAGGCATATAAGAGAAACTTTGCTTCTTTTTCACAACTCTAGAAGTAAAAAAAAATAATTTTAAGTCCATATTAATATTAATGTGCCAATAAAAAGACGGAGCATTATTTTTCTTATTTCTACCCTGCCATAATGGATTAACAAAATATTAAATTTTTCGCCAGATAATTAGTGTCATTTGTCGCTTGTAATTAGGCTATAAAAAATCTAAAAGCTTAGAGAAACAAATAAAAAACGAAATTTTTCTCAGCATCAGAATTCATTAACAAACAGTGATTGACGAAAATGGCGGCAATTTAGGACATTATTTTTTCTTCCAAAAAACGTACTTATTATCTAATTTTTAGTCGAAAGGCTGTAATCTTGACCTTTATAAAGATCTAAGAAGCATACCATTATAATATATATTCCTTTTTTATTTTATTTTAACGTTTAAAAAGCATTGAATATTAAAAAAAGAACCTAAAAAGCTTAGAGAAAAAAAAAATAAAAGAAATTGTTCTCAAAAATGAAGAGGGTAAAATATTCGCATTTTGTGTAATTGAATGCAAGGTGAATCATTAAGTTTAATTTCAATTCTGTTAAAATCATTCATCATTAAACGTATTTTTCAAAATCAAATAATTTCAGCCAAAATCATTTTCCAAATCAGGTGATTTTTATGGCCTTATATTAATGAAATCAGTTTTGCACCTCCCCAGCATTGCGCATTCTACCTTTATTGGCCTCTTCCCGCTATGGCCCTCTTTATCATCAACCATCTATGGCCAAACATCTAGAACCATTTTTAGGGCTATTTTTTTTATCCTGATCCGAAGACGTGGTCAGCATCTGAGCTAATATCCCTCTCTCCAAACTTCCTCACCACAACCAAGGAACACATTTTCAGCCACGACAGATTTAACGTGCACCTTGCTGCATATACGCATCGATTGTTTTCGGCTATCAGGATTGAACTCACTACTTCCATTTTTCCAATGAGCGGCCTTAGCCGACAGCGCCATCAGTGAGTGCCTTACTGTCCTCTTCAGCTACCGCGACTTCCGTTGTTTTTACTCTGATTTTTATGGATTTTTTTTTTCTTTCAATTTAACTATAAAGAGAAAGTATGAATTTTTTATGTATATTTTCATCGCTTTTGCTTCTTTAGAATTCTACGTTTTTTGTAATTAATGGATTCATTCGTAACATAATGCATTTTTCATTTAAAACAATGAATAAGAATGTTCCAAATTAGTGACTTAAAAAATATTTAAGAATTTACTTATTTATGTTAGAATTCTTGTTTTATTATTTGCTCATGTAGTTAAATCAAGCATTTTGTTATGCAATTGCAGATGAAAATGCCACAATCTGCCATAGCTGAGAGAGAAATTGTGACTAATAAGTTAGAAAATTATAGAAGCTGTCCACTTTAGTCCCTTACTCTCTTGTAAAATTTTTTGTTTTGACTAACATAATTTTATTATGATGCAAACAAAATAAAATACATTATTTATGCATTAAATGTATTTCTTGATATTAATTAAAACAAATGTTTTACAAAATAAATATAGAGATACTTTTTTTATTTACTATACCGTGTTAGTTCTCCTTATAATATTCCGTTTAATAATAAATTCCGTCTTTCCATGAGACAAACTATTTTTTAAAATGTATGAGCTGTAATTAGAATATTACATTTACAGGAATCTAGAATTTCAGAATTTATTCACGAATTTTGCAAATGTTTGGACAAATTTAATATTAAGTATGCAATATTGAAATTTAATTTTCTTTTCTCATTCATGAGCTATATTCTATTTCTATACTGCATAGCTGAAAGCATTTTAAAAAAATACGTATCGCATTTTATTTTTTTCAAATATATATTTATAAGAAATAAATATATTATCCTCTTTCAAGAATTTATTAAATTCACTAATAATGTGTATATAAATAGCAGACATAAACGTGGTTTTAGTATACAATTTTAAAGTTTTCACGAAACTTTCAAAAATTTAAAATTTATTCTTTATTATACGCTTTAACAAATTTAGAACACGAACTAACAAATCTGTTTTTATAGACATTAGTCTTTAAATGTACCTGTTTTTTAAAGTATACGCATAATTTTTCTAATAGGAGAGTGTCTGGTACCCCCACCCGGCGGGTACCTCCACCCCCTGTCAATTTCATATGTATAGAATATTTTTTCAAGTCAATGGGGCTTCGGACATTAATTGTTATATTAAAAAAAGATTATTTTTAAAGTTTCAAGTATTTATGCAGATGGTAACATGGTAAACAATAGTTTTGAAAATATGTTGAATACAGTAGTCAATTTTTTTAAATTTCTATTTTTTTAAGTTAAACTATTCATTTTTGGTTTATTCTTTTTGCATTATTTAATTAGATGATAAAACAATAGAAAAATACAAAAATATTGATTATTACTCAATATTATACTGAAATATAAGCAATACTCCTTAAGTGAACGGGGCTACCCGACTCTCCCCTATATGTAAACAAATCCGCAAGTTTAAACCACAGAAAAAGAAGATGAAGAAATTTTCATCCTTTGTCTTCTTGAAATTCGAGCTTTATTTAAAGAATGATGCATAAAAAATGAAGTTTTTGATGTATAGAAAATGCATCCATTGAACGAGATTCTGTAATTTTACTCTTGATTGTTTCTCCTCAGTCAACAAAAGATGTAGGCTGTTAAAAGTGTTAACATCTTGAAGCATAGATGAAAAATAAAAAATAAATGCATTTACCAAAGACTATTTTATATAAAAAAAAAATTTCAATTTTTTTTTAAATTACAAAAGTTACTCTTTTGTGGAGAGTAAACACAGAAAAAAGGAAAGAAAATTTGCCTCATTGCAATACCTAATTAGCTTGTAGAAGAGTTATGGTTCTATTGTTAAGCATAATTATTTTCTGTTTTTAAAAGTATTTTTAACAAGAGTCTTCAAATAAGTATTGTTCTTTTTTTTAATTTCGCACAAAAAATCACAAACTAGAATTAAAAATTAGGAATCAACGCTTAGAAAAACATTAAAGGAACTTTTTTCAATGAACCTCAATCCATTTACGAAAAAGTTTTTTCTGTTCTTTTTTTAGATTGTAGCCCTTGTTCAAAATTTCCGACAAAAATAAATTATTGAACTGTAAATCAAAAATTATTCATAATAAAATAAATTGTAAATTGATGATAAAATAAATTGTGTATCGAAATTATTTTCTTATCTTTTTTAAACGCTACTTGAACATTTCCCCGTTCTTTTCTTCATCCATACTTTCTTCCTTTATAAACAAAAGTAAAAACAAATTTAAATTGAGTCTTTTTTTTTGCAAAAAGCTTACCAGATTATCATCTATATATTTATTTCTCTTATCTGACACCAGAAACGCAAGTATTTCTCTATCTAAATTGGAAACTGTAGTCTGTAATAATTCATTTCATTTCATTTCATTAAGTAAATATTTAAGTAGTGTTTAATCAGTGTTAGATTAGGTAATTTGTTAGATACATTTTGTTAGGGAGTCTTAAGTGATAATTTAAGTAGTCTTCAATAGCTATTTAAATGTTAAGTATTTAATTAGAAAAATTTATATTTTTATAGAAATAAAAACTAAGCCGTGATCATTTATTAAGATTTATTTTTGATCTTTTCTAAATAGCTGTTGAAATTTTAAACTATTAACGGTGGTATGATGCCACATACTACCATATCAAGTATTGGAGACGAAGCAATAGCATGTACATTATACGATATTCAAGGAATGGTTTGAGAGGTGCGTGAGGAAGTAGTAAATAATGTATTATTATGAGCCTTAGGATGAGTTTTATCTCTTATTTCAAGACAAAGAGGGAAATAATTTTAAGATTTTTGTTGCCTACTATGCTGAAATGCCCCGAACTCATACTTATGGTGGTTTGGGTGATTTAATAATTGCCGGCCAAATTTTAAATTGTTTTTGAAATTCAATTTTCAGAGAAATTTCACAATATCACTGATATCTTTTAAAAATTGTTTAAATTAGAATCAAAGTAATTCTGCTCTCTCAAAAGCACAGTTTACAGCTAGTATATATTACAGTGTCTCTTTAAATTTTTATTTGTACAAATTAAACTTAACATTTTTGTTTCGTTAATGATTTTAAATAAGGATTGTATTTATTTTCCTAAATTCGGGACATGAATCAATAGAAAGTTAGTTACAAGATGGGTGTTATGCAAATGTGATAAAATTTTAGAACAATTAAACTGAACAATTGAATTTGAACATCATTTCGATTTAATAATATACAAAGTGTGGCGCAATTCCTTATGAATTAAATATACTAACACTCAATCTTATGTAAAATTCTCTGAGTGTGAAATTCCAATAAAAAATTATTTTTACGTTGATAACAAAGCATTGTTTTTGTTAAATTCATCAATTTTAACATGGCAAACTTTTTCTTTTTATCCCTATAATTTTTAAGTGATTGATTTTACCAGAAAAAATAACTATAGAAGCATTAAAACAATAATAACGCTTTATTTCATTTTACATTTAAATAATTATTTAAGACCTCAGATGTTAATTTTCAGATAATTTTGTTTCTAATGTGTGATTTTGAGACATTATTTATTTAAAGAAATAATAGCAATTGAAGATCAGTATGGAAGAACGGTGAATGACCATGGAAGTTGATTCTGAGATAAAACGATAGGTTCAAGGTTTGAGATTCTTCAGAAGCAAGTATATGATGTAAATCGTAATAATGAAAGTGTAAAAGCATTTAACATAAATTTATTTTTGTCCACAAAAAAAAAAACAAAAAAAAAAAAAAAAAAAAAAATTAAAACTAAATTTGCAATTTTACTTTTTAATTTTTAAATTTGCAATTTTTTGATACTGAGAAAAAAATTGAAAATCGAGTAGGGCAAGAATCGTTTTTTTCCCCCTCAAAAAATTCCTCCCTAAACTCCGTCACAGCTATTCTCGTCCGTCCCGTCCACTATACTCTCCTTTGTTCTTCGCGCATCCTCTTCTTTTCATCTCCTGAGGTATATTCAAACTTCGGAGGTTTTCGTAAAATTCTCGTGACTCAGATTTCTCCAAAAATCCTTTTCGAAATTGTAAATTTTAATGTTTGGCAGCCTTTATAGGAACTGTAGTATTGTAAAGATTTCATTATAAGACGATTTTCCTCTGAGATATCTATGAAGATTGCTTATTAACATTGTTTTTCAGTCCTTTACATCCCCGTCAAGGTTTGACAGATGAAGTAGCTCGTTTTTCGCCGTCTTTTATTTCAAGTAATGAATGTAGATGGTAAGTGCCTGCCATAAATACTCGTATTGAAATAGATCTCGGGATCATCTCTTTTCACCTTGAGCATTGACCGAGGGAAAAATTGGCATTTTTTTGCGGTGAAACTAGATAAATGTTCAGTCCATCTACAAGTCATAACCGCAGGTTTCGTTCTTTGACTCTCAGACGGGAACCATTTTCCCGTGTTTTCCCATATTTCTCGTGTAATAATTCTCGGGAGAACAAATTTTTTACGTCATTTATTTGTTAAAATTTGGTAATGCTTGAAATGAAACAGATGGTGATGCAATCGTCATTTTGTAAAAAAATGGACCTAAACCGTTGAGGTAGATAAGAAGTATTTTCTTTGCTAAATTCATTGATTTTATTGCACTTACGGTTCTTCGAGTAAAGAGTCATACTTTAACCTGTTGTCTTCTCTGCATCACAGAATCGGTTTTTCCACGTTATTATATAGGGAAATACTTGTATTAGGGAGAAATATTCTCCCGATTTTGCCGATTTTCAAAACTGCTAGTGGATTGAATTATAAATTGTTTTTCTTCCATTCCTAGAAATTCCATTTCCTTCCTTCCATTCCTATTCCCCCCCCCCCCAAAAAAAAAACAGTTTACTCTGTATTTAACTCCAAATAATTCCAAATGCTTTTTTCCCATAAAGATCAATAATTTTCACCCCGTTTCTTAAGATATATCTATACGATTCAAATATTTTAAAGCACATATTAGGTAACTATTACGATAATATTCCGTCTCTACAGTAGAATTTGTAGATTTGTCACAAACATTTTTTTTTCAAAATCGCTTTTTTATCTCAAAATTTACACTAAACGGAATTTACAAGCGATCATATTTTAAAAGCAATATTTTACCTAGCTGAGATTATACTACCAAAGTTATTTTTAAATTGGATAAAGGAGTCGAATTCATTTATAGGCAAAATGAGGCTTGGGATCATGTGTTTTGAAGAAGTGTTCAAGATTTAAAGTACTTACTATACTAATAGACTCATTTAAATATTTATTGCAAGTAAATAAACGCGATGTTTTTCATAAACAAGCTAACTGCATTTACTTTATTAGTATTGTTTTATGGACTTTTCTATTTTTATTTATATTATTATTATATTTGCATTGCTCTGAAAAATAGCTTATTAATCATTTAATTTTTTTTATAAGCTGTACAAAATTAAAGAAAATATATATATTATTTTGTTAATTCCATCTAATAATATGACTTTTATAGGAAATGGAAAGGCAGTTAGCTAGTTTTATAAATTAGGAGTTCAATTCATATATTAGACATATTATGTAGAAAAAGCGTAACATTCGTTTGAATTAAATGAAATTTTGCTAGTAATTAACATTTCAATAGTTTCTTTTAAAAATAAAATTTAAACTGGCAACAGTATATGCATTTGCATTTGGAAAGACAAAAAACCAATAAATTTTGAAGAGACCTTTATGCAAATGTAAAACAAGTTTCAATTTAAAAAATATATATATTTATATACATTCAATTCATTTCGAGACAAAAATAATTTTGAACTGTCGGAAATGTTGAATAAAATACATCATGACAGTTTAATACGATGAATAGAAAAATGAAGAAAATAGAATGAATTACTTACTGAGTAATCATCCATGCGAAACAGAGATGATTGCATTTATATATTGATTAATTTTTCAAATGCAAATCTAATTTTTAAATGCAAATTCGCTGCTGTTATTTTCGTTACGATTAAAATGTAATAATTTGCATTTAATAAATCAACTCTGTAATTTTATGTGCTTAGATAAGCATATACGTTAAATATGAAAGCTATTATTATTTGATGTGAATGAAATATTTGAATATGTCTTTTCAAGAAAACATTCATTTTGTTTAATCACATAAAAAAAATATATATATATCTCTTCACATAGAAAATAAAATCAAAAATACCGTGTTGCATTCTAATAACATTTCTAGTAAAAAACTATATCTAGTAAAAAGCCATATTTTAACCATTTATTTGGTAATTCTTTCGTTTATAAGTTAATGGTTTACCGGAAATTCTGGTTATCAAAATTCTAGTTTCTGTTGCATTTAATATCATTTCGCAGAAATTACAAAACTGAAAATTAAGTTTAACGAAAAAAATGGTTTTTATACCATGCTGTAATTTATCCTGATAAAATATTCAAATTTTACCACATTTCTGAAATTTTATCTCATATTATAAATCGAACAACGGTAAATTTTACAATATTCTGGTAGTTTTGGTCTTGCATTTTTCACAGTGTTCTTACATAATTAGTTGATTAAATAAATTCTAACTTAGAAATTTGTAATCTTAAACTAAAATACAAAGTTTCATAATTGTCTTTTTTTTAATATTATGCACGAAATGAATAATTTACTGTAAGTCGACACTTTAATCAGTTCATTTGAGATTTATCACAGTTGATATGTTTGGTACGTCCGAGAATAGTACAAAAATCATATTTATATTTTTAAAAACAAAACAGAATCATTAAATATATGAATTAACAAAACAAAACGAGCATTGAAGATCAATCGAAAAGTCAAGTAACAGGAATGTAATATAAATGTAAAACTTAAACTTCACACAACTGTTGTATTGCTTTCAATAAGCAACATGAATGATACCGAAATAGCAGTAACAATATGAATAGTACTCGAAATATCAGAAGATTTTTTTTTTAAAGTTTCTCATCATTGTTGGTAAAATACGAAAAAGTTTTATAACCCTAATTATCTAAGATCAATCTTTCGTCCAATTAATCTATAAAACATCTAAATTTTACTTTAAGCCATCTTTATAATAGTTATGCTTAAATTTATCAAATAGTATGTTAATTCCACAGATTCTATGCCACATTTGACTCATGAAACTGATTAATACATTAGTAAAAAAAAAATTCTTTAAATACATTTTTATGCCAAAAATATCTTAGTTGCATATATAAATTAGGAAAATTAGTTTATTCATAATTAATTTTTAGAAAAAAAGAAATAAAAAAAGATTATAAAGTTATAGTTATTTGCTTTTTAAATATCATTTATTTATTTTTTTATTTAAAATATTAAATTTAATTTAAATTAGTTGGATACAGATAAAAGCTTAACTTACTTTAGGATACCGCAAAGACTTAAGCTTGGCAATAACATTGCTGCTATCGTTGTGGCTTCCATACCAGTTATAGTAGTAAATGCCAGTACTAGTGTCATTAAAAGTGGCAAAACATAAAAAGTTTCCATCTGGTGACCACCAAAGAGCTCGACTTGATTTCAATATTTCTTCTAAAATAAAAAAATAAAAAATCTATAAGCTTAAAAATTTTTTTTAATGTTTATTAGGAGATTTTATGGAGAAAAAAATTTCTGTTTAAAACTTTATGCACTTTAAGTAAACAAAATCCCAAAATCTAAGTGCATTTTTTGACAAACTTAAAGAACTAAAAGATTTTCCCAAGAAAAAATGTTTAGATAAAACCTCTTAGCAAATATCAGATTTTTTTACTCTTAAAAGACACATACAACCAAAATAATGACTTGTATACAATCAGTGAATTTGCTATGCGCTGTTTATCAAAAATCATAATATCAAGTTTTTTTATGTTGGAAAGTTCGGAACTGCAATGTTGCCTGACTGAATATATTTATTGTATGTAAATGAACTACAATTTGTATAAAAATAAATCACTGATATAATAAAGAAGGCGTAGCTTAATGGTGCAGTTCAGGTTTTAAAATACTGTATAAGCATAACGTTAAAATTTAAAATCAGCCTTTTCATTTATTTGACACGTTTCATTGGTAATTAAAAGGGACTTTAGTTTGCCAAACTGCTTTATTTACTATTTTAAGCCAAAGAGAAACAAGTTTGCTCATAAAAACTTTTCTTGATCGTGAAATTCAGGAGTTAAAACTTTACTAATCCAATACGTGCGCTAAAACATATAACTTGTGTTCGATCGGGGCATTTATACGCTGTTTGTACCCAACCTTTTATCAGAAATAAGGACCATGTATTGGTGACTGCTTTTTCGACTTGTCTCAACTTGTCATTCTTGTCTAATGTGCACAAATTTTAATATCACGATACACAGTAAAAATATAATGATACGTTCCCATTTGATTTAATTTCGACATTGGTTTCAATACTTTTCTTGCCCAAATAAAATTAACAAACATTCATAATATTTATCGCTATATTAATAATTATCGTTTTGTTAAATAATTATTGTTTCAATACTTATTGCTTTTTATAATAATCACGATATTGTCATATTTGATTAACCTATGCTTTTTATTGGTAGCCAGTGAAATGTGTGAGGCGGCTTGTTTACGAATAATGGTCATTTCTCCATTAATTAAGCTTTTTTAATACAAAGGTTATTGTTTTTTATTTCAATTTGTACCTATTACAAAAATTAGTTTAATGTGATTCTTGAAAAAGTAATGGCACTAATATTTTATAATAATTTTGTAGAACTGATACCGGCACTTATTTTGAAAATACAAAGTCAACAAACTATTAATGATTCTAGTTGGTGCTTTATAAAATATGGTATTAAATACTAATGATATTTTTTTATTTTTTTATTAAACGACTTAAAACTCCTCATGCACCACAAAGTATAACATGAGGCTTACAGTTGTAAGTAGAAAACAAAAGAAGAAAAATTTACAAATTTAAATTAAAAACAAAATTCCGCAAGGCAGCAAGACTTTCAATACTTTTGACCAGTTCTGATAAGACAGGAGGCCAACAAATAGAAAGACGCCTCAAATCAGTCTTTAAATTCGGGCACTCGGATAAAGATTGCAATGAAGAAGAATATGTACTAATGATATTGTCATTATAGATTCTGTTGTAATGAGATCTTATTATATCTACTAATATAAATACTTTGTGTAATAGTTTTTTTACAGCCCTTTGAGAGGGTTAAGTACCCTAATGTAACCACACTACACGTTTATTCCACCTAAAACTTAACCTTTATTTTCTTTATTTATTTTTTTTATTTGTTGTTGCGGCTTCATAATATTAAACTTACCATATTATGAGTTAAGTCTTACTGACTAAAATAAATATTAACTATATAAATATACATATAATATCTTTTAAGTTGTTGTATTCAGAATTTAACACAATTCTAACGTGGCTTAATAGATTAATATAAAATTATTTCATTAGTTCGTGTTGAGTTTCCCTAATTTAGGTTGAGGAAGACATACTTTCAAAGCTTAAAGTGTAAATATAAGAAACTTGTAGTTTTATACACTCTTAAAAATGCGAAACCGGTGACAAGTCTACATGTTGCTAAAATAATAACGTTGATTTTTTGATGATAACCTTACTTATTAAATGAATGATAAGTAAATCATAAAAACTAAATTTTTGATTTATTAGACTGAAAACTAGAGAACTACTCATATTATAAAATATTTATCAAATCCTATTGAACACTTTTTTAAATTTATTGCAAGATTCGGTGGTCGGAAAAAGTCTTAAAGTATACAGTTAGATTGACCGTCTTCTTAAACTTATGTACATCATATTTGGAATGGATCGAATGGAATAATTCCTGAGAAATCAAATTTCGAAAAAGTCGTATTTTCAAATTCTTAAGAACAATTCGGCCGAACTTGCTTAAACTTTGTAGTTTGCCATTGAAAAAGAATTATTGTAAAGAATTATCTTTGGATAAACGAACTTAATAAATGTGTGCAAAAAATTTTCAATCGGTTTACCTTAAAAATTCCCAAGATATGGTGAAATATGTAATTTAAGTAAAATTAAGTAAATTAAGTAGGTGCACGTAAATCGACTAAAAAATGCATTTTTCTTTTTTTGCAGATTCTTAAAATACAGTTCTTTCTTTAAAAAATGGCGTTTAAATTTTTATTCTATCCGAATTAGAAGTTTTTTAAAAAAAAAAAAAAAAAATTAAAAATAGTAAACAAGCTTTCAAACCGAAACTGCCACGCACACCCAAGCTGAAACTAAACCTTGGATTCTTCTCATTTCCTTGAAAATAAGTTTAGGTCCGATTTAAACTACAATAGAATTAAATTTATTATTTTATCTGGTTAGGCAACAATAATTATGAAAAGAATTGAGGGGAAATGAGTTTATTGATTGATTGATTGCTTCTTTTCATGAAGTTCAAAATTTTGTTGTTTTCGTAAATTTGCTTCCTCTAACTGCAATTTTTTCAGATTATTTTCGTATTAATTTTAATTTTTAACATTCATATTTGTATTATTTATTAACTATTTAGTTATAAACATGCCACGAAGTGGTTAACGAATGTTTAAAAAAAGGAAAGCGTTTGGTATTCATTGCAAAACAGCGTCTTCATCTATAAACATTGAGTTGAATGAATCGGCGTCAAAAATCAAATTGGATAAACATGTAAATGATTATGAATCATTTCTGAATAATAATAATGCAAATGAAATAATTAATTTATATTTATTATCTTATTGTTTGAATGATTCTGTGTTATGCTCAACTTGCAAAAACAAAAGCATAAAACTAAAGTTTTCCAGACAAGTTCAAGGACTTGCATCTGAACTTTCTATTTACAGTGAGCAGTGTGATTTTAAATCGTCTTTTTTAAATACTGAAGTTTCATCTAAAGTGTGCAACCATGGAGACACCAAAATTTATGAAGTTAATACTAGATTAACGTATGCCATGAGAAGCATCAGAAAAGGGAAGACAACTGCTCAAATGTTTTGTGGGATAATGAACTTACCTGCTCCACCACACAGATTTGATGCACACACAAGTGAACTAGGCTCGGCAGTAAAAAGTGTCGCTATGAAGAGCATGAGTGATGCGGCTAGTGAAGCCGAAGCAGGTAGCAATTTCAAAGACATTCCCGTTGCAATAGATGTCACATGGCAAAGACGTGGGTATGTCTCAATGAATGGGGATCAATTAATGGGATCGTACTTCAGACCGCTGTCCTGACCAAACTATTTGGACCATATTTACTAGTTTGCGGTCGATTATTTAGTCACCTGCAACTATTTCGTCACCTATACTAACTAATTAGCATATTTTAGGTCACCCCTCGGAACACGAAGATTAAGACCAGGAGCGTGGAGATTCTATCATTAGATCAAAAGTTATTCGGGTGGTCCGTTTTTTATTTGGCGCACTGTAATGATCATGATCCGACCCTGATCAATTATTTAAGTTGATCACACAATTCATCTACTTTTTTAAATAAATATAATTTCATGTATTTTAAGATTTAAAATCGCACCGTCAAAATTTAATACATTATATAAGTATAAAATTCATATTGCTTAAGTGAAAGTGGATTTAATTTTTGTCTCTTACATGTTCGTATGTTATCGTATCAAATTTGTTATTAAAATGTTTCGCACAACACATGTTGACATTCATGTGCTAATTATTGTTTAGGAAATCTACCTTTCAATAAACACATAAATTAATTTTATTATTATAGACCTCTTTATTCTCGAGTCATGTTTAAATAATGAGGATTCTGAAACCCAAATTATGTTAGTATGAATTAAAAAAACTCGAATTCTGTTTTTTAACTAAATACAGTTAAATATTGTAAACTTAAGTTACATAAGTTGCGAGCGGATTTAAAGTACGATGCAGTTTAAGTGCAACTTGATATTATCAAAATTCTTTTCCTTTTTTAAAATGGCAGTTTTTTTTAAATAATTTCCACGAAAATCAAAGAAAAAATAATAATAAAATAATCATAAAATAAATTTAAAAGATTTAAAGAGTAAAACTTGAAAAATGACCGACATTACTGAAATTTGAAAGTACTTTAAACAGTACTGGAAAACGCTAAATTCTTATTGTTCAAAGAATATAAAATATTCATTGTAAATAGAAAAACACATTAAACTTGTAAACAATAAGATTTGATTTAAAGATTATAAGATGATAATAAGAGAATATAAGATTTGATTTAAATACTAACCTTCATACAAATAATCGGGTATCCCATTATATACAACTTCTTCAATACCACTATTTGTAACTATATGGTGTGTGCCATTTACTTTTGAAATGTAGAAAATATTGTTTCTGTATACGTAAGCCTATAATATAAATAAATACTATTTTATTTATGTGAAATAATTTATATGAATTCATCTCAGTTAAAGAAATGAATTATTACTTAAATGACAAACATGTACAGTGCGCAGAAAGAAAAAGAGAACCACCCTGAATAACTTTTGATCTAGAGATCGGAGTCTCACGTTCCAGGCCTCATTCTTAATGGTTCAATGTGGTGACCTTAAATAAGCTAATTGATTAGCGAAAACGATACTTTGCATTATGAATTCGACAGAAAATCGTAGTTTCTCTGAATGAACGCATCTATTTTTCGATGTATTTGGATTTCTGACCGCGTGACCCTAGAACGTGAATATCTTCTCATTAGATCAAAAGTTATTCAGGTTGGTCAATTTTTTTTTTTTTTTTTGGTGCACTCTGCCAGAATTCTTGTTGAACTTATGGATGATGAGTTTAGGCTGATATTTGATCGGATGGTGATAATAAAACATTTAGATAAATTACAGATTATAAATTTACTAACTAAATAATAATTTGTTAAAAAAATATCAATTAAAATATTCATGACACAGCCGGGTTTGAGCCAATGGGGATAGGTGACTTAATTCCATGACTGTCGAAGTGATTGTGTTCAATGTTGCACAATAGTCAACTTTACTTCTATGACAAGCTGCTACTGCCCAGTTGAAGATGAATGGACTTTATGTCGAGACTATAGAGAGAGTACGTCCCATTGATAGTTCAGTGCTTTGCCACTGTGCAACTATTTTAAAAGGATAGTGAAATATTATAAGATTTAAAGGACTAAATAAATGCGTTTTTTTAAAGATATTTTAGGTAGTTTTGTGAAGCACTAAAGGATATTTTTGAAAATATTTTCGCTAGGCAGAACTTTTTCATTATTTCTTACATACTCTGTAAATAAATTTTATCATCACTATTAATCATGTCTCATTTTGGAAGAATATAATTTAGGCTAAATCATTTGTAGCGCTATTATTCGAAAGCCATGTTTTAATCAACCAAAATTGTGGGTAGAATTTTATTAAAATTTTTTATCTGTTTGATCAAGCTCTTAAATATTTGTAGATCGACGTTTTTTTTTGTTTTTTTTTTTAAACTTTAAAGGAAAAACGAAAAAAAATCTCAAAAAAATTTCAATTTTTTGATTGCAAAAAGCATCATTTTTTTATTAATGAGCAAGTTTATAGACTAGTTTTGCGTGTATCAATATACTTTTGATGTCAACAAAATTATCCTTAAAATCATTAAATATTTCAAAGAAATTATAAGTTTACTTATGGGGAGCTTATAAGTAAATGTAATTCATCTTTTTTTTTTTTACAATAATCGAAGCTTTTTAGTAGAACCCTCCTTACAAATCGATGATAACAATGAAATTTTGTTTACCGTTCCATAGACGCCTTCTTACTTTGACATCTATTAGAAGGCCCGTACTGTGCCGTTTATTCCAATCTCAGAACTGAAATTTAGTCATTTGATTTAGAATAAGTTTCAAAGCTATTTTTCTACTATTTCTCATGCCATCGCACATTAAATGTGAAACATCTTAAATTCCTTTTGAAAGAAAAAAAAGTGACACGAAATCTTTAATATATATTTCATGGTCATAGGTCAAAAATTTTACGAAATATACGTTATTCCAAATTGGAATTTATTAGTATATATTGCAACGCCATGTGGAAATCAGCATCAAGTCCTCTATGGATTAATTAGTTTAAACAGAGGCAATCGCAATGTATGTCCATTTCTTTTCGTAAGGAACGATATTCAGAACTATTTTCTTTGAAATTTGATTTCACTCTTTTTCTAAAATGTTATTCCCCTAGTTTTTTTTTTATTTATTATTTTTTTCTTATTATTTTTGAGTCAAAGCTTGTGTTTTTTGCAGTCAACATTATAGACCTATTTATACTTAGACTTCCATCTTTGGCTGCCCGAACTAATATATTAGTTTTTAATAAGTTGAGTCCCATTCAGTTAAATAATAGTTTTGCGTATATATTAACACTTAAATAATGTTTGTCGTTAATATGCTGAAAAAAAAGAAGGAGATCAAAATATGAGATCAAAGAATGACATCAGAATATTGTAAAATTTATCATGTTTTTGGCCGAACACTAAAAAGAACGACACTTTTTACTGAACCAATTTGGTAATTACTTTTGCTGAAACTATTTATAAAATATAACTTTTCTTTATCCTACTAATTGGTAAGAAATACGAAGAGATTTGACGATTGTATTAAGATACCTTGGGCAAGGATATAAAAATCACTTATTTGGTTGAATTCACTTTTCAGCTTTATATTTTTACTAAATGTGTGGAAATAAGAACTATAGTTTTAAGAACCAGAAATGCTGCTAAACCGATACTAAACGCACGAAAAAATTACTAAATGAATGGTTTAAATACAATATATTTTTGTTTTGTTACCTGAATTATGTTTTTTTTACTAGAAATGGTATTACTATGAAAACATAGTAATTGTAGCGGAATTTTTTTCTCCGTGCATTATTTATTTTGTTCGTAACCTATTTCTTAAATGACATATAATCCATAATTCAAAGATCACTTTGAAAAAAAAGATGCGAAAAATAAAATATTTAAAATAAAATCTTAGGTTTTTCCCCTTTACTATCAAGAATTTCTAATATTTTGAATTTTTGTTTCATTTTTTTTATGCATATACTGTTAAACCTACAGTGTAATTTCTTATTGAATATCATTTCGAACAACTCTAAAAATTGTGTGAAGGAGCACTTTTTTCCCCATTAGTATCAAATCGAACTTTTTTACAACACCTCACAAAGCTCACAACACCGAAAATACTAAACGTTTACATCAAGATCAAGCACCGGGAAGCATACGTTAAATATTTTCGTTTCTATGTGGGCACGTTTTGAATTATTTCTAATTGATAACGAGCTGACAAGCGTTAGTGACAAGTGACAAGCATCTTCAAAGATGCTTTTCACCCACAGAAAATAAAGTCCGCTGTTAAAAATATTAATATTGTTTTTAGTAGAGTAGTAAGGATATTTATTGCTTCTTACTTATCGTAAAAAAAAAAAAAAAAAAAAAACAATTTTACTTTTTCTTACGCGTATTATATCTTATTATACTTACAATGTTAATGTTGCTGAATAACAAACACGGTGGGTAGTGGCGACTACTTTATACCAAGTAATATAAAAGAACATTCCTGGTGTTTCACTTTACCAAAAATTATCATTAGATTTTGATTCAATGGGACACTTAGTGGTGTAAAGTTGTTGCCACCATTTTTGTTGATCAGATACATGAAAAGTTTTTATCGTGTACTTACATGATCATTCAAAAATTAAAGTTACTCGAATTTTTGATGGAAAAAAGTAAGCTTTTAATAAGATTAAAAGTATCAATTAATTTTCACTTAAACTGTCCATTTTGTCAAAAATATTTTAAGGCACTTCTTTTGTTACAT
Source organism: Parasteatoda lunata (assembly GCA_949128135.1). Lineage (NCBI taxonomy): Eukaryota > Metazoa > Arthropoda > Arachnida > Araneae > Theridiidae > Parasteatoda > Parasteatoda lunata. Next base: position 112,668,797 of record OX421974.1, on the reverse strand, counting down.
TATGTTTGGAAAATATAATTCATTAATTTTGATAAAACAGAAAAAAAAGAAATAAATGCGCAAAATATTTCGAGTGAACTTCCCAGTTAAATGAGTGGAAAAAATATTCTACACAAATTGTTTTATTAATTTTTTAGCGCATAAATTATCAGCATTTCTAAAAAATTGAAACGTCAATTTTAATGTAAAAATATAAATTTTAATACGAAATACCTTTTTAGAAGCAATTTTTTTATTAAAGGAAAATAAAATACAATATTCATTTATCTACTTTTCTATTTTTTATTTTATTTTGATAAAAGTGGCAAGAAATGCTATTAGAATACTCAGTAAAGCACTATTCCAAAATTAATGAATAAACTAAAAGTCAAATTTATCTTCTCATGTTAATTGCCATTTTAATTAGTCACAGTTTAGACGCAGAATTTGTTTTAACTTAAAATACGAATAAATATAAAATTTACTTGATGCATTTTGTAATATTGAATCAAGTGTATGATTTAAATAATTTAAGATTTATTCCTTATTTCTTGAATTCCTGGCCAATCCATTTAATAAGAAATATTTATTCTTTTTGTAAACTAACGAAAACTTAGCAATACTTAAATTGTTGTAGTCTATTAACTGTGATATTTTGATTATTTTAAATTACTTAAATCAATCTTAACATTAGAATAGCTGGATTTTGGACTTATCTAAAACCACAATTTAGGGTCAGTTTGACCCTGATAAGAAATTGATGCGTAAGTAAATGCATTTTTAATTTATGAATATTATTAAAAATACAATATATAAGGGCTTTTAAGCATTATTTTTTATGTTAGTTTTTTTAGTAACTTAATAACAATATAGTGCAATATTATTTATACGCATTAGTACACAACATGTTTTAAAATAAGGTAGTTTTATCATTAGTTAGAAATTAGTATAGGCGTAACAAAGTATAACTGTGTTATGATGTGACAACAAAACATCGACAAACTTGTTTACACATATCTCATAGCTATCAGAAGCTTTTATGCTGTATCTTACGATGTTAAACGGAGCATTATTTTGGAGACTGAATTTTATGAATAAAGGGCTGTCTCAAGCACAACTTCGCAATTCTACAATAAGCACAAAAATGAACTCGCAATTCAAATTCAAAAGATTTCTCGAAAACTATTTAATTCAAGCGTGGAAGACAGCAATATCACCAACGTTGAAAAAAAGCTCCATTCTATTTGCATAATTCACATAGAGTAAAATAATTTCCTATACATTAAATGTTTTGTTTAATTTTTTTTTTTTTTTTGTTAAAAAAAAAGTAATAACATGAAGAAGAAGTGACATTCAAGATATAAGGAATTTTTTTCTTGTTCATACGTGTAATCCCAATTATGTGGGTATCACTTTTAAAGAAGAAATTTTTTTTTTTTGAATCTTGGATACCATATATTTTTACGAAAACTATTGCGCGACATATTTTTTTAGCATGATGGGCTCCAATTTCTGATCTACAAGTCATCTTCACAAGGTTTGAAGTCTTTCAAAATCAAAACCCAGCATGAAACTTCAAAAATCCGTGCTTTTTACGAGAGTCAAAATGATACCTCTTGAATGTTTTAGGTATTTTTATGTTTATTTATTTTAATATTAAACATAAGCACGTGAAATTGTTACAGATTATACTTAGAAATAATTTAGGATGAGTCAAAAAATATTAGCTTCGAAGCACACGTGTAGTCTCAAAAACAACACAACAAAAAATGCAAAAAATTTTATCAAAATAACAGAGATGGTTTCCTGTATTAATTCGATAAGAACAATCATTCTAAATAATAAAAAAAGTTCCTTCTTTAACATCCCAGAATCTTTGCGTGCCAAACAAATTTTTATTAGATCAAATAACAGAAGTCAATAACTTTTCTTCTGACATTTAAAATTTTATTTGTTGTTAATTATTTGTTATTAACTAGTTCTTTTTATACCAAATTCTTTTTAAAAGTATAAAGGCATTTATTAGCCATTATATTTATTAGACATTATAAAAACTTACTATTAAGAATCCCAGTCTATAATAAATTCTATTAAGACCTAAACGCTAGATTTAAAAATTGTGCCATATAGATTTCTTCTTAACTCATCCAATAAAACTGGCAATAGCCCTTTACATATCTTTAAAATTATGGTTTAAAGTAGTGGTTTAAAAATAATATTTATCGTTAAATTAAGGGGAAACTTTTAGATTGATGGATCATTAATATTGGCTCGAGTAATTTTTTATTCCCTCTTTTAATCTCAGTACACTCTTGAGTCTAGAATACCATTGCCTTGTTAAAAGCAGCCTTTTCGTTCAACCCCTGCGTAATCGACCACTGGAATTTCTCCGCAGTCTAGTTCCCAGAGAGATTTTCTCCACATTAGAACCTGTAATTACCCCTAGATAGTGATTACCGTCGTCACCTAGAAACCTGCCAGAGTTGAAAAGTTCTCTCCATGCCTTCAGCTGGATCACTCGGAAAGAAATTACCAGCTTAGTTCCTGATATTAGATTTCAGAAAAGAGAAAAAAAAAAGTGCTGGGAAAGAATGTGCTGTTGGTCGTAACATCACTGTGTAATTTGAAAGACTACTTAAAGCAAGATAAATGAAAAGAACTTGTCAGAAAGTTAGATTCTGATCTTTCAAGAGGTTGGTTTTATTAAAGATTTTTTGTTCTAAAAAAATAAAAAGAAAAGTAATATATATTTTATAAGGGCTTCTTGTTTTTATTCAAGTAGAAAACTGATTTTAATTTATTTTTTGAATAAATTACCAGAAAAAATTTGGGTTTTTAATTTAGATATCGAATTTCTTATTTAAAAAAAAAAAAAAAAAAAAAAAAAAAAAAAAAAAAAATATTGAGCACTTAGATTTTTAAAATTGGTTAATAGTGGAGAATTTAACTATGTTTTTAAAGCTTAGAAATATAAAAAAAACAACATATAATATAGAAAATTTTTGCATTTGCAGAAATATGAATTTGATGAATATTCAGCTAAAGTGAATTTTAAATTATTGAGCTCTTAACTAGCTCACTAAGGTTTTATAGTTTCTCTAATAAAAAAGTGTTTTTTTTTTTTTTTACAATATTACAGACTGCAAACTTTTGTAAAATTAGACATTAAAGAAGATGTGCTAGTTTAAATGAATTTTGAATCATTGATATACATGTAAATTTTCATTAAAACTTTCTGTAATTTTCAAATATATTGTCTGTCTATTTCTGTCTTTACCATGTGCAAATCCAGGTAAAGCAAATCCGCAGCTAAAAATCTTCCAATATTTAAAAAAAAAAAAAAAAATATTTGAAATATTTTTTTTTTATTAAATAAATGTAGGCCAAGTGCCCTACACACCAAGAAAAACTTTGAATTATCCAGTGCAATATTATTATGCTGCACACATTTAGTTTCTGGCTAATTCAAGGTAACTAACAAATCCAACACGCTTCTGTACTTCAGTAACAACGCGCCGTTAAATGATCCCATTATCATGTATTTACGCTTCTATTTTCATTTTAGTAATCTGGCAGACTTGCAACGAAAATATTTTAAATCATTTGTGAAAGATGCCGGTACGAAAGATGCCGGAAAGATACATACGAATTCGCATCGCTCTTTATATATTACATTTCGTGTTCTATTCTGTACTTTCTTAAAATTTTTCTTCTATTTTTTGCTTGATATGTTTTATTTTACTTTTTTGCTCAATTTGTTCTGATTTCGTTTTAATTTTTCGGTACTCCTTATACTATTGAATTGATTTATTTTGTTTTGGCTATATTAATACAATTTTAGAAAGCACTCTTTTTTTACGGATATAATTGTGTGAGCTGATGACGAGATTATATCTTTTTCTATATTTGTTTTCCTTCTTTTTTTTTTAATTTTTTTCAACTGTTTTAAATATTTTAATATTATTTTGAAATATTTTGTTTTTAAAAATTTTTGTCCTCTTCTCTTTTTAAAAATATTTATTTTTTTATCCATATTTTCCCTAAATTTTTGACTTATATTATGAGCTCTAAGTACTTGCAGCTTACGCACAAGCACATAAAACCTATGCATAAGAAAATAAAACCATTTATTATTTTTCATAATTTTTTTCGTTAATATCTTTTTTTTTGTCATTTTTGTCTTTATATGTGTATATAATAAGGTAAAAAATTTGCTTGTCTGTATTTCGGATCGCGAGGAAACGATAGGCTTGGAGCGAGGTGACGCCAAACGCGTATTCTGCATTTTTAAATTAATTGTAATTTCTCATCATTAAATTGATAAACTCTAAATATGTCCTCATTTCATTCTCTTCCATTCTTACATTTTGAATTGCACTTCTTTTTTATTTTTTTATTTCGTTTTTGTGCAATCAAATTGTAAATATTTGATACCAAATTTATTCTGAACGCATTATGTATAAATTTTAAATAAATGTAAATAGTATTTATTAAGTGTGTTTATTCATCGAGTTATTAATTTCGCTTTACTGGTGATCAGGATGGTTCTGCTTTACTGGTGTTACTCTCGTCAATCCACAACTTATGTTATCCAGGAACTCGACTACAGCACATTTTGTGTCAAATCAAAGAATCTCACAATACGAAATTCACCACGAATCTAGTTGGGTACAATTGTAAACAAATGACGAATTCCGATTTTCTTTTTTTTAATAGATTTTAAATTTGGGGGGTATATGAAAAATTGGAATTTTCATTGGCTTCATTTTATTTATTATATTATTTTATTCATTGGCTTTATTTAACAAAGAAGGGCAACAAATAATATTAAATAAAGATCATTAGAATTATTTTAGCTTTATTATTTTTGTCGATATTTGTATGTGAGTTTTGAGCACGATTTCGTAGTGTAGTTTAGTATTGATTAATTGATGCTTTATTTTTCTCATCCCGTACGAAGAACAGGTTTACAGCTATATATATATATATATATATATATATATATAGCAACAAATTCTAAAAATGTACTTAAACACATCATACTTTATAATAAATTAATTAAGCAAATTTTTCATAGTGAGATATAATTAGTTATGTGCATCATAAAAAGTAAATAAGTCAACTTATGACTTATTGAAATATCGGAGTATCTTTGTGTACTTATAAAGAAATAAAAAATCCTAAAAAATGAAAAATTAAAAAAAAAATTCCTACAGAGAGGAATTTAAAAAGAAATATTGCATACACATTTAAAATTTCTTTGTGCATATTCCATTAATTTCATTTAAATTCAGGTAGCTTTCTATTGATTTCAGAGCCTTTCATAAAGTCTGAAAAGTCAATTAATTTTAAACGAACAAAACTCGTATTTTAAAGCAAGGAAAGCATGTATTTTCTTAAAACGAAAAATATTCTTTTACTCGTTAAGAAAACAAATTATTTGAACAAAAGAAGTGCTAGTTATGCTAAAAGAAACTTGTCTCATTTAGATTACCTTCATGAGAACTTGAAACAAAAAAAGACTTTCTAACTTTTATTCCAGGCACACTCCAAGTGCTGGTCGAAACAATAGGTTAATAAGATTACGCTAAGAGCACTGTTTCTCAAAGGACCTTTAAAAGTAAAAGTGCAAGAGAAAGGGGATTAAAGAAAATATAATTATACTTTGTTTCTTTCAGACAGTTGGTGTAAATTCTCTAATTGTGTTTAAGAATTACGGAAAAAGAAATAAAAGAAGAAAAAAAACATCATATGAGTTACTAACGCATACATTGTTAGTTATTGGCTTCATTACTTTTTCACCTCCTCTTCTTCAAAAAGAAATTAACAATTTAGAAAAAAGTGCTTTGACTTGTTAATATTATCTGATAAGAAGGTTATTTAGTATGTTACAATTCTTAAGTCAACGATAATTATACTTCTGCAAATTGCACAATTATGAGTACAATTATCAATTCGGTAAACTTTTATGATTCATTCGGTGTCCTCCAACACAGTTAAGCTTGTCATTTTAAAAGACACTTCAAATTTTGAATAATTCAAAAACGACCAATAAACTAGTAAAAAATTCGGATTGGACAAAAATTGTGAAAGCTAGATCAATTTGCTTTAAATCAAGTTGAAGGGATTCAATCCTTGCAGCGATCTTTCAAAACTTTTGCAACCCATTACTTGATTTTTTGGTTCGATGGTACTTATTCACAATTACGATATTAAGTAATAACGTGATTAAACGGCATTGAAGCATTTAAAAAAATAACTATGAAATACTTTACCAATTGGTTGCCTCTTGGTCCCCAGGCAACGTATTGAATTTTTTCTCCATAATTATTTGAAGGCCATAGGTGATAAATTTTTCTGTAATAAATGATAAATATATTAAATTTATGTATCTGTAGCGTTATATTTCTGTCTTAATTCAAGTTGAATTTAAAATTAAAAATGAATGACTTACTTGTTCTCAATATCATATATTTTATATCTTGCTTCAAATGAATATTTGAAGACCTAAAGAAAAAAAAAAAACAGAATAAGTCTATTTAGAAAAGCTGAAAAAAAGTAAATTATTTCTCTGCAAAACATGTTATATACTTTACATATAAATGTTGAAAATTATACATAGATTGATTTGTGTATATCTTCTGTCGTATGACTGATATTAAACACTGATAGTAAACACTGATATTACATGTTTGATAATAACATTAATATATAATTCAGCAGTTGCTCATTGTTTATAATATTTTTAGTTTTCCATTAAAAATAGATATTCTGTGTCATATAATTTTTGTAACGAACTTTTTAATTAAAACCATATTTTAAGTCATTTTAATTAATCAGAAGCAAAAATTTTTCTTAAAAAAATTGATCACAAACAAAAGAAAATTGGTAATAACAATTTCACCTATTTTAATAAAACTTTTAAATACCGAATTTAAACATTTTTCTAACAAAACCGTTTTAGACTTTTTTAAACTGACGTATGACTAGCATAACGAATACAGAAAACAAAAAGAGTTGAAGTTCATTGACATTTCATTGCTTTATTAATTTTTTCTTAAAAGAAGTAACTGAAACTAAATATCAATTAATTTTGAATTTTGATAAGAAAAGTTTAAAACCGAATTAAATGCAACATTAACAAATAAAATTGCATCCATATAATCAATATCATTGTTGAGTATGCAAAGAAATTATTCATTTCTCTTACTCCGAAATACTTTACTTTACAAATTTAGAAAACACAACTTCGAAATCAAAATAAAACGATTTCTATATATCTAAACAGTTTCAATATAAGACAGTAGTTGTAAAATGGTTATGGTAACCTATTCAAAAGATATCACTTTAATTAACAAGCGTTGCATTCGTCCCAATTTTTGAATAGTAGGATCGAACTGATCTAACCAAAGTAAACCTGAAACCTTTTACCTGCCGATGTTCCGAAATGGGAAAATTTTTTTGTGAATTTTTTTACTAACCTTGTTTAGATTTGTCATATTTTCTGAAAGGACACAGAACAGTATTAATTTATTTTAGATGCTCTTAATTTTTGGAAAAATGTTAAATTTTTTCATAGATTTAAAGCCAAATTTACAGAATTTCTGAACTTAGAATTTTCTTAAGTTTTTCAGTCTCTAATAAAAGTCTCTAATAAAAAAGTAATAGAAAAAACATTTTACTGGCGTTATTTAGTAGCCAGGGGACATATATTTCGTTTTAACTTAACAAAATATTTCCAATTATTATTTCTAGGGAGTTATTTTCCTAAAAATTAAAATTTTCCCATTTGGGAACATCAGCGTTTGGAGTTTAGTGTTTGAGGGCGTTTTTCGTATCTCGCAAAATTTTAGTGCGATTCCTCTCTTTCTTTTACAATTATTTTTGTGACAGCAAACAACACCTGTCCACAAGCCCCCCCCCCCTGTTTTTTGTTGTGGACAGGGGCTTGGTCCTTTCATTCACATGTTCAAAGGACATCTGTTATCAGCTTGCCTTTCACACCCTTATTTTATGTAATTCGTTCGCTCTATTGTTAGTCAATCAAAGTAACTCAGTTGGAAATCTTCATGCTTTCTACCCTATTCAATTTTTAAGAATTGCATATGTGTTTCAAATTCCTTAGAAATGTATCACGTGACTAACGGGGAGGTAAATACAGGGGACATTCGATGACTCATTTCAGTATTTCATTTCACGACTCGAAGCAGGTACGATCTGTTTCTTTTACCGAGTTTCATACGTATCAACGATTGTGTTTTTAGAGTACTATTAGACTCTGAATGAAATAGTTTTCATCTGTTTAGTGTTTTTTAATTAATATTCCGTATAAACTAGCATCTAGAGATGCCTCGCAAGTTTTTAACGTTAGAAGCTGCGTTAGACTCTTTTCATAGCCTATCCGATAGCGAACTCGATGACGCACAGGAGCCTGATCTTTGTATTTTGCCACCTGATGAAGACGCAAATCTGAGCGATAATGAGCATATAAACGATGAAGCCTTAAATGAAGTTCATCCTCAAGATGTCTGCGGCCAGGTTGACCTGATGCTTAGCAAAAGCAATGAAGATAGAAATTCAAATAATTCAGATGACGAGCTTCATGATTCAGGAGATCAAAAGGAAAGCACATCCTCATGCTCGGCTCCAAAAGCAAAGAAACGAAAACAAGAATCCTATCCCAGATGGAAAAAAAGGCAACATTTGAAGAAAATCTTCACAGAGAACACCTCGAAAAATTGACTGAAAAATTTCCCGAGCTTCAGACAATGGATCCTCTGCAGTTATTTTTCAAAATTCTTCCTTTGGATTATATACAACATCTAGCTGATATAACAACGTTGTATGCTCTGAAAAAGGGAGAGACTATAACTGTTACCAGTAAGGATATTCAGCAGTTCCTTGGTTTGCTTATTTTAAGTGGATATCACACCGTACCGTCAGAAGACTTGTATTGGAGTACTTCTGAGGAGCAGGTCACGCTTTCGCCAGCTAAAAAAATATTTTCATCAAGTGGATAACAACAAAGATGTGAAATCAGGTGATAAGCTCGCAAAGATTGCTGCGATATATGATGAATTATGTAAAAATTTAATTCAGTTCGGCGTTTTTCATGATAAACTCAGTATTGATGAATCAATGGTACCGTATTACGGACATCATTCTTGTAAGATGTTTATACGAGGAAAGCCAATCAGATTTGGATACAAAATTTGGATGATATGCTCATCAAATGGATACCCATACAAGATTGAAATTTATTCTGGAAAACAGAATGGTGCTAAGGCAGACACTCCACTTGGATCTAGAGTCGTCATGGACATGCTGTCTGTTGTGGAACATCCTGAACAGCACGAGGCTTTTTTGATAATTTTTTCACATCATACAGTTTGATGAATCAACTGACTTCTCTGAAGATAAGAGCTGTTGGAACTATTCGAGAAAATAGGACTGGAGAGTGTCCTCTTCAATCCGCCAAGGATATGAAAAAAAAAAAAAAAAAACAGAGAGAGGGACATATGACTACCGTTCCAATGGAAATATTTTCGTCTGCCGCTGGAATGATAGCTCTGTGGTAACGGTTGCTTCAAATTATGCTACACACGAGCCAATCTCTAAGGCAAAGAGATACTCAAGAATAGAAAAGAAAAGAGTTGACATTACTCAGCCGGCTCTGATTCAGCGATACAATGAAGGGATGGGCGGCGTGGATCTATTAGACCGATTATTAGGAAGTTACCGTCCACAGCTTAGGAGCAAAAAATGGTGGTGGAACTTATTTTCCAATGCTTTGAATATGGGAGTAGTTGCGAGCTGGTTGATTCACTGTGAGATCAATAAAGGCACTAAAAGCGAGTTGTCGCACCTCCAATTCCGCCGCAACATCACAATGGCCTTACTAAACTCTCAGATGAAGGTGTCAAGCAAACCTGGTCCTCAGCCACATCTTCCTGTCCTAAATAGAAAAACGGATAAACATTATCTTGTCTCCTTCACTCAGGGACGTTGCCCGGTTTGCAAAAAGAACGTGCGAAAGCAGTGCATTGCCTGCGAAGAGCGGCTCCATTCATCTTGCTTCCCCCAATACCATGGACAATAGGGAAAAAATGTCATCCAGAAGAAAAAAGTAAAATGGTATGTAAAAGAAACAAAAAATATTAAACTTTTTCATGCATTTTCAATAAATAACCTTCAGAGAAAAATCACCCCGTTTACTTCATTCCAAACACCGATGTTGCCAAATGGGAACATCGTGAAAACCCTACTTAGAAATTCGTTTTTGCCAAAATATGTTAAGATTAGCTATACTAGAGGTAAAATGAGTCATTTAAGCAAAAAATTAAAAGTAACAATTAAAAATTTGAATTACGGCAGTTAAAAGGTTAACAGGAAAACATAAGACACTTTAGTTCTCCAAGAAAGATAAATGTCAGCATAAAATCTCATTCGAAAAAGTTTGCAGGAATTTTCACAAGATAGACACATCTTTTTCTCAAGGCCGTGTAACTGTGTCATATCTGCATTCATTTTCTTCATTGTGATAATGGTGTTCGAATTCGGGTAGTTGAAACAATTTCCAGTGGAAAAATACATTTAATGGGTTTGATTATGTCAGCAATTGAAATTTTCACCCGAATAACCAAGACTTAGCCATATTTACCGACCATATTTATAAGCCGTATTTATAAGAGAATTTCAACTATTTTAGCCATTAGCCGGAAGGCTGTAAGTTTTCCATCGGTCTCCACTAAAACTACATCGCAAACGTTTTCAGATTCATAAACTTGTTCTAAGCTGGACATTGCAATAGATGTCCGAGATAGTCACTTATATTTTCCTTAATGCTTTGCGTAGTTCACTTTAGTATCTTGGTTTCTAAATGAAATATATTTCATCAATATGATCCAAATACTGAAATGCTGTATCATCAACTTCATTTAGAAACATCGCTGGGGTTAAAAGAATACCTTCATCCCTTGTTCTGAAACGTAAATGAGTGGTTTGTCGTTGATGGTAGATTTACAATTGCAGAGTACATTCGCCATTTCTTCCCAGTTAAAGAATGAGTAGCCTAAGATTCGATGCAGTGTTTTTTTTTTTCACCATTTGTGAAATCCTTTCCCAAAATACAACCCCCCCCCCCAAGGAGATGCTGAAGGATTAAATATTCGTTGAATCTTTTCACTTCTTTCAAGGAAAAAATTGAACCATGTGTTCCTTGTTATTTGTTATATATACATATAGGGGAGAGTCGGGTAGCCCCGCCCACTTAAGGAGTATTGCTTATATTTCTGTATAATATTGGGCAATAATCAATATTTTTGTATGTTTCGATTGTTTTATCATCTAATTAAATAATGCAAAAAGAATAAACCAAAAAAAGGATAGTTTAACTTAAAAAAATAGAAATTTAAAAAATTTGACTACTGTATTCAACATATTTTCAAAACTATTGTTTACCATGTTACCAGCTGCATAAATACTTGAAACTTTGAAAATAATATTTTTTTAATATAACAATTAATGACCAATGGCCCATTGACTTGAAAAAATATTCTATACATAATACAATATATATATATATATATATATATATATATATATATATATATATATATGTATATATATATATATATATATATATATATATGTATATATATATATATATATATATATATATATATATATATGTATATATATATATATATATATATATATATATATATGTATATATATATATATATATATATATATATATATATATATATATATCAGAATTTTATGGCTTCACACTGTTTATTCATTGATTTTCATTGTTTTGAAAATGTTAAATTACATTAAAAAATATGATTATACGTTGTTCGATAAATGTAATTTGTTATAAAATGATACTAAGTTCTTTTGCAAATATAGTCAAGTTAAGCTATACATTGTAAATTAACAAAAAACTTGTTAATACACTAGTAGAAGTCGTCAATAATAATACTGTTTTTAATGTGAGCAAAAATTTCAAGATAAAAATTGCAACTTACATTAACTTTGGTATCTAGAGATTTATAACGGTGAATCTTAAATTATTTACGTCAACAATATAATTATTTTTCTCAGTTAAAAATGAATTGTAATTATTGAAGCAGCTAAAATAGGATATTTTGTTTACTATTAGTGTTTATTACCAATTATTTTGTAAGACTCTGAGAACATAAAAATTACAAACACGACGGGTTACATAGATTTAATATTAATTTACACACGTTTTAAAATTAAAAAGAAATACTTTTCATTTCGAAAATATGTTATGATCAAATACAAAGTAAGTTATCAAACTAAAATTTTTTTAACAAGAAGTACAGAAATTTCAGTTATTTGAAGCAGACTTTTCGTGATCTGCCAATAATTACAACATCAGCATTATAAGTCTATATCTGTAAAATAACGAATAAAAATTTTGTTATATTTTATGTTATAATTATATGTTTTAAATCATATTCGACGGTATAAAACATTGTATATAATGATAATATTATCTAATAAAAACATTAAAACACACATTTTATGATTACATAATATAAAAAATTTAATCTTATATTTGAAATACTTTAATGTCAAACGTAAATTTGTTTACAAAATGATTTAATTTAAATCATTTTTTTACGAGAAATGTACAATTTAGTGGTCTTTCAACTAGACTGTTTGAGAAAAAGTTAAGCAAAACTCCTATAGTAGTAGGTTTATTCAAATTTAGATAATTATTTGTAGTTCACTTAATACAATATAAAAAATCACATTCAACAATTTAAAAATATTTTTTTTAAATTAATACAGTAATTACTCTATGAATAGAGAATACTCTATGCATAGAGAATACTCTATGCAAAGTACTCGTCTATGTATAGAAAACATTTCTCATTTTAACTTGATTGGAAGATCTTCAACTTTTGTTGAACTAATAAACTCCCTTTAAAACTACATAACAACTTTTAGAAACGTTTTATTTTCATTGAATTACAGCGATTCACCTTAATAGATTAAACACGGATCTTGCTTTAAGAAAAAATGGATTGGTAGAAGCTGAAATTAAATATAAGGAAATATTATCTATAGATTGAAAATAGTTAATAAACTAATTTTAAAAGTTTATATAAGTTTATATTAGTAGCTTTATGTAAAGTAAAAGTTAAATTAAGCAAAATATTTCGGGAGTAATATTTCAAGACGACAGTTCTGATAATGTGTGAAAATTCTATTTCGAGATGTACTTTTTATGTCACATAAGATAAAAGAAAATGCTAAAAAATATAGTTATGAGATGTATTTTTGTAATGGTATGGTAAAAGAAAGTTTCTCGTTAAATTAAACATGTACTTAGGGTGTTCCTACATTCAACCCTAAAATTTAGATCAGTGTAAAAAGCATTAAAACTCTATCATAGAACTGGTGGGGCAAATTGCACTAAAAAAATAAAATTCGTTAAAAAAGAAAAAGCAAACTTTAAATTTAGGGGAGACGGAAATTCAGTTGAGCAGTAGAGGTTTGTTTTCCTAAATGAAGCGCTTTCATGCAATTCTTTTTGAAGCACGGATGATCTTATATGACTTCGAACTGTAATTTTCTCTTTTGCTGTTTGGTACCTTAATCTCTTGGTAAATCTTGCTTCGGTGAAATCAACAATTCACTGAAAACAAGTATAGCGGACAACATGATTTTTGACTCCATGCTTTCTCTTTTTCACTTACTTTTGGTAGAGATATGCAAATGTGTATTAACTTAACTGGTAAATCAACTGTGTTAAACGGCAATATGTGACTGAGCCTGTATATAATATATATATATATATATATATATATATATATATATATATATATAGTTTATTTTTCCTTCAATTAACATTAACTTTATGTTGCTTCCTTTTTTTCTATTTTCCTTAAAAAAATTAGTTAAAATTTTTTTTAGCAATGTTAAAGTAAACTGCAAATGAACAATCATTTAAATAAAGGTATTCAAAATAAATATTGAAAAAAACAAAATCTTATATTTATTTTAATACATATCCTTTAAATCCTTGATAAATATTTGTAGTTATCTACAGAAAGTAATCAAATTTAAATTTTATTTGTTCAAAAAATAAGTAACTGGTTTTTATTGATCACGTTGAGACATGAATATTTAAGATTGAGTGTTTTTCTTTGTAATGCTTACCTGAGCTATGTCGTAGCACAATAAAATGTATTTCAAATCTGATGACATACTATATTTAACGGCTCTCGTTTCTCTCTGTTATGAAATGCAGCATCATGAAATATAAAAAAAAAACATATTAATTATGATCAGATATAATCTAAAGAAGATATAAATATATAGAAATAACATATAAATAGATTTCTATATTACGCATGGAAAATCATTTAGAAATCATATAGAAATATGTCATATTAATATACATATCATACTTGTATATGATTTATATCCCTGATTATGAGATCCCATTTGCATTATGAGGATCAGGTAACATTACACTTACATAAACTAACTATTATAAGTAATTGTCAGTTTTTACGTTTTTGAAAGGTCTCATTAACATTACTATTATGAAGAATGATGCGGAATGTATCATTCTTCTATCGGCTCAAAAGATATTCATATATATAACTATTAGTTAATTGGAAAACACGTAATTTGTATTCGAGACGTTGCAGTTTGCTTCTAGCAACGGAATTACCCGAAAGAATTTAATATCTTGAATTTTCAATAAGTATTACAATTCTTTCTTACTCTTCTTTTGTCGAATGTTGCACGATGCATTTATATAAAAAAAAAATTTTAAAAAGTACCTTGAAAAAAACAAACAATCTATGCATCCAAAATAACAAAAAAATATCATAACAGCACAAAAAACACCATAACAGCATTATCAATATTTTAAAAAATATCAATTATGAACTTTTAATCATTTATCAAATTTCTTTTTCCCCCAAAACCTAGTATGTTTAGTTAATATGACATAAATTATATAATATAAACGTTTTTTTTCAAGAAATTATACTTAAAAATATATAATTTTTACTAAAATAAAAAACATTGATTAGCATTTTGTGAAGTACAGTATAATAATTGACGGATGTTTATCTACTTTAAAAAACATCAAGGAAAAAAAAAATTACTTCTTAAGTTTTTTTAAGTGGAGCAGGAAAATGCCGACAGTAAGTCATATTTGTGACACCAATTTCATGTGCTACACTGCATTTTTTAATTAAAATTTTTCTACAAAGCTGGGATTACTTAAACTGTCACTATAATTTGATGAGAAAAAAATACGGGATAATCCTAAACGTTATGTTATTTGACGGCAAGACAAGAAATCGGCTTTAAGTTTCACGCTGTTAAGCAGCTAAAAGGAGTTTGTCTTTGCTATAAAAAGCGCTTGTTTATAAGATTGTCCCTTTCATTCTTAATTTATCTAAAATATTTTCTCTGACGGTGAAACTAAACGCTTTTTTTCCTTTCTACCTAAATGATGAAAGATCTTTCATTACGTTATTTTCTAAAGTGCCTAAACGCAAAGATTTTTTTTTTCGCTTCAGCTTTTTTTTTCTAAATATTATATGGTTTGATTTATTGATAGTATTTTTCTTCTACAACAGCAAACCCTGTGCAATGTTTCTTTTTTTGCTATTTAAAGTTTTATATATTCCACAAAATTCTAGTTTTTTCGGTTTTTTTTTTTTTTTCGTGCAAAAAAATATTTATGTAAATTATGATGAAATGCTTATATTTGCAATTGTCTTACGCGGCACAAAATCAGTAGTTATTTTCCAAGTTCGGAACACTTAAATCTTACGTGGTTTTACTCTATTATTGCTTTTGGACATAGGCACTGAGAAGTGGTTAAAATTATCAGAATATGGAAACATTTACCATGTTTCTGGCTTTATGGAAACACCAGGCAGCTCGAAAGTTCGTACAGGAGCGTTTTTGTATGGAATTTGGTAAAATTAAAAATTAAATATGGTAATTTTATAATTATATATTAGTGCATGCCATAAAAGCAAATTTATTTGGTTAAATTTACTTTACAGCTTTGAATTTACAACTAAATGTGTGGAAAAAAGACCAATAATTTTGAAAACCAGAATTCCCATGAACCATTACCGTATAAACGAAAAAAATACCAAATATATGGTTCAGATACTGTATATTTTCGTTTTATTAGCAATTATGGTTTTTTAAAAAAAAAACAGAAATATCATAGGAGTACTGCAATTTTACTAGAATGTTTCTTCTTTGTTCTCCGTGTGTAAAAACTCAAAATTTTAAACAAATTGTTTATTTTTCTTTATAATCATTGTATGCTTCTGCATACTCTACGAACTAAATATATTGAGAATTAACAAATTTTTTGATAAGACTTTTTTAAAATCAATTATATTGGATAAAAAATATTGTGGCTGAAATAAACAATGCAAATGTAAAATATAGCTGTAGTGTATTTGCATCTATTTATCTACTCATTCCCCACATTGGTACTTTCGGACGAGACTTGAACACGCCTATCTTGACAACAACTCCCACTTCTATTTGAACACGCCTACTTCCATGGATGGTCTCCATTGAACATTTGACTTGCTACTTGTGACTGTGACATTATCCACTTCCTTGCGCTGTTGCTACTCTGTCACGATCACACCCGACATCTGCCTGTATACACTCGACTGCTAATGGCAACACTGGAGTGAACACAACCGTGAACTTAACACAGCTCTCACAATCAGTACTCAAAAGTACGGTGATCTTAATACAGCTTCCCGACTTGAATGAATCTACTAGTGGTATCCCGTTCATCGACACTCATTACATCACATTCTATCACAGATAATATTCTGGTAGGGGAGTACTGTAGTGTATCTTCCGCTACAAAAATACAATTCCAATTCACTAGTATATAAGACATGTTAACTCGATTTTATGTTGGGGTACCTTTTTATAGATGAAGGTTGACATTGCCGATAACTACTCTCCCCACAATAGCATAACGAATTTATGACGATATTTCATATTGATTAACTAAATAAATTTCAGTTACAAAGTTTCAAAGAGATTTGTATTTATATAAGTGGTTCGTATAATTGTTTTTGTTGTGTAATTCAAATATAAACTGCATCAAATAGTAACCTGACTCAAAAGCCTTTAACACTTGCTTAAAGTAAGTTTTCATTTCTTTTTTCATTGCATGTTACATTTTATTTTAATATTTTTTTTTTGAAAAAAAAAACCTGTAATGATATTATTTTAAATTTTTTATTTGAGAGTGCAACAGCAGTGTAAAAGATTCATTATTTACTTCAGTCAAATTTTAATCTCTGTTACTCATATTTCAGGACACAGAACTTGATATCTAAAAATATCCATCAACTTCTCGTCTTCCTTTAAAATTCACTCAATATTTAGAAGGAAATTAAGAATCTTCTAAACTAAAACGAATCTTCTAAACTAGCACTTGTTTCTTTTTTAAATTAAAATTACATATTCTTAAAATACACTGTTAGAAATTTCTTGGAAAAAATTGTTAAATAACAATTTATTTAATTGTTATTTCACCATATTCAAACAAAACAGTCAAATAACCATAAATAAGATAGTAATCAAACTCTTTACTGTGAGAAAAACCGTTTATTAACTGCTTTCAACTAATATAGTTAAACAACGGCAATTTTTTCGCACCAATTAAGCCCATCTAATGAAGCCGCACAGTTCCTTGCAGCTGCGTAAGTATTACAGCCGAGAAGGCTAATTTGTCAGTCTCACAATCGACAGAACTGGGGTTCGAGGCCCATTGTTGACACCACAATATTTTCTCCATTCCCTTAACGCATGAACAGTTTTCGGCGTCCTGCACTTGCCAATGTCTATAACCTAAAAAAAAAAGAATAGCACTTACGTTCAGTTAAATTTACGATTTTTAAACCAAAAATGGTTAAAAAACCATATAGTTTTGTAATCATGGTTTAATGACCATGCTAATTGTAAACGGTTTCAAAACCGTGATGGTAAAATATGTAATCTGATATAAACTTTACGGTTAATAGGATGGACTGACTGCTGCCGGTAATTTAACCATAGTTTTAGAATGAAAATTCTAACAGTGTACCAGAGTATGTGTTAACAGCAGAAATGTGGCAAAATCGTAGTTCAAAATCTACTTGCTAATAACGACTAGTTTCAAAATAATTTTTGAAAAATATGTTTGTATACTTATTCATTTAGAAACATCATATGTCCTGCAACTACATCCTTGTATTCAGAATCTCATTATTCATTCTCAATCATATATAACGTTAATTTTCATATTAACGTTAACACAAAATATTTTTAAAAAAATTATTTGTACATCATTAGAGATCTCTTCTTAAACTAAATCAAAACTCTTCTTAAACTAATGCGATGTAAAACTGAAGAATTTTTTATTTTTAATGAATTTATTATTTTGTTTTGAAAAAGGGGAGATGTGAAATTTGCTATAAATTAAATCATAACTCTATTCAATAAATATATTTCTCTAAAACAGACATATCTATATAAGAACATTTTATATAGTAAAGTGACTTACAAAAATTGAGTTATGTAGTATTCTTTTTGTCGTTTTTAATCGGATGGAGTACAAAATTAGATGTCCATCTTTATCTCTATATACTAGCTGGTCATCTGAAAATAAATTCACATTTTATATTTAAAACCATTTTAATAACAAAATTTGTTTATATTTAGCTATAAAATTTATAATATCACTTAAACTTTATTTAATTTTTTGAGAACTGGGCTTTGTAGCACTTGTTTAAATGACATATTCTAGACATAAAGTGATGTAATTTGGTATTATAATGTGACATATAAATAATGAACTTTTATATTATCAAAAGAAATTATCTGTTATTTGTCTAAGAAAACGCATAAAGTTATTAATGGGTAAATATCTTGAAGATTATGAATGTAGTAATACAAATGAAAGTTCGCAAGATATTTATTTATATTTTGTATTAGTTTGTTCATGATGGAACTGCTGCAGAACACTGAAGATATTATATTATCTATATCAATGAAATAATTAACCGAGGAGTTTTTTTTCTTTCAATTAATTCCATACCTTTCAAATACGAATTTACGGTTAAAAAGAAACTTCCTTTCTGAAATTACTGTTAAAAACTGATTGCATTTAAGACATGTAAGGACATCAACCCATTGATTGTAATACTACAAATAGAATTCAATGTTTTGTAATGTGTTATGTTCGCTTATAGATGAAATCTGTAATTTGTTTTTGATATTGTATTATCTATTAGAGATGAATAAAATTTTTATTACAGGAAAACGCATTTTTAACAGGAATATTTTTTTCAGTTGCCCAAAAGAATAACATTAGAAATCATTCATATAATGAATGGGGAATAGTCAGGAATGTTTACAAAGGACAAATTTAAAAAAAACATAAAAGCTCTCATCAACTGGGAATTCATGTTAAGTGTTTATTATTTTCATTTTCTCGATATTGCTTGGTTTTTAAATATTTCCAATAACATAATTGATAGAAGACAAACAAATTACAGAGTGACTTTATATAAATATTTAAGAAGGATTGATTATGAATGTATATATTTTTTTTTTCTTCAGTGAAATAACACTTGACAGGTTTAAGACGTGTAAGTATTTCTTGCTAACATTATATGTTTGGTATTATTGTATTAGTCACTTCAAATGCATTAATTAGTGAGAGATATATTTGACTCTCTTTTTAATTTACAATTTTTTGATAGCAAAAACTGATTAGGATGATGTTAAAAAATAACATGAAGTTACATAAAACGATATCTGAGCATAAATTTTTAAAAATAAAAATTATGAAACAAACTACTTTTTTAATCAAATTTTTTTTCTATGGATGCTGATATTAAATATTTATATTTATTGTATTTGTCGTAAAATTCTTAAGATACTTTAGAAAACAATCTACTACTATATCTTTACCAATCTCATTCATAGACAGTCTTGAATTTTATGTGTTTTAAAAAGTACTACAAAATCAAGCATTACATATTTTATTAAAATTAAGTTAATGCAAGACAACCTACTCAAAATCTCAGTTTAAAATGCAGTGAAGCTATCTAAAAATTAAGCACGAAAAATTAGTCCTACCAGTACTTTATAAGTTAAAAATAATATCATGTACTTAACATGTACAAATTAAACTTACTAAATTCAAACACAGATACAAGAACAAAGAGCATATTTTCACCACTATAACTACTCAGATGTTGCTCCACAGTAAAAATAACTAATAAACACTGGAACAGCTGGATTTTGGACTTACCTAAAAGTGTCATTTGGGGTCGATTTGACCCTCACAGAAAATTAACGTTATTTTAAATTAATTGATGAATATTTTTTTAAAATACAATAGATAAGGGGTTTTAGAGATTAAAATTTGTTTTGATATTTTTATTAACTTAATGACAGCATAACAATATAGTATAATATTGTATTGAAAATCATTTTTTGTAGGTGCGCAAGTCATACGAAATTAGACAAAAATTGCGAATATAAACAATACGCAATAATAAACAACAGATTTTAAAATGTGGAAGTTCCGCCATTAGTAAAACATTTGCGCTGGTGTACTACAGAATATCCACGTCAAGGAAAAATGACAGCAAAATACGGACAAACTGATTTCAATCATCTCATATAGTTACCAGAAGTTTTAATTCTGTTCTTTGTGATGATGAAAGGCGTGTTTCCTTTATTTTATTGAACAAACTTTCTGAATTAGGGGCTATCTGATACGCAAAACACTAATTAGTAGCTCTTCAATGAGCACAGGAATGATCATGCAATGTGTAATTAGGGTGATGAAAGAATTTTCAAAAACTATCCAAGCATTAAGGTATGAATACTTCAAACGTTGTAAAGTAATTGCGAGCTCTTTACAAGTATAACAAAGTATACGGTACTTGACAAAGTGTACGGCCACAGTACGGTAAAGAGTGAAGTACAGTACTTGGCTTCTACTCCATGCTGCCTTATGCAAACACGGTCAAGTGAATACTATTTAGAATTATGGCATTCTTTTTTAAATCTAGGTTTTTGTTTCCATTAGCACGACACTCAAAATATGAGGAAATTTATTCTTGATCATACGTACAACCAGATTACGTGGACATTTCTTTGTAAAATATTCATCTGCAAGTTTTGCAGGAAAAAAAATATCAGTAGTCCCACTGCGCTCGAAATTTAGATGTGATTACATGCTTAGAGCACAATATTTTCTCAACGTCATCACTCAGTTGTGGCCGAATGACAACTTAGCACTTGAAAAAAAATAAAAATAGCCATTCAAAAAGATTTTTTTTAAAATTTTATTTCAGTTAAACTTCAGAACAAAGACTTGAAGCTAAAGTTATATGGCTTGTTCTTCATTCGATAAATGTTGATTTTTATTCACAAGCAATGCCAACAAACCATCATTTTACAAACAGTTCTTTCTTGTTTAAGACAATAATAACTGTTCATAATGCAGATATACATGGTTTCTTTCATACGCATAAGCGATTTCGTAAGTTTATCAAGATTTTAACCAAAATATTTCGAACAACGGATCAAGAATATCATATAATTTAACGGAAACTATTGCGTAACATTTTTGGTAAAACGTTGGATTTCTATGTCTGTTCTACAAATCATCTTTACAAGGTTTGATGTCTTGCAAACTCAAAAGCCTAGATGAAACTTCAAAACGTTTTTCACGAGGGACAAAATAACTCCTTTTGGCTGATTTAGGCATTTCTATGATTTTCGATACAGTATACTTATCATACAGTTTTAAGTACAGTATATATAAAACTGTATAATACAGTATACAGTTTTACTAATATAAATATTTATTAAAAGTCATAAAAGAACAGCTCCGAAATTGACGTGTATCTTCTAAAGCAACATAATGTATCAAAAAATGATCAAAATGACCCCGATGGCGCTTCTAGTGTTAAAATACCACATTTTATCGTATAGATAAAAATAATCCAAATGGTTTTAAGAAAACTTAATTCTCCATGCGTTTTACTTGTTCGGAATAAATTAATTAACTCAATTTGATTAGAAAGCTAATTTAAGAACATTTTAAACACTTAAAATGATTTCAAAAGTCATCTCAATAGATTAAATTTAAATTTCAGAAATTTTTAAATTTTGATATTGTCCATGCCAAAAAATTCAATATCCATCTCAAAATTTTAAAACCATGGAAAAAGAAATAATTTGTTTTCAAAACCAATGATTCCGTTTCTAATATCATTAAAAAACATCTTATTTATAATAAAATTCCTTCGACTAATTAAAACTGCAGTATAAATGTCATATAAATAGAAAAAAAGTTATTTAGAGATTTTTGGTTTTGTTTCCCTAACTATGCGTATTTATTTGCTTTGCAACCAAAGTTTTCCATTTTATCAATGCCGAATTTTCCAAACTAAAAAAAATTTCCTTTAAGTAAAAACCCTGAAAATAATTATAAGTATAATGGTAAAATTTAAAAGTTTAAAAAAAAATTATTAATGCAAATTAAAATTACTTTTGTGATCAAAAAATTTACAATATACTGATAAAGGCGTTCTGAGCTCTAATTAAAGTAAAACATTAATCATCATTTATTAAACCCTTCTAAAATTTTAAGTGCTTAAAACTTTTGGACTGTTTCAATTCATTTAATCATTTCAGTTAAAATCCTTTACGCATTTAAATTTGGATTTGCTTCAAAACATAAGATGTTCTTCCTTAATGATGTAGTCTTGAAGAGATATACAAAGTTTAAACTAAGGCCACTCAGAGAACTTATTCCCCACAGCTGCAATTCCGACGCTCCTCTTTAATTTATCTCCACCCCAATTCCCTTTAAATCCCAAAGAAGGCTAATTTAAATATTTCTTTACTCTAATGGTGTGGGTAACTGACCCACTAAGGCAATTTCAAGGTAGGATGGTTTGCAATGTCATCAAGATAATTTAAAGGGAGTTGTCTTCTGTACCTTGAAATAGCTTCGAGAAATGGTGGCTAAGAACTATTTATTATGTATGAATATTTTCTTCTAAAAAAGTAAAAACGTTTCTTTTATATCAACTTACTTTCATTGTCTATGAGATTAATTTGTTACATGCAGATAAATGACATTCTCAATGTTTGTGAAAAAAAGTTATTACAGTCACGTGACTTGATACTGTATTACACACACTACATTTATCGACCTATATATGGGTGATTCTCACGAAACATGACAATTCGGACCAAACAATTTCTTCAAATTTAAAGTCGTCAACATAATCCAAAATTTTTTTTGTATACTTCCTTAGTTACACTTATTAATATCTTACAGACAGCAGTGTAGTTTATTGACATTTGCTCAGGAAAAAAAAATAAAATTGAAATTCACCAAATTCTGAATGTCAGGAAAATGACATATCAGCTTAGTTTAAAAAACAGACATTTTAAGTTAAAAATAAGTAATTCAACTTAAGCCTTTATGTTAGATGGACCATAAATTGCTTAAATTAATTATTTTTATTCACTGTAGAAAGAATCAAAAAATTTTTTGTTGCTGATATGTACAGAATAAAATTTTGAATAATAATCAATCATTAAATAAATAAATATCTTTGATTACATCCAAGCATATTACAATCATACATAAACTTGGTATTAGGTTAATATTTGCTTTCCTTCCTTACATTATTAGTAGTTTGGCATTCATAAGCCAGGAAAATGACAGCCAGAATAACGACAAATTCGCCATTTTATAGCATATAACTTTACTTTAATTAAATATTTTGGCCTAATACGTTTATATTCTGTAGAAAACAACAGGATTTCTTAAAATAACTCAGATTAATCTATGTAGTTTATGTTATTAACGGTTTCAAGAAGCCAGTAAAATGACAACACAAAAACCTACTCACCATGAAAAATTTTTTGAAATAGAATTTGAACCAGAAAATTGGTTCTTTATTCATGCAACAATATATGTTCATATAGAAGGGTATCTAATCAATCTATTAACATAAGATATTGATTGCTGGCTCTATCTATGTTGGTTATAAGCCACTAAATAAAAGTAGCCAGGAAAATGATAGCCTTTCTAGGGACAAACAAATTATTGACAGAAAAAAATTAATTTAAACGAAGTTTTTGTAAATAATCCCCTCTGCGTATATTCTAGAAATGCTTAGACCGGTTGATATAAAAAAAATGAGACATTGAAAAATTTATAGGAGGTTTTGAAGCTAGTTATTATTGGAAACATTGTTTGGGACATGCCAGGAAAATGACATTTTGAAGTTCAAATAAATTTTTTAATTATACAAAACAGTCAATGCTAGTGCAAAGTTATTTTAAAATGCTAACAGCAATGCTATTTATAAATTTTTTTTAAAAAAAAGTTCTTTTAGTATTATAGTATTAGATCTTGGAGCAAGGGTCAGTGAATTGTCATATTTCGTGAGAATCACCCATATATATATATATATATATATATATATATATATATATATATATATATATATATATATATATATATATATATATATATATATATATATATATATATATATATATATATATATTGAGTTCTTCCAGGCAAAGTTAAAAAATTAAAGTACACTGTAATGAAAGAAATTCAAAACAAAAATCGATAAATACAATGCATGTTTATCGATTCTAAGAAATCACCATTTTAAAAACGCGCACATATTAGAAAAATTGAAAATAGATGATGAAAGTGTTTTTTCGTTAAAAATATAAAAAACATTTTAAGTGCGAAAAAAAAAAAATAAAAAAAAAATCAGTAGCAATCATTTTTTCTCTCAACTCATCCAAAAGGCGTTGGATGTTTCTCTTTTAGAAAACATGCAGAAATTTCGAATAGGTGATAGAAGTTTATTAAGAAAGAAAAACTAATTTTTTATTTTTACTCCTATAGAAAAACATGATTTTTTAAACCTCTTCACATTTTTATTTTTAAGTCTGTCAGTTTATTTTTGTCGGGAAAGAATGATTTTTGTTTATAATAATCAGAAAACTTTTCTGTTCCACTGGAATAGTGCCCCAGCTCAAATTTGATCACTACACTGTTACTCAGGGAGCTCCCAAAAATCCTATTGCAAGATAATAAGCAAGTGTGGTTTTAGTGTTAATAATTTATTTAAACAGTTTAAGTGAATCAACCTATGCGCTATTAAAAATAACTTTTTTTAAAGAAGTCAGGCAATTTACCTCTTACCTGAAAATTTTTAAATGTTTGCAATTTCGTATTCATTAAATTTTTGGATATATTTTCAAAACTGATATAAAAAGGCAAGTAGCTTATACATGCGGTTATATACAATTTTACAATGCTAAATTTGTAACTGCCAATTCGTAACAGTCAGCAGTTAATACGTAGCAGTCAAGAATTGTCCGAATCATATTCAGTATTTCTCTGTACATTACTAATGATCTGCGAGTCTCAATGCTTACACTTCATTTTCTATACGTCTGATATAAATTATCTCTAGTAATATCATTTAATACAATACTCAAAATTTTTAATTGTAACGTTTTACGTATCATTTTCATAGCAAAATTCCTCTTAATTTGTTTTAAAGGTTCAACTTACCGAAATAAATTAACTATATACCTTAGGCTTCAAACTATTATTATGCTAATTATATATATATATATATATATATATATATATATATATATATATATATATATATATATATATATATATATATATATATATATATATATATATATTACCTCTTCATTTGCATTCCCCATTTTGAATTAAAAACTGTTCTTTTGAGTTGTTTCTATGATTAAAAAATATCCTTATATGCTATTTAAATTATTGGCATAATCTAAATAATATTTGTCTTTTAAATAGTTATTTTTCCAACAGAAATAATATTTTTGTTCAAATATCAAAACACTGAAAGGATCCAATTTTTAAACATTTCTAGCTAATTTATTTTTACAGTTTAGTGAAAAAAATATACCATAGATATTAAATTTGTTTTAGATTTATTGATGATGTAATTATCTTTAGTTTTCGAAATTGCAAAATTTTGTCATTTTAATAGTTTCCCCGGGGAATTAAATTTGCTTCGTAATCAGGACGAAAATATAAATTTTAATTTAATATTTTTTATTTAAATATTTATAAAGAAGAAAATAACTGTGTTGTTCAATTATACGACAAAAGAAATTATTTTAAATTTAATATAAATAAATAAATTACATGGATTTCTGATACTTCTAAAATCCTTTATTTCAATACTATTTTTAATGAAATAAATAGAATTTTTAAAAAAAATTGCAATAATGTTTATTTATCCCACAAATAATTGACAAGATCTTCCAAAATTTGATAAAAAAAATAATGGATATTCAAATAATGTATTTAAATTCGATATAAAATAATTGAACTCATTGTTTCTTATAATTATTTAATTATTTATAGCTAAAAATTTTCTAACATTTAATAAAGGTTTTTTAATAAAATATGTTTTCACTGAATGTTAATATTTTTTCTAAAAAATCCTTTCAAACTTTATAAATAAAATAAGACCTTTTGTTAGTTACAGACTTTAAATTATTCAGTATCATAGTATTATATTGTGCACATCAAAGGTCTGGTCTATCCAAATGCGGTTTTGTACTTAAATAAGAGCAGGCCATAAAATACATCCCGTTATCCTATATTTAAAATTTTATTTTCCAATTTTGAAATCTGGCAAAATTGGTATGATAATATTTTAAATCATTTTTACAAGCATTCGGTAAGTGTGTAGATTTTTGAATTCTCTACTCGTTTTTCAAGCTACATTTTGTGATTTATTCTGTATTTTTCTTGAATTTTCATTTATGAATGAAATTTTGTATTATTATATATATATATATATATATATATATATATATACTAGAGGGCTCCGCCCCCTACTCCCTACTGCTCGCCAACCCCCAATAATTGCTACGCAATTACATTTTTGTTCGCTTCTCGAACAAACTTAAAGTTGTTTTCCTGGAGATAATTATAAATAAAATAAGGATGTTGGAGGATGGCAATTTTTCATCGTCCAACATCCATAGAGAGTATCTGATAGGATTGTAAAATGTCAGAGGTGCTTATTATAAACATTATAAACTTACATAAAGCAAATTTAGTACAAACAATATTACAAACTTAGAAAAAGCGAGGAAGCAATATTATTTAACACATTACTATAGGGCATTAGCCGGAGATTAATCTCCGTATTCGAAAGCACGCGTGGCAGAGCCAAACTCAAATCAATGTTGATCTTATAGGATGGCAGACGCTCCCTATATGATGTTTCATCTTCAGTAATTTAAATTTTAAACTGAAAACAATTAAACCCTGATGAAAAAAAAACTTTAAAATATGGAAAACAAATTAAAATATGTAATATTAATAAGTTGAAGCTAAGTAATATTTCAAAAGCAAATACCATTGCAAGTAATTGCTCAATTAACTTCAATACTGTTAACTGACAAAATATTTTAGTTTCAATCAGACAAAAAGCACATTATATAAAAAAAACACATGTAATTAAAATTCGACAAATCAAATTAAGCAATTCATTTTTTTTTTTGTCATACTGAATACTAATAAAAAAAACAAACAAACATGAAATGAAATAATTATTATGTTATCAATGATGAATAAACATTTTTGTCAGAATTGTTATAAAAAAAATGGGTAGATTATATTTGAGGGTGCCCCTTGATTCTCGCCAAGTTGTGATCGCGGTTTATCGCCAAGCTGGGCGATGTTGAAACCCAATCGTGATTCTGATAGATTTAGATTTCAGCTTTATTTTTAAATGTTCAACAGTATATGTAATTTCAGAGGTAATTTAGTTCTACGTTGGATACCGGCTGGAAAGGTTACTTTTGCTTATGATTCATAAGATCGAAGGTATGTGGGCAATCATGAAAAGGGACTATAAAAAAAAAATTTCACCGCCTGTACGGTACCACGGATGTCATTTTTGATTCGTATTTCACTGAATTTATGTGGCGATGGAGGTACACAGATTCTATTTTTGATAAATTTCGACAGTATCTAACTGCTATTAGAGAATTCTGTGCACCTAAATCTGAGGATATTCAAGCTTAATGAAAAAGTTATTTTTTCCCCCTTTCTTTCTTTGCTTACTCCATTACTTTTTGTTTCGATTCAAAATTCAATTTATTGTGTTAATTAATTTTGCTTATATTGGGTTCATTACAATTTTATAAAGTTTTGGCCGACATTCCTGTTACCACAGTGTTCCGCGCAAACAGGAATGCCGCCAAACATAAGTCGCCAATTTCACCAAGGGAATATTTTTACCTAAAAAAATAAGGTGAAAACAATAAAATTAAAATTATTTACAACAGATCTCTGAATATTCACAAAACCTAGCTATGTACATTTTTCATTGTTCTTTCTTTTCACATTATTTTGTGAACCAATGATTTGCACTTTTATGCATTATTTAAGAAATATCTCAAATATGAACTGTTAATTAATATTTCTGGCTGAACAGTTTTTTGAAAGTAAGTAAAAGATTGTTAAAAGTTGTTAATTACTTTTTATGTAAGCTAAAAGCTAACTTTTGATTTCTTTAAAATTGCCGAGTTGCTATGGCAACGTTTTTCTTTTTGTGGAACAAGAAATGACCGTCTGAAAATTATTATGTAAATAAAATGTTGTTCTTTTTTTAGTAAAAGTTGGAGACAGTTTTATTATTTTGAGTAGAAGAGAACGACAGAATATTTTACTTTCTGATAGAGTCTCGTAACAAAGATATTCACGGCGATCCATTTTATGTAACAAAGATATGAGTATTTTAAAGTAAACTCTAATCATAGAGGAATCAATATATTTCCCACATTCAATACAAAATTCGCAACAAGCTTTAGCTGGTAAGTTTAGTTGTAACATTTCTGCAGGCTGCATTATTAAAAATTATTACCTTTTCACACACATGCGTTCTCAATTTTGATTGGCAGTTTTGTGCGTTACTAACCAGAAGTCTTCTGTGATTCGCTATGTGTTATCATTCCACTCTCTTCTTATATATAAAGATATATATATATATATATATATATATATATATATATATTTGATCTTCCTCTCATATCAAACAAAAGAATAATAAATGGTAAATATTTATTAAAAGTTATTCTTTGCATGAAATTACTTTTGAACAAACTAATTTTATAATTGTGTTCAAAAAAGTTTTCAATTCGCCTTAAAAGTTCGCGAGATATGACGAAACATGCAAAAAATAAAATTTACATAAGGATACAAACTAATACTTACATACAAACTAATACAACCATGTATCACAAATTGCGGTCACCCTCTATATTTTGGGAGGGGGACAGATATCCGATTCAGTCGATAAAATTGTATATTTAATCGGCGAAAGTACAGCGAAAGTTTGTTTCCGATTTTGTAACTTATATCGTCTGCACAAAGTAATTCGCACATTTTCAATCCCCTCCTTTTACCGTAAGGATTGAGTCCTCAAACGTGAAGATCCGATAATTAGATCAAAAATTATTCAGGATGTCTTTTTTTATTTTACTCACTGTACATACATTAATCATTGGCATTAAGAGATAATTTTTTTTAGTTAATTTTGATTACTGATCTAAATAAAAATAAAAAAGAACTACTACTTTTTGTAGAAAAAAACAATTTACTAAATAATAGTTTCATGACAATTTTTATCAATAATATTTCCTTTTCATCAGCCGTTTATTCAAAATATTGCTACATTTTTCCATTTTTCTTTCCTATTTCAGTTGTTACTGGCAAATCGATTGCTGTCATCTGCACAGCAATATTTGTAAGAGAAATTAGCTACCATAACTTAAAATCAAAGCTTTTTCTCCGATTAAATGAAAAATCATACATTTATTTCTGTTGAATAAACTACTTCGTAAACACGTAGTGCTAAGTGGATTCGTAGTAGTTAAATATGTTGTTATTTTTTTTCATAGAATTTATTGTTAAGTATAATTTTTTGAGCTCGTTAGTTCTTAAAATTAGACACTGAAAAATTAATTACATAACACAAAGTCTGTTAAATTATTTTATAAGCGATATAAAAACCAAATGGTTGCCGTGGGAGACGGGTAAATAATGAAGTTCTTGATAGATTTAATTATGAATTAATTTTATGTCATTTTTTCATTTTAGAATTCTAGAATTTCCTACGAAATAAAAATGGTAAGTATATAATTGAATTGTATATAGGCCAATGAGAATTGAGGAAAATATTGAGCACTTTTATTGAAGACAGTATGCCAATTTATCTAGTACTTCTGTGCTTGACAAGTTTAACAACGAATTATAATCATAAAGATGATAATTTATTATAACTTTTTCTTTTATCTAAGTTTTCATTTCTAAATTTTTCTTGTTTTAATTATTTCAACTCTATCAAATATTTTATTATTAATAGGCTCAATATCTAAATCAAGAAGAGAACTAGTGCAAAGTAAGCATGTTTACCAAAATAATAATTTTCTTTAATACTTCCTAATTATATTTTCCTTGAAATATATTCTTTATTATTTTACAAACATTTTCGACATAATATTAATCTAGCAAATTTTAAGTATCATCTAAAAATATGACATTAATATTTCAAACGATATATTTTATTATGATCTTATGCTCTACTGAAGACAAATAAATAAATATAATACCCATAAATATTTCTGATATTTTAATACGAAGTAATTTAAGTATAGAACAAAATCGTTCTAATCTAGTTAAGGCTAATTAAATATAAAAAATTAAAGGAAAACAAATATATAGAAAATAGATATTTTTTGTGATTATAAGAACAAATTGTATGTTTATTCGTTTCCCCGGGATAGCCTGGTCAGTAGGTCGCTGACCCCACGTCCGAGAGTTCGTGAGTTCGAACCCCGCCGGCCGAAGACTCCCTGTGTAGTAAAGTGACTGATGCACGTTAAATCTGTCGAGTCGCAAAAGTCCTCTATGTTCCCATAAATGAATACTTCTGGTGGTACTGGGTTGGAGATCGATCGTTCTCTGATTCAAGTCAAAATTACGATCTGTGGATGAATGAATGGATGTATGAATGGATCCACCCTATAAGACGGATGTGACGTTTGGTGTGGCAAAAGTCGTATTCTTGGCCATAGATGGCGCCACTGAAAAAAAAACGCACACTCAGCCTTAAATTTGCTCGGTTTCACCAAGCAGGCTTGCCCGTGTGGCAAGTGGCATTAGAACCAGCCAACCATGTTTATTCGTACTAAATTGAATTCCATTTTTTATCCTGATATTATAAATTATTTTGTTTGCACATATTTAGTAATTACCATAAAAGTTATACTATGAACACAAATGCATAAAAATTCATTAATGTTTTATTAATCGTATTTGTTTTATTTCATTACCAGTAAAATTTTTAACACCAATTATTGTGCATATTATAGTAAAGAATATGAAATTTGCTTGCGTTGTTAAATATATTTCGCTATATTTAATTTAAACAAATGTAACAAAAAATTACATCTTATGTAATTACATTTCTAATTTAACTTTCATTTGTGCAGTTTTAATGCATGAAAAATGTAAACAAAAATAATTAAATGGATTATACTATTAATGACATTTTTTAATTAATTAATTTTTAATCATTACATTTTATGCTTTTAATTAGTTCCATTTTATTTTTTATAAGTACATTTTTTTTTATAAAAATATCAATTATTATGATACCAAAAACTTTATCGTTGTACATGCTACAATATGCCAGCTTTTTAAACTCTTCACTATTCCATCTATTATGAAGCCCGAAGGAAATTTTCTTGAAACATTACAAGGGAATAGTTTAATGCAGAAGTATTATCTTTGGAAAAAAGTGCGATATTTGTACATATATTGCACTTATTCCATTATATATAATAATATAAAAATAATTCACATCCAAGCTGCCAATGTGTTTTGCCCAAATTATCTAGGATTTCAAGGGATTTAAATAATTAACTATTAATATGTTCTAGTAAAATCTAAAAAATCAATTCCTGGACGAATCTTTGTGCACTCATTTCAACCACACTGAGAAAAAAAAAGTATAATCACAACTACCAGAATATGGTCAATTTAACCATGTTTCCAGCTCTATCGGAGCACCAAAAAACCAGGTAATGTTTACAAAACCACTTTGGTAATGGCTTTTTGTAAAATTAGCAATAAAATGGGTTTTTAATATCATGCACTTTGGTAGTATATATGACAAAATTGGGTAATTTTAAGCATAAGTCAGTAATTTTAACAGAGCAAACTTGTTAACTCTGATTTTTGTCGGTGGGATTTTTTTCTTTGATGAAATAAGTAAGTTTTTATTCCATTTACTCAATGGTTTGGGGTAGAAATTACGCTGGTATATAAATAAAATATTAAAGTTAAAATTAAGTGAAAATTGTATTGTAAACCAATTTTTTTTTATAATTAATGAAAATATTTTCTAGTAGAGAACTTAAGAACATCTCTGGAGTTAAAAGTAAAATGAAAAAAGATTACATCTTATTTATAGACAGATTTACTTGTAATGATACTTAAGAAAAAACGTATTTTCATTTGTCAATTTCAAGCACGCGGGCATCAGAGCAGCATTTAAAGCTTCAATTAGTCTTTTTTTTTAATACTAATAAATGTATTATATTATGCAACATAAGTAATTTAAATTAAATTAATTTCTTTTATTCTTAATTATATTAATTATATTAATATTAATTATATATATTTAATAATATACTTATTATAAAGTTATTTAATTTCTTTTTTTTATTATAAACGTAACAGGGACAGTTTTTACTATTAAAAAATACACAGGCGCACATTTTAAATCAAATTTTAGTTCATTATACAACGTACAATTATTTAAAAATGCAGAATTAATAACAGCAACTAAAAAGGACAGCATCTGCATGTTCAGAACAGTATAATATATATATTAAATGAAACTCATATAAAAAAACCATACCTATAAGTAACATATAATTCACCTGTAAATGTTGACTGTCGGAAATAAATGTAACAATTTGGTTAGTTTCACAAAAATCACTGGATCAGAGCTCAATAAGCCCACGTAACCTTAATAATGCTCATTAAAATACGTAAAATATCGAAAAGAACGTAAATAAAACAATATTGGTTTTATATGCCTTTAATTCAACCGAAAATATGTAGAAAACTCTAGCTAAAACCATATTTACCTAGATATATTTCCATAATTATTTATCCAACGTACACCTTTAACTTCTATAATATCTTGTGAATATACTGTATAAAGCGACATCTGGCATTAGCTTAGAAGAGCTGTTAATCAACAGTTATGTAAGGTCCAGACTTATAGCAAAGAAAAAAATTCAATACAATTTATTCATACTTCGGAAATAAAAGCGAAATTATCAGTTTAAAAGCGTTCAGATCTTGTCGTTTTTTTTTTTATTAAACCCTAAAAATCTTATAATTTCTCTGAATCTATCTCTTGTTATTGCATGAGGAAAAAAAATGAGGACCGCAAGTAACAGTTCATAGAGAATCAAGCTCGAGATTTCTCGCACCGTACGTACCTCGAGCGTATAAAATTGCATTAAATGCATCAATTTCTTCTAAAGTTGTTGATCACTCATCATTCCGAAGTTGACAGTGAGTTTCTTCCTCTGTGAAATATTTGATTTGGCGAATTATAGTTTGATCCAAAAATAGTGTCCATAAACCAGATATACAGCTTTCGTCAATATTTCTTTTGGAGAAAGGACTTGGGCCAAGCATTTCCTGGCAAAACTTGTGTCCAACCAATCTACTTTGATTGCCAACGCTAGGAGTAATAGTTTTACAACGAGTTCCATCATTGGAGACAAAATGGTTTACTTCTAGAGTTTCAGAATTTGTATCGATTCCTCTTCGTTCATTAGGAAACTTTTTCTTTGTCTTGCTAGTTGATGGAATGGTATCAGAAAAAGAGTGTTCATCATTTTCACTATCTGATGAGGGAGACTCTTCATTTGGAATCGCATATTTCTCATCGCTAATTACAAAATCATCACCACTTTCTTCCGAGTCATTTCCTGGTAGAAGTTGAAACAATTCTAGCGCCTCACTAAGTTAAGGTTACAGTTATTTTTATTCAGAGACATATTTATTCAATGGAAAAAATTTCAAATAAGTTCACAACACTGTAGTCCGTCTGATATTTTGAAGGACTTGAAAAAATAAAAATCACGTGTTCTCTTCTGATGACGTCACGGAAGCATTTGGCTAATTGCTTTCACCCCTTTGTAATCAGTGTTTAACACTGTTCTTCTATGACCTTCTGAAACTACTCATCAGCTCCATTCAACAAAAGAAAAGCAACAGGGTGAAAGATATATCTCCAACTCAAAATTTTGAATGATTCATACTTTCTGAAGTAATCTTCTGATCAATACCTAAAATTATTCATTTGTAGCATCGACGTCATGATTTAGAGAATTTCTATACAATGAAAAGTGAAAAAAAGTAGAAAGAAGAAATATTTCTATTTCATTATTAAAATACAACACATACTTTTAGTAACTGGGTCAGAATGACCCAACCCCGAGGGTTTAGGTGTAAGTGACTAAACATTAATTTAATTAAGGCTCATAATATTTCTACTATGTATATCTATCTATCTATCTATCTATATATATATATATATATATATAAATAAATATATATATATATATATATATATATATATATATATATATATATATATATATATATATATATATATATATATATATATATATATATATATATATATATATATATATATATATATATATATATATATATATATATATATATATATATATATATATATATATATATATATATATATATATATATATATTTTAGTCCGAAGTCCGGACAGATCGCGAATTGGCCGAGAATGGCTGGCCATATATATATAAATTTTTTTATATCATCAAAGAAAGCAATAACAATAGTATTTTATTAAGTGTTTTATCTTAATTTACTTAAGGGGTTAATGAATAATTCTTAGTAGCTTAGCAAACTTATACTCATTTATAAGGTTAAGAAAATAATATTTGAAAGAAAAGACAACATTTTTGTTTCTTTCCAAAATGCTTTAGTATTGGAAATCATTCGTTGGTTCATCCTCTTTGTATCCCCTCATTGCAGTTTTGTTCCAGACGATTAAATGGGAAAGGCCAGAAGAACATTGAATTACTACTACACAAATAAATAAAGGAAAACTGGAATACGCGAGACATTTCCGATTTCCTTCTTATTCCGGAATTTCTTCACTCATATCAAATAAAGAAGATAAGTTATATA
The DNA here is from genome assembly GCA_949128135.1 of Parasteatoda lunata. NCBI lineage: Eukaryota > Metazoa > Arthropoda > Arachnida > Araneae > Theridiidae > Parasteatoda > Parasteatoda lunata. The sequence goes on along the minus strand of OX421974.1, from coordinate 112,633,354 downwards.
AATAAATATAAATAAACTGTCATAAGGCTCTAGAAATTATAAGAAATATTTTATTCAGGCAACGTTGTGTTTTTCTATAAAAGATTATCCATAATAGGATTATGAATAATTTATAGATTTTTAATTTCATCCCTTTCAAACAATGAAGAATTTAATACAAATTTAGATATTTTTAAAAAATGATTAATACATCAGCATGATTACAAATTTTGTAATTTATGTGAGATAAAGCGTTATCGGATGATTATTTGTCATAATAAAAATATAAAATGATTATAGTTATTGCATTTATTATTTCATTAATTATTATGTTATCATAACTTTGAGCAAAAGTGAATTTTTCAAGGTTGACGTAAAAAAATAAAATATATATATTAGAAATATTTTAAGCAGATAAATAGTAAAAATAAAGAATAATCAGAATTTAATTGTGTATACACCTTACTTAAATATTATCATGCTTCAAAATTATTAAATATTTACAAGTGTTTTCAAATCTATATCTATTGTAATTTTTTATAATTACATATAAGGGAGGTAGTAAATAACAGAATATATATAATGGGTTTTTGAATATATATATATTATGATTTGAGTGTATAAAAAATAACTACTTTTAAATATTAAAAATAAATACCCTTTAAGTATGTGGTGTATAATCTTCAAAATTTAATAATTGCCGTTGTTAAAAATACAATAGTGGTGATCATTATCACATGGTACTTTAAATAGATCTGAAATTTAAATTTATATTACTGCACATGGTGGTAGAAAAACCATTAATAGCTTCATCAAAGTAGTACGCTTCATTGTACTAAGCGTAAATAAAATACTCAGTCCCAAATGAAGATCTCGTTATATTATCACCACACAGCAAAATTAAGAAATTACTAGAGTACATATCGTATAGCCTTAGTGCAATGCAATGTGCTAAATTCTCTAGAAATTTTTTTTTTTTTTAAATAAAAATACTTGATTTAATGAAAGATTAAAGTAGACTATTAAAGGAGACAGGAACATGAACAATACTAACAACATTTATTCTTTTTATAACAGGCACATGTCGTCACACTTAGATACTTTTTCAAAAAAAATAAAAGATTTTAAAACATAAATTTGATATTAATCTCATTTCTCAATTTAATGAGATATAAAACAAGAACGAAGGATGTAAATCATGAGTAGAATCCAATTCAAATGGATCCAGAAAAATCATTTAAATTTACACAAAAGATAAATCCCAATACGAGAAAATATAGCATTGGGGGCCGAAGCCCCCTTGCTCGATGGAGAACCAAGCTGAACTCGCCACCACAATCAACCAACACTTTTGAGATCCAGGTTTGTTGTCACCTGAGAAGAAAAAGGATAGTACAACCAATTAGCGCAGCTTAACTGCAGGGGATCCTTTCTTCCTCGCCGACGTGGGCAGTTGGATTAACAAACATAGAGGTTTCCTTCCTCCGATTGGATGAGAGTTCTCTGATCACATGAAAACTAGTTCAGTTTGTTAATTCACATTCTATTGCTGAAATTGGTTACTCATGGAAACTAGTTCAGTATTTAATTCATATTCTGTTGCTGAAAATGGTTACTCATGGAATCTAGTTCAGTTTGTTAATTCACATTCTTTTGCTGAAATTGGTAAATAATTTTCGTGATTTCACATGATGTTATAACATCTTGTAAAAGTAGACGTATTTATGTATTGAAGAAGTGAGCTTATAATTTAATTTAATGATCAACTCAACAACTTTTGAAAAAAGATTCTTGAAAATACGGGCGATGGGAATTTCCTTTAATAACGGAGATAACCGTATTATTGATACTGGAATGCTTTAAACTAATCCCCAATCCTTAAAATTTTACTGAAATTTCTGAGAATTTTTTTTTATATCAATTGTCCCCGTACTGTAATCCATGTCAACGCTGAAGAAAGATTTAGTGAATGAATAATGGTATTGCTGTTGTAGCAACACTCCTTCAGTCGAATTCCCTGACCTTGGAAGGAAAAATTTATTGTATAGTATTCCTTTCATTCTAATTTTAAGTATACTTTAATTAATCATTATCATCATTTTTATTTTCTTTCTCATCTTTAACTGCCCTGTAAAAATTATTAAAAAAATACAGTATATTCACAGGAAAATTTGCTTTGTTGAATAATTTTTTTTAAATTTATAGAATTTGAAGAAAAAAAATGCTAAAACACATACATTTTGTTTTGAAGAAGAACATTTTTAGAGATACCAGTTGGGAAACTTTCCCTCCAATTAAAAGGAGTCGTATTCCGCGCGTTTAAAATATTTTCTGTTGGGTGGTTTGTAAGGGTCAAAAGATTGACAACTGCTGGCCTAAATAATAAAATGTAAGTTTTTTCCAGTTCCCATTTTCCACTGTTGCTCGAAACCCACGATAACAGTTTACCTTATGGGACAACTTAAGTATCATTATTAAAACCAAATTACAATTTTGATAACAATTCCTATCCTTCTTCTAATTATTTTCGTAGTGTATTGAACTTTATTTTTCGTGCGCCAACTGGCCTAAATTACTTACTTTAAAATAGAGCATATTTTCTTACATACGGTAAAACATATGGTATTACATAAATGTTAATAATACCTAAATTGCATTTATTGCATTAAAATAACTTGTTTTCAAACAATATTCTAGAATTTTACAGATGAATTGATAAACTAATAAATACACACAAGCTAATCAAAATTCACAACATTCTCATTCTTTCTTTCTTCTTCATTTACGTCTTCATCTCTCAAATTTAAAGATAAAAATAAAATAGACGGTAAATATTTAGTTTCACATAATTCTCTTAGAAAGCTTAATCAGACATTTTCTCTCGTTTAATCTTAATGAACTTTACACGTTTTATGACAAAACTTTCAAAGAGAGAAGTATTCTGGCACGATAAGTTTCTTAATATTAATTCCAGTTTTGCATGTAGAATTCTAGATACAACGCTTTGAACAAGGCTGAAAGTGCATGCAGAAAACAGCTTGTAACAAACACGCTCGGATAAGGAATTAATTAAACTAGATTTCCTGAAGGAATAGTTCACTTATAAATATAAAACTACAAAAGACTAAATTTTATGGATTTTTATATTTAGTTGGTATAGAGTAGAGTTTTGTTCCCTTTCGCAATCATTTCCCTTATGAGAAGGGGCAATTTTAACCAGAAAGAATTTTTTTTAATAAATTTTTTTGGGCATTGTAACATGTGTCTATAAGAGAAAAGCAGCAAAAATATATGGGGAAATTTTAAATAACACTGTCGTTACTCAAAAGATATTTTATTCGCATTTTTTGTTTTTACTTTTTCTTTCATTTATTTTTATTTAAATAATGTTTTGAATAGATCAATAATGAATTAAGTTTTATAAGTATATGTATTATATATATATATATATATATATATATATATATATATAAATATATATCGCTAGAAAATTAAATTTCTTGAGTTCAAAGACTTATATCAATTACTAAAAGAAAAAGCAATTTCATTGTAAATCAGATATTATTATATTATTATATATTAAAATATTTTAAATTATAACAACATTCAAAGTTTAAAGTAGGCATTCTTTACCTGAAACCCAACTGCCATTGAATAATCTAGGCTCAAATTCCTTGCTTAGAATGTCGGCTAAATTAATTCGATGTCCTCTTCTGCCTAGACCTGTTGCTCCTGAAATACAACAAATGCCATTAGTTGAGTATTTCCATTTGAAATGTGTAAAATATGCATAAAAATGATAGATATCATAATCATTAAATTTACAGTTACTTAATTTGCATTGTGGAGAACAATATTTATACAAAAGGAACTAATTATTCAGAATTACTTCAGATCGATAAATCCGTATCTTCTCAAGTTAAATGCAATAAAAAACATTTTATAATTTATTCATTTAGAAAAATATTGATCAGGAACTGGTTTTTAAATTTTAATTAAAATCACCCTGATTTAAAAGTATTTTACAAAATATTTTTGAAAAATTTTATATATATAATATATATTACAGTTTTAAGTCAGTTACTGCTTCAAATCGTTAGAAGAATTTAATTTATGTTAATGCGTTTTAGGTTGAAGGGTTTAGGTGGTTTTGATTTCATTCAAAACGCATCAAAGTAAAACTTCGTTTATGACTTTTTCTTTTGACTTCGTTTTTGTTTTATTTAGAACTCCGAACTTTTACTGAAGTTTAACAATAGCACAGACATTATTTATTTGAAAACTTTTTTATGAAATAATGCAATGCACTTACATAATTTAATTTTCTTAATTGTTAAAATTGGAAGAATAAATTAGATACTATGGTTTCATGCAGTCAGTAAGTCTTATAAATTATATTGATGATTTGAAGCAACTTTTAAGAGGAGTTGATAAGGCATACATCAATAATACGACAATGATATAGCTTTGAATTATTTTGGGAATATTTTAAAGTATATCACTTGTATGCCATGATAGTGTTTTAGCTTTAACAGGAATATTTTGTGAGTTATGAAAGATTTTTGCTCAAAAATTATGAAACTATTTTTAAAAAAAAGTAAGTTTTCAGTTCAAATGTTCTCGGTACTTTTTTTAAAACAAATTCTGTCTAAGATATGTATTAACAGTTATCACAGTATAAACATGTTTTTCTAAGCATTCTGTGAGAAAAAAACTAAAACAATATCTTGTTTAGATGCTGAGAAAAGGTACATCAAAAAAAGTCAGTTTTAGCTTTTGGTGTTTGCTCTTCCTACTGCCCTTAATAGGCAGTCAAAACGGCTATTTAAAGCCGTACTATTTAAAAGAAGTGAAAAATAATATATGTTTTTAAATGAAAATAAAATATCTTTTTATCAAAAAATTTTTTTGATGGCTTCCCCAAAGTAAGGAATTAAATAAATATCAATATTCAAGTTCTAGTATGAATTTAGACAACAAGCTATACTCGAACTGATTACCAAATTGGAACTTAATAGGTTAATAATCTTGAATAGTCGAGTAAATAATCTTAATAATCTTAAATAGTCGAGTATAATCTTAATAGTCTTGAATAATCTTAAATAGTTGAGTAATCTTGTGAGCCAGGTAAAAACAAATGTAATAGAGAAATGTAGATCTATTGACAAAATTTTGAGTAAATAATTTAAAACGAAATACTTGAGGTTGCAGACGATTCTAACTGAGAAAATAGGTGTGCTTCTTTTCGTTTGCAGAGAGTGGGTTTCAGTATTTTTGTCATAACCTTGAAATTCTTTTGAGCATTATCTTATACTGAGTGTTGGACTGTTCAGAATAACACATGACATAGCTTATAATACTTCTGAATTTAACTTCTACACACTTGACTCACGCAGATAATAATAAATTCAACAGTGAAGAATTTGTGCATAAAATACCAAATTGCATATAAAATATTTTAACTAATCAACTGTATGTTAAAACTTTTTCTTACACGATTTGAAGGCATGTTCAAAGGCAGCCCCCTCCCCCAATAAAAAGGACCACCCTGATTGTTTTTTGATTTATTTGATCAGCTATTTATAATAATACCTATCAAAAAGTTAAAAAAAGTATGCATATCTAACGGAGGAATAAAACAAAAACGCCATTGAAACCAGGCAAATATTTTTTTTACCACATTAAAATTGTTTTCATTTTATATGAACATTGAAAAATGCTAATATAAAAACGCAAGTAACTGCTTAATTAAAAATACATAAACACCCCCATTATTATAATTCTTGTAAAAGTATATTTTTTTCATTTATCATTTATATATATATATATATATATATATATATATATATATATATATATATATATATATATATATATATATATATATATATATATATATATATATATATATATATATATATATATATATATATATATATATATATATATATATATATATATATATATATATATATATGTATATATATATAAATATAATCAAAACAGGAGAAAATATCATATAAAACTTATATTAGCCAATTTAGATATAAAATAATTTCTTTTCAAAATTATAATATTCATTAAAATAAAATATTCCTTTAAAATAATATTGTTTAGAAAAATAATTACAGAACATTCAATAAAATTACCCTTATGTATCATAAAGATTATAATCTTGCTAAACGGGGGGAGGATGCATTTGGGAGAAATTGAGAAAAGAGTTTTTGAAACAATCAATTTTCCTTATTCGTAAAACAAGAATTGCCAGTTTCCTCCCAATTCAATTATATCGCTAAAATGGCAGTTCATATACACAAAACATAAAAGTAGGGGGCGCGCTGTGCACAACAAAACGTGCTTTCAATATCTCTTTAGAACAATTCTCCCCTTGGAACGCTCAATTGCTTACAAGTAGGTCTTCCATCAAATAGAGAAAAGCGGAGGCTTTGTGTGCCCGCAGAGACCAATAATGTATATCTATTTTATGTAAAGGCCTAGCACGAGAATAACCAGAAACCGAAAACGATCGCTTATTACAATAATGTATTATATTGAAAAATTTTCCTGAAACTCGTGCCACGTCAGAATTAATCATAACTATGTCATTAACGGAGGCATTTTCAGGATATGAACGTGTCTTACAGGCAAGATGCTTAATTGTTTTGTATCTTATTTTAAGTTGTTTTGTCTTAAGTTAATACTGTATATTGAGGTGTTACTTTTGTGAAAATGCTAAACAAGACAATGCATGCATCAAAACAATTATTGCCTGTATTGTTAAAACTGAAATGTATTGAATTTTAAGTAAAATGGATTTAATCTAAATTTAAATTTGCAATGTTGTAAGAGCTAGAGTAGAATACTATCAAGAAAATTTTAAAAGAATATTTTACTTTTTGTAATTAGATTTGCAGCAATAAACAAATTATTAGTTTGGTTTATTTAATAATAACGACAAAAATGGTTTATTTAATAATAACGACAAAAATTATAAATACAATTTAAAATATTGCATCTTTTTTATTGCCTATAATGGCAAATTTTGGGAGCTGCTTAATTTAGGTAATCCATTAAATAATATTTTAACAATGAAATTTTATGGGAGTAAAACGGAATACAATCCTAGGTTTTCATATTTTGTAAAATAATGATGCGTATTCTTACAATCAAATACCTTCTTAAATTATAAAAAAAAAAAAATTATGTCTATGTGAATATCTTAAAAGGTAGGAACAGTAAAATGAGAGTTAATATGTTTAAGCCTAAGATCAATTTACATAATACAGTGTGTCTCACTTAACTAATGCCATCTTTATTTTATGCCGTTATTGGGAGCAAAAAACTCAACCTAAAAATACTCAAACTCAAGAAACTCAAAATTCAACCTATCATATCCAAAAAAAGTCTATATTTAATTTACTAATCCACCTGGACAGGAAAAAAATTAAAAAATTAAGGAATGAGAAGAAAAAAAAATATTCTGTTCAAAATAAAACATCTTCTGATTATAGACAGGAGCATCAATATTATACCGGGTTTCAATGACAGTCGGAATTTTTTTTCTGCCACAAACTGAAACTGCTTTCTTCCCTTTTATACAGTCATACTGGGGACAAAACATCACGTTTTCTTGCATGTTGAGGTCATAAGAAAAGGTGGGACATTCCATAACATCTAAATTTTTATTATTAAAAAACCATACCAGTGAAAATTTTACGTGTGAGTTGATGAGTTGTTCTGATGTAAAACTCAATTTAGTGTGCCAATTCTCTCCATAAATTACTGAGGAAAAAGCTATAATCAGTATACCATTGTAGCCGAAGTCTTCCTCCACCATTAAACAGCCTTCACCTTGCTCTTTGTTGGAGGATTCCCTCTTTTTTCATCTACTATTCTATTTTATGTGTCGTACGAGCAATTTGTGACATAAAAGATTTATGTATCTTAAGATCACAGTATCTTATGTTGAAAGTTATTCACAATCAAAAGAATTTTTTAAAAAATTGGAGGATGCAGACACAGTTTTGTGTGCCATTACAATGACATGAGAAAGGTTGAGCATTTTTTCCACATTCTATTGGGGGTGGCTTTATCTGTCATGGTAAATTAAAAACTTGCCTTTCGTCAATTTTCCATAGAGGATAACGATTAGCTGCATTGGTAAAAACCCATTTATTGCCAATTATGAGAAAAACTGTTGAATCAAATCGAGTTTTTCAGCAAGACAATGCCTTAATTTAAGTTGAAAAATTTCAACAGTGGAGGTTTTTGGACAAAAGTGGAAAGTAAAAAGTTATATTTAAAAACTCATGTTTCAATACAGCATAACTATAATTGCAAACATCCGAGTTTTGAAAATATTTCATGGATTAATTCTTTAAAAACTTTTGCAAGCCGTTGTGTGATTAATAAGTTACTAAAATAAAGCGAAAAATAAAAGAATGATTTCTAAAAAGCTACGGATTGTATAATAATATTGTATAATAATTTTAAAATGATAGAATATTAAGTCAAAAGTATTTAACAAATGTTAAAAATAATTGAAAAGAAAATCATTGAAAGTAATAAATCTGAACAAAATTATTTAAGCAATGCGTTCTTTATCCATATACAATATTCCTTCATACTCTCAAACAACTAAAATGAAAACTAACTCTCAATAAACAAGAAAACAACAAATCTCATGCCTTCATTGATGTTATTTATTTTATAGATTTATTTTGCTCAGCATAGAGTAAAAAGGACGAATGTAGCGTTTGCTTTTAAGATATGCAAATTCCTCTTCGTGGATATGCATAAATTATCCCGTATTCCAATACTGAAATGGTTTCTAAAGTATATATACGTAAGAATGTGATATTTTTTCAACCATGACAGAAATGAGTTATTTAAATTGTGAAATTAAGGAAAAGAAAGATATGAAATAGGGGTGCCGATATGAAATTGTTGAATTTATCCTTGAGGTTAAGTTATGCTGTCTGATAAAATGGGGAGCATTGTTTCCTTTTAATTTTTTTTATTTGTTCGATTCGCATTGGCCTGTAACTACTTTTTAAAGATTAAGGTTTCTTTTTTTTCGTTTTTTTTTTTTTTTTAATTTTATGAAATAAATAATTGTGCTTGTAATTTCTCTTATCTTTTTAGCATTTGACTTAAGAGATATAATTGATTGGATTTTTGTGGCTGATTAGGATACATTATTCTTTCCTTGATTCATCAGCATTCCAGGTTTAATTAAATGAATCGAAACATACTAAAATAAAAGCATTATAAGCAAAAGAATACATGAAAATGTATGAATAAAATTGATGTTTTCAACATATTCAGTCATATAGTTCATTTTCATTTGAAACATATTACATTTTTACATCGGTAACACGCCTCAACATTTGATTTAAATAAAGCATCGACTGAAATATAACAACTTTTTCAACCAAAGTACAACAAAAGAACTCAATGTAAGCACAGCTTTCTATTTTTGGCCAGGGGTTTTATTATTTAATTTCATTCTATTTTATTTTACTTCATTATATTTTATTTTATTTATTTATTGGTCTTTCAAATTCAAAATTTAGCATGCCAATCAAAAATGTTTTTGATTATTCACCACAATATAAAAATTGATTTGAAGTTATTAAATTTGATAAACATAAAGTTTAATCACCAGAATAAAAAAACACATCGCTATTTGACATCCTTATGGCAACGATGGTTGGTCGATGAGAACTCCACACCCGGCTCACATGGACCACAGTGAAGACGTAAACTATCCTCAGTGGTTAAAATCCTCATGGGTTAGAGTCCTCTTTCCGTAAGGCTAACCATGGAAGGATTTCATGGATTTCCATTCTATGTAACGCAAATGTGGGTTAGTTCCATCAAAAAGTCCTCCACGAAGGCAAATTTGTCACTATACTTGATCCAGGAGTTCCCTTGTCTTCTGGATTGGGTTCAAATTGCAATTCTACGGAGTTGAACATTAGTTATCATAAACCCAAAATTTGTTTTGTGGTTTAACGACAATAATAAAAAAAAAGTAGACATGCGCCCCATGCAGCATGAAAGGGCAAATAAACGTTAAAAATCCGTTCGTCCGTTATAAGGTTTTGGGCTTACGTAAAAAATTACGTTAATTTCACGTGATGATTTTCACCATTTCTTCATTCGTTAAAACGTATGCGTTAAAATGACGTTAATTTCACGTGATGATTTTTACCACTTCTTCATTCGTTAAAACAAATACGTTAAAATGACGTTATTTTAACGTCTTCAATTTTCCCTTTAAATATTTCGTTAAAAATACGTACTAAAAATACGTTATTTTAACGTGTACATTTTACCCATTTTTTGACCGTTTTTTAAAAACGTTTTATTAACGAAAAAGTGACACTTTGTTGCATAGTTATATTTACGTTAATTTTTTGGGATTATAAACGTAAATTTAATGTTAAAAATTTTTCTAAAAAAAGGGTTTGAGTGCCCAAGAAGGATATTATTTATAAAGGAGTTTTTAAAAAATAATTATAATAATTACTAAGAAATTTGTCTACTTTTAAATTCCTTGTTCTTTAGTTCCCTTGTCTTCTGGATTGGGTTCAAATTGCAATTCTACGGAGTTGAACATTAGTTATCATAAACCCAAAATTTGTTTTGTGGTTTAACGACAATAATAAAAAAAAAGTAGACATGCGTCCCATGCAGCATGAAAGGGCAAATAAACGTTAAAAATCCGTTCGTCCGTTATAAGGTTTTGGGCTTACGTAAAAAATTACGTTAATTTCACGTGATGATTTTCACCATTTCTTCATTCGTTAAAACGTATGCGTTAAAATGACGTTAATTTCACGTGATGATTTTTACCACTTCTTCATTCGTTAAAACAAATACGTTAAAATGACGTTATTTTAACGTCTTCAATTTTCCCTTTAAATATTTCGTTAAAAATACGTACTAAAAATACGTTATTTTAACGTGTACATTTTACCCATTTTTTGACCGTTTTTTAAAAACGTTTTATTAACGAAAAAGTGACACTTTGTTGCATAGTTATATTTACGTTAATTTTTTGGGATTATAAACGTAAATTTAATGTTAAAAATTTTTCTAAAAAAAGGGTTTGAGTGCCCAAGAAGGATATTATTTATAAAGGAGTTTTTAAAAAATAATTATAATAATTACTAAGAAATTTGTCTACTTTTAAATTCCTTGTTCTTACTGCAATGAAAGAAACATTTACGTTATTTTTAAATAATGATTCAAATTTTTTTTAAAAAAACTTTATAAATAATAAAAATGAAATATATGTATTTTGAAAAATTTATCATTCTTGTTTCTTTAATGTAGTATATATATTCATTGCTGAAAAAAAAAAAAAGCATACATATCAAAAGACAGATAAAAAGGAAATTCTCATAATTAGTTTCCATAATAAAATTTAGTGTAGGAAGTTTTAAAATATTTGCTGTTATTAAAAAACGTTTTTACACACAAAAAATTTGTTTTGAATCTTGAATTTCATAATCTAGAAATTTTTTCATAATAAAATCTTATATGAAAATCATAATAAAAAATACGTACTAAAAATACGTTATTTTAACGTGCACTTTTTACCCATTTTTCGACCGTTTTTTAAAGTCGTTATTTTAGCGAAAAATTGACGTTTTGTTGCATAGTTATATTTACGTAAATATTTTGGGATTAGAAACGTAAATTTAATGGTAAAAATGTTTCAAACAAAAAGGGTGAACCTGTGAGAGCCCAAGAAAGATAATCTTTTACGTCTCTCTTGAATTCGAATACAATTCCTATTTAATTTAATTTCATTACAATTTATATTTAATTTTTAAATACTTATAATTATTTTTGTTTCATTAAATTGGATATAAATATTTGTTTGTTGATAATATTAAGTCGGCTCATTATCAGTAACTGACAAGGGAAATATGAGTTTTAATTCTTATATAACAAAACAAAGATGAAAATGAATGTATTTCCGAAATACTTAATAAGGTAAAAATTTGCTTGCGTTTATATGTGGTTTAATCTCATAATTTCTTTACTTGAATATTTTCATATTAAAAAAAATTGAGTCAAGCTGAACTTGAAATGCACTGGCTACAATTATAAAGCATAATAGAGGAGAATTGCCTAAATCGTACCACTTTTCGCATTTTAATTTTTATCAGTCACAAATTACTGACAGTTTAAAATATTATTTTAAGTATTTTTATACTAAAATATAGTTATTCAGCTACTTATATTGTATTTTGGTAATAATATTTTTGCTGTAAGTACTGAAAATTAATTATTTTTTGCAAGTTCTGCAAGTGGTGCGATTTAGGAAACTAGTAGCCTAGTTCATACCTTCAGCTACCTAAATCGTACTGACCTAGTAAATTTGAGAAAAAAAAACTTATTAAGCAAATAGATAGAGAAAAAGAAATCTAAAACAAGTCTTTAGTATAATTATGTAAATGTAAATACAGTATGCATTTTCTGAGCTATTATAAGTTCCGTAAATGACATAATTGAGTTGAAAAATTGCCATAAAACATGGCAGTTTGTTACTAGAAAACTCAAGTATGACTTTTACTTGAAAGTAAAAATATAGTTAATTATAAAAACAATAATTATTTATAAAACAAATCATTAGGTTCAATATTTGAAAGGTATATGATTATATTATGCTTGAGGTAAAACTTTATAACTTTTTCAACTTTTGGCCACAATATTATCCATGAACCCAAATTCCTCACACCAAATATTGTACCAGATCTTCAATTGAGTGAATTTTTATTGCTAGCCAAATTGTTGGAATAAATCAAACAAATACTAAAATATAGTAAACATATATGACAGATGTGGATTCCGGAATAGGCTCTTAAATGGTATAGGTACGATTTAGGAGCTCACAAGAGGTACTTATTCGGCAATTACGTCACTTTTTAAACAAAACATTGTTTCTAGTATCAAACAATAGTCATCTATCAAAGAAACAATTAGCACATAACAGAATAACATTTAAAAAAAATAACAGAATAACTTAAATTGATTAACAATTGTCTGATGTATTTATTAATTTGCAGACAACTTTAGATTTGTTATATCTTTACCCAGGATGTTTAAAATTGCATTGAAAATTTGTAAAAACTTAATAAAATCAATTTAATAAAATCAACTTAATCAACTTAACTAAAAATTAAACACGTGTAAACAGCGATATGATTCTTCTGCCTGAATCTCTACGTGAAAAAGCTTCTTAATTTATCACACACACGCACAGCTTGGGCATTCTGCCCTCAATAATGTTTTAGAAATCAAAGGTGGTACGGTTTTGGAGAGGTACGTTTTAGGCAACTTTCATCTATTACATTTACCGATACCCGCCACTCTGTTAACATTTCATTGATTTTACACTACATTTTATTTTTAAAGCTTGCTGTTATGTTTTATGTTCCAACTTGATTTCCAGATTTTACCTTATTTATCAAATTTTTTATAGTTAATAGTTTTATAGTTAATTTCAACAAAATCTTTACCAAGATGATTGAGTAAAAACCATACTATGACCATACTTTTTTTTCTCGGTGTGTCTCAATTTATTTTGTGGATTTTGTATACATTTAGTATATTTTTTTCCAAATTAATATTAAACTCTTTAGCAGATATTTTATTAAGTTTTAATAAAAAGAAACAAGTTACTAAAATATTAAAAGAAATAAGTTGCTGTTTAAATATACATTTGACGTGAAAATACTTAAGTGGCAAAGAAAAAATTATTTTATGGAAAAAGTGCTTGAAGGTTAGAGTTAATTTTGAAATATTATGGCATAAATATTTATATTTTAAAGTATTGTTTAAGAAAAAAGGAGAATACCTTGGAAAACTTTTGATCTAATGATCGGATTTTCATGTACTAAGATTGTATCCTAATAGTTAGAGAACCTAATCTTAAATATGCTAATTTAATGGAACAGATGATACTATTTTAACAAAATCAGTCCCAAAAACTTATATTACCAGTTGAAGTAAGAAGTTGAGTAATAATAGTTTTTTTTCGAATAATTTGGCTTGATATCCTTAAAATATGAGTGACAGTCGTAGTCTAGAAAATATTGTCCCTATGCAAGAGAGTGGTTGAAAGTTTGCACTTCTTAATGTCAATTCAATTTCACTCTTTGCGTATTTCATCATATCTCTAGAACTTTTTCAGAGAATGGGAAAACTTTTGTACGGAATTATAAAATTCATTTAATTGAAGAAAATTCTACGTGGAAAAGATTGAGTTTAAGAGCATGAAAATCCGATCATTAGATCAGTAGTTATTCAGGGTATTCGCCTTTTTCTTACACACAGAACCTTGCATTTGTACATACACCTTATCTTTTTAATTTAGTTTTCAAGTTGTAAAACCATTTCTGTCACTTATATTCTTTTTTTATAATTTTACAAAATCATTTTTTTTCTTATTTTTTTTGTTTTCTGATATAGAAAAACGATATAAAACTATCGCTCGAATGATCATGTTTCGTTTTCACTTTTTACGAGACGGATTTAGCTTTAAGCAATCAACTTTGAGACACAGTGACACTTCTCTTCTTTACGAAAAGAAAAAAAATGTGTTCAGAAGAAAAAAAAAGAAAACCTAAGCACTCTGGAGAAAGTTTAACATTTTATCATTTTTCGATCCCAAAGGGTAAAGCTGCTTTCAAAACTAAGAATGATAACTTAAGATCCAGAAAAAGTGTGCGAAACAATATTTCATGAGCATGTCTACCTTATTCTTTAGAGGTAATGGATTTCCCTGAAGCAACCATTTATTTTGTTTAAGCTGAAGTATCATGGATAAATAGAAGTAGTTATTTATTACGAAGGTTAATCACTCTTATGAGAATAATTCTGAATGACATTTGCATTTGCAAGAAACAAAACGTAGCGACGTTTTTGCTCCTAAGCGGGCATTCAAAAATAAATATTTCAAGTTTCTTTAAATAATTACAAAAAGTAAAAAATTACAGAATGTGCTAGGAGGTACCATTAAATTCATTCCTGAATAGCTTGGCCACGTTTAAGAATATGCCATCTTAAACGTTTCAACTAATTTTTAATGTGCCTATTATCGGCCAGTTATGTAAGAAATATCAAAATTGTCTAAGAAACTTGTTAATTTCACACAAAGATTTATTCTAAATATACCAAGAATTGATAAATTCTCTTGAAACAAAGAACAAAAATTACAATAAAAGAAACATCACGATTTTTTAATTAAAAATTTTTTTTAAATGAACAGCCAAAGAGAAAAAATATTTATGTAAGAAATAAGTTTTGCTTTTAAACTAATACTTAACTGCTGCTTAATATCAGTAACATTTATTTTAGCAAAAATTTTCAGTAGAGAGTAAGGCATTTTACTTTAAGCTGCTCATTTGGTTAATATTAGTAATATTCAATTAAGAAAAATTATCAGTAGAGATAATATTAGGCTGTGGCTCCCTAAAACAATACTCAAGGAAAATATCGGCAATCTGCGCATCCCTGCCATTTTATTATATCTGTCATTAATAATAGTAGATGAGTGTGGACTCTATGGAAATTAGTAAAAAAAAACTGTATTAAATATAATTTTCAACTCGTGAAGTATTATTTTAAACTTCGAAATTTTTCTGCATTCTTGTTTTTATACAGACTAAAAAAAGTCGTTCAGTTTTTAATAAACATATTTTTTTTATTTTTAAAAAAGCTGTTTTTAACTTGATTTTTATAACTTGTCATTTATTACAACTTAGAAAAAAAGGCATATTTAAAGCCATAATGAAATTAATTTCAATCTAAGTTTTTTAAGACAATAAATACTGGCATATTTTTATTTAAATACCAATTTGTAACAGAACATTTAACTATACAAAGAAAGACATTTTGAGAGCAAATCAATACATTTGAAAACATTATTCAATTTGGTTCATTTGATATATTTTGATTTTTTTTTATTTTATTGAAAAAATCCTAAATATAAACTTTAAATATATATTGAGATGCAGTCCTTGTAGTTCTACCAGCCACTGTCAAAAAGTGGTTCGGTATCAAAGGTGCTTTGGTAATTATATTTTTTTCTTGACAAATGACAAATGTTGTTATTTTTCTAAAAAAAGGAAAGATTCGTGATTAGAATAGCTATATCCATCTTTTTTTCTTAATCCTAATCTTCAAATCTATCAACAACTTCTACTCTACCAGCATAATGCAGGCGTTTTTGTTTTTTAATTTAAAAACAATTGCAGCAAACAGTCGTTAACGCTTATTAAATCAGGGTTAAAAAAAGTTTATATTTATTTAAATCGATTTGATATTTATGCGATTTAAAAATGAAAAAAAATCAGAAATAAAAAATAAAGTTGCTGATCATAAAGGAAAAATCCACTTAAAGCATGTTCACACTAGCTCCACTACCATATGTCTACACTAGCCTCAAAAAGACACATGTTTGTTTATGCCTAACGATGATTAATTGAAACTACTTAAAATAAGTAAGCAACGATATAATTTATACTTACAGTTGAAATTATAAAAATAAAATATGTTATTGAAAGAGTAAATAAGAAATTGGAAGCACCTTAAAACCTTTCTTTTACAAATTTCTACTGAAATATTAACAGTGTGCTTATTCAATTGTACAAGAAAGTGTTCACCTGTGTTGTCAAATTGCAATATCTCACAGAGAATATTTAATTAATAAACAATGTTGTTCAAAATTACCACTTTAGCCCTATTTCCACACTAGTCCCTTCCCCCTCCTTAAAATGGTGGATACTAAACATTTAGTCATTTATTAGTAATAAAAACAAGCTGAAAACTGAACTTGCTAACTACACCAAAAATAAAAACTTAATAATAACATGTTTTTAAAAAATAAAATACTTAAAAAATAAATTTAATAATCTATAATCATGCTAATGATAAGTAAGAAATAATCATACTTCTCACTTTTTCGTTTTGAAATATTGTAATTGTCTGTGCCTGGACAATATAAAAATTGCTAAATCATTTCATGCATCGACGGTTTATTTCAGGTATTTGTACAATGTCGGATAGTTACTTATTGATTACATCTTGACAATAAAAGTAAGAGATTGTTTATATATGTTTGCAGTTAAGAGCAACATTTCATTTGTTTGTTACCTCGGTTGGGCCTGCAAACTGAATTTGCACAAGGTAATAATATATTATACTGGGTAATTGAAAGTTTATAAGTAAAAAAAGATCGAAATTTTAATACAATATTAAAATTTTTAGTTATTTTAATTTTATAAAAATAATTAACATTCGTTGAAAAATATTAATTATTTAATTGGATATAGCAGGAGATAGTTGGTTTTTTTGATTTAACGATAGGTTTGCCCGAATTGGATTTGTACATGGCAAAAATATCATTATATGTAAATATATTCTTTTGTTAATTTTAATACACAATTTACACAATGATGGCACAATTAACACAATGATAACACAATTAACACAAGGATTAATGTGCAATAAATTAAATTAATGCACAGAATTGAATTTTATTTGTTGCACAAAATATTTCAAAATTTGATTAAAAACAATAGATATCCAATAGATGTAATTAAATTCTGTACAATATCATCGATTAAATTGTAATAATTTTTTTTTTTTAAAATTAGTAGAAGATTCTATTTATCTAAAAATATTTTTGTTATCTAGATTCATATTTTTGTCATACGTAAATCCAATTCGAGCAAATCTATAGCTAAAAAAGTTTATAACTAAAAAAGTTTATAACTAAAAAAGTTTATAACTAAATAAAACTTCCCCCAGTATTCAATTAAATATTTAATATTATTCATTAAATCTTATTAATTTCTACCAAAAAAATCGAATTAAAATGCATTAAAATTCGACTTTTCAGTTATTATAGACTTTAAATTATCCAAAATTATCCAATAAAATATCCCTTTCTTCCTAATTAGCAAATCTAGTTTTGGGCTAATCCTAGGTGGTTCGACAAATCAAATGCGGTTTTTAACTTCAGTATGAACACGCTTAGAAAATATATCCCACTACCATCTATTAACGCTTCAATTTCATACTTTGTAATCTATCGAGTTTGTGACGGATATTTTTTCTAGAAAAACATTCTGCAATAACATGCGATCCATTTTTTTTCCTATCTCACATATCCTATTATCCTATGTCCCCCCTTTTTTTTTTCTTTTTTTTTTGTAATTTTATTATTTTTGTGACAAACTTTTGATTATAAATCGGTTCTTTTTTTCCATTGGTGCTTCGCACACTAATGTTTTTATATATTTTGCTTTGACCATGTTAATACAATATGAGACAGCACTTTTTTTGCGGATATAATCGTGTGACTTGATGGCGAGAACATATTTTTCATTGTTATTTCTCTAATTTAAATATCTCTTTAAATTTTTAATATTTCTTTCTTTTTTTCCTTGTTCTCTGTATATATATATATATACATATATATATATATATATATATATATACAGAGAACAAGGAATACATACATATATAATATATATATATATATATATATATATATATATATATATATATATATATATATATATATATATATATATATATATATATATATAGATATAGATATATATATATATAGATATATATATATATATATATATATATATATATATATATATATATATATATATAGATATAGATATATATAGATATAGATATATATATATATATATATTAAATAAATAAAGACAAAAAATATTAAAAGAAAACGGAGAAAAACGAAGAAAATTCATAAGTTTTATTTGTTTTTTAATTTTTATCTTGTAAAATCTAAAATGAGTAAAATTTACCCAAATAAAAAGAAAAAATTATGATAAGTTAATTTACGTTATTAACTTTCAAAACCGTATTTTCGATGAAATTAAATTTCATAATATTTTTGCAAGCTTAAAAAAAATTCCATTAAAAGATTTTAGCATAATTAAAAGCTTTAAATATAATAAATCTATCGGATCATATTTAATTATAATGATTTAAGCAAAAATTTAAGGAAAATTAATATTATGAATGTTACAGTGAAAAAGAGAAATATTTTGATATTGCTGATAAACATCATGAACATATTATTACTGGTAATTTAAATATTGTAGAAAAGTAGGAACTTAGGAATTTAAAGATAAAAGGCACAAAGCTTAGACCTATTTACCATATATCTATTAATAAAGCTCTAAAATACTTTCTTAATAATCTCAATAATTATTGTTGAAAGATATCAAATTGATTTTCTTTAAGTTTAAGTATGTTAACAGAATGGAAATGGGCTGTTTATTATTACTTTAAAAACTTTGTTTTCAATCATAAAGAAAATTTATATTACAGTAACGTCGCTGGACACACAACGCATATATGTAAGAAAGTGTTAGATTTCCTCAAAAACTTATTTATTAACTAACATGTTAAATATTTTGCCTCACATATTTAAAGTATTTACAGCACTTCCGAGGATTATTAGAGTTTAAACCAATAACGTGTTGCTATCATCCCTGATTAAGGAAGTATCGTCTACTCATCTTGAAGTGAAACTGAAATCAGGCGGAATAGAGATTCCTTCCTGTTTCAAATTCCTATAAATTTAGATGCCAGTCCACTAGATCTTGTTCACACCTCAGAGGCTCTTCGGCACCTCCTCCAAATCTATTTTCACCTCCTCTTCTTTTTGCTTCACTAAACTGCAGTTTTGTTGATGAAGAGAGCCCTAATCGTTAGAGGGACCACACGTATATTGAAAACTGCTTGGTGCATAAGCATTCTTGTTATTAAAGAAGATCCCTATAACTACGTATCAATTTTATTAAAATATAAAATTAGATATTTGATTAATATTTTTTTCAAAAAATCTATTCAAAGTATGTTATCAATATTTTATTGAAATATATTTTGAAATTAAAATTTAAAACATAAAGTGACAGTGTGATTGAGTACTGAATGCTTTGCCAAATTTCTTATGCTGAGACAAGTGACGATAGTATTTTACTCTATGTCTCAACATTTACCAGAAATCCATTTCATCTAATTTCCCTCCTTTGTAATATGATTTCGTTTTTAAAATGTGTATCAAATTAAAATTGGAATAAAACTAGTACATTTTTGAAATGAACAATAGCAATGAATTTTTGTTAAATTTTATTATTCAGTTATGTCCTCAATAAATGTTTATTAATAATGTAACTTTTTTTTAACAATTTTTATTGGATAACATAAATAGTGCAAAAATAACTTTAATTATTATCTATCAATATAAATTGAAAACAACTACTGTGTAAACACTTTAATATTGAATAAATAACAAGCTATAGTTTTTAATTAATGTGTAAGTAGCCATACTATATTGATAAAAAGCGCAGTTTTGGTATGATACTTATTGAACTGTTAGCTGAACCGCTATCTGATGTTTAAAATATATATATATATATATATATATATATATATATATATATATATATATATAAATATTTTAAAAAAAACGATTCATATGTTTAATACTACTTCCAATTTCATTTCCAGGTAGTGATTTCATAAAATTCTATCAAAACTTCTTCCTTTAAGATTTTCGTAAAATTCCAGTTTACAGTTTTGTGTACACTATAGCAACAATTCATTTAATTATTTCAAATCGTTTGTTCATCAAAAAACATCTTCAAACTTTGATAAATTCAGTTTTTTTTTAAATCAGAAGAGAAAAAAATGAAAATGTACCAAAATAGAGTATTTTGCTTGGGCTAGTGAAATTCGTTTTCTCAACAACTGTGATCGTAAAACGAGAATAGTTTTCTGTATTTAATAAAAAATTCTGAATAGTTAAAAGGTTACTCTTGTAAAATTATCATTAGAAGCACGTGTTGATCGTTCTTTCCAATAGTTACATTATTTTTGAAGATACACGCGAGCTTCGAAGTTCATGATTTTTTTTAACTTTTCCTAAAATGTTTCTAAGTATACCTTAATGAGATTTCATGCCTTTTGGTATATTATTGAAATAAATAATTATGGAAATACTTAAAACAGCACAAGAGGATCATTTTAATCCCTATAAGAAAAACATTTATTTTTGAAGTTTTATATCTGCTTTTAATTTTGCGGGGCACAAGCATTGTGAAGATGAATTGTAGAGCAGAAATTGTAGAGCTGAAAATTGTAGAGCAGCAGTCCACCGAGTTGTTAAAATATTTCCCGCTCTGCAGTTTTCGTGAAATTATATTGTATCTTAGATTTGATTACCGAAGTTTTATTCTTAGTTTACAAAATTTTTAGTTTAGTTTAGTTTCTAGCTAGATTTACGAAGCTTAGTTTAGAAAGCTATTTTGTTACTATTGAATAATGAGTCAATTATTGCGACTAAAAAAACAAGTACATACTGATTATAAGCGGTTACGTTTGTCATAATCCTGGACAAGATAATATTGTTAAGGAACAGTTATTGAAATAATGAAAATTTATTGTATGATGTTCATGCCACATAACTTTGACATTCCCTGATATAAAGCACATTTTTGTTTGAACTGCTATTTTTATTTGTGAAAGTTGAAAAACGGGCAAATGAATTACGTCCTGAGAAAAGTATAGTGCTCTAATTATGAAGCCATACCTAAACTCTAGGCCAAGAAAAATTTCTGTATTTCGATTCAGTAAAGCTCTCAGATAAATTCTTTTCGTCGGAAAACTCTGCATTACAGGGACAATACGTTTCAATAAAAGAAAATGTCCTCCTAATTTCAATGTCCCCTCTTCATCGTGATATTCCTCTTTTGCACTGCAAAATAAAAACTTAATGCATACTATATTACTTGCAAAAGAAAAGTATACCATAATTCTGAATATTATCTCACGCAAACGTGTTTGTAACGATATCACAGAGTAGAAGCCAAGCACTGTCACTTACTACAGCATGAAATGTGACGGAGGCTTAGCTGAGAAAGTTTTCTACAAAAGTTGAAAGAGTTGCAGGTGTCTTGCATTTTTTTAATAATGTTTGTGATGTTGTTGTCCTCAATGCCTAAATTCTTTGCTACCTCATTTACTCATTGCAAATTTGTTTGTGTGTTTGTTGAAGAAGTACAGTCAAGTACTTCGCGTATAGCCTTAGATTGATAACATTCAATCCCTAAAATGTAAAAAATATGCCTTTTAAGAATGCAAAACTTAAAATAAAGCGGAACTAGCTATGCGAAATGAAAGAAAATAAATTGTCAATGTTTTGTTTTCATTTTCACGTCACGCGGATGTACTGTATGGGCCTACGATAATGCCTAACTAGTGACGGAACTTCGCATCTTTTATGCTAATGTATACTATTTATATTCATGTCATATGTTTATTTTCGTATTACTTGTGCTCTTGAGAAAGAATAATATGCAATACAATATTACATTATAATGTAAGATTGTATTAGAATGTAAGATTGTATTAGAATGTAAGATTGTATTAGAATGTAATATATTACATGTATTGTAACATTGTGTATTGTAGTACATGTATGAATGTAATACATTACAATACAACATGTATAAATAATGGAAATATTAGATTATAATGCAATATTGTCAATGCGTTAATAAAAATACGAGAAAAAAATTTAAGCTCCAGAAACTCTTACATATTTTATTTTTAACAATAATCATCATTTAAAAAGTCATTTACATTGAAATAACAAATTGACCCCAAATGGTAGTTTTAGATGAATCCAAAATCTGGTAATTCTAGTGTTAAATGAATTGAACACCTTGTTTAACAGCTTGCGTTTATTCAAAATTCTTTTAAAGTATACATCCAACACCAAAACGTCATAAACTGTGAAATTTTAACAACATTATTTATGTTCTCATCTTTTGTCCTTTGCAAATGTTCCAACGGATTTAAATTCAAACTTTTAAACATATGATAATTACAAGGCACCTCAAACAAATTACTTGCAATATAATGGAAATTTCGTTAGTTAATATCCCTATAATAATTTCCTTCTTAAAGATTGTTTATCTTTACCCAAAGCAATTAATATTAGAGAGCTGCACCGTTTCGGCGGAAATTTAAAAGCTCTGTTAATTTAAGCAGAAAGCATTAACATACTTTCAGTAATGAACCCGTTTCCCAGTATCTTGACGACTTGTGGAATTTTCCTTTTAGCTAACCAGTTAAGAATAATCGAATAAAAAGAAAATTGGGAAAAATCTCTTTAAGTGCTTGGAAGTAACAGATGGCATCAAACCTAACTGAAAACTTGAAGGCAAACGATAACAGAAATATATTTCTACTTTTTGCTGCTTAATAGTCGCCTCCGCTCGATTAACCGTTTTAAAAAGAATTACTAGACAGGTAATTTTTGAGATTTCTTTCTTTAAAAAAAATGGATATTGCAAAATGTCGTGAAATCTCAAGAACTGTAAAAACATATATTTATTAATTAATTAATGTTATTATTTTTAAAATATTATCAATTTCAAGCATTTACAAATTAAATAAACTGGAAAATGAGTATAAATTTTATATTGCACCATCAGAAATATCGGTTCAATGTTCAAATGATTTTTTTTGGAACCTTAAACACTACATATAAGGTACTTCGTTCCAAATTTAATAAGTGTTTACCTTTGAACTTAACTATACTATTGTGGGGTTAAGTTTAAGGGGTAATAAGGAGCTACTTGGTACTTTTTTAAAAATTTGCATGATATTGTTGTTCAACATACTATAAAAGTTCATGGAGCTTAGCTATAAATATGATTTGCAAATTTATTGTTTTATAACATGCAGCGTTGTGGTGGTTAACGTGATTTTGATTTGATTCATGATTTGGGTAGTTAGTCCTGATCAAATCAGCGTTACATCACTTTGAGATTCATTAAATGATTTTCAAATTTACAAGCGAAGACAATTGAGAGTGCAATATTGAACTATAGCAACGCATTCCAGGCACTTTTCAGAGATTGGAATACGTATTATATCTACTGAAACAGATGTAAGCATTGTATTTCGAGTAGCCGCTTTTGATGAATCAGACATTAAAGTTTAAATTTAATTGCACCGTTAAAAGTTTCTCGAAAAAAATGGTTAAATTACAAATTTTTTAATTGTAATTTTACCATATTCAAACAAAGCAGAAAAAAAACATATATAAGAGTGTAATTAAACTATTAACCATGAGAAAAACCATTTATTAACTGCTAGTTATTATAATACGGTTAAACAACCAGAATTTTATAGCAATAACTTAATCAAGCCACTGTTTGTCTCATGACCGTCAGTACTGAGTTTCCAGTCACAGCGTTGACACAACATTTCTCCCAATCACTTCAACATGTGAAGCGTTTTCTGTGTCTGCACTCCTCCATGCCAGTTACCTAACGAAGATCCTAACGCTTATATCCATTTAAATTTAATTATTACGGTTATCAAACCATGCTAGTTGTAGATGGTTAAAAAACCGAAAAATTTTGTATCAATGGTCTTATAGCCATGCTAGTTTTAAATGTTTTTAATACCATAAAGATAAAAGATTTTCTTAACTATAAATTTTACGATTAATAGGATGGAAAGGTTATTTTTCATTTCTATTTTCGCTAAAACATTCATCCGAAAGCGAATAAAAAGAAAAGAACGAATACAATTGATATGAAAAGTAATTCTATTGTTTTGAATCAAAAAAATAAGTCAGTTTATTTGTATGACCTAGAAAATTGAAACAGCTATAAAACTTTATTGCAATAACATATAGTTCAGGCAAAAATAATATAACTCAGACAATAAAAGAAGAAATACGTCTCTCTCTTATGTTCTTAAATTTTATATATTTGTGTATTTTTACTTTGTAGTAACATTTTTTAAGGCATAATTTTTGTAGAACATTTTTTTCGGTGTCAGACACCAAGAAAAAAGTTTGTTTTTCTATTATTGACATAAAATGCATAGTTAGAAAAGGTTTCATTGAATAAAAAATGATGATTACACTGGGTAATATTTTTATTGACTGATTATTTTATTAAAACTTTTAAAAAAAACTATTTACATCGTAATATTTCAACCATTTGCAACAAAATCATGATATTTAATTCCTTTTTTTGTGCATTGCACTAATATTTTTTTTACTGAAGTTTAATTATTTTCAAAAAAGGTTTGAACTATTATTTGGAAAAATTTTTATAATTTTAATCCAGCCTGTTTTAATAGTGTTTTGTAGTATTTTAATAAGGTTTTTTCCTCTCAGTTAATTATTAATCTCTATCTTCAAACGATTATGCCTTATAATTTTGATCAAAAACTGCGAAGATATTCCTAGCAGCAAAATAACTTGGGCCCTCATTGGACCAACATTCACGAGTTTTGGCTCAATAAGGATTCAAAGGGCCGATATTTTCCGATTTCCCCACATAGAATTGTCAGATTAACCTGATATCTTGTAATTCTTATTTAGATAATATAAGCCCTATATAGACCGATATTGACACGGCATAGGACCAATATTTAAAAATCTAGGCGCTAAGGTTTAGATTAAGAGTCTCAGAGACAGAATAAAATTATCAAATATACTGGAATGTCGGAATTTATGCGAACACTTCAACTTCAAATTCTACTTCTCAGATTGTGGTGCCTCAGGGAATAAAGCGCAATGATGTGGCGAATCAGCACTTCCAAGCGATGGCTGTTGATATCGCTTGAATCCAAGCGATGACTGTTGATATGAATTTCACACCGACCATAGTGCTGACGTAAAATACCCTCAGTGGTAGATGGATCACGGGTTAAAATCTCTTCCGTCAGCTCAACCTTGGGAAGTTTTCATGGTTTTCTTTTCCGTGTAATGCAAATTCGTGTGAGTTCCACCAAAATGTTCTCCAAGAAGACAAATTTCTCCCTATACTTGATCTAGGAGTTCCTTATATTCTGGATTGGGCTCAAAATGACAAGTCTACGGAGTTAAACATTGGTAGTCATAATCTCAGAATTGGGTCGGCTATTCAACGACGGTTATAAAATAACATATTAAACTCTACTTAGCTTGCTTAATTAGAAATAATTATGATTGTAATGTCTATGTTGGCTGTTTATCTTTTTGTATATGCTTGTTGTATCTTTGTTTAAAGAAGTATAGGGCTGTTTAATCTGTATGTACTAATATTCCAAAACAATAATATTAATAAAAACAAAATTTTGCTTGTTAGTGGTTTCTCATTATTATTCCACGGAAAGAATAAATAATTTATTTGTAAAACAAACTAAGAGATTTAATATTTTATTGATAATTAATACATTAAAATTTCAAACAAAGATTGGAAGAAATCTGCAGAAACGTGATTTATACGTGTCTAGGAAACATTTCCTTACAAATAGAGAATGGCATTTGTTTATGTCAAAGGTAAAAGCAGGTGACAAGACCTTGAACAAGAAAAACGAAACATTCGATGTTTCATCGATTGCCTACTTTTCATTTCTGTACGAGATAATAATATTTCATTTTATGATATACTTTTTTTTCAAGACACCCATAAATATTTCTAATATTTAAAATTCTATCATTCAATAATTATAAGCAATCAGATTTAAAAATGAAAACAAAATCTGTTAAGAAAAATCTTTTCTCTACGAATACTTCAATTTCTTAAAATCTCATTGCGTTTAAAAAGAATTAAATTTAAAAACATTTCATTTATTAATCACACATTTTGAAAATACATGCAAATATAATCAAAACTTAACGCCCAACACAAATTTAAAAAGATTTTGCAAAAGAAAGAAATGACTC
The DNA here is from genome assembly GCA_949128135.1 of Parasteatoda lunata. NCBI lineage: Eukaryota > Metazoa > Arthropoda > Arachnida > Araneae > Theridiidae > Parasteatoda > Parasteatoda lunata. The sequence continues at coordinate 112,606,563 of OX421974.1, read as the reverse complement.
CGGAAATTCCATGATCAAGAAAAGCTATAATCTATAGAGTAATTGATTAATTATTTATCACCGCATTTTATTCATTTTATTTTATTCTCATAACTTTAAGCTATATGGAAATTAAGCTTATTTTAAGAGGAATTTAAGAAAATTTAAACTTTTTTTTTGTTTGATAAATTTTAATCAATCAACTAACTCTTATGGCTTTGACTATATATTTGCCAGCATTAGTTTCTCTGCATATACAGAAAGGTATATAAAGTGCTAGATAAAAATTTATTCATGGGGAATTCAACAAGCTCTCGTTACACTGTTAGAAATTTCTTTAAAAAAATGGTTAAACAACAATTTATTTAACTGCTATTTTCCCATATTCAAACAAAACAGTCAAATAACTATAAATAAGTTGATATTCAAACTGTTAACTGTGAGAAAAACCGTTCATCAACTGCTTTAACCTAATACAGTAAAACAACCAGAAATGTATCGCCCCAACTAGGTCAACCTTGCAAAGTCACTTAGCCCTTTGCTGGTGGATGCATATTATACCCGTTAGGGCTAATATGTCAATCTCTCGACCGACAGAACGAGTGACAGAAAAAACTCGAGTCCAAGCGTTAACACCACAATTTTTTCTCCATTTCCTTCGACACTTGATGTGTTTCCGATGTCTTGTATTCTAAAATTTGTGAACCTGGACTATTGGAATACGATACTCTCATTCCTGCAAGAATGACAGCTCCATAAAACTGTTTAACACAAAAAAAAGTCAATCATTTTCCATCTCTCACGATAGGTGAAACATCCAGATAAACTAATTAAACCACATTTTACAGTTCTTACAATAAAACACAAAACAACTACAACCTAACTTCAATGCTCATCTACTAATGAAAAAATAAGCTCCAATGTCCAGTTAAATATCTTTTTAACGGTTTCGAAAACATGCTAGTTGTTAATAGTTAAAAACCTATAGCTATTTATTCATGGTTTCGAAACCATACTAGTTTCAACAGGTTTTAAAACCATAAAGGTTTTTGTTTGACAAAATTTGACCAAATAAATTACTTTTCTGTTTTGACTACATGTTTGTTAGAATTAGTTTCTCTGCTACTCCAAAAAGGTTTTGTAGTGATGGATAAAAAGTTACACATAGGGAAATCAACAAATTCTTGTTAGATTTTTGAGAAATTACTTAAAATATGTACTGAAAATATGTACAGCTTATATATCTATCTAATACAACGAACGACTACAAAAGTTTTTTCATCAGACTTGAAAATATTCATGGCGAGTAACGTTAGTTTTTTAAAAAGTTATAGACATTTTTTTGCAGAGTACTAAATTAATAAAAAAAAATTATTAAGAAGAAAAAGCAATTTATGGCTTAAAGTAAGAAATAAAATAATGAAAATAAAAAACTATATATTTTCTCAACAAAATCTTTGCATAGTAGTTAAATAAAATCACTTCACCAAAAATTTAAATAAATTTATAAGGATTTAAACAAAATTTGAAATTCGATTTTGAATCTATTTCGTAGAATAATATTATAAAAAATAAGCATTTGTTTTACATAAGTTCATAAGAATAAGTTTCGCTATTATTATAACTTTTATAAACGCTTCGTTTACTAATTTGAACTTTAAAAAAAAATAATTATCTTTTCTACATCTTAAGCACTCAATCTGCTTATGTTTTCTCACTTAAAACAACAATTAATGCAACTTTTTGACTATCTGTCTAAAATCACGCTTAATTGTTCACAAACGCTTCCAGAACTGTAACTGGAACTTTGTAATTGACTTCCAAAAGAAACAAATAAGTGTAAACTTTGCGAAACCTATTTTACAATGTAACTGCTCAATTTAAACTTCATTATGTAGTTCGCAATATTTATAATCTCTAATCTGTAATTTTGTGACACAGCACTGTTATAGCTGTGATATAACACGTGTGTCAGTAATTCTTTCTTTCATGTATTTTTTTAAATTGTATTATCCCGCTTAAGGAAACAATGGGTTTCAATGGGTTAAGGAAACACGTTTAAAATAAGCTTTATCAGAGATACAACTAGTTCCACTTTGTAGATATTTCTTGTTAAAGAAAACTTCAAGAAAGTTTTAATGACTGTTTAGTTTTAATGAAAGTTTTAGTTCTTAGTTAGTAAGTATATTTTGAAGATATTTCACTCCCATTCAAAAAAAATGAAAAAACGATTCATTTGATTGAAAATGCCACTAAACTCAAGTCACGATGTTTTAATGATATTAGAATTTCAGTAAATTTCTGAAAGCTTTAGTATACTATTCAGAAAACTAAGCAGGTGACATCTTTGCACTGTAAAGCATTCCGGATCAAATTACGGTATTAAGTACCAGTACTTTGGGTACATCATCTATAAAATCTATTTTACTGTACACTGTTAGAATTTCCATTCTAAAATTACAGTAAAATAGATGGCGGCAGTCTGTCATCTGATTAACCATAAAATTTATGGTTAGGAGCATTTCTTTGCAGTAACGGTTTTGTAACCATTTACAACTGGAAAGGTTAAAAAACCATGAATACATATACCTATGCTGTTTAGTAACTACTTACAACTAACATAATTTCTAAACCATTAAAATGAAACTTAAACTGTCATAAGAACTCTGTAAGTGTTGCGCCAATTCAGCGTGAATGATACTTTGGTATTCTAATAGTGTAGGGTGGCCACCGATTGAGCTGTGCAGGATACTAGAAATTCTTCAAGTATGGAAGGAATGAAAGAAATATTGTGGCATCAACAGTGGGATTCAAGCCCCTGTTCAATCGGTTATGAGCTTGACCGATTAGCCCTCTGAACAACAGAATGTACCTAACAGTACGAAACAAAATGGCTACATAAAGTGGGCAGAGTTAATGCCTGCAAAATTCTGGTTGTTAAACGTATTAGGTAAAAACAATAAATAAACGTTTTTGCTCACACTTAACAGTTTGAATATTATGTTTTCTTTTATCGTGGTTTGACTGCTGAATATGGTAATATAACAATTAAATAAATAACTATTTAGCCATTTTTACCGAAAAATTTCTAACAGTGTAAATTATTATACCGTAATTTTTAAAGTAATATTAATTTAATTATAGTGAATCAGTGATTTTATGGTAATTATTACTTTAAAAATTGTGGTTTATCAGAGTTTTTGGTTCGTAACATGTACAGCTGTAAAAATGGATTTTACGGTAAAAAGTACCCGTATCCTCAGTGCCGTTACTTTTTACCGTAATTTGATTCAAAATTTTTTATAGTGTGGTTTTAGACATTAACATATTTAGATGTAGTTTAACAGCTATGCAATCTTAAAATTTGAAATATTGATCATGTTTTCATTTTTATCGAAGATGAAATATTTATCAAAATTGCTCTTGACTCGATCTGAAGTCTTACTAAATTCATTGTGATTTTTTTTTGTCTTATAAATTTTATATTATATTATCATGATTTTTATCGGAAGAAAAAATTTAAAATTACGAATTAAGCTATGAATTCGGCTTGTAACATAGTATTTATCTGATTCTTCATAAAAAGTCTTCATTATCAAAATCAATTTCACTCCAAAGAAACTCATCATTTTGACACAAAACATTTCTCACGTCTATGAAAGAATAGGACTAGAAATCACTTTTCTGTTACATACTATGTGAATAAAATTCCCAGGGAAATTTTTTCGTAGTCTTTACGAAAATTCGAATTTTTTTAACATTTTTTGCAGTCTGAGAGAAAATACTTAGTAAATTACTTATTTATAATTTTAGATATTCAACGCTCACGTGACGCTTCATATTTTGGATTAATTTTAATGTAGAAATGCATTAGACAATAAAATGCTTAAGAAAACATATATTTATTATGGATATCCCTCTCCAATATAAACTGACGTAAACACTTAAACTTTACATTATTTGCCATAAAGCTGTGTCAAATACTAAAATTAATCACATCGAAAAGAGAAGAAGTACCGAATTTATAATTTTTAATTTAATCATCCTTTAGTAAGAAAATTTAAAGCTTTTAAAATACTTCAAACAAAATTTTGTACACATTTGTTTTATTCTAATTGATAAAAGCGATCTTTAGATAAAATTTTTCTTTAGATAAAATTTTCAATACATTGAACCTTGATTTTGCTTATAGAATAATGTATTTTTTAAACATTAACATATATGATTCATAAAGTCATTTTATTTTATTGTAATCATAAGTTTTTATATGATGCTTAACAAAAGGATTTTTTTATGAACATACAAGGTATTTTATGCTTATTAGTTGTATAATACAAACGATTTAAAACCAGCAGAGTATTCATTCTAACATTTCATTTATTGAATTGGAGCGGAAATTTCATCAGTAATCTTTTACTTCCCAGATATACAAGCACTTTATTTGAGACGTGATGAGAAAGAGAAAACGTATAAAACATTTTTGGTTTGTGATTTACAAGATTGTTTGCCAATAAGACCATATGATGTAGTAGAAATTGATAAGATGAAGACTAAAAATTTACTTGAGACCATAAAAATTTAGAAAAAAGTAAAAGAAACATGTTTTCTTATTTCAAACTTCTGTTGTATTATTATTTTGTTTTATGTCTTTCTGAATTAATCTTCGTTAAATTTTACTACCTTTAATTGTTTAACCACTTAATATTAATAAAATATTATAACGAAATTTTCATGTCAGCTATAATTTAAATAAAAGTTGCTCGAATTTTGATTAAATTTAGAAGGAACTGAAACCAATTAATGGTAAATTTCAATCTTCCAATGTTTGAAAAAAATACTGTTTATCCATTTAAATATCGATGAAACCATAGTTTATAATTGCAGAATATATAAAATTTTGTGTTCGATACAACTAACCTATGAAAGGCGATAAAAATTAAAGTTTCTTTGATGTAAATATAAGATTAATAAAGAAATAGCATTAGAAAAAAGTTGCATTTTAAGATACTTAATTATTGACTTGTAGAAAATTCTAAATATGCTATGTATTTAAATTTCTTTACTTGCTTTTTTTTAAAAAAAATAAACGTATTTTTATGTAATAATATACAATATTTTTGCCCTAATAAACTTGTGTCTGTAACGTCAGTTATTTTGAAACATCGAAAAAATCGGACTAAAAATCAAACAGAAATCAAGAAATTTGGAGTTTAAGATCAGCATGCTAGTGCAAGCGCATATAGTGTTACATAACATTTCATTTAATTTTATGTGGCATCCTATCATTTATATAGGATTTTGCGTTTTAATTTCAGTAACTTGCTTTTCAAATAAATGAATGACATTAAACGTTATAATATAAGAGCATGAAAACATGGAAATTATATCCAAGATAACAATCAAAACTTATCTACGCACATCATTAGTTTATCAACAATAATTAAAATAATTTATTTTACCAAATTATTTAATGAAGTTTAGTACACGAAAAAATTTAATTTTTTAATTGCTTTAAAAGTTAATAGCACATGATGCTTAATATAAATCAAATTTAATTATATCTTTTAAAAAATATGTTTTTAATTCTTTAAAGCATGGTATTTCCATTATATTAAGAGTTAGGAGGTGATCTAAAAAAATAAATACCTACATTAAAAATTTTTAAAAAACCATTTTTTGAATGATGTAACTACAGATAGAATTGCAAAAAGAAATCATTTGAAGCTTTAACATTTTTTCTTTTTCTTTTTCTGTATTATAATTTTTTTCTTATTATTATTAGTTAAATAATGAAGATTTATAAATAGAAAATACTTGTCTAATGAAAAATCTCAATTAAAAATTGTTAGACACCCTATTTATTAATCAGATTTTGTTTCTATTAAAAGTTAATTTCAAACTAGGAAAACAGATTTATAGCCTGGTTCAAATATGTGTTGGATAATAATGTATCCCAAGTACGAGTAATACATTTGAATTGAAGATATAAATTAATAGAATTTAATTTAATTTAATCGTTATTTGTTAAATAGCAGCATATCTGAATTCTGAAATCTCAATTGTTATTGGTGTACCTGAGAAGTATGTCAAACATAAGATATTAACATCTAGAAATGATAATATCATTGAATAGTCAAATGAAGGTAAACAGCATATTTAGCAATAGTGTAGGTAACATTATTAAAAGGATTTCCAAATTTCTGTATTGAGGAATCAAAAAAATTCTAAAAACATCAAATAAGAATGAATTCATTCTAAAGCAATTCAATATTAATCAATATTCTTTAAATCACAATTTTAAATTTTAAAAAAATTACTTATAAGAAAGAGAAATGTTTTTGTTCTTAAAGAGTTTTGTACAATCAAAATTTGTGATTTATGGTGGTTTGACTTGTAATATACAAAATTTGGTATTGCGTAGTTGCAGTCAGGGAATATCTGAAACGAAAGAAAAGGAGCATAAAACTATAGATGGCTATTTTTCTACAACATACCCCACTGAAGAAGAAAACATATGAATTTTTAGGTTCTTCATATTTATGTTTGTATCAGAAATGAAAAAAAATGAAATTGCTGAGCTTGCAAGCATAAAAATGCATTTGTTTATCACGCTCTAAAAGTTCCAACAACAAAAAATGTGTATCAAAATATCTTAACAAATCTTTTTTGTTTTATATGAATGAAATTTTGCCCGGATATTTTCTTTCGAGGGAAGTTGTTTCTTTCGTAACAAGGATAAATCACATCTGACACGCAATTCTATAACGCTTTTCTTTTGCTTTTCATTTTTTTTTCTCCATTTCCAAATCCTCACACTAACTTTTAAATCTCCCGCTGTTCCACACGAAATGATGCATTTTGCAATTCTCATAAATATATCTGCTGCACTTTTTCTTCAAACAAACATAAATTCTTTCATATTCTTGAATATTCATCTTTATATGTGCATTTACAAACTGATTTGAAATTGCGTTTTATACGTTAGATATTTATAAAAGTTTTGGTTCAAAATAAAATTGGTATTTTTAAAAGTTGTTTTCAGACAGAATGTAATTGTGGTGAAAAAAAAAGACTTTTCTTATATTTTTTTATTTATTAATCCTTATATAATTCAAAATCCTTATAATATATTCAAAATATAGGCTGTTCACAAATAAAATGTTATTGAAATGAGATTTCAATAACATTTGAATGAATCAATGACGATTCAAGAAACCTAGTTTAGCAGTAGCTGTCTCTGCAGCTGGCTGCCTCTTTCTTTCGTGCGAATCTAGGCAATCTGGTTTCCTACTATGATAAATATTTGAATAATGGTGGTAAATTTGTAGAAAAATTGTTTCCAAAATACTATCTCTTGTAAAATTGAGTTTTTCCAAAAATTAAGTTACTTCCCGGACACGACATGACTTCCCGGATTTTTTTTGCATCTTAAAACAATCCCCTTAAAATTAAATATCATCACGCAAATCGTAGCTTTTCTAAGATCTGCATAATTTCAGGTTATCTCTAATTTTATGACTAATTAATTATAACTAATTTTTCCAAAAACTATTAAGGGACAAAAACTGATTAGAAAAAGGGTAGAGTTTGCATTTGCGGCATTCTTCAGATAATAATATTAAGAGAAACTCTTAACTACCGAATCTCTAAAAAACTATTGAATTATCTTACTTACTAAAAGCATCCTATTGTATTAAAATACCTGAGATTTCACAAATTTTCTTATGTATAAGTCTGTATCGTTGTTATACAATTTGTAGCTTTGAAAATGCATAATGTGCAAGAATATATAATATTTTATTTCATAATTAATTGTCTTTCATAATAAAAAATAAATAAAAAAATACAAACAATGAACTTTTACTTATCTATATTATTTATATAGCTATATTTATATCAGATATTTATATATTCATATTTATAAAGTTCACTTATCTATAATAATTAGATATTCACTTAATAAAATGTTTATTTTGGAAAAACTATGCTGGCTAACTTCAATTTACTACACTATAAGTTAAGGATAATTTTTTAAGGCTTATTGCACAAATATGGGCGAATCTCAGGCTTCATTAACCTATATGTCTTAGAAATTTTATTATAATTTTATAACATAATAAGCAAAAATTAATTCGAATAAAACTACAGGAATAACTATGCATTACTAACTTTAAGATGCATACAAATTTGATCGCGAGTAGCTTGCTTTTGGCTTTCATTTCTTACTTCAATCCTACATTTGACAACTTTTCATGAGTGTCGCTTAGAGTGTTTAACATACTGTTTTTTTTTTCAGTATGTATTTTGTTTAAAAAAAACTAAAAATCACTAAAAACATAATTTAGTAGCTCAGCTTTACTATCATATTTTCTTGAATGATATTTTTCGTGAATATTGACGTTTGCAAACACTTAAAGTTTGTCGCCAAATTTTGGCACGACAAACCGTAACCATCGAAAATTGAAAAAAAAAGGTATACAATCAAATTCTGCGAGTTACAAGTTAAACTAATGATACAAGTTTGTTCTACTTTAAATAAGCTTTTGGAATATCACTAACATAAAACTCGCAGAATTGGATTGTATACCTTTTTTTTTCAATTTTCGATGGTTACGGTTTGATGTTTATAAGAAAAGTTTGAAGACATATAAGTTAATGATTCATGAGATTCGCCCATATACCTTTTTCCCTCTGCAAGCATTTTGTGTCCGATTTCTAACTTATCTAATATTTTTGATAGAAAATTTCGTTGAAAAAATGGTTAAATGAACATTTATTTAATTTTATCTTACCATAACAATCAAATAACTATAAAAAAGATGGTATTCAACCTATTAACTATGCAAGAAAGGGATCATTTTTACCTAAAACATTTAAACAATCATAATTTCATCCGTGCCGAATAGGCACAAAGCCCATAAGAATCGAGCGTACGTTGTTCAAAAGCTGGTTTTGATAACAGTTTTTTTTAACTATGTTCAATCATTATTCTACGTTCAATCTGATTATTTTATGTTTACTAAGAAGATGTGCTGATATTCATTTTTAGCACTTTAGTAAGTCACTCGCTAATTCCAGAACAGCTTTTGTAGTTCCTTTCCGATCAATTACCTCATATTTTAAATAAAAAAGGTGCAGAAATTACCAATTGTAAAGAATATAGTCTAATATATTATTTTTAATTGAATTTTGATCAAAAAAGCTTACTTTAATTATAAATAATACCATACTGATGTTTTCCTCTATCATTTGACTCCACAGTTATTTTATTACTGTTTCCTCTATAGTAATAAAAAAAATCAGCTCGTTTTTTTAGATTACTCAAGAGTTAGATTATTATTTTTAATCTCGTGTTCACAATTAAACCTAGCATAAATTAGTTAATTACTAATAATAAATAATTAATAAAGTGTTTAAAAAATATTGAATGCACATTTATTTTTTAATTTGGAGGAAAATTCCTTTGATTCTTGATATCGAAACTATAAAATTTAAGATGCTAAAACTCCTGAACATCTGTTGGATACTGCCGGAAAACTATATCACGTAGCAGAAGATTATATTACGACCGAGGTACACCAGAAACCCAAATTTGGATTGAGAAAACTATAAAAAGAAAGCCGAAAAATTGGAATATACGGAGAAAGTTTTTATGCAAACTATATTTATTCAGAAGAATTACAACTAAGTTATTAACCAAAAATTATAATTACTTAATAGTCTCCTCAAACCATAAAATTCGCTTATCAGCAAGCCAAATCTCGAATATTTGCAGAAATTTATTTGAGTAATGACATGTATTGCTAATTTTGAGAATTTGCACTCAACAAACACACAAATAGGCTTCCTTTCAGAGTGGCTTAAGAACTTCGGCTCGGAGTTGCAAAAGTTCGATCCTTGAAATCACTAAAACCCTCCTAGTACATGCGATATACGTGCTCGTAAAATTTGTGGAATTGAAAGTTTTTTGGTCGTAGTACTAGCGATAAGAGATCCGGAAAAACTTTCCTTCCCCTTCAGATCAATGTCTAAATTGAGGAAGCGTCATCTCAAATGTGTAGTCCTGCCATCAATCCGGCAGGTTTTGACCCAATTTGTGTTTTTACCTAGCAGTTCTCTCTTATAAAAGGAGGAAGGAGCAGTTCGCTCCTTCCTCACTTAATTCGCAAGTCAAAAGACTGGTGGGCTTCGTTTGCCCAAGCGTCATGAAAAACATCAATATTTCTTTCTTCAGCTGTAAATATTAATTGTTATGATATAAATATGCACTTACTTCTTGAATGTATTTTCTCGCACAAAGTAATCATGAAAGTTGCTGCGAATAATATGTCATTTTTTTATCGCTTGTTCAATTCGATGTACTTAAAAAATAATCATTTTTATATAATGTATTATATTTTAAAATGATATTATGTTACTGTAACTTTCTGAAATACACAAATGTATTCATTTATAGCTAAATAAGTTAGGTTGCTTACCGTATATTTTGCATATCCAGGGGTCTGTTTAGAAGAAATTTGCGTCCGTTAACGGACTAGTCACAAAATATCTTTTCATAAAAAAGGACACTTCACAAAATATTTTTACTTAAAAACGGACCCTTTACAAAATAATGTATCTTTTAATCGGACCCTTCACAAGAAATACTCGAAAGACATTTGCTTATTATTGTAAATGGGCCGGGGAAAATTGACGGATGCTGAGTGTTCAGCTATTATAGATATTTCCAAATATACTGGCAATCGACGTATATTGTTCGAATATTTTGTTAATCATGTTTTTTCTAATTGAATTCTAAGGCTAAGTTTGATCTTATTTCTTTTATACTCTTCAAAATCAAAAGAAATTTATAAATTTCAAATGTAGTATTCTAAGAAAATATTTCTACTTCTACTAACATCGTACATTCTTATTGATATTAAATGATATTTTTCTGTAAATAAATAATTGAGCAATATATTATTCATAAAATAAATTTATAAAATATTATGTAAACAAAAATTAACTTATATAAATTTAAAAAAAAAAATATTATACATTTAAGAATTGTTTAAGTTTACTTAATGTGTAACACATTAGAAGTGATACATAACTAAGTAGTGTTATTTGAAATATGTAAATTGAAATTATTAAGAATGTGAGTGATTTTGTTTCCATTATTCGTCCGAAATGAATATTCTGTGTTGTGCAGTATAGGCTAAATACCAAATATCTGTATGTTGCCTCTCTAATTTAGTAGCAGCAATAGCTGTTTATTTTTGAAAATTTATTTTTTTTATTATAATTTTATAATGTTGAGCATAATCTTGTATTCATTTACAATTTAAAAACTCCTTGAAAAGGTTTTTTGCAATAACAGTACCCTATTTGCACAAATTCGTAAAACAGGACCCTGGTTGAAAGAATGTGACTTAACGCTTATTTTATATTCACAAATTGCCGGCCAGGTGGCCGAGCGGTTAGCACGCCTGACTGCGAAGCCTTTGGCTGCGGATTCGGATCCCGCTCAGGGCATGGATGTTTTTCTCTCTCTTTGTGCTGTACTCTGTTGTGTGTGTGTGTGTGATGTGTGAATATGGCCCACCCTATAAACGGGTTTGTGGCAGTGTGGCGTGGGCAATGTTGCTAGCCTCCGTGACTTTGGTTCACAGGTGTCCTCTGAGTACCGTGAAATGAGCAACAATTCAAGCATCTTCATAGGCAAAGATTCAAATTCAGTGACTGCCATTGGAGGAAAAAAAAATATTCACAAATTACGAGTATTTTTTTCACAATTTTACAAAAACAGGACCTTTCACAAAATGTCCGGACAGACCCCTGATATTAAATATCATTTTTTTTTAAAGTTTAGCACAGAATTATAAGCGTTTACAGATTCAATTCAGATTACTATTAAAGTTTGTATCAACATATATTACAATATTTAGTTTTAATTAATAATTGCATATATTATTTTTTGTTAATTTTATTTTATTTTATTTTATAACCGTCGTTGAACAGCCGACCCAACTTAATGGGTTTACGGCTACTAATGTTCAACTCCGTAGCCTTGTAATTTTGAACCCAATCCAGAAGACAAGGGAACTCCTGGATCGAGTATTGGGAGAAATTTTGCCTACGTGGAGGACTATTTGATGGAGCTAACCCGCATTTGCGTTACATGGAGAGGAAGACCACGAGAACCTGCCACGGTTAGCCTGACGGCAAGGGGACTCTAACCCATGATCCGTCTACCACTGAGGATATTTCACGTCAGCACTGTGGTCAGTGCAAGCCGGATGCGGAATTCGTATCGACTGGGATTCGAACCCGGTTCGCCTCATTGGAAGGCGAACGCTCTATCCCCTGAGCCATCGCGGCTCTTGTTAATTTTATTTATATATTTGTAGAAAGTCAAATTTCCCCTCTGAATTTCCGTACAAATTACACTTGTATTAATAAATTGGAAATACCCGCCAAGCGCTCTGTTAAGCGTGAAGGTGGCGGGTTCGAATCCCACCGTAACCCTGGATGTATTCTTTGTGATGTCCTTCTCTATATTGTGCTATCTGTTCTTCTACTTGACAAAGGTTTATGAGCCTTAATGGAGCACACAAGCCTGCAAATGTATATTGTATATCAATAAACAATCAATATCAATAAATTTGAAATTTGCTTGAAAGTAAATAACAGTTCAATTTTTTTTCATGTTCAGTAACTATATATATGAAAGGTTTTTTTAAATTTAAGTAAATCACGCACACACACATAAAAGTCTTTTACAATCGTATTTTTAGACAGAATTGCTAATATTTGGGATTTATTTAACAAAAAACATTCATTGATTTTTTTAAACAATATTATTCTCAAACAATATTATTGATCAATTTCAACAAATCTGCCCTTAATATTATAATCTGTGAAAAAAATAATTAAATAAATAAATAATAAAAAATAGTTAGTTAATATTTCTTTTCCATTTTGTTATAATCCGCATGACTTAAAAAATATTTTCCTCCCTGAATTTGAGTGAACTCTTAACTTAATTTACTAGCATTTCCAAGTCATAAGATATTTCTTAATAGAGCGCAGGAAATCCCATCTGTCATAGTAAATCTGGATTGGAAACATTAGAGAAAAGCATTTTACCACATCTTTCTTTTAAGCGAAAGAAAAGATGTACGAATATTTTAGCTCTGCCGCCAAAAAGAATTTTAAGCTAATATACAAGTATACGAGCTTTTCTTGGATGGTAAACTCATGAAGTGATAGATGATAGACCCAGAAATATGAGATAAAATGTTACACAGGAATAAAAAAAGGGGAAGTTGTAAGCTTTTTAGTATTAAAAACTGGGTTTAACATTTTGCTTACAGCACGCTAACATTTAAGGAGTTTAATATTTAAAAGCTAGAAGATCAGGGATTGTATTCATTATAATTTTTATAAGCGTTTGACTTTATCTTCAGTATAAAATATTCAGAACATTTCCTTTTAACATATTGCATGACTAGTCTCTAAAACATTAAATATTGATTTTATTTATGGGTAAAATATTTCAAATTGAAAAAAAAAAATAATATAAATTTCACGTTTCATAATGGAAGAAGATGTGTTAGAAAAGATTTTTTATAAATTCTTGAAAAAAAAATAAAACGATATTTTTTTTTTAATAAAACGACAATAATCGGCAAAAGTATGTTTCAGATAATTACCTTTACTGATGAATGTCAAGTTAAACGTATGAATTCTCCTTTGAAAAAATTTTCTTTTCGATGCAGAATAAATTTTTCCTAAGCACTTAATGTTAATAATTGTTAGGATTCACATAAACTTTCTTAGCATTAAATCTTAGATAAGATGAGTTTTAGTTTCTATTCTATATTTTAAAATTGATTTTACGATATGAAATGAAATTTATAAGTTTTTAAAGTATATCAATAGAAACAAAAATAATATTTTATGATTATCATTAATGAATAAAAAATTTCTTTCATTTTTCGGTTCTTTTCAGATAATTTCCAATTTTCTTTAATATCAATTGAATAACAACTTTGAAGATTTTTTTTTAGATGTTTGATAATAAATGATACATAATTGATAAAATTGGTAAACTTGATAATAAGAAGGTAAGCGCAGTTTTGTTCCCTTTTATTGAACTTTGACCAGAGATATTATAGTTGCTTTGATTGATAACTAATGTGAATTTCGACAAATTCCCAAAAACTTTAAGGATGTTGATGTAACATTTATTTTCCAGTCACAGCCGTAACAAATAATTTCGACTTCATCGTTCGTCATCTTACTTAAGAATATTCAATATGATTGCTGTAGTTCCTATGAACTATAATATGGGAAAAGAGGATTAACATAAATACTATGTTAAAATGCTCTTTGGAAGTTTTTAAAATAAGAATATTTAAAAAAAAAGTCCAATAAGCTACCTTTTTTGCAGCATTTTATTTTCTATAATCAAGAGAAGATTTCATAATTAGTTTTGATTAATCTATACATAATAATAAACGCGGCTGTGTGTGTGTCTGTTTGTCTGTCTGTCTGTAATCACAATATATCGTCCCAGAAGCCTCGCCCAGGCACGAAACTCGGCACATAATTGTATTTTGACATAATGAAGAAGTATTTTTTTTTCCTTTTCAAAAATTTGGATAAGTTTTTTAGTTATCAGTCATTTTGTAAGAAATTCTATGCTTTTTCGTCTTCAAAGAGCCATATTCAAAAAACTATTAAAAAATGCATATACTTTTCCCCACTCTTATAAATGTATGCTAATGCGAACCTTACAATTGAAATATTAATTTTCGACAACTTAAACCAATAATATACGAAGGAATTAATAATTTAATTGTAAGGTTCGCATTAGTTTACATTTATCAAAGTAGAGAAAAGTTTAACTCTTGTATTAAAAATGTGGCAACATATTCGATACGTAAATAGAACGCTTCGCTTTGATATATTTGTCGCTGTTCATAATTGTTATAATAAGTTTTTTTTCTTCTTTCCACGCTCTATTTTTTTTTCTTAAGCGAAGACGATAATTTTTGTAGCGATATAGAAATAGAAATTGATACCATAAATAATTATATAGAAATAGAAATTGATACCATAAAAAATTTATTCGTTTTCGTGTTCTTTTCATGTATTTAGCATTTTAGTTTTTTTTTCTTAAGCGTTGTAGCTATATAATATATAAAATAGGAATTTAATTGTTTTTGAAGGAACGATCACACTTACCTTGGATCTCTTTGGTTTTTCTATTCTTTATTCTAACAGTTTTTATTAAATGTAATTAGTTATTTTTAGAAAGTTTCAGTTTGCAGGTAAGCACTTAGATTTTAATATTGAAGTTTCATGATTTGCTTTCATAGTAATTGTTGTTCTAAAGTATTCGTAGACTTCTTAAAAACCCGATTACTGACATGGCAGAACCGCCTTCCAAAAAACTTTGTATTTTGTCAAAGAAAAAGATATTAAGAGATTCTCAAAGAAGAAGAAGGGTCCAAGAAACGTCTGTGCAACGTCAAAGAAGGATGGAGCATGACCGAATTTCAACAAGCAATTCTAGAGCCCAAGAAGTATCAGAGAAACGTCAAAAAGATTAGAAGAGGTTCATGTCTCAATTAGCAGTGCTAGGGTCCGAGAAACACCTAAGAAACGTCAAAGAAGATTGAAAGAGGATCGTGTCTCTACTAGCAGTGCTAGGGCCCAAGAAACATCTGAAGAACGTGGAAGAAGATTAGAAAATAATCGTGTCTCAACCAGAAATGCAAGGACCCGAGAAACATCCCAGGGACGTCGAAGAAGGCTAGAAGAAAATCGCGCTTCAACATCCCAAGCTCGATTGCATTTGTGGCAAGACTCTGGCGGACAGCTGGCCGCCTTAAGCGGCTAGTATGAAATAAATGTGTCGAGAATACATTTTGCGTTACAAGTAATGAACTATATTCCAAATAAAATAAGTTAAAATATCTTATGCGCTTTCTAAGAGTATTGAACAAATGGAGGCAAATTCGTTTTCATAATACTAAATTTTCTTTTCGTAACGTGTGGGATAAATAAGTTTTAAAAAAAAAAAAAAAAAAAAAAAAAATCAATATCTGCAACAATATAATTAGATATTTAATTTGAAGGTGTAAAAATTGCGTAGTAATTGCAGTGCGAATTAATAAGCATTTAAAACGTCTTCGGAATAAACCGTTTTAGTAATTTAATGTATTTTTTGACAGTTTTAATTATAAACAGTTGATATTAGATATTCCGTAGAAAACCAGTTTTCGAAACTAAGCTCTTCATCTCCAAAAGTCAGTTTGAAATGTCCAAAGTCATGAAGAATAAAGTCAGTTTGAATTGTTCAGAATCTTAACCTTATTACATATTATTTCTTTAATTTAGTTTAAAATATCGGGAATTTTGGATTTGAATGTACAAAAGAAAAACGTGTAGACTCTCACTGATAAGATAAAGATAACTCTCTAGGAAAAAAATTTTATTCATAAAAAACACATTTCTTAAAATTGGCATTTAGTAAAAAAATATTGCTTATCCGAAACGTCATTCCTTATGGCTGAGTTGTGAAGAAATATACGATGGAGACTCAGTATCTTAAATAAACTGTACCAACGTAAAAGAAATAATGATCCATGTCTACGTTGTAGTAGTATTTTGGGCAAATAAATCTTGATGATAGAACTCCCCAAATGATCCGACAAAATATCTTTGGAAGAAGAAAAAAAAAAGGAAAACTTCATTTTATTCCTCGGATTTTTTTCTTCAAAAGAAGACATAAAATCTATAAACTGTGCCCGATCTTCGAAAATGGACAGAAGCAGAAATTTTCTATCATCTATGAGGACGTCTTATAGTCTGATATCTAAAATCGATATAAAAATGCATCGATTTTCAATATCAATTATTCTTAGTTGGAAAAGTAAACAACGCTCAAGCTTTTCAGAGGTTTTTTGCAAGAACTTCTGCAGTAGTTTCTGAAGAAAAAGTTTTTGCTTATGGAAGGGAAATGATTATGTCGATTAAGTATTTACCACTACTGTTTAATCCTACTTTGTTTTGGACTTAATTTGATTTTAAGTGCTTCATTAAAATGTATTTAAGTATATTGCTGAAGTTTTAGTATTGTCATGTGGAGCAATTTAGATAACTATCTTAAGTGATCGATTCTTATATTCTTTTTTTTATCTTTTT
Organism: Parasteatoda lunata; assembly: GCA_949128135.1. Taxonomy (NCBI): domain Eukaryota; kingdom Metazoa; phylum Arthropoda; class Arachnida; order Araneae; family Theridiidae; genus Parasteatoda; species Parasteatoda lunata. Next base: position 112,589,388 of record OX421974.1, on the reverse strand, counting down.
AAGATAAATGTTTGGCTTTTGATAAATTTAATTGCTTAGTTTTATGTAAACTATTTTATATAAATTTTCAGTGGAAGAATACCTTAAGTGTGGAAACTATTCAAGAACTATTATAATTTATAATTAAAAGGTGCGGAGTTTTAAATAAAGGTAATAATGCGGTAAAGATCCTATTAAAAGTTCGAATCATTGTATTTTCCTGCTTTCGTGACATAAATAATGGATTGTTTTTCAACCTAATATAACATTTAATTTTTAAAACGCATCCGTATAGCACATAAACTTATTTAATCATCCCTTTCTAAACCGCACAATGAAAAAATCACAAATTCAATATTTAATCTAGAGGAATTAGTTTTCTGTATATAATTCGACTCGTTTTTAAATATTCTAAAAAAAAAATTTTTTAAAAATCAATCAAATAGCTTAGAAACACTTATAGTTGTTTGGTTATAAATATTTTATTGATATTATATAATGAATAACACGAAAAGAGTCATAAATAAATAAATTATGATAAATATTTATATAGTGGTGAATTTAGGGCTTTGTTCATATACTTGTTCATTACTAAAACTTATTTTTTGCACAGAGTTTTCTTTGGATAAATGAATTTTATATTTGTGTTCAAATATTTACAAATCATTTAAAAAGCTCTCGAGATAGGGAAAAATACGCAAAAATTATGATTAAGGGGTTCCAACTTTGGATCGGTCTCCTGATTAAACCGTGTTTCCCAGATTGGGGCCACTCCCTATATTTTGAGGTTAGAAATTCAGATCTGTTAATAAAAGGTATGTTAATTCTAATATCATCTGAATTACTTAATTAGCAAATTTGAGGTCACCGCATCAAGCCATTAAGAATGAGTCCAGAAAGTGAAGATCCAATCATTAGATCAAAAGATATTCAGGGTGGTTAATTTTTTTTTTTTTTTTTTTTTTTTTTTTTTGAGGACTGTACATTTTTTATTACTTTTTTGACATTTTACTAAGCATCTTCATTTTATTATGTATCATCATTCGGCAATAATTTAAACATGGTTTTTTTTAGTTTTCTAGTTTATTCTGTTATATTTATTAAAGATCTCTAAATGTTGGATGTTTAAGAAAAATGAATCCCTTTGCCCACGACGGGCTCATATGAGCTTACTTTGCAATATTAAAAGAAATCAAAATATTCTCGAAGAGTTTAAAATCAAATTTTAACAGTATATTTTTAAATAAATAAAAAATAGGTAAATTTTTAGGAAAAAATATAAATTAAAAACAATACTCTTAGTCTGAATAAATACTCTAAAAATGAAATCATCTGAAATAATTAAAGTAAATACAACAAAATAATAGGTACTTGGTCAGTTTTTCTACTAGTTCCGCCTAGTGAGTATAACATTTTTTACTAAACCAATCATTTAAGGACTAATAGCACAACTATTTGGCTGGAATCCAACTTTTTTGTTAGTTGTTTTTATTTTTTATTTGTCTCTTTTTTTCCCTTTCTTTCTCAAATAAAGGTGAGATAGAGATAAAAACTTTAGACAAAAGGCAGTGAAAGGAAAATTTTATTTTTCTACTTCTCAGAACAAAACTTGGGTAATTACTTTAAACCTGAGAAGTTAAAAAGCAAGAAGTTCAATGAAATAAAAGCGTTGAAGGCGGAAAAGCAAGTTTTTTTTTTTTTTTTCATGTTTTTATGTATCATCACTTTTGACTCAGAAGAAAATTTTACCAAAATTACTGGTAAAAAAACAGATTATATGCAGCTCATAAATTTTGAAATGTTTTTTTTTTTTTTTTTTTTTTTTTTTTTTTTTTTTTTTTGCTTTTCTTTATGGTATGAAAAATAAAAAGCTTAGTTTTTTTGCGTTTACAATAAATTGTTTCAATGTTTTAAACTTTTGAAACAAAGGAGATGAATACTTTTCTTCTAACCTTTATGAACAGAAAAAATTCCTAGTTTCTATTTTTGGAATCCCACCTTTTCATTTTATAAAGACAAAAAAAATATTTTTATCGACTTTACATAGAAGAGGTGTGATGAAACAAAAAACAATTTATTTTTTAACACTATGGTAAGTAAAGTAAATTTCCAACCATTTTAACTAATAACGCTAATAATAACTTATAAGTATAAATAAATTAAGTATTAAGATAAAGAAAACTCAAAAGATAGATGGCCTTTTTGGTGTCATATGGCTGAATCATCATCACTCCATCGTATCCGTAGGACAGGCTTTTACATTAAGTTACTTGACACTTCGGCTATGACTAAGCGGTCGTGTTTCTTTTAAACTTGTTTATTTATGCCCATTTAATTCTTTCTAAGTTTTATTACTACCAAAAAATGTATTATTAATTATTTGTACCAGCAATAAGTAGTAAAGTGTTTTTATTATTTGTAGAAATTGTAGGTGGGGCCGATGAAGTATGAAAATGAGGCAACTCTTAGAAATCGGGCAGAATGAAGTAAAAGCAGATATTTTTAGATTCTATATTTATGTTAAGCGTAATAAATATTCACTATTTATGGAATATACTTTTATATTTAACCAAAACTGATGCTTTAATATTCTTTTCATTAAATTTTAGGACATCAGTCTAAGGAAAAACTATCAGCTTTGTGTTAGTAAGATAGCTTCGACCATCCTATATATCAAATGCAAAATATTAGCAATTTGTTGTAGAAATATATCCTATAAACTTAAGGAAAAGAAAATCTTAATCACGGAATAATTATTTCAAGGAAGGAGAGTACTCATTTTTATTTATTTTCCAATAAAAAGAATAGCTCGGTTTCGTAAGCTAAATTTCTAATAACATTAAATTGCTTTTACTAACAAACAGTATTTCTCACAGTAAAATATAATTTACTTATTTATCCCATTTTTTAAAAATATTATCAAGTAATCATCCTATTTTAATTTTATTCTCTTATCGTCCTTTGTGAACCCCTAAACACTATCTATAAAAAAGAAATTGCTTTGTTGTAAAATTAGCTCAGTTAACATCATAAATATAAAAAATTTGACCAATTTGGAAAAAAAAAATTTTTTTGTTAGATATTTATGGAAAAGTTTTGAAATAATTCATGTTGATTCCTGTCACTAGATAGAATTATAAATTTACTCAAAATATCTTAATGAAATCAAATTGAATATTATATTTTAATGTTTTACTATAAATTATTCAATAATATGTAATATTATTAAATTATATTCAATAATATGTGCTATCATTTTTCAATGGCACTTTATTATAAAGGATTTATTTCAATGGTAATGGAGATAAATTTGTATTTTTAGGAAACAATCAAAGGCAAATGGTTATCGTTAAAATACTGTGATTGCTTAAAAGGTGATTTCTTGTGGAAAAACTTTGTAAATGAAATGCATAAAAAGCAGTCAGATTAACTATATTCTTCAACGTAGCGTTACGTTACTCATTGCATTTCAGGGTTTGATCACTTGAAAAATGAAATGTTGTAATTAATTAACAAATTAAGACTAGGAATTTGTCAAGTTTTTTAAAAAGCTTATCTTTATCGAATTATGTAAAGAAAAACAATATTTTGGTTAGTTTACCTTAAATAAAATTATAAAACTAGGTAATCATTGAAGTTTTGGTTTTAACGCTTCACAAGCTATTTATGCAGACTTAGTAATTATTAAACATTTTGCCGAACAAAAATCGGCCACCATTCTAAAAAATAAAGAATTTTTTTATGCTATGTTTTCTAAATAATAATATAATTTATTGTTCAAAATTACGTCGATGGCGGCACCATTTCTGACAGTCACTATTCTATGAAATACTTCCAAATGCGACGTAAAACATTTAAGGTTTTCGGCACATTTTGCAACACTTCCGTTTTCTTACCAGTGCAACAAATAATAATTATCTGAAACATTATGGGTAGTTAATTGATCAATTTGTTTATTTTTAAGGTACTGCGTTAATTTGAAGTATTTTCGAAAGGCAATTAATGTATCAAAAATGATGCAGTAAATACAAGAAATTATTTGCCAGTTACGAAGTTTAAGCGTTTAAAATATATTTCACAGTTAATTAAATTTCATTTAAAGCAATGTAACATCCTTAAGTATTAATATCTAAGAAATTAATGTATTAACGAGGCATTTTATTACCTAAACATTAATATCCTGTTATTTGTTAGTTACCATTAGCAAGCATTCAGAATAGTGGAGAGTAACTATTAAATCAAATCACATTACAGGCTTGGAAACAAGTTTCTAAGTAATTATTGCATAAAGGAATGTATGTTATATCTTACATATAAATATTTTTTTATATACATTTTGCTCAAAGCAACGCGTTAATATTAAGCTTTTTTTTATCTAAGTACCTAATGTATTATTGTGGAATTTCATTATCTAACTATATATTGCATGTTATTTTCTATTTATTTAAATACTAAAATTAATAATAGTGAAGAGTGTGTGGCAACTACAAATGGTTCCCTCAGTAACTTGAAGATAAGTATGTTATTCTTTATATCTAAATATCCTTATTTAATTTTGTTCAAAGCAATGTGTTAACATAAAGTGTAAAGAAAATTTATTAACAATATAAATCTATATATAAATAAAAGTGAATGTGTGTTTGTTTGTCCTCTATAGACTCCTAAACCAACCGACAGAGAGCTATGAAACTTGGCATACAGATAGTTCAAAGCCCGAGAAAGGTTTCTGTCGACATTAGAACATTCTGCGTCAAACCGATAAAGCGGTATCAGTGAAAATCGAAATGGAATTTTCTGATTAGTTAAAAGTTAGCCATTGTTTTAAATTTTGATATAAACGATTCAGTTTCAAATATCTTGAAGATAACAACAGTGATATTTTATATCTTATAGCTCTATTCATTTAGAAAAGTAAATTACATATACTTTAATGTTTAAATATAGCCGGCCAGGTGACCGAATGGTTAGCGTGTCTGACTGCGAAGCCAATGGCGGCGGGTTCGAATCCCGCTCTGGCCATGGATATTTCTCTCACTGTGTTGTCTTCGGATCTGTGAATGAGTGAATGTGGCCCACCCTATAAAACGGGTTTGTGGCAGTGTGGCGTGGGTAACGTTGCTTGGCTGAATCATCATATGGCTGAATCATCATCACTCCATCGTATCCGTAGGACAGGCTTTTACATTAAGTTACTTGACACTTCGGCTATGACTAAGCGGTCGTGTTTCTTTTAAACTTGTTTATTTATGCCCATTTAATTCTTTCTAAGTTTTATTACTACCAAAAAATGTATTATTAATTATTTGTACCAGCAATAAGTAGTAAAGTGTTTTTATTATTTGTAGAAATTGTAGGTGGGGCCGATGAAGTATGAAAATGAGGCAACTCTTAGAAATCGGGCAGAATGAAGTAAAAGCAGATATTTTTAGATTCTATATTTATGTTAAGCGTAATAAATATTCACTATTTATGGAATATACTTTTATATTTAACCAAAACTGATGCTTTAATATTCTTTTCATTAAATTTTAGGACATCAGTCTAAGGAAAAACTATCAGCTTTGTGTTAGTAAGATAGCTTCGACCATCCTATATATCAAATGCAAAATATTAGCAATTTGTTGTAGAAATATATCCTATAAACTTAAGGAAAAGAAAATCTTAATCACGGAATAATTATTTCAAGGAAGGAGAGTACTCATTTTTATTTATTTTCCAATAAAAAGAATAGCTCGGTTTCGTAAGCTAAATTTCTAATAACATTAAATTGCTTTTACTAACAAACAGTATTTCTCACAGTAAAATATAATTTACTTATTTATCCCATTTTTTAAAAATATTATCAAGTAATCATCCTATTTTAATTTTATTCTCTTATCGTCCTTTGTGAACCCCTAAACACTATCTATAAAAAAGAAATTGCTTTGTTGTAAAATTAGCTCAGTTAACATCATAAATATAAAAAATTTGACCAATTTGGAAAAAAAAAATTTTTTTGTTAGATATTTATGGAAAAGTTTTGAAATAATTCATGTTGATTCCTGTCACTAGATAGAATTATAAATTTACTCAAAATATCTTAATGAAATCAAATTGAATATTATATTTTAATGTTTTACTATAAATTATTCAATAATATGTAATATTATTAAATTATATTCAATAATATGTGCTATCATTTTTCAATGGCACTTTATTATAAAGGATTTATTTCATGGTAATGGAGATAAATTTGTATTTTTAGGAAACAATCAAAGGCAAATGGTTATCGTTAAAATACTGTGATTGCTTAAAAGGTGATTTCTTGTGGAAAAACTTTGTAAATGAAATGCATAAAAAGCAGTCAGATTAACTATATTCTTCAACGTAGCGTTACGTTACTCATTGCATTTCAGGGTTTGATCACTTGAAAAATGAAATGTTGTAATTAATTAACAAATTAAGACTAGGAATTTGTCAAGTTTTTTAAAAAGCTTATCTTTATCGAATTATGTAAAGAAAAACAATATTTTGGTTAGTTTACCTTAAATAAAATTATAAAACTAGGTAATCATTGAAGTTTTGGTTTTAACGCTTCACAAGCTATTTATGCAGACTTAGTAATTATTAAACATTTTGCCGAACAAAAATCGGCCACCATTCTAAAAAATAAAGAATTTTTTTATGCTATGTTTTCTAAATAATAATATAATTTATTGTTCAAAATTACGTCGATGGCGGCACCATTTCTGACAGTCACTATTCTATGAAATACTTCCAAATGCGACGTAAAACATTTAAGGTTTTCGGCACATTTTGCAACACTTCCGTTTTCTTACCAGTGCAACAAATAATAATTATCTGAAACATTATGGGTAGTTAATTGATCAATTTGTTTATTTTTAAGGTACTGCGTTAATATGAAGTATTTTCGAAAGGCAATTAATGTATCAAAAATGATGCAGTAAATACAAGAAATTATTTGCCAGTTACGAAGTTTAAGCGTTTAAAATATATTTCACAGTTAATTAAATTTCATTTAAAGCAATGTAACATCCTTAAGTATTAATATCTAAGAAATTAATGTATTAACGAGGCATTTTATTACCTAAACATTAATATCCTGTTATTTGTTAGTTACCATTAGCAAGCATTCAGAATAGTGGAGAGTAACTATTAAATCAAATCACATTACAGGCTTGGAAACAAGTTTCTAAGTAATTATTGCATAAAGGAATGTATGTTATATCTTACATATAAATATTTTTTTATATACATTTTGCTCAAAGCAACGCGTTAATATTAAGCTTTTTTTTATCTAAGTACCTAATGTATTATTGTGGAATTTCATTATCTAACTATATATTGCATGTTATTTTCTATTTATTTAAATACTAAAATTAATAATAGTGAAGAGTGTGTGGCAACTACAAATGGTTCCCTCAGTAACTTGAAGATAAGTATGTTATTCTTTATATCTAAATATCCTTATTTAATTTTGTTCAAAGCAATGTGTTAACATAAAGTGTAAAGAAAATTTATTAACAATATAAATCTATATATAAATAAAAGTGAATGTGTGTTTGTTTGTCCTCTATAGACTCCTAAACCAACCGACAGAGAGCTATGAAACTTGGCATACAGATAGTTCAAAGCCCGAGAAAGGTTTCTGTCGACATTAGAACATTCTGCGTCAAACCGATAAAGCGGTATCAGTGAAAATCGAAATGGAATTTTCTGATTAGTTAAAAGTTAGCCATTGTTTTAAATTTTGATATAAACGATTCAGTTTCAAATATCTTGAAGATAACAACAGTGATATTTTATATCTTATAGCTCTATTCATTTAGAAAAGTAAATTACATATACTTTAATGTTTAAATATAGCCGGCCAGGTGACCGAATGGTTAGCGTGTCTGACTGCGAAGCCAATGGCGGCGGGTTCGAATCCCGCTCTGGCCATGGATATTTCTCTCACTGTGTTGTCTTCGGATCTGTGAATGAGTGAATGTGGCCCACCCTATAAAACGGGTTTGTGGCAGTGTGGCGTGGGTAACGTTGCTTGCCTCCGTGATTTTGGTTCACAGGTGCCCACTGGGTAACGATAAATGAGCAACACTTCCGGCATCTTCTATGGCGAAGAACGAAAGTTCAGTGCCAGCCGTTATTAATATATATATATATATATATATATATATAATTATAATTCGCGAAAGTTTCTTTATGTCAGGTGAGCACAAGAACGTAAAATTAACGAGAATAGATTTCGTAATTATTGGTCATATCACGGAATTAGTATTGTGAAAATTTTTTAATAAAAATAAAGGCGAAAGCAAATTTCATTCAAATTGCAAGTTTTCAAAATTTATTTACATTTAGTATGCAATTTTAGATTAGTACATTTAAATATAGTTTTTGAAGGTTTCATTGCTGACAGTTGTTGTCATTTGAAAACTGTTAGATTGTTTAATATTGCAAAGTTTTCAAATTCACATTCATTTTATTTCTTTCATTTAAAAAGTAGATTTTTGTTT